>CM042337.1:7411360-8011360 GCA_023566125.1 Zingel zingel
CCACACCTGCTGATGCTGAGTGAGACCCAGTGTGACCGTTGTTGAGGATGCCTTCAAACAAGCCTTAATAAATCCACAACAGTAAATGCTGTCAATACAGTGATTTGACCATTAGAGAAACAAGACTTCTGCGAACGTATCGGTATAAAATGTATGTGGATAAACTTTAAAATGTGGGCATATCAGCAATTTAAAAAAGTGGTTCGCTCTGCATTTCGCAGGGCAGTGAATGGAGGAAGATGTGGAACTCTTGTCATTTGGAAGCTCACCGAGCCAAAAGTATAAGTCATATCACATAACTGAGCACATTGGCTGAAACTAGACAAAATACCTACGTTTTGATGTATACATTGTGCAGGACAAGTACATATTGTGGGTGTGAGAGCAATTTATAGATAAGGGAAAAAGATAATTTTTTAAGGCTCTGCACTATTGTTATCCTGTTCTTTATTAGTGGGAATGCTGTTCAACAACATTCAAACTACAATATCTACTTGTCATACACAATTTATACATCAAAACGTAGGTATTTTTGTCTAGTTTAAGCAGTTATGCGATATGCCTTATACTTTTGGCTCGATGAGCTTCCAAATGACAAGAGTTCCACATCTTCCTCCATTCACTGCCCTGTTTAACATTCTCCACATTTCCGAGCGAAATGCAGAGCGAACCACTTTTTTAAATCGCTGATATGCCCACGTTTTTAAGTTTATTGCTGTTGCTGTTGAACAGCATTCCCACTAATAAAGAACAGGATAACAATAGTTGGGAATGCTCATTCCCAACTATTGTTATCCTGTTCTTTATAAACTTCTTCTTATTCCCTCTTCCGTACGTTTTTTGGCTCTCTGTAACTTCTGCATACTTTCAGCCATTAAAACCATTCAACTTTTAAAATGCTCAGCTCTTTCAGCTAATGATGGGACTTCAACTTTTTTCTACTATTTATACTTTTTTAAATATTAAGCTTTTTAACACAGGATTTTTCTGCGTTTCTATTCAGTGTGTATTGTGCGAACTAGAGTGGATGATGTCATAGCCAGAGCACAGAGCCTTGAAAAAATGATCTTTGTCCCCTCTCTATAAATTGCTCTCACGCCCACAATATCTACTTGTCATACACAATTTATACATCAAAACATAGGTATTTTTGTCTAGTTTCAGCAGTTATGCGATATGCCTTATACTGGATGAGTGGATCACTTAAGCACGCTCTTAATAAGAAAAAAAATGCTTTCCAACAGAATGACATTCGTCAAAAAAGAGACTCAAATGATGGTGAAGAAGGAAATAAAATTGGCCAAAATCCAGTTTAAGGACAAGGTGGAAGATTATCTGAAGAATGGAAATGCCTACTGTGCTTGGAGGGGGATTAAGGCTATGGTAGGAATGAGTGATAAGAAAAAAGGGGTGGTCACATCTGACAAACCTGACCCTGTCTTGGTGGATGAGTTGAATCAGTATATTCAAGATTTGACTCCCATGATTTTAATGATGATCTGGCAGAATTTAGAACTGGGTCTGAGGGAAGTCAGATTCTGATTGATGAGACTGACGTCTGGAAGACTCTTGAGCAGACGAGCATAAGGAAGAGCCAGGGGCCTGACCACATCAGCGGCCGATTGCTTAAAAACTGTGCTCTGTTCTTGAGCAGTATTTTCACATTTATTTTCCAACTTTCGCTATCACAAAGGAAAGTCCCAGGGTTATGGAAAGAATCAGTTGTGGTTCCAGTGGCAAAAGTCCCATCTCCAAAGGTGCTGAATGACTATCGCCCCGTGGCTCTGACCTCTCTGGTGATGAAGGGTTTTGAGCGTATTGTAAAGAGGAGTTTACTTTTCATGACTCAGGGCATGATTGAGCCGCTCCAATTTGCATATCTACCAAGCAAGGGGGTTGAGGATGCCACAGCAACACTGCTGGACTTTGTTACTGGACATTTAGAGGGCAAGAAGACACATGCACACTTGTGTTTTATGTTGACTTTTCATCAGCATTTAACTGTATGCAGCCCCATATTATTTCTCATAGATTATGGCAATTTCCTGATATTGACTTTAGTACCATATGCTGGCTGGTTGATTTCCTAACTATGAGGTCACAGAGAACCTGGGTAAATAATACTTTATCTAAGGCCCTTATGTGCTCAACAGGGTCACCTCAGGGGTGTGTTCTGTCACCACTTCTGTTTGTGCTCTACACCAATGACTGTCAGAGTATGTTTGAATCAAGGCATATTATCAAGTATGCTTATGATTCTGTGATAATTAGTCTTCTGCAGGATCACGAGGTGGGACATAGTCCAGTTTTGGACGATTTTATCTTATGGTGTAAGGACTCCTATCTACAACTCAACATCTCTAAAACCAAAGAGATGTGTATTGACATTCGTCGCAATCCTCCCACCACTGCTTCAACTTTGATTAATGGCACAGTGATAGACGTGGTAAGCCAATACAAGTACTTGGGCACCATTTTAGATGATAAATTGAACTTTGAGGCCATTACAGACTATATTTGTAAAAAAGCCAATCAGAGACTGTTTTTTTAATTTATTTTTTTAAGAAAGCTGAAGGGGTTTAATGTTAATAGATCAGTTTTGACAACTTTTTACTCATCTTTTGTTGAGTCAATCTTAACCTTTGCCATGATCTGCTGGTTTGGCAATTTGAGTGTAACCAACAAGAACAGACTGGGAAAAATTGTAAACATATCTCGGAAAATTATTGGCACTGACCTCAACAGCATTAGGTCTGTGTATGAGGCCAGAGCCATACAGAGGGCAATGGCCATTTTGGCTAACACCACTCACCCACTACACTCTGAGTTTTGCCTCCTACCATCTGGAAGGAGGTATACCTTCTGAAAACGTGCCCGGTCTAACAGATCCCTGAGATCATTTGTACCATCAGCTGTTGGGTTTCTCAATAAACTATAGGTCATCTGCCATCCCTGCCCATTTCACAGCATATATTTGTCATCTTTTTAAGTGTAGTGTACATGTGTATTTATGTTTTTAATCTATTTACTATTTTAGGTTGTATGTGCTTTTCTGTGCTAATGTTTGTGTTGGCTACATGTTGTGAACCAAATTGCCCCTTGGGGACATTAAAGACATTTCAACTTCAACTATACAGATGATAATGTAGTGGATACGGCCCATGGCATGTGTCCCTGACCAAGATGTTATTTCACTTTTTCAACTATTCTCACTACTTCAACTTATTCTTACGGATTTAAGCTATTCAACCAGTTTAGCTTTAGCAATTCAGCTATTCATGTTTTATTTTGGCTCTCCGTAACTTCTGCATATGTTCAGCTATTAAAACCATTCAACTTTTAAAATGTTCAGCTCTTTCAGCTGATAGTTCTTCAACTTTTTTCTACTATTTATACTTTTTTAAATATGAAGAAATTTTCAGGTAATTCATTTAAACTTTCATCTCTGACAGTATTACAGGTCATCTTCCAGCATTTCTAACCATGTATTTTAGCTCCTCACTTATTTAGGTAATGCAGTTTAGCTCCCATCTCTGACAATTTTCCAGATTTTTCAGCAGTGCGGTGCAATGCATCTGGGCTTTAAGATTTTCCATACAATTAGTTTCATATTTCTGCATATGTGAGTTAGAAAATATACTCAGACCTCACAATGTTCTACATCTTTTGTCATTATTCAACTTTTAAAGGCAATAATTCAGTTTAGCGTCAACTTTTAACTTTTTAATGAAATTCATACTTATTAAAATGATTTCCACTTTTTCAACTACTCTCACAACTTCAACTTCTTCTTACGGATTTAAGCTATTCATCCAGTTTAGCTTTAGCAATTCAGCTATTCAGCATTCCCACGCATTTTCTGCAGGAAATGCATTTTCTAGTTTATGACATCATCCACTCTAGCTCGCGCAATACACACCCATTATAAACGCAAAGAAATCCTGAAATGATCACTAAACATAAACAGCTTTTTAACAAAAACTGTAAAAGATATCAAACTGAAAAGCACAATTGGATAGCTGAATATTTTGTGAATGTTTTAAAGTTTGTTTGGTGTCTGTAGGTGAAAGTATGGAGGGGCTGAAAATTTTGGGAGCAAAAGAAGATTTGAAGGATTTGAAGCATGCTCTCATTGACTTCAATGTTAAAGTGTTAAAAAGCGTAATATTTAAAAAAGTATAAATAGTAGAAAAAAAGTTTAAGTCCCATCATTAGCTGAAAGAGCTGAACATTTTAAAAGTTGAATAGTTTTAATAGCTGAATGTATGCAGAAGTTACGGAGAGCCAAAAAACGTACGGTAATGAATCAGCATTCCCACTAATAATAAAGAAAGAACCGAATAACAATAGTTGGAATGCTGCTGAATCAGCATTCCCACTAATTATTTTCTGTGTTTTACTATTCTGCCTAAATTAGCTGACTTAGCATAGGTTAATATTGAAATTCAGTTGAACCAACTAGAGGTGGATATTGATAGCTGGGCCCCGCTTTTTTATCGCTTTTTGGGAAAGCCAGTGTTTTAAAAATGACCTGCATACCTAAGTTTAATTATGTTCTCCAGGTCCTCCTAGTTAAAATTCTGCTAAAATAGTTTAAAAAAATGTACAAGCTTTGTAACAATGTCTCTGGGAGCACCCCAGGCTTCATTTACATAAACTACAAAGGCCGGTTGACCAGGGTGAGTTTGGTATTCCAACTTTTATTACTAAACTTAGCACAAAAGTAAGGAAATTTGTGTTTGGTTTCTCTGTGGTAATAATGCTTTTTGCCTGAAAAATAAATCTCATACCATTGGAAAGCCTGTTTAGTTCCCTTTCAAATTGTGCCCCATTTGTAAAGAACATGCATTTGTGGGATGAGCAGCAGCACTGAGTATGTGGGTTGCGCCCATGAAAAATTTGCCAAATCTTCTCTGCCATTACCAAACAGGTTATTTTGCTGTTGCTATTGCTATTGACACTTGTTTTTTTAACTTTTGGCAGCACCTGAGTGAGCATGGGCCCTACTACTGTAAGTACAGCTACAGTCAGTAAGTGTCTGCTCCAAAAATCGGCATGCCACGTTTGACTGATCTGGATAGGGCCCTTGCGATAGACAACTTTAAGCTGGTGTTTTGCAAAACCAAGTTGCAGCATTATTTGGAGTACCATCTCCAAACTGAAGGCCAAGTTCCATATAACGGGGGATGTCAAAGACAGGCCGTGAAGTGGGCGTCCCAAGAAGACCATTTTCTCACCCTGTCAGCACTTAGGTGCTGTAGGCTGTCTTCTACAGATTTGCAGTCATGGTTTGCAGGACAATATGGCCGACGGCTCTCTGCCCAGACAATCCAGAACAGACTGCACGCAGCCAATCTCCGGTCTCGTAGAGCTGCCAGGAGTCCTGCCATGACTGCCCTTCACCGTCAGGCCCATTTGCGCTGGTGTTGGCAACACATGCACTGGAACCTGAACATCAGAATCAGAAAAAGCTTTATTGCCATGTACGTTTACACACAAGGAATTTGTCTTGGTGTCGTAAGTGCATGTCACCTTAAAGCAACACGCACAGACACACCGAGTCGCAATATGCGGCGCCAACCCAACTCTCTCTTAACTCCCGCAGGGACAGATACAGATTGACATGAGGAGAGGGGAGGGGAAAAAAAGCAGCTCTCAGACTATCCTCATAAAGATAAGAACAGTGTGGGAACAGGAAAAAACACCTCAGCACGTAAGCACACAAACAGAACATTTGCACTGCTACATACATAACACAACATAACAGAACATAACATAACATAAATGTACAGTTGCACATTTAGCGGCGAAGGCGTGGGACTGGGGGTATAGGATGGGGTGGGGGGGTTTGACCTGCTGAGAAACGCACAGCCCGGCAGCCCCACTAGTGTCTCAGTCCGCAGAATGTTATAGCGATAACACAGCATGTTGCCATGAAGACACCCCTGAACAGTCCAGGACCGATACGACAATCAGCAGGCAGCGGGAAAGACGGGGGAGGAACCAAGAGAGTCTCGCTTGCAGAGCCCCAACAGGGTGACTGTTTGTTCCAAGAAACGGCCTTGGCAAGGCCGTTCAGGATAAGGGGGCCGAAAGATTACATTTGTTTGGTCTACACGAATGGCTGCTCTAATTTAAACATCCATTCTATTGTTCATCCGATCAACTGGTCAATTTTACTTTCCAAATCCGTGACCTTCTTCATGATGGTATCCAAGCCGCGGATCATTACCATGTTGTATTCCATCACGCGATTAATAGTCCCAGTTTGCGCACTGATAGTCCCAGTTTGCAAACTGATCGCTGTTCCAACAGCTCCAGTCAGGCCAGGCAGCTTCCTTGGGCTTTGGACAGCTACCAGAGTCTTTTTAATTTCTCGATAAACCAGGGCCAAGCATCCTCCAATCAGCAGCAGTCCGGTTATCATGGTTCCGAATAGGTAGATATCCTCAACGTCCTCCACGGAAAGAGGTGAGAGACACACGACACGCCATTTCTCCCAGCCGTCCGTCGTATACCCCGCAGCAAACGTTCCGTCAGGACATGCTGGCTCACCCGCACCAGTGCTCCTCCTCGAGAATACAGTGTCAATTGCGCTGAGAGACCAGTTAATCAGCTCCATGATTCGGGTATTTTAGAGCCTGAGCCTTGCAGGGAGAGTCTCTAGAAGTTACCAAGACGACACGAGACAAGATAGCAAGCAGGGTAGGCCTGGGAGGGAGAGGGAGAAAGCGACCGCCTTGGCTGAGAGCAGAACGTGTGGAGGAACGTTATGTTCAGTGATGAGTCCAGATTCTGCCTACAGCATGGATCGTAGGGTGAAAGTGTGAAGAAGACGCGGAGAACGCTATGCTGATTTCTGCACCGATAGAGTAACACCTTTTGGTGGTCGGCAGTGTGATGGTGTGGGGCGGCATCTCCCTCACTGGAAAAACTAGGCTTGTCATCATTGGAGGCAATCTCAATGCAGAGAGATATAGAGATGAGATTTTGCAACCAGTGGCAATCTCATATCTCCACAGTCTGGGACCGAATTCTATCTTCCAAGATGACAACGCTCCCCCCCCACGTGGCAGGGTTTATCAGAGACTACCTCCAGAATGTGGGAGTGGAGAGGATGGATTGGCCTGCCAGCAGTCCTGACCTCAACCCCATTGAACACTTGTGGAATGAGCTTGGGCGTGCTGTTTGTGCCAGAGTGGCCAACACAACCACGTTGGCAGACTTGCGACAAATGCTGGTTGAAGAATGGGATGCCATCTCACAGCAGTGTGTGACCAGCATGAGGAGGAGGTGCCAGGCTGTGTATGGTTCTTGCACACGCTACTGAGGCCCCTTTTTGTGAAATTAATACATTGTTAAATTGTCAATATGTCTTGTTTCTTCAAACTTCAATCATCCAATCCACCAAACGAGTCAATGGCAGAATAAGCTGTTTGGCATTGGCAGAGAAGATATGGCAAATTTATCATGGGCGCAACCCACTTACTCAGCGCTGCTGCTCATCCCACAAATGCATGTTCCTTACAAATGGGGCACCATTTGAAAGGGAACTAAACAGGCTTTCCAACGGTATGTTTATTGCCAAAAAGCATTGTTACCACAGAGAAATAATCTACCAAACAAAAAAATCCTTACTTTTTGTGCTAAATTTATATTATGCATTTGGTCTCAGACATCTTGCTCACTGGTCTCTGCCCCCCGAGCGTGCCCCGCCCTGGTTCTCCATTGAAAGCACCCTCTATGATGCACTCTCTCCCCTCCATTTTGTCACAGCAGTGTTATATGAGAAAGTGCAGACCCACCCTATACTTGCGAACATGCAATGGATCTAGAACAGAATTTCAATTAAGCTAAAATCTAACCCCCACCTGAATTTATAAGCAAGCATCTGGCTGAACCCCAAGTTAAAAATAGAGAAGAAACCATTTCTTTGGAAGCAGTGGGTGGATAGTGGTGCTGAGAGATTTATGTGTGTGTCTCAGGCTCAGGCAGAGGAATCCGGATGGTGATCCAGTTCCGGTTGTGATGAGAGAAACCATTAGCTTCCTTTCCGAGCAAGGTAACTCTTATCTTGTGGTGGGAGAAACATAATGCACTGATGAAATCATTTTCAACACAGATTATCTCAGTGTGTGTGTGTGTGTGTGTGTGTGTGTGTGTGTGTGTGTGTGTGTGTGTGTGTGTGTGTGTGTGTGTGTGTGTGTGTGTGTGTGCGCGCGCGCTTCAGGTTTGGAGATTGAAGGGATCTTCAGACGGTCTGCCAATGTGACTCTGGTGAAGGAGGTCCAGCTCAGATACAACTCAGGTAGGATCAACAGGCTTTCCTCTACAACAGTTTGACAAATCAAGTCAGTTATTCTGCACAACTCTGAGATGATAATAATAAATGTAATTTATATAGCACTTTTCACGAACTCAAAGTCGTTTATGAAAGGGGTAGTCATAACAGTCATGGTGACTGGTCAGAATGTTTTCATATTCGTGTTTTATTATGTGTTTATAACAATATGATATCATAACAGGAGTTGTGGCTGTTCACACTGAAACAGTAAAAAAAAAAGTTAACAGTATCCGTACCAAAGTAAGTACAGAAGTTTGCAATTGTTTCTTAAAAGCATCATATGTCTTAGAATGCATTCCAGGATATATTGGCCTTTCTCTCACAGAACAGGGTACCTGCGGGGTCTTAAAAGCATTTAAAAAGTCTTAAATTTGATAATCTCAAATGAAGGCCTTAAATAGACTTCGGTATACAAAGTCTTGGATTTCATCCGAGGTGGAAAACAGAAGCTACTGCAGAAGCACAGACGCAGCGCCACATGTGTGCAGCAGACACACACACAGAAGCATGTCCATTATAATCAACTGGAGCTGCTACACTGACTGCGCTGTTCATCTCTATTTTTACAAAGAGTGGACACAAAGTGACGGACAGGTCTGCTTCAGAGCACTGTAACGATGAGAAGGCGGGCCTTATGCTTCACACCCTATCAGAAGTTAGAAATAGTACTGATATTTATTTATTTTAGCATGTAAAGAATTGTTTGTGTTCAACCAACACATGTATATATCTGTGATGTTTCCCTCTAGGCTGGACCAGTGGATGCTCAACCTGAGAAGAATCAAGATCAACATGCCCTGTATTTATTTCAGTTACCCGGCTTCACCTAACCTAACAACCGCGGTCCCGCATAAGCTGTGTCACGACGGTGGTTAACAACTAGTTCAATCAACCCAGGGTTTCCCAATCCAGCAACGTGCGCGTTCATTAAAAGAGGCGGTTGTTTGCACAGCACGACCAATCGCAAACATCTACCAAAGCCACATATTTTACATAAGAAGATCAAACTATAATTCTACATAAATATGAAGAACACACACGATTTTACAGGCAAAATGCATTACAGTCACTGCTTCCTAAACAGAAAGGAAAGCTGGCAAAAAAAGCCGACGCTGTTATGGTTAAATCACAACGCTTCCATCAGTCAGGCACAAGATCTGACCATAATTACATTTGGGCTTTCCATAAACTGTCGTTGCTTTAGCCTATTATTTCAGTTGCAACCCTGGCAGTGGTAAGCGATCATGAAAGCAAATAAAAACATAATTCAAACCGATGTGCGCATTGGCAACACACAGCTAAAGAAGCTGACAAATAGCCTATACATAATTCCCTATGCTGAAAATCTATCTTTCATAAAAAAAACCATCAGGGAATGTTAACAGGGTTGTCGATCTCTACATTTTTTTACTTTTAAGAGCGCAACACTCTCTCTCCGTGCACGGAGCTCCAACAGTGACGCAGTTATCGAGTATTGATTGGTGAGTAGACCGTGCTTTTACACCGGTTTATTTTTAATCTCCAACATAAACTGCTCCCAAGCAGGTTAGGTGTTCAGCATAGGTTACCACAGAAATTTAACCTGGTAACAAGTGATCCACCGTCGTGATACACAAAATCCTGGGTTGAACCTGAAGTTACCCCGTTAACGCCAAATCTTGCTTCGTAGTACAGGCCTCGACATATACCGAATAAACCAACGTTAATAAACTAGACCGTAACGTTAGACCTCTCTCTGAACCGTGGTTGGTGCTAGACAAACCATGCTAACTAGCCAGCTGGCCGGCCTCTGAGTTAGTAAAATGTAGCAACTTAACCTTTCGTTCACTCCCTTTTGTCACATCGTAGGAAGGCACATTGATATTGCCAGAGTGAGCCCAAGGGAGTCTATGAGGCTGTAGAGGGAAAGGGGATAAAGGGTGCTATTGCAGGAAGTTGAAGCTGGTGCAGTTTGTCCTCCATCACAGTTATCAGCTTGACGCTGCTGACCATGCTTGTTGCTACCACAGTGGATGATGACACTCAGAGCTGTTCTTCTGCAGGGAGTGGGAAAAGAAGGGGCGAAGACGAGAGAGTGATCCACACTTTGACTATGGGAGAAAAATAAATCAGTGTAATGAATGCTGAATAAATAAATTAAAAATATGAAGTTAAAAAGGATGGTTCAGTTATTTTTTTACTATTATGTCACATCTGTAGGATAAAATGGATCAAGTTTCTCTTCTTATTACACGTGTTTGTGTGTTTTGTAGGTGTGACAGTGAATTTTAGAGAGATGGAAGACGTCCACTTGGCTGCTGTGATTCTGAAGACATTCCTGAGGGAACTACCTGAGCCTCTGCTGACCTACCAGCTCTACAACGACATTGTCAACTTCACTTGTATGTTCAAAAGAGTACTATTTTTATTGTTCTCAGAATTCCTAGAAATGTTATTCTCTAGAAAAAGATTGAAACTTCAACCACTCAGGCAACAAAAATACACTTTTCAAATCAAACATGCTTTTGCTTGTGAGGACGCAATGTAAGGATCAATGTAATTCCTCTCTGATTTCTTACTATGACGAAGAGTCTTATGTAAGGTATCATCGAACTAAGCAGAGACTTCCTTATTCATTGGTCATGGTTTGGCCCGCCCCCTAAACTTTAGCCACGCCCCCTTTTATAACTAATGACCCGTTTGATGTAGACCTTTGTATGAGGTATCATTGAACTCAGCAAAGACTTCCTTCTTCATTGGTGATGGTTTGGCCCGCCCCCTATGTTTAAGCCACGCCCCCTTTCATAAATGCGGATCGATCTAAGGTAGTCTTGTGTGAGGTATCATTAAACTCAGCAGAGACTTCCTTTTTAATATGTGATGGTTTGACCCGCCCCCTATGCTTTAGCCACGCCCCTGTTCACAGCTAATGAACCGTATGACGAAGAGTCTTATGTGAGGTATCATCGAACTAAGCAGACTTCCTTATTCATTGGTCATGGTTTGGCCCGCCCCCTATGCTTTAGCCACGCCCCCTATGCTTTAGCCACGCCCCCTTTCATAACTGGTGACCCATTTGAGGTAGACCTTTGTATGAGGTATCATCGAACTAAGCAGAGACTTCCTTATTCATTGGTCATGGTTTGGCCCGCCCCCTATGCTTTAGCCACGCCCCCTTGTATAACTAATGACCCGTTTGATGTAGACCTTTGTATGAGGTGTCATTGAACTCAGCAAATACGTCCTTCTTCATTGGTGATGGTTTGGCCCGCCCCCTATGTTTAAGCCACGCCCCCTTTCATAAATGCTGACCGATCTAATGTAGAGTCTTGTGTGAGGTATCATTAAACTCAGCAGAGACTTCCTTTTTAATATGTGATGGTTTGACCCGCCCCCTATGCTTTAGCCACGCCCCTGTTCACAGCTAATGAACCGTATGACGAAGAGTCTTATGTGAGGTATCATCGAACTAAGCAGAGACTTCCTTATTCATTGGTCATGGTTTGGCCCGCCCCCTATGCTTTAGCCACGCCCCCTTGTATAACTAATGACCCGTTTGATGTAGACCTTTGATACCTCACATAAGTGTGAGGTATCATCGAACTAAGCAGAGACTTCCTTATTCATTGGTCATGGTTTGGCCCGCCCCCTATACTTTAGCCACGCCCCCTTTCATAACTGGTGACCCATTTGAGGTAGACCTTTGTATGAGGTATCATCGAACTAAGCAGAGACTTCCTTATTCATTGGTCATGGTTTGGCCCGCCCCCTATGCTTTAGCCACGCCCCCTTGTATAACTAATGACCCGTTTGATGTAGACCTTTGTATGAGGTATCATTGAGCTCAGCAAAGACCTCCTTCTTCATTGTTGATGGTTTGGCCCGCCCCCTATGTTTAAGCCACGCCCCCTTTCATAAATGCTGACCGATCTAATGTAGAGTCTTGTGTGAGGTATCATTAAACTCAGCAGAGACTTCCTTTTAATATGTGATGGTTTGACCCGCCCCCTATGCTTTATCCACGCCCCTGTTCACAGCTAATGAACCGTATGACGAAGAGTCTTATGTGAGGTATCATCGAACTAAGCAGACTTCCTTATTCATTGGTCATGGTTTGGCCCGCCCCCTATGCTTTAGCCACGCCCCCTTTCATAACTGGTGACCCATTTGAGGTAGACCTTTGTATGAGGTATCATCGAACTAAGCAGAGACTTCCTTATTCATTGGTCATGGTTTGGCCCGCCCCCTATGCTTTAGCCACGCCCCTGTTCACAGCTAATGAACCGTATGACGAAGAGTCTTATGTGAGGTATCATCGAACTAAGCAGACTTCCTTATTCATTGGTCATGGTTTGGCCCGCCCCCTATGCTTTAGCCACGCCCCCTTTCATAACTGGTGACCCATTTGAGGTAGACCTTTGTATGAGGTATCATCGAACTAAGCAGAGACTTCCTTATTCATTGGTCATGGTTTGGCCCGCCCCCTATGCTTTAGCCACGCCCCCTTGTATAACTAATGACCCGTTTGATGTAGACCTTTGTATGAGGTGTCATTGAACTCAGCAAATACGTCCTTCTTCATTGGTGATGGTTTGGCCCGCCCCCTATGTTTAAGCCACGCCCCCTTTCCCCTTTCATAAATGCTGACCGATCTAAGGTAGAGTCTTGTGTGAGGTATCATTAAACTCAGCAGAGACTTCCTTTTTAATATGTGATGGTTTGACCCGCCCCCTATGCTTTATCCACGCCCCTGTTCACAGCTAATGAACCGTATGACGAAGAGTTTCATGTGAGGTATCATCGAACTAAGCAGACTTCCTTATTCATTGGTCATGGTTTGGCCCGCCCCCTAAACTTTAGCCACGCCCCCTTTTATAACTAATGACCCGTTTGATGTAGACCTTTGTATGAGGTATCATTGAACTCAGCAAAGACTTCCTTCTTCATTGTTGATGGTTTGGCCCGCCCCCTATGTTTAAGCCACGCCCCCTTTCATAAATGCTGACCGATCTAAGGTAGTCTTGTGTGAGATATCATTAAACTCAGCAGAGACTTCCTTTTTAATATGTGATGGTTTGACCCGCCCCCTATGCTTTAGCCACACCCCTGTTCACAGCTAATTAACCGTATGACGAAGAGTCTTATGTGAGGTATCATCGAACTAAGCAGAGACTTCCTTATTCATTGGTCATGGTTTGGCCCGGCCCCTAAACTTTAGCCACGCCCCCTTTTATAACTAATGACCCGTTTGAGGTAGACCTTTGTATGAGGTATCATTGAACTAAGCAGAGACTTCCTTATTCATTGGTCATGGTTCGGCCTGCCCCCTATGCTTTAGCCACGCCCCCTTTTATAACTAATGACCCGTTTGATGTAGAACTTTGTATGAGGTGTCATTGAACTCAGCAAAGACTTCCTTCTTCATTGGTGATGGTTTGGCCCGCCCCCTATGTTTAAGCCACGCCCCCTTTCATAAATGCGGATCGATCTAAGGTAGTCTTGTGTGAGGTATCATTAAACTCAGCAGAGACTTCCTTTTTAATATGTGATGGTTTGACCCGCCCCCTATGCTTTAGCCACGCCCCTGTTCACAGCTAATGAACCATATGACGAAGAGTCTTATGTGAGGTATCATCGAACTAAGCAGACTTCCTTATTCATTGGTCATGGTTTGGCCCGCCCCCTATGCTTTAGCCACGCCCCCTATGCTTTAGCCACGCCCCCTTTCATAACTGGTGACCCATTTGAGGTAGACCTTTGTATGAGGTATCATCGAACTAAGCAGAGACTTCCTTATTCATTGGTCATGGTTTGGCCCGCCCCCTATGCTTTAGCCACGCCCCCTTGTATAACTAATGACCCGTTTGATGTAGACCTTTGTATGAGGTGTCATTGAACTCAGCAAATACGTCCTTCTTCATTGGTGATGGTTTGGCCCGCCCCCTATGTTTAAGCCACGCCCCCTTTCATAAATGCTGACCGATCTAATGTAGAGTCTTGTGTGAGGTATCATTAAACTCAGCAGAGACTTCCTTTTTAATATGTGATGGTTTGACCCGCCCCCTATGCTTTAGCCACGCCCCTGTTCACAGCTAATGAACCGTATGACGAAGAGTCTTATGTGAGGTATCATCGAACTAAGCAGAGACTTCCTTATTCATTGGTCATGGTTTGGCCCGCCCCCTATGCTTTAGCCACGCCCCCTTGTATAACTAATGACCCGTTTGATGTAGACCTTTGATACCTCACATAAGTGTGAGGTATCATCGAACTAAGCAGAGACTTCCTTATTCATTGGTCATGGTTTGGCCCGCCCCCTATGCTTTAGCCACGCCCCCTTTCATAACTGGTGACCCATTTGAGGTAGACCTTTGTATGAGGTATCATCGAACTAAGCAGAGACTTCCTTATTCATTGGTCATGGTTTGGCCCGCCCCCTATGCTTTAGCCACGCCCCCTTGTATAACTAATGACCCGTTTGATGTAGACCTTTGTATGAGGTATCATTGAGCTCAGCAAAGACCTCCTTCTTCATTGTTGATGGTTTGGCCCGCCCCCTATGTTTAAGCCACGCCCCCTTTCATAAATGCTGACCGATCTAATGTAGAGTCTTGTGTGAGGTATCATTAAACTCAGCAGAGACTTCCTTTTAATATGTGATGGTTTGACCCGCCCCCTATGCTTTATCCACGCCCCTGTTCACAGCTAATGAACCGTATGACGAAGAGTCTTATGTGAGGTATCATCGAACTAAGCAGACTTCCTTATTCATTGGTCATGGTTTGGCCCGCCCCCTATGCTTTAGCCACGCCCCCTTTCATAACTGGTGACCCATTTGAGGTAGACCTTTGTATGAGGTATCATCGAACTAAGCAGAGACTTCCTTATTCATTGGTCATGGTTTGGCCCGCCCCCTATGCTTTAGCCACGCCCCTGTTCACAGCTAATGAACCGTATGACGAAGAGTCTTATGTGAGGTATCATCGAACTAAGCAGACTTCCTTATTCATTGGTCATGGTTTGGCCCGCCCCCTATGCTTTAGCCACGCCCCCTTTCATAACTGGTGACCCATTTGAGGTAGACCTTTGTATGAGGTATCATCGAACTAAGCAGAGACTTCCTTATTCATTGGTCATGGTTTGGCCCGCCCCCTATGCTTTAGCCACGCCCCCTTGTATAACTAATGACCCGTTTGATGTAGACCTTTGTATGAGGTGTCATTGAACTCAGCAAATACGTCCTTCTTCATTGGTGATGGTTTGGCCCGCCCCCTATGTTTAAGCCACGCCCCCTTTCCCCTTTCATAAATGCTGACCGATCTAAGGTAGAGTCTTGTGTGAGGTATCATTAAACTCAGCAGAGACTTCCTTTTTAATATGTGATGGTTTGACCCGCCCCCTATGCTTTATCCACGCCCCTGTTCACAGCTAATGAACCGTATGACGAAGAGTTTCATGTGAGGTATCATCGAACTAAGCAGACTTCCTTATTCATTGGTCATGGTTTGGCCCGCCCCCTAAACTTTAGCCACGCCCCCTTTTATAACTAATGACCCGTTTGATGTAGACCTTTGTATGAGGTATCATTGAACTCAGCAAAGACTTCCTTCTTCATTGTTGATGGTTTGGCCCGCCCCCTATGTTTAAGCCACGCCCCCTTTCATAAATGCTGACCGATCTAAGGTAGAGTCTTGTGTGAGATATCATTAAACTCAGCAGAGACTTCCTTTTTAATATGTGATGGTTTGACCCGCCCCCTATGCTTTAGCCACACCCCTGTTCACAGCTAATTAACCGTATGACGAAGAGTCTTATGTGAGGTATCATCGAACTAAGCAGACTTCCTTATTCATTGGTCATGGTTTGGCCCGCCCCCTATGCTTTAGCCACGCCCCCTTTCATAACTGGTGACCCATTTGAGGTAGACCTTTGTATGAGGTATCATCGAACTAAGCAGAGACTTCCTTATTCATTGGTCATGGTTTGGCCCGCCCCCTATGCTTTAGCCACGCCCCCTTGTATAACTAATGACCCGTTTGATGTAGACCTTTGTATGAGGTATCATTGAGCTCAGCAAAGACCTCCTTCTTCATTGTTGATGGTTTGGCCCGCCCCCTATGTTTAAGCCACGCCCCCTTTCATAAATGCTGACCGATCTAATGTAGAGTCTTGTGTGAGGTATCATTAAACTCAGCAGAGACTTCCTTTTAATATGTGATGGTTTGACCCGCCCCCTATGCTTTATCCACGCCCCTGTTCACAGCTAATGAACCGTATGACGAAGAGTCTTATGTGAGGTATCATCGAACTAAGCAGACTTCCTTATTCATTGGTCATGGTTTGGCCCGCCCCCTATGCTTTAGCCACGCCCCCTTTTATAACTAATGACCCGTTTGATGTAGACCTTTGTATGAGGTATCATTGAGCTCAGCAAAGACCTCCTTCTTCATTGTTGATGGTTTGGCCCGCCCCCTATGTTTAAGCCACGCCCCCTTTCATAAATGCTGACCGATCTAAGGTAGAGTCTTGTGTGAGGTATCATTAAACTCAGCAGAGACTTCCTTTTTAATATGTGATGGTTTGACCCGCCCCCTATGCTTTATCCACGCCCCTGTTCACAGCTAATGAACCGTATGACGAAGAGTTTCATGTGAGGTATCATCGAACTAAGCAGACTTCCTTATTCATTGGTCATGGTTTGGTCCGCCCCCTAAACTTTAGCCACGCCCCCTTTTATAACTAATGACCCGTTTGATGTAGACCTTTGTATGAGGTATCATTGAACTCAGCAAAGACTTCCTTCTTCATTGTTGATGGTTTGGCCCGCCCCCTATGTTTAAGCCACGCCCCCTTTCATAAATGCTGACCGATCTAAGGTAGAGTCTTGTGTGAGATATCATTAAACTCAGCAGAGACTTCCTTTTTAATATGTGATGGTTTGACCCGCCCCCTATGCTTTAGCCACGCCCCTGTTCACAGCTAATTAACCGTATGACGAAGAGTCTTATGTGAGGTATCATCGAACTAAGCAGAGACTTCCTTATTCATTGGTCATGGTTTGGCCCGGCCCCTAAACTTTAGCCACGCCCCCTTTTATAACTAATGACCCGTTTGAGGTAGACCTTTGTATGAGGTATCATTGAACTAAGCAGAGACTTCCTTATTCATTGGTCATGGTTCGGCCTGCCCCCTATGCTTTAGCCACGCCCCCTTTTATAACTAATGACCTGTTTGATGTAGAACTTTGTATGAGGTGTCATTGAACTCAGCAAAGACTTCCTTCTTCATTGGTGATGGTTGGCCAGCCCCCTATGTTTAAGCCACGCCCCCTTTCATTAATGCTGACCGATCTAATACCTTAGATCATAACTTTTGACCCGTTTGAGGTAGTCTTGTGTGAGGTGTCATTGAACTCAGCAGACAGTTCCTCCTTAATTGGTGATGGTTTGACCCTCCCCTTATGCTTAAGCCACGCCCCCTTTCATAACTGTTGAACCGTTTAAGGTAGACCCTTGTGTGAGGTATCATTGAACTCAGCAGAGACTTCATTTTTAAAATGTGATGGTTTGACCCGCCCCCTATGCTTTAGCCACGCCCCCTTTCATAACTTTTGACCCGTTTGAGGTAGTCTTGTTTGAGGTGTCATTGAACTCAGCAGAGAGTTCCTCCTTAATTGGTGATGGTTTGACCCTCCCCTTATGCTTAAGCCACGCCCCCTTTCATAACTGTTGAACCGTTTAAGGTAGACCCTTTTGTGAGGTATCATTGAACTCAGCAGAGACTTCCTTTTTAATATGTGATGGTTTGACCCGCCCCCTATGCTTTAGCCACGCCCCCTTTCATAACTGTTGAACCATTTAAGGTAGTCTTGTGTGAGGTATCTTTGAATTCAGTAGAGACTTTCTTCTTTGTTGGTGATGGTTTGGCACGCCCCCTATGCTTAAGCCACGCCCCCTTTCATAAATGCTGACCGATCTAAGGTAGAGTCTTGTGTGAGGTATCATTAAACTCAGCAGAGACTTCCTTTTTAATATGTGATGGTTTGACCCGCCCCCTATGCTTTAGCCACGCCCCTGTTCACAGCTAATGAACCGTATGACGAAGAGTCTTATGTGAGGTATCATCGAACTAAGCAGACTTCCTTATTCATTGGTCATGGTTTGGCCCACCCCCTATGCTTTAGCCACGCCCCCTTTCATAACTGGTGACCCATTTGAGGTAGACCTTTGTATGAGGTATCATTGAACTAAGCAGAGACTTCCTTATTCATTGGTCATGGTTTGGCCCGCCCCCTAAACTTAAGCCACGCCCCTTTTATAACTAATGACCCGTTTGATGTAAACCTTTGTATGAGGTATCATTGAACTCAGCAAAGACTTCCTTCTTCATTGGTGATGGTTGGCCCGCCCCTTTTTAAGCCACGCCCCCTTTCATAAATGCTGACCGATCTAAGGTAGAGTCTTGTGTGAGGTATCATTGAACTCAGCAGAGACTTCCTTTTCAATATGTGATGGTTTGACCCGCCCCCTATGCTTTAGCCACTCCCCCTTTCATAACTATTGAACCATTTAAGGTAGTCTTGTGTGAGGTATCTTTGAATTCAGCAGAGACTTTCTTCTTTGTTGGTGATGGTTTGGCACGCCCCCTATGCTTAAGCCACGCCCCCTTTCATAAATGCTGACCGATCTCAGGTAGAGTCTTGTGTGAGGTATCATTAAACTCAGCAGAGACTTCCTTTTTAATATGTGATGGTTTGACCCGCCCCCTATGCTTTAGCCACGCCCCTGTTCACAGCTAATGAACCGTATGACGAAGAGTCTTATGTGAGGTATCATCGAACTAAGCAGACTTCCTTATTCATTGGTCATGGTTTGGCCCGCCCCCTAAACTTTAGCCACGCCCCTTTTATAACTAATGACCCATTTGATGTAGACCTTTGTATGAGGTATCATTGAACTCAGCAAAGACTTCCTCCTTAATTGGTGATGGTTTGACCCGCCCCCTATGCTTTAGCCACGCCCCCTTTCATAAATGCTGACCGATCTAAGGTAGTCTTGTGTGAGGTATCATTAAACTCAGCAGAGACTTCCTTTTCAATATGTGATGGTTTGACCCGCCCCCTATGCTTTAGCCACGCCCCTGTTCACAGCTAATGAACCGTATGACGAAGAGTCTTATGTGAGGTATCATCGAACTAAGCAGACTTCCTTATTCATTGGTCATGGTTTGGCCCACCCCCTATGCTTTAGCCACGCCCCCTTTCATAACTGGTGACCCATTTGAGGTAGACCTTTGTATGAGGTATCATTGAACTAAGCAGAGACTTCCTTATTCATTGGTCATGGTTTGGCCCGCCCCCTAAACTTTAGCCACGCCCCTTTTATAACTAATGACCCGTTTGATGTAAACCTTTGTATGAGGTATCATTGAACTCAGCAAAGACTTCCTTCTTCATTGGTGATGGTTGGCCCGCCCCTATGTTTAAGCCACGCCCCCTTTCATAAATGCTGACCGATCTAAGGTAGAGTCTTGTGTGAGGTATCATTAAACTCAGCAGAGACTTCCTTTTCAATATGTGATGGTTTGACCCGCCCCCTATGCTTTAGCCACGCCCCTGTTAACAGCTAATGAACCGTATGACGAAGAGACTTATGTGAGGTATCATCGAACTAAGCAGACTTCCTTATTCATTGGTCATGGTTTGGCCCGCCCCCTATGCTTTAGCCACGCCCCCTTTTATAACTAACGACCCGTTTGATGTAGACCTTTGTATGAGGTATCATTGAGCTCAGCAAAGACCTCCTTCTTCATTGTTGATGGTTTGGCCCGCCCCCTATGTTTAAGCCACGCCCCCTTTCATAAATGCTGACCGATCTAAGGTAGAGTCTTGTGTGAGGTATCATTAAACTCAGCAGAGACTTCCTTTTTAATATGTGATGGTTTGACCCGCCCCCTATGCTTTATCCACGCCCCTGTTCACAGCTAATGAACCGTATGACGAAGAGTTTCATGTGAGGTATCATCGAACTAAGCAGACTTCCTTATTCATTGGTCATGGTTTGGTCCGCCCCCTAAACTTTAGCCACGCCCCCTTTTATAACTAATGACCCGTTTGATGTAGACCTTTGTATGAGGTATCATTGAACTCAGCAAAGACTTCCTTCTTCATTGTTGATGGTTTGGCCCGCCCCCTATGTTTAAGCCACGCCCCCTTTCATAAATGCTGACCGATCTAAGGTAGTCTTGTGTGAGATATCATTAAACTCAGCAGAGACTTCCTTTTTAATATGTGATGGTTTGACCCGCCCCCTATGCTTTAGCCACGCCCCTGTTCACAGCTAATTAACCGTATGACGAAGAGTCTTATGTGAGGTATCATCGAACTAAGCAGAGACTTCCTTATTCATTGGTCATGGTTTGGCCCGGCCCCTAAACTTTAGCCACGCCCCCTTTTATAACTAATGACCCGTTTGAGGTAGACCTTTGTATGAGGTATCATTGAACTAAGCAGAGACTTCCTTATTCATTGGTCATGGTTCGGCCTGCCCCCTATGCTTTAGCCACGCCCCCTTTTATAACTAATGACCTGTTTGATGTAGAACTTTGTATGAGGTGTCATTGAACTCAGCAAAGACTTCCTTCTTCATTGGTGATGGTTGGCCAGCCCCCTATGTTTAAGCCACGCCCCCTTTCATTAATGCTGACCGATCTAATACCTTAGATCATAACTTTTGACCCGTTTGAGGTAGTCTTGTGTGAGGTGTCATTGAACTCAGCAGACAGTTCCTCCTTAATTGGTGATGGTTTGACCCTCCCCTTATGCTTAAGCCACGCCCCCTTTCATAACTGTTGAACCGTTTAAGGTAGACCCTTGTGTGAGGTATCATTGAACTCAGCAGAGACTTCATTTTTAAAATGTGATGGTTTGACCCGCCCCCTATGCTTTAGCCACGCCCCCTTTCATAACTTTTGACCCGTTTGAGGTAGTCTTGTTTGAGGTGTCATTGAACTCAGCAGAGAGTTCCTCCTTAATTGGTGATGGTTTGACCCTCCCCTTATGCTTAAGCCACGCCCCCTTTCATAACTGTTGAACCGTTTAAGGTAGACCCTTTTGTGAGGTATCATTGAACTCAGCAAAGACTTCCTCCTTAATTGGTGATGGTTTGACCCGCCCCCTATGCTTTAGCCACGCCTCCTTTCATAAATGCTGACCGATCTAAGGTAGTCTTGTGTGAGGTATCATTAAACTCAGCAGAGACTTCCTTTTCAATATGTGATGGTTTGACCCGCCCCCTATGCTTTAGCCACGCCCCTGTTCACAGCTAATGAACCGTATGACGAAGAGTCTTATGTGAGGTATCATCGAACTAAGCAGACTTCCTTATTCATTGGTCATGGTTTGGCCCACCCCCTATGCTTTAGCCACGCCCCCTTTCATAACTGGTGACCCATTTGAGGTAGACCTTTGTATGAGGTATCATTGAACTAAGCAGAGACTTCCTTATTCATTGGTCATGGTTTGGCCCGCCCCCTAAACTTTAGCCACGCCCCTTTTATAACTAATGACCCGTTTGATGTAAACCTTTGTATGAGGTATCATTGAACTCAGCAAAGACTTCCTTCTTCATTGGTGATGGTTGGCCCGCCCCTATGTTTAAGCCACGCCCCCTTTCATGAATGCTGACCGATCTAATACCTTAGATCATAACTTTTGACCCGTTTGAGATAGATTCTTGTGTGAGGTGTCATTGAACTCAGCAGAGAGTTCCTCCTTAATTGGTGATGGTTTGACCCTCCCCTTATGCTTAAGCCACGCCCCCTTTCATAACTGTTGAACCATTTAAGGTAGTCTTGTGTGAGGTATCTTTGAATTCAGCAGAGACTTTCTTCTTTGTTGGTGATGGTTTGGCACGCCCCCTATGCTTAAGCCACGCCCCCTTTCATAAATGCTGACCGATCTAAGGTAGAGTCTTGTGTGAGGTATCATTAAACTCAGCAGAGACTTCCTTTTTAATATGTGATGGTTTGACCCGCCCCCTATGCTTTAGCCACGCCCCTGTTCACAGCTAATGAACCGTATAACGAAGAGTCTTATGTGAGGTATCATCGAACTAAGCAGACTTCCTTATTCATTGGTCATGGTTTGGCCCGCCCCCTAAACTTTAGCCACGCCCCTTTTATAACTAATGACCCATTTGATGTAGACCTTTGTATGAGGTATCATTGAACTCAGCAAAGACTTCCTCCTTAATTGGTGATGGTTTGACCCGCCCCCTATGCTTTAGCCACGCCCCCTTTCATAAATGCTGACCGATCTAAGGTAGTCTTGTGTGAGGTATCATTAAACTCAGCAGAGACTTCCTTTTCAATATGTGATGGTTTGACCCGCCCCCTATGCTTTAGCCCCGCCCCTGTTCACAGCTAATGAACCGTATGACGAAGAGTCTTATGTGAGGTATCATCGAACTAAGCAGACTTCCTTATTCATTGGTCATGGTTTGGCCCACCCCCTATGCTTTAGCCACGCCCCCTTTCATAACTGGTGACCCATTTGAGGTAGACCTTTGTATGAGGTATCATTGAACTAAGCAGAGACTTCCTTATTCATTGGTCATGGTTTGGCCCGCCCCCTAAACTTTAGCCACGCCCCGTTTTATAACTAATGATCCGTTTGATGTAGACCTTTGTATGAGGTATCATCGAACTAAGCAGAGACTTCCTTATTCATTGGTCATGGTTTGGCCCGCCCCCTAAACTTAAGCCACGCCCCTTTTATAACTAATGACCCGTTTGATGTAAACCTTTGTATGAGGTATCATTGAACTCAGCAAAGACTTCCTTCTTCATTGGTGATGGTTGGCCCGCCCCTGTTTAAGCCACGCCCCCTTTCATAAATGCTGACCGATCTAAGGTAGAGTCTTGTGTGAGGTATCATTAAACTCAGCAGAGACTTCCTTTTCAATATGTGATGGTTTGACCCGCCCCCTATGCTTTAGCCACGCCCCCTTTCATAACTATTGAACCATTTAAGGTAGTCTTGTGTGAGGTATCTTTGAATTCAGCAGAGACTTTCTTCTTTGTTGGTGATGGTTTGGCACGCCCCCTATGCTTAAGCCACGCCCCCTTTCATAAATGCTGACCGATCTAAGGTAGAGTCTTGTGTGAGGTATCATTAAACTCAGCAGAGACTTCCTTTTTAATATGTGATGGTTTGACCCGCCCCCTATGCTTTAGCCACGCCCCTGTTCACAGCTAATGAACCGTATGACGAAGAGTCTTATGTGAGGTATCATCGAACTAAGCAGACTTCCTTATTCATTGGTCATGGTTTGGCCCACCCCCTATGCTTTAGCCACGCCCCTGTTCACAGCTAATGAACCGTATGACGAAGAGTCTTATGTGAGGTATCATCGAACTAAGCAGACTTCCTTATTCATTGGTCATGGTTTGGCCCACCCCCTATGCTTTAGCCACGCCCCCTTTCATAACTGGTGACCCATTTGAGGTAGACCTTTGTATGAGGTATCATTGAACTAAGCAGAGACTTCCTTATTCATTGGTCATGGTTTGGCCTGCCCCCTAAACTTTAGCCACGCCCTGTTTTATAACTAATGATCCGTTTGATGTAGACCTTTGTATGAGGTATCATCGAACTAAGCAGAGACTTCCTTATTCATTGGTCATGGTTTGGCCCGCCCCCTATGCTTTAGCCACGCCCCCTTTTATAACTATTGACCCGTTTGATGTAGAACTTTGTATGAGGTGTCATTGAACTCAGCAAAGACTTCCTTCTTCATTGGTGATGGTTGGCCCGCCTCCTATGTTTAAGCCACGCCCCCTTTCATAAATGCTGACGATCTAATACCTTAGATCATAACTTTTGACCCGTTTGAGGTAGTCTTGTGTGAGGTGTCATTGAACTCAGCAGAGAGTTCCTCCTTAATTGGTGATGGTTTGACCCTCCCCTTATGCTTAAGCCACGCCCCCTTTCATAACTGTTGAACCGTTTAAGGTAGACCCTTGTGTGAGGTATCATTGAACTCAGCAGAGACTTCCTTTTTAATATGTGATGGTTTGACCCGCCCCCTATGCTTTAGCCACGCCCCCTTTCATAACTTTTGACCCGTTTGAGGTCGAGTCTTGTGTGAGGTGTCATTGAACTCAGCAGAGAGTTCCTCCTTAATTGGTGATGGTTTGACCCGCCCCCTATGCTTTAGCCACGCCCCCTTTCATAACTGTTGAACCATTTAAGGTAGTCTTGTGTGAGGTATCTTTGAATTCAGCAGAGACTTTCTTCTTTGTTGGTGATGGTTTGGCACGCCCCCTATGCTTAAGCCACGCCCCCTTTCATAAATGCTGACCGATCTAAGGTAGTCTTGTGTGAGGTATCATTAAACTCAGCAGAGACTTCCTTTTCAATATGTGATGGTTTGACCCGCCCCCTATGCTTTAGCCACGCCCCCTTTCATAACTGTTGAACCGTTTAAGGTAGACCCTTGTGTGAGGTATCATTGAACTCAGCAGAGACTTCCTTTTTAATGTCATGGTTTGACCCGCCCCCTTTGCTTTAGCCACGCCCCCTTTCATAACTGTTGAACCATTTAAGGTAGTCTTTTGTGAGGTATCTTTGAATTCAGCAGAGACTTTCTTCTTTGTTGGTGATGGTTTGGCACGCCCCCTATGCTTAAGCCACACCCCCTTTCATAAATGCTGACCGATCTAAGGTAGAGTCTTGTGTGAGGTATCATTAAACTCAGCAGAGACTTCCTTTTTAATATGTGATGGTTTGACCCGCCCCCTATGCTTTAGCCACGCCCCTGTTAACAGCTAATGAACCGTATGACGAAGAGACTTATGTGAGGTATCATCGAACTAAGCAGACTTCCTTATTCATTGGTCATGGTTTGGCCCACCCCCTATGTTTTAGCCACGCCCCCTTTCATAACTGGTGACCCATTTGAGGTAGACCTTTGTATGAGGTATCATTGAACTAAGCAGAGACTTCCTTATTCATTGGTCATGGTTTGGCCCGCCCCCTATGCTTTAGCCACGCCCCCTTTTATAACTAATGACCCGTTTGATGTAGAACTTTGTATGAGGTGTCATTGAACTCAGCAAAGACTTCCTTCTTCATTGGTGATGGTTGGCCCGCCCCCTATGTTTAAGCCACGCCCCCTTTCATGAATGCTGACCGATCTAATACCTTAGATCATAACTTTTGACCCTTTTGAGGTAGATTCTTGTGTGAGGTGTCATTGAACTCAGCAGAGAGTTCCTCCTTAATTGGTGATGGTTTGACCCTCCCCTTATGCTTAAGCCACGCCCCCTTTCATAAATGCTGACCGATCTAAGGTAGAGTCTTGTGTGAGGTATCATTAAACTCAGCAGAGACTTCCTTTTTAATATGTGATGGTTTGACCCGCCCCCTATGCTTTAGCCACGCCCCTGTTAACAGCTAATGAACCGTATGACGAAGAGACTTATGTGAGGTATCATCGAACTAAGCAGACTTCCTTATTCATTGGTCATGGTTTGGCCCACCCCCTATGTTTTAGCCACGCCCCCTTTCATAACTGGTGACCCATTTGAGGTAGACCTTTGTATGAGGTATCATTGAACTAAGCAGAGACTTCCTTATTCATTGGTCATGGTTTGGCCCGCCCCCTATGCTTTAGCCACGCCCCCTTTTATAACTAATGACCCGTTTGATGTAGAACTTTGTATGAGGTGTCATTGAACTCAGCAAAGACTTCCTTCTTCATTGGTGATGGTTGGCCCGCCCCCTATGTTTAAGCCACGCCCCCTTTCATGAATGCTGACCGATCTAATACCTTAGATCATAACTTTTGACCCGTTTGAGGTAGATTCTTGTGTGAGGTGTCATTGAACTCAGCAGAGAGTTCCTCCTTAATTGGTGATGGTTTGACCCTCCCCTTATGCTTAAGCCACGCCCCCTTTCATAACTGTTGAACCGTTTAAGGTAGACCCTTGTGTGAGGTATCATTGAACTCAGCAGAGACTTCCTTTTTAATATGTGATGGTTTGACCCGCCCCCTATGCTTTAGCCACGCCCCCTTTCATAACTGTTGACCGATCTAAGGTAGAGTCTTGTGTGAGGTATCATTAAACTCAGCAGAGACTTCCTTTTCAATATGTGATGGTTTGACCCGCCCCCTATGCTTTAGCCACGCCCCTGTTCACAGCTAATGAACCGTATGACGAAGAGTCTTATGTGAGGTATCATCGAACTAAGCAGACTTCCTTATTCATTGGTCATGGTTTGGCCCACCCCCTATGCTTTAGCCACGCCCCCTTTCATAACTGGTGACCCATTTGAGGTAGATCTTTGTATGAGGTATCATTGAACTAAGCAGAGACTTCCTTATTCATTGGTCATGGTTTGGCCCGCCCCCTAAACTTTAGCCACGCCCCTTTTATAACTAATGACCCGTTTGATGTAGACCTTTGTATGAGGTATCATTGAACTCAGCAAAGACTTCCTTCTTCATTGGTGATGGTTGGCCCGCCCCCTATTTTTAAGCCACGCCCCCTTTCATAAATGTTGACCGATCTAAGGTAGTCTTGTGTGAGGTATCATTAAACTCAGCAGAGACTTCCTTTTCAATATGTGATGGTTTGACCCGCCCCCTTTGCTTTAGCCACGCCCCCTTTCATAACTGTTGAACCATTTAAGGTAGTCTTTTGTGAGGTATCTTTGAATTCAGCAGAGACTTTCTTCTTTGTTGGTGATGGTTTGGCACGCCCCCTATGCTTAAGCCACGCCCCCTTTCATAAATGCTGACCGATCTAAGGTAGAGTCTTGTGTGAGGTATCATTAAACTCAGCAGAGACTTCCTTTTTAATATGTGATGGTTTGACCCGCCCCCTATGCTTTAGCCACGCCCCTGTTAACAGCTAATGAACCGTATGACGAAGAGACTTATGTGAGGTATCATCGAACTAAGCAGACTTCCTTATTCATTGGTCATGGTTTGGCCCACCCCCTATGTTTTAGCCACGCCCCCTTTCATAACTGGTGACCCATTTGAGGTAGACCTTTGTATGAGGTATCATTGAACTAAGCAGAGACTTCCTTATTCATTGGTCATGGTTTGGCCCGCCCCCTATGCTTTAGCCACGCCCCCTTTTATAACTAATGACCCGTTTGATGTAGAACTTTGTATGAGGTGTCATTGAACTCAGCAAAGACTTCCTTCTTCATTGGTGATGGTTGGCCCGCCCCCTATGTTTAAGCCACGCCCCCTTTCATGAATGCTGACCGATCTAATACCTTAGATCATAACTTTTGACCCGTTTGAGGTAGATTCTTGTGTGAGGTGTCATTGAACTCAGCAGAGAGTTCCTCCTTAATTGGTGATGGTTTGACCCTCCCCTTATGCTTAAGCCACGCCCCCTTTCATAACTGTTGAACCGTTTAAGGTAGACCCTTGTGTGAGGTATCATTGAACTCAGCAGAGACTTCCTTTTTAATATGTGATGGTTTGGCACGCCCCCTATGCTTTAGCCACGCCCCTGTTCACAGCTAATGAACCGTATGACGAAGAGTCTTATGTGAGGTATCATCGAACTAAGCAGACTTCCTTATTCATTGGTCATGGTTTGGCCCACCCCCTATGCTTTAGCCACGCCCCCTTTCATAACTGGTGACCCATTTGAGGTAGATCTTTGTATGAGGTATCATTGAACTAAGCAGAGACTTCCTTATTCATTGGTCATGGTTTGGCCCGCCCCCTAAACTTTAGCCACGCCCCTTTTATAACTAATGACCCGTTTGATGTAGACCTTTGTATGAGGTATCATTGAACTCAGCAAAGACTTCCTTCTTCATTGGTGATGGTTGGCCCGCCCCCTATTTTTAAGCCACGCCCCCTTTCATAAATGTTGACCGATCTAAGGTAGTCTTGTGTGAGGTATCATTAAACTCAGCAGAGACTTCCTTTTCAATATGTGATGGTTTGACCCGCCCCCTTTGCTTTAGCCACGCCCCCTTTCATAACTGTTGAACCATTTAAGGTAGTCTTTTGTGAGGTATCTTTGAATTCAGCAGAGACTTTCTTCTTTGTTGGTGATGGTTTGGCACGCCCCCTATGCTTAAGCCACGCCCCCTTTCATAAATGCTGACCGATCTAAGGTAGAGTCTTGTGTGAGGTATCATTAAACTCAGCAGAGACTTCCTTTTTAATATGTGATGGTTTGACCCGCCCCCTATGCTTTAGCCACGCCCCTGTTAACAGCTAATGAACCGTATGACGAAGAGACTTATGTGAGGTATCATCGAACTAAGCAGACTTCCTTATTCATTGGTCATGGTTTGGCCCACCCCCTATGTTTTAGCCACGCCCCCTTTCATAACTGGTGACCCATTTGAGGTAGACCTTTGTATGAGGTATCATTGAACTAAGCAGAGACTTCCTTATTCATTGGTCATGGTTTGGCCCGCCCCCTATGCTTTAGCCACGCCCCCTTTTATAACTAATGACCCGTTTGATGTAGAACTTTGTATGAGGTGTCATTGAACTCAGCAAAGACTTCCTTCTTCATTGGTGATGGTTGGCCCGCCCCCTATGTTTAAGCCACGCCCCCTTTCATGAATGCTGACCGATCTAATACCTTAGATCATAACTTTTGACCCGTTTGAGGTAGATTCTTGTGTGAGGTGTCATTGAACTCAGCAGAGAGTTCCTCCTTAATTGGTGATGGTTTGACCCTCCCCTTATGCTTAAGCCACGCCCCCTTTCATAACTGTTGAACCGTTTAAGGTAGACCCTTGTGTGAGGTATCATTGAACTCAGCAGAGACTTCCTTTTTAATATGTGATGGTTTGGCACGCCCCCTATGCTTTAGCCACGCCCCTGTTCACAGCTAATGAACCGTATGACGAAGAGTCTTATGTGAGGTATCATCGAACTAAGCAGACTTCCTTATTCATTGGTCATGGTTTGGCCCACCCCCTATGCTTTAGCCACGCCCCCTTTCATAACTGGTGACCCATTTGAGGTAGATCTTTGTATGAGGTATCATTGAACTAAGCAGAGACTTCCTTATTCATTGGTCATGGTTTGGCCCGCCCCCTAAACTTTAGCCACGCCCCTTTTATAACTAATGACCCGTTTGATGTAGACCTTTGTATGAGGTATCATTGAACTCAGCAAAGACTTCCTTCTTCATTGGTGATGGTTGGCCCGCCCCCTATTTTTAAGCCACGCCCCCTTTCATAAATGTTGACCGATCTAAGGTAGTCTTGTGTGAGGTATCATTAAACTCAGCAGAGACTTCCTTTTCAATATGTGATGGTTTGACCCGCCCCCTTTGCTTTAGCCACGCCCCCTTTCATAACTGTTGAACCATTTAAGGTAGTCTTTTGTGAGGTATCTTTGAATTCAGCAGAGACTTTCTTCTTTGTTGGTGATGGTTTGGCACGCCCCCTATGCTTAAGCCACGCCCCCTTTCATAAATGCTGACCGATCTAAGGTAGAGTCTTGTGTGAGGTATCATTAAACTCAGCAGAGACTTCCTTTTTAATATGTGATGGTTTGACCCGCCCCCTATGCTTTAGCCACGCCCCTGTTAACAGCTAATGAACCGTATGACGAAGAGACTTATGTGAGGTATCATCGAACTAAGCAGACTTCCTTATTCATTGGTCATGGTTTGGCCCACCCCCTATGTTTTAGCCACGCCCCCTTTCATAACTGGTGACCCATTTGAGGTAGACCTTTGTATGAGGTATCATTGAACTAAGCAGAGACTTCCTTATTCATTGGTCATGGTTTGGCCCGCCCCCTATGCTTTAGCCACGCCCCCTTTTATAACTAATGACCCGTTTGATGTAGAACTTTGTATGAGGTGTCATTGAACTCAGCAAAGACTTCCTTCTTCATTGGTGATGGTTGGCCCGCCCCCTATGTTTAAGCCACGCCCCCTTTCATGAATGCTGACCGATCTAATACCTTAGATCATAACTTTTGACCCGTTTGAGGTAGATTCTTGTGTGAGGTGTCATTGAACTCAGCAGAGAGTTCCTCCTTAATTGGTGATGGTTTGACCCTCCCCTTATGCTTAAGCCACGCCCCCTTTCATAACTGTTGAACCGTTTAAGGTAGACTCTTGTGTGAGGTATCATTGAACTCAGCAGAGACTTCCTTTTTAATATGTGATGGTTTGACCCGCCCCCTATGCTTTAGCCACGCCCCCTTTCATAACTGTTGACCGATCTAAGGTAGAGTCTTGTGTGAGGTATCATTAAACTCAGCAGAGACTTCCTTTTCAATATGTGATGGTTTGACCCGCCCCCTATGCTTTAGCCACGCCCCTGTTCACAGCTAATCAACCGTATGACGAAGAGTCTTATGTGAGGTATCATCAAACTAAGCAGACTTCCTTATTCATTGGTCATGGTTTGGCCCACCCCCTATGCTTTAGCCACGCCCCCTTTCATAACTGGTGACCCATTTGAGGTAGATCTTTGTATGAGGTATCATTGAACTAAGCAGAGACTTCCTTATTCATTGGTCATGGTTTGGCCCGCCCCCTATGCTTTAGCCACGCCCCCTTTTATAACTAATGACCCGTTTGATGTAGAACTTTGTATGAGGTGTCATTGAACTCAGCAAAGACTTCCTTCTTCATTGGTGATGGTTGGCCCGCCCCCTATGTTTAAGCCACGCCCCCTTTCATGAATGCTGACCGATCTAATACCTTAGATCATAACTTTTGACCCGTTTGAGGTAGATTCTTGTGTGAGGTGTCTTTGAACTCAGCAGAGAGTTCCTCCTTAATTGGTGATGGTTTGACCCTCCCCTTATGCTTAAGCCACGCCCCCTTTCATAACTGTTGAACCGTTTAAGGTAGACTCTTGTGTGAGGTATCATTGAACTCAGCAGAGACTTCCTTTTTAATATGTGATGGTTTGACCCGCCCCCTATGCTTTAGCCACGCCCCCTTTCATAACTGTTGACCGATCTAAGGTAGAGTCTTGTGTGAGGTATCATTAAACTCAGCAGAGACTTCCTTTTCAATATGTGATGGTTTGACCCGCCCCCTATGCTTTAGCCACGCCCCTGTTCACAGCTAATGAACCGTATGACGAAGAGTCTTATGTGAGGTATCATCGAACTAAGCAGACTTCCTTATTCATTGGTCATGGTTTGGCCCACCCCCTATGCTTTAGCCACGCCCCCTTTCATAACTGGTGACCCATTTGAGGTAGATCTTTGTATGAGGTATCATTGAACTAAGCAGAGACTTCCTTATTCATTGGTCATGGTTTGGCCCGCCCCCTATGCTTTAGCCACGCCCCCTTTTATAACTAATGACCCGTTTGATGTAGAACTTTGTATGAGGTGTCATTGAACTCAGCAAAGACTTCCTTCTTCATTGGTGATGGTTGGCCCGCCCCCTATGTTTAAGCCACGCCCCCTTTCATAAATGCTGACCGATCTAATACCTTAGATCATAACTTTTGACCCGTTTGAGGTAGAGTCTTGTGTGAGGTGTCATTGAACTCAGCAGAGAGTTCCTCCTTAATTGGTGATGGTTTGACCCTCCCCTTATGCTTAAGCCACGCCCCCTTTCATAACTGTTGAACCGTTTAAGGTAGACCCTTGTGTGAGGTATCATTGAACTCAGCAGAGACTTCCTTTTTAAAATGTGATGGTTTGACCCGCCCCCTATGCTTTAGCCACGCCCCCTTTCATAACTTTTGACCCGTTTGAGGTAGAGTCTTGTGTGAGGTGTCATTGAACTCAGCAGAGAGTTCCTCCTTAATTGGTAATGGTTTGACCCGCCCCCTATTTTTAAGCCACGCCCCCTTTCATAAATGCTGACCGATCTAAGGTAGTCTTGTGTGAGGTATCATTAAACTCAGCAGAGACTTCCTTTTCAATATGTGATGGTTTGACCCGCCCCCTTTGCTTTAGCCACGCCCCCTTTCATAACTGTTGAACCATTTAAGGTAGTCTTTTGTGAGGTATCTTTGAATTCAGCAGAGACTTTCTTCTTTGTTGGTGATGGTTTGGCACGCCCCCTATGCTTAAGCCACGCCCCCTTTCATAAATGCTGACCGATCTAAGGTAGTCTTGTGTGAGGTATCATTAAACTCAGCAGAGACTTCCTTTTTAATATGTGATGGTTTGACCCGCCCCCTATGCTTTAGCCACGCCCCTGTTAACAGCTAATGAACCGTATGACGAAGAGACTTATGTGAGGTATCATCGAACTAAGCAGACTTCCTTATTCATTGGTCATGGTTTGGCCCACCCCCTATGTTTTAGCCACGCCCCCTTTCATAACTGGTGACCCATTTGAGGTAGACCTTTGTATGAGGTATCATTGAACTAAGCAGAGACTTCCTTATTCATTGGTCATGGTTTGGCCCGCCCCCTATGCTTTAGCCACGCCCCCTTTTATAACTAATGACCCGTTTGATGTAGAACTTTGTATGAGGTGTCATTGAACTCAGCAAAGACTTCCTTCTTCATTGGTGATGGTTGGCCCGCCCCCTATGTTTAAGCCACGCCCCCTTTCATGAATGCTGACCGATCTAATACCTTAGATCATAACTTTTGACCCGTTTGAGGTAGATTCTTGTGTGAGGTGTCATTGAACTCAGCAGAGAGTTCCTCCTTAATTGGTGATGGTTTGACCCTCCCCTTATGCTTAAGCCACGCCCCCTTTCATAACTGTTGAACCGTTTAAGGTAGACCCTTGTGTGAGGTATCATTGAACTCAGCAGAGACTTCCTTTTTAATATGTGATGGTTTGACCCGCCCCCTATGCTTTAGCCACGCCCCCTTTCATAACTGTTGACCGATCTAAGGTAGAGTCTTGTGTGAGGTATCATTAAACTCAGCAGAGACTTCCTTTTCAATATGTGATGGTTTGACCCGCCCCCTATGCTTTAGCCACGCCCCTGTTCACAGCTAATGAGCCATATGACGAAGAGTCTTATGTGAGGTATCATCGAACTAAGCAGACTTCCTTATTCATTGGTCATGGTTTGGCCCACCCCCTATGCTTTAGCCACGCCCCCTTTCATAACTGGTGACCCATTTGAGGTAGATCTTTGTATGAGGTATCATTGAACTAAGCAGAGACTTCCTTATTCATTGGTCATGGTTTGGCCCGCCCCCTAAACTTTAGCCACGCCCCTTTTATAACTAATGACCCGTTTGATGTAGACCTTTGTATGAGGTATCATTGAACTCAGCAAAGACTTCCTTCTTCATTGGTGATGGTTGGCCCGCCCCCTATTTTTAAGCCACGCCCCCTTTCATAAATGCTGACCGATCTAAGGTAGTCTTGTGTGAGGTATCATTAAACTCAGCAGAGACTTCCTTTTCAATATGTGATGGTTTGACCCGCCCCCTTTGCTTTAGCCACGCCCCCTTTCATAACTGTTGAACCATTTAAGGTAGTCTTTTGTGAGGTATCTTTGAATTCAGCAGAGACTTTCTTCTTTGTTGGTGATGGTTTGGCACGCCCCCTATGCTTAAGCCACGCCCCCTTTCATAAATGCTGACCGATCTAAGGTAGAGTCTTGTGTGAGGTATCATTAAACTCAGCAGAGACTTCCTTTTTAATATGTGATGGTTTGACCCGCCCCCTATGCTTTAGCCACGCCCCTGTTAACAGCTAATGAACCGTATGACGAAGAGACTTATGTGAGGTATCATCGAACTAAGCAGACTTCCTTATTCATTGGTCATGGTTTGGCCCACCCCCTATGTTTTAGCCACGCCCCCTTTCATAACTGGTGACCCATTTGAGGTAGACCTTTGTATGAGGTATCATTGAACTAAGCAGAGACTTCCTTATTCATTGGTCATGGTTTGGCCCGCCCCCTATGCTTTAGCCACGCCCCCTTTCATAACTGGTGACCCATTTGAGGTAGAACTTTGTATGAGGTGTCATTGAACTCAGCAAAGACTTCCTTCTTCATTGGTGATGGTTGGCCCGCCCCCTATGTTTGAGCCACGCCCCCTTTCATGAATGCTGACCGATCTAATACCTTAGATCATAACTTTTGACCCGTTTGAGGTAGATTCTTGTGTGAGGTGTCATTGAACTCAGCAGAGAGTTCCTCCTTAATTGGTGATGGTTTGACCCTCCCCTTATGCTTAAGCCACGCCCCCTTTCATAACTGTTGAACCGTTTAAGGTAGACTCTTGTGTGAGGTATCATTGAACTCAGCAGAGACTTCCTTTTTAATATGTGATGGTTTGACCCGCCCCCTATGCTTTAGCCACGCCCCCTTTCATAACTGTTGACCGATCTAAGGTAGAGTCTTGTGTGAGGTATCATTAAACTCAGCAGAGACTTCCTTTTCAATATGTGATGGTTTGACCCGCCCCCTATGCTTTAGCCACGCCCCTGTTCACAGCTAATGAACCGTATGACGAAGAGTCTTATGTGAGGTATCATCGAACTAAGCAGACTTCCTTATTCATTGGTCATGGTTTGGCCCACCCCCTATGCTTTAGCCACGCCCCCTTTCATAACTGGTGACCCATTTGAGGTAGATCTTTGTATGAGGTATCATTGAACTAAGCAGAGACTTCCTTATTCATTGGTCATGGTTTGGCCCGCCCCCTATGCTTTAGCCACGCCCCCTTTTATAACTAATGACCCGTTTGATGTAGAACTTTGTATGAGGTGTCATTGAACTCAGCAAAGACTTCCTTCTTCATTGGTGATGGTTGGCCCGCCCCCTATGTTTAAGCCACGCCCCCTTTCATAAATGCTGACCGATCTAATACCTTAGATCATAACTTTTGACCCGTTTGAGGTAGAGTCTTGTGTGAGGTGTCATTGAACTCAGCAGAGAGTTCCTCCTTAATTGGTGATGGTTTGACCCTCCCCTTATGCTTAAGCCACGCCCCCTTTCATAACTGTTGAACCGTTTAAGGTAGACCCTTGTGTGAGGTATCATTGAACTCAGCAGAGACTTCCTTTTTAAAATGTGATGGTTTGACCCGCCCCCTATGCTTTAGCCACGCCCCCTTTCATAACTTTTGACCCGTTTGAGGTAGAGTCTTGTGTGAGGTGTCATTGAACTCAGCAGAGAGTTCCTCCTTAATTGGTGATGGTTTGACCCGCCCCCTATTTTTAAGCCACGCCCCCTTTCATAAATGCTGACCGATCTAAGGTAGTCTTGTGTGAGGTATCATTAAACTCAGCAGAGACTTCCTTTTCAATATGTGATGGTTTGACCCGCCCCCTTTGCTTTAGCCACGCCCCCTTTCATAACTGTTGAACCATTTAAGGTAGTCTTTTGTGAGGTATCTTTGAATTCAGCAGAGACTTTCTTCTTTGTTGGTGATGGTTTGGCACGCCCCCTATGCTTAAGCCACGCCCCCTTTCATAAATGCTGACCGATCTAAGGTAGTCTTGTGTGAGGTATCATTAAACTCAGCAGAGACTTCCTTTTTAATATGTGATGGTTTGACCCGCCCCCTATGCTTTAGCCACGCCCCTGTTAACAGCTAATGAACCGTATGACGAAGAGACTTATGTGAGGTATCATCGAACTAAGCAGACTTCCTTATTCATTGGTCATGGTTTGGCCCACCCCCTATGTTTTAGCCACGCCCCCTTTCATAACTGGTGACCCATTTGAGGTAGACCTTTGTATGAGGTATCATTGAACTAAGCAGAGACTTCCTTATTCATTGGTCATGGTTTGGCCCGCCCCCTATGCTTTAGCCACGCCCCCTTTTATAACTAATGACCCGTTTGATGTAGAACTTTGTATGAGGTGTCATTGAACTCAGCAAAGACTTCCTTCTTCATTGGTGATGGTTGGCCCGCCCCCTATGTTTAAGCCACGCCCCCTTTCATGAATGCTGACCGATCTAATACCTTAGATCATAACTTTTGACCCGTTTGAGGTAGATTCTTGTGTGAGGTGTCATTGAACTCAGCAGAGAGTTCCTCCTTAATTGGTGATGGTTTGACCCTCCCCTTATGCTTAAGCCACGCCCCCTTTCATAACTGTTGAACCGTTTAAGGTAGACCCTTGTGTGAGGTATCATTGAACTCAGCAGAGACTTCCTTTTTAATATGTGATGGTTTGACCCGCCCCCTATGCTTTAGCCACGCCCCCTTTCATAACTGTTGACCGATCTAAGGTAGAGTCTTGTGTGAGGTATCATTAAACTCAGCAGAGACTTCCTTTTCAATATGTGATGGTTTGACCCGCCCCCTATGCTTTAGCCACGCCCCTGTTCACAGCTAATGAACCATATGACGAAGAGTCTTATGTGAGGTATCATCGAACTAAGCAGACTTCCTTATTCATTGGTCATGGTTTGGCCCACCCCCTATGCTTTAGCCACGCCCCCTTTCATAACTGGTGACCCATTTGAGGTAGATCTTTGTATGAGGTATCATTGAACTAAGCAGAGACTTCCTTATTCATTGGTCATGGTTTGGCCCGCCCCCTAAACTTTAGCCACGCCCCTTTTATAACTAATGACCCGTTTGATGTAGACCTTTGTATGAGGTATCATTGAACTCAGCAAAGACTTCCTTCTTCATTGGTGATGGTTGGCCCGCCCCCTATTTTTAAGCCACGCCCCCTTTCATAAATGCTGACCGATCTAAGGTAGTCTTGTGTGAGGTATCATTAAACTCAGCAGAGACTTCCTTTTCAATATGTGATGGTTTGACCCGCCCCCTTTGCTTTAGCCACGCCCCCTTTCATAACTGTTGAACCATTTAAGGTAGTCTTTTGTGAGGTATCTTTGAATTCAGCAGAGACTTTCTTCTTTGTTGGTGATGGTTTGGCACGCCCCCTATGCTTAAGCCACGCCCCCTTTCATAAATGCTGACCGATCTAAGGTAGAGTCTTGTGTGAGGTATCATTAAACTCAGCAGAGACTTCCTTTTTAATATGTGATGGTTTGACCCGCCCCCTATGCTTTAGCCACGCCCCTGTTAACAGCTAATGAACCGTATGACGAAGAGACTTATGTGAGGTATCATCGAACTAAGCAGACTTCCTTATTCATTGGTCATGGTTTGGCCCACCCCCTATGTTTTAGCCACGCCCCCTTTCATAACTGGTGACCCATTTGAGGTAGACCTTTGTATGAGGTATCATTGAACTAAGCAGAGACTTCCTTATTCATTGGTCATGGTTTGGCCCGCCCCCTATGTTTAAGCCACGCCCCCTTTCATGAATGCTGACCGATCTAATACCTTAGATCATAACTTTTGACCCGTTTGAGGTAGATTCTTGTGTGAGGTGTCATTGAACTCAGCAGAGAGTTCCTCCTTAATTGGTGATGGTTTGACCCTCCCCTTATGCTTAAGCCACGCCCCCTTTCATAACTGTTGAACCGTTTAAGGTAGACCCTTGTGTGAGGTATCATTGAACTCAGCAGAGACTTCCTTTTTAATATGTGATGGTTTGACCCGCCCCCTATGCTTTAGCCACGCCCCCTTTCATAACTGTTGACCGATCTAAGGTAGAGTCTTGTGTGAGGTATCATTAAACTCAGCAGAGACTTCCTTTTCAATATGTGATGGTTTGACCCGCCCCCTATGCTTTAGCCACGCCCCTGTTCACAGCTAATGAACCGTATGACGAAGAGTCTTATGTGAGGTATCATCGAACTAAGCAGACTTCCTTATTCATTGGTCATGGTTTGGCCCACCCCCTATGCTTTAGCCACGCCCCCTTTCATAACTGGTGACCCATTTGAGGTAGATCTTTGTATGAGGTATCATTGAACTAAGCAGAGACTTCCTTATTCATTGGTCATGGTTTGGCCCGCCCCCTAAACTTTAGCCACGCCCCTTTTATAACTAATGACCCGTTTGATGTAGACCTTTGTATGAGGTATCATTGAACTCAGCAAAGACTTCCTTCTTCATTGGTGATGGTTGGCCCGCCCCCTATTTTTAAGCCACGCCCCCTTTCATAAATGCTGACCGATCTAAGGTAGTCTTGTGTGAGGTATCATTAAACTCAGCAGAGACTTCCTTTTCAATATGTGATGGTTTGACCCGCCCCCTTTGCTTTAGCCACGCCCCCTTTCATAACTGTTGAACCATTTAAGGTAGTCTTTTGTGAGGTATCTTTGAATTCAGCAGAGACTTTCTTCTTTGTTGGTGATGGTTTGGCACGCCCCCTATGCTTAAGCCACGCCCCCTTTCATAAATGCTGACCGATCTAAGGTAGAGTCTTGTGTGAGGTATCATTAAACTCAGCAGAGACTTCCTTTTTAATATGTGATGGTTTGACCCGCCCCCTATGCTTTAGCCACGCCCCTGTTAACAGCTAATGAACCGTATGACGAAGAGACTTATGTGAGGTATCATCGAACTAAGCAGACTTCCTTATTCATTGGTCATGGTTTGGCCCACCCCCTATGTTTTAGCCACGCCCCCTTTCATAACTGGTGACCCATTTGAGGTACACCTTTGTATGAGGTATCATTGAACTAAGCAGAGACTTCCTTATTCATTGGTCATGGTTTGGCCCGCCCCCTAAACTTTAGCCACGCCCCTTTTATAACTAATGACCCGTTTGATGTAGACCTTTGTATGAGGTATCATTGAACTCAGCAAAGACTTCCTTCTTCATTGGTGATGGTTGGCCCGCCCCCTATTTTTAAGCCACGCCCCCTTTCATAAATGCTGACCGATCTAAGGTAGTCTTGTGTGAGGTATCATTAAACTCAGCAGAGACTTCCTTTTCAATATGTGATGGTTTGACCCGCCCCCTTTGCTTTAGCCACGCCCCCTTTCATAACTGTTGAACCATTTAAGGTAGTCTTTTGTGAGGTATCTTTGAATTCAGCAGAGACTTTCTTCTTTGTTGGTGATGGTTTGGCACGCCCCCTATGCTTAAGCCACGCCCCCTTTCATAAATGCTGACCGATCTAAGGTAGAGTCTTGTGTGAGGTATCATTAAACTCAGCAGAGACTTCCTTTTTAATATGTGATGGTTTGACCCGCCCCCTATGCTTTAGCCACGCCCCTGTTAACAGCTAATGAACCGTATGACGAAGAGACTTATGTGAGGTATCATCGAACTAAGCAGACTTCCTTATTCATTGGTCATGGTTTGGCCCACCCCCTATGTTTTAGCCACGCCCCCTTTCATAACTGGTGACCCATTTGAGGTAGACCTTTGTATGAGGTATCATTGAACTAAGCAGAGACTTCCTTATTCATTGGTCATGGTTTGGCCCGCCCCCTATGCTTTAGCCACGCCCCCTTTTATAACTAATGACCCGTTTGATGTAGAACTTTGTATGAGGTGTCATTGAACTCAGCAAAGACTTCCTTCTTCATTGGTGATGGTTGGCCCGCCCCCTATGTTTAAGCCACGCCCCCTTTCATGAATGCTGACCGATCTAATACCTTAGATCATAACTTTTGACCCGTTTGAGGTAGATTCTTGTGTGAGGTGTCATTGAACTCAGCAGAGAGTTCCTCCTTAATTGGTGATGGTTTGACCCTCCCCTTATGCTTAAGCCACGCCCCCTTTCATAACTGTTGAACCGTTTAAGGTAGACCCTTGTGTGAGGTATCATTGAACTCAGCAGAGACTTCCTTTTTAATATGTGATGGTTTGACCCGCCCCCTATGCTTTAGCCACGCCCCCTTTCATAACTGTTGACCGATCTAAGGTAGAGTCTTGTGTGAGGTATCATTAAACTCAGCAGAGACTTCCTTTTCAATATGTGATGGTTTGACCCGCCCCCTATGCTTTAGCCACGCCCCTGTTCACAGCTAATGAACCGTATGACGAAGAGTCTTATGTGAGGTATCATCGAACTAAGCAGACTTCCTTATTCATTGGTCATGGTTTGGCCCACCCCCTATGCTTTAGCCACGCCCCCTTTCATAACTGGTGACCCATTTGAGGTAGATCTTTGTATGAGGTATCATTGAACTAAGCAGAGACTTCCTTATTCATTGGTCATGGTTTGGCCCGCCCCCTAAACTTTAGCCACGCCCCTTTTATAACTAATGACCCGTTTGATGTAGACCTTTGTATGAGGTATCATTGAACTCAGCAAAGACTTCCTTCTTCATTGGTGATGGTTGGCCCGCCCCCTATTTTTAAGCCACGCCCCCTTTCATAAATGCTGACCGATCTAAGGTAGTCTTGTGTGAGGTATCATTAAACTCAGCAGAGACTTCCTTTTCAATATGTGATGGTTTGACCCGCCCCCTTTGCTTTAGCCACGCCCCCTTTCATAACTGTTGAACCATTTAAGGTAGTCTTTTGTGAGGTATCTTTGAATTCAGCAGAGACTTTCTTCTTTGTTGGTGATGGTTTGGCACGCCCCCTATGCTTAAGCCACGCCCCCTTTCATAAATGCTGACCGATCTAAGGTAGAGTCTTGTGTGAGGTATCATTAAACTCAGCAGAGACTTCCTTTTTAATATGTGATGGTTTGACCCGCCCCCTATGCTTTAGCCACGCCCCTGTTAACAGCTAATGAACCGTATGACGAAGAGACTTATGTGAGGTATCATCGAACTAAGCAGACTTCCTTATTCATTGGTCATGGTTTGGCCCACCCCCTATGTTTTAGCCACGCCCCCTTTCATAACTGGTGACCCATTTGAGGTAGACCTTTGTATGAGGTATCATTGAACTAAGCAGAGACTTCCTTATTCATTGGTCATGGTTTGGCCCGCCACCTATGCTTTAGCCACGCCCCCTTTTATAACTAATGACCCGTTTGATGTAGAACTTTGTATGAGGTGTCATTGAACTCAGCAAAGACTTCCTTCTTCATTGGTGATGGTTGGCCCGCCCCCTATGTTTAAGCCACGCCCCCTTTCATGAATGCTGACCGATCTAATACCTTAGATCATAACTTTTGACCCGTTTGAGGTAGATTCTTGTGTGAGGTGTCATTGAACTCAGCAGAGAGTTCCTCCTTAATTGGTGATGGTTTGACCCTCCCCTTATGCTTAAGCCACGCCCCCTTTCATAACTGTTGAACCGTTTAAGGTAGACCCTTGTGTGAGGTATCATTGAACTCAGCAGAGACTTCCTTTTTAATATGTGATGGTTTGACCCGCCCCCTATGCTTTAGCCACGCCCCCTTTCATAACTGTTGACCGATCTAAGGTAGAGTCTTGTGTGAGGTATCATTAAACTCAGCAGAGACTTCCTTTTCAATATGTGATGGTTTGACCCGCCCCCTATGCTTTAGCCACGCCCCTGTTCACAGCTAATGAACCGTATGACGAAGAGTCTTATGTGAGGTATCATCGAACTAAGCAGACTTCCTTATTCATTGGTCATGGTTTGGCCCACCCCCTATGCTTTAGCCACGCCCCCTTTCATAACTGGTGACCCATTTGAGGTAGATCTTTGTATGAGGTATCATTGAACTAAGCAGAGACTTCCTTATTCATTGGTCATGGTTTGGCCCGCCCCCTAAACTTTAGCCACGCCCCTTTTATAACTAATGACCCGTTTGATGTAGACCTTTGTATGAGGTATCATTGAACTCAGCAAAGACTTCCTTCTTCATTGGTTATGGTTGGCCCGCCCCCTATTTTTAAGCCACGCCCCCTTTCATAAATGCTGACCGATCTAAGGTAGTCTTGTGTGAGGTATCATTAAACTCAGCAGAGACTTCCTTTTCAATATGTGATGGTTTGACCCGCCCCCTTTGCTTTAGCCACGCCCCCTTTCATAACTGTTGAACCATTTAAGGTAGTCTTTTGTGAGGTATCTTTGAATTCAGCAGAGACTTTCTTCTTTGTTGGTGATGGTTTGGCACGCCCCCTATGCTTAAGCCACGCCCCCTTTCATAAATGCTGACCGATCTAAGGTAGAGTCTTGTGTGAGGTATCATTAAACTCAGCAGAGACTTCCTTTTTAATATGTGATGGTTTGACCCGCCCCCTATGCTTTAGCCACGCCCCTGTTAACAGCTAATGAACCGTATGACGAAGAGACTTATGTGAGGTATCATCGAACTAAGCAGACTTCCTTATTCATTGGTCATGGTTTGGCCCACCCCCTATGTTTTAGCCACGCCCCCTTTCATAACTGGTGACCCATTTGAGGTAGACCTTTGTATGAGGTATCATTGAACTAAGCAGAGACTTCCTTATTCATTGGTCATGGTTTGGCCCGCCCCCTATGCTTTAGCCACGCCCCCTTTTATAACTAATGACCCGTTTGATGTAGAACTTTGTATGAGGTGTCATTGAACTCAGCAAAGACTTCCTTCTTCATTGGTGATGGTTGGCCCGCCCCCTATGTTTAAGCCACGCCCCCTTTCATGAATGCTGACCGATCTAATACCTTAGATCATAACTTTTGACCCGTTTGAGGTAGATTCTTGTGTGAGGTGTCATTGAACTCAGCAGAGAGTTCCTCCTTAATTGGTGATGGTTTGACCCTCCCCTTATGCTTAAGCCACGCCCCCTTTCATAACTGTTGAACCGTTTAAGGTAGACCCTTGTGTGAGGTATCATTGAACTCAGCAGAGACTTCCTTTTTAATATGTGATGGTTTGACCCGCCCCCTATGCTTTAGCCACGCCCCCTTTCATAACTGTTGACCGATCTAAGGTAGAGTCTTGTGTGAGGTATCATTAAACTCAGCAGAGACTTCCTTTTCAATATGTGATGGTTTGACCCGCCCCCTATGCTTTAGCCACGCCCCTGTTCACAGCTAATGAACCGTATGACGAAGAGTCTTATGTGAGGTATCATCGAACTAAGCAGACTTCCTTATTCATTGGTCATGGTTTGGCCCACCCCCTATGCTTTAGCCACGCCCCCTTTCATAACTGGTGACCCATTTGAGGTAGATCTTTGTATGAGGTATCATTGAACTAAGCAGAGACTTCCTTATTCATTGGTCATGGTTTGGCCCGCCCCCTAAACTTTAGCCACGCCCCTTTTATAACTAATGACCCGTTTGATGTAGACCTTTGTATGAGGTATCATTGAACTCAGCAAAGACTTCCTTCTTCATTGGTTATGGTTGGCCCGCCCCCTATTTTTAAGCCACGCCCCCTTTCATAAATGCTGACCGATCTAAGGTAGTCTTGTGTGAGGTATCATTAAACTCAGCAGAGACTTCCTTTTCAATATGTGATGGTTTGACCCGCCCCCTTTGCTTTAGCCACGCCCCCTTTCATAACTGTTGAACCATTTAAGGTAGTCTTTTGTGAGGTATCTTTGAATTCAGCAGAGACTTTCTTCTTTGTTGGTGATGGTTTGGCACGCCCCCTATGCTTAAGCCACGCCCCCTTTCATAAATGCTGACCGATCTAAGGTAGAGTCTTGTGTGAGGTATCATTAAACTCAGCAGAGACTTCCTTTTTAATATGTGATGGTTTGACCCGCCCCCTATGCTTTAGCCACGCCCCTGTTAACAGCTAATGAACCGTATGACGAAGAGACTTATGTGAGGTATCATCGAACTAAGCAGACTTCCTTATTCATTGGTCATGGTTTGGCCCACCCCCTATGTTTTAGCCACGCCCCCTTTCATAACTGGTGACCCATTTGAGGTAGACCTTTGTATGAGGTATCATTGAACTAAGCAGAGACTTCCTTATTCATTGGTCATGGTTTGGCCCGCCCCCTATGCTTTAGCCACGCCCCCTTTTATAACTAATGACCCGTTTGATGTAGAACTTTGTATGAGGTGTCATTGAACTCAGCAAAGACTTCCTTCTTCATTGGTGATGGTTGGCCCGCCCCCTATGTTTAAGCCACGCCCCCTTTCATGAATGCTGACCGATCTAATACCTTAGATCATAACTTTTGACCCGTTTGAGGTAGATTCTTGTGTGAGGTGTCATTGAACTCAGCAGAGAGTTCCTCCTTAATTGGTGATGGTTTGACCCTCCCCTTATGCTTAAGCCACGCCCCTTTCATAACTGTTGAACCGTTTAAGGTAGACCCTTGTGTGAGGTATCATTGAACTCAGCAGAGACTTCCTTTTTAATATGTGATGGTTTGACCCGCCCCCTATGCTTTAGCCACGCCCCCTTTCATAACTTTTGACCCGTTTGAGGTAGAGTCTTGTGTGAGGTGTCATTGAACTCAGCAGAGAGTTCCTCCTTAATTGGTGATGGTTTGACCCTCCCCTTATGCTTAAGCCACGCCCCCTTTCATAACTGTTGAACCGTTTAAGGTAGACCCTTGTGTGAGGTATCATTGAACTCAGCAGAGACTTCCTTTTTAATATGTGATGGTTTGACCCGCCCCCTATGCTTTAGCCACGCCCCCTTTCATAACTGTTGAACCATTTAAGGTAGTCTTGTGTGAGGTATCTTTGAATTCAGCAGAGACTTTCTTCTTTGTTGGTGATGGTTTGGCACGCCCCCTATGCTTAAGCCACGCCCCCTTTCATAAATGCTGACCGATCTAAGGTAGAGTCTTGTGTGAGGTATCATTAAACTCAGCAGAGACTTCCTTTTTAATATGTGATGGTTTGACCCGCCCCCTATGCTTTAGCCACGCCCCTGTTCACAGCTAATGAACCGTATGACGAAGAGTCTTATGTGAGGTATCATCGAACTAAGCAGACTTCCTTATTCATTGGTCATGGTTTGGCCCACCCCCTATGCTTTAGCCACGCCCCCTTTCATAACTGGTGACCCATTTGAGGTAAACCTTTGTATGAGGTACCATTGAACTAAGCAGAGACTTCCTTATTCATTGGTCATGGTTTGGCCCGCCCCCTAAACTTTAGCCACGCCCTGTTTTATAACTAATGATCCGTTTGATGTAGACCTTTGTATGAGGTATCATCGAACTAAGCAGAGACTTCCTTATTCATTGGTCATGGTTTGGCCCGCCCCCTATGCTTTAGCCACGCCCCCTTTTATAACTATTGACCCGTTTGATGTAGAACTTTGTATGAGGTGTCATTGAACTCAGCAAAGACTTCCTTCTTCATTGGTGATGGTTGGCCCGCCCCCTATGTTTAAGCCACGCCCCCTTTCATAAATGCTGACGATCTAATACCTTAGATCATAACTTTTGACCCGTTTGAGGTAGTCTTGTGTGAGGTGTCATTGAACTCAGCAGAGAGTTCCTCCTTAATTGGTGATGGTTTGACCCTCCCCTTATGCTTAAGCCACGCCCCCTTTCATAACTGTTGAACCGTTTAAGGTAGACCCTTGTGTGAGGTATCATTGAACTCAGCAGAGACTTCCTTTTTAATGTGATGGTTTGACCCGCCCCCTATGCTTTAGCCACGCCCCCTTTCATAACTTTTGACCCGTTTGAGGTCGAGTCTTGTGTGAGGTGTCATTGAACTCAGCAGAGAGTTCCTCCTTAATTGGTGATGGTTTGACCCGCCCCCTATGCTTTAGCCACGCCCCCTTTCATAACTGTTGAACCATTTAAGGTAGTCTTGTGTGAGGTATCTTTGAATTCAGCAGAGACTTTCTTCTTTGTTGGTGATGGTTTGGCACGCCCCCTATGCTTAAGCCACGCCCCCTTTCATAAATGCTGACCGATCTAAGGTAGTCTTGTGTGAGGTATCATTAAACTCAGCAGAGACTTCCTTTTCAATATGTGATGGTTTGACCCGCCCCCTATGCTTTAGCCACGCCCCCTTTCATAACTGTTGAACCGTTTAAGGTAGACCCTTGTGTGAGGTATCATTGAACTCAGCAGAGACTTCCTTTTTAATATGTCATGGTTTGACCCGCCCCCTTTGCTTTAGCCACGCCCCCTTTCATAACTGTTGAACCATTTAAGGTAGTTTTTTGTGAGGTATCTTTGAATTCAGCAGAGACTTTCTTCTTTGTTGGTGATGGTTTGGCACGCCCCCTATGCTTAAGCCACACCCCCTTTCATAAATGCTGACCGATCTAAGGTAGAGTCTTGTGTGAGGTATCATTAAACTCAGCAGAGACTTCCTTTTTAATATGTGATGGTTTGACCCGCCCCCTATGCTTTAGCCACGCCCCTGTTAACAGCTAATGAACCGTATGACGAAGAGACTTATGTGAGGTATCATCGAACTAAGCAGACTTCCTTATTCATTGGTCATGGTTTGGCCCACCCCCTATGTTTTAGCCACGCCCCCTTTCATAACTGGTGACCCATTTGAGGTAGACCTTTGTATGAGGTATCATTGAACTAAGCAGAGACTTCCTTATTCATTGGTCATGGTTTGGCCCGCCCCCTATGCTTTAGCCACGCCCCCTTTTATAACTAATGACCCGTTTGATGTAGAACTTTGTATGAGGTGTCATTGAACTCAGCAAAGACTTCCTTCTTCATTGGTGATGGTTGGCCCGCCCCCTATGTTTAAGCCACGCCCCCTTTCATGAATGCTGACCGATCTAATACCTTAGATCATAACTTTTGACCCGTTTGAGGTAGATTCTTGTGTGAGGTGTCATTGAACTCAGCAGAGAGTCCCTCCTTAATTGGTGATGGTTTGACCCTCCCCTTATGCTTAAGCCACGCCCCCTTTCATAAATGCTGACCGATCTAAGGTAGAGTCTTGTGTGAGGTATCATTAAACTCAGCAGAGACTTCCTTTTTAATATGTGATGGTTTGACCCGCCCCCTATGCTTTAGCCACGCCCCTGTTAACAGCTAATGAACCGTATGACGAAGAGACTTATGTGAGGTATCATCGAACTAAGCAGACTTCCTTATTCATTGGTCATGGTTTGGCCCACCCCCTATGTTTTAGCCACGCCCCCTTTCATAACTGGTGACCCATTTGAGGTAGACCTTTGTATGAGGTATCATTGAACTAAGCAGAGACTTCCTTATTCATTGGTCATGGTTTGGCCCGCCCCCTATGCTTTAGCCACGCCCCCTTTTATAACTAATGACCCGTTTGATGTAGAACTTTGTATGAGGTGTCATTGAACTCAGCAAAGACTTCCTTCTTCATTGGTGATGGTTGGCCCGCCCCCTATGTTTAAGCCACGCCCCCTTTCATGAATGCTGACCGATCTAATACCTTAGATCATAACTTTTGACCCGTTTGAGGTAGATTCTTGTGTGAGGTGTCATTGAACTCAGCAGAGAGTCCCTCCTTAATTGGTGATGGTTTGACCCTCCCCTTATGCTTAAGCCACGCCCCCTTTCATAAATGCTGACCGATCTAAGGTAGAGTCTTGTGTGAGGTATCATTAAACTCAGCAGAGACTTCCTTTTTAATATGTGATGGTTTGACCCGCCCCCTATGCTTTAGCCACGCCCCTGTTAACAGCTAATGAACCGTATGACGAAGAGACTTATGTGAGGTATCATCGAACTAAGCAGACTTCCTTATTCATTGGTCATGGTTTGGCCCACCCCCTATGTTTTAGCCACGCCCCCTTTCATAACTGGTGACCCATTTGAGGTAGACCTTTGTATGAGGTATCATTGAACTAAGCAGAGACTTCCTTATTCATTGGTCATGGTTTGGCCCGCCCCCTATGCTTTAGCCACGCCCCCTTTTATAACTAATGACCCGTTTGATGTAGAACTTTGTATGAGGTGTCATTGAACTCAGCAAAGACTTCCTTCTTCATTGGTGATGGTTGGCCCGCCCCCTATGTTTAAGCCACGCCCCCTTTCATGAATGCTGACCGATCTAATACCTTAGATCATAACTTTTGACCCGTTTGAGGTAGATTCTTGTGTGAGGTGTCATTGAACTCAGCAGAGAGTTCCTCCTTAATTGGTGATGGTTTGACCCTCCCCTTATGCTTAAGCCACGCCCCTTTCATAACTGTTGAACCGTTTAAGGTAGACCCTTGTGTGAGGTATCATTGAACTCAGCAGAGACTTCCTTTTTAATATGTGATGGTTTGACCCGCCCCCTATGCTTTAGCCACGCCCCCTTTCATAACTGGTGACCCATTTGAGGTAGACCTTTGTATGAGGTATCATTGAACTAAGCAGAGACTTCCTTATTCATTGGTCATGGTTTGGCCCGCCCCCTATGCTTTAGCCACGCCCCCTTTTATAACTAATGACCCGTTTGATGTAGAACTTTGTATGAGGTGTCATTGAACTCAGCAAAGACTTCCTTCTTCATTGGTCATGGTTTGGCCCGCCCGCTATGCTTTAGCCACGCCCCCTTTTATAACTAATGACCCGTTTGATGTAGAACTTTGTATGAGGTGTCATTGAACTCAGCAAAGACTTCCTTCTTCATTGGTGATGGTTGGCCCGCCCCCTATTTTTAAGCCACGCCCCCTTTCATAAATGCTGACCGATCTAAGGTAGTCTTGTGTGAGGTATCATTAAACTCAGCAGAGACTTCCTTTTCAATATGTGATGGTTTGACCCGCCCCCTTTGCTTTAGCCACGCCCCCTTTCATAACTGTTGAACCATTTAAGGTAGTCTTGTGTGAGGTATCTTTGAATTCAGCAGAGACTTTCTTCTTTGTTGGTGATGGTTTGGCACGCCCCCTATGCTTAAGCCACGCCCCCTTTCATAAATGCTGACCGATCTAAGGTAGAGTCTTGTGTGAGGTATCATTAAACTCAGCAGAGACTTCCTTTTTAATATGTGATGGTTTGACCCGCCCCCTATGCTTTAGCCACGCCCCTGTTCACAGCTAATGAACCGTATGACGAAGAGTCTTATGTGAGGTATCATCGAACTAAGCAGACTTCCTTATTCATTGGTCATGGTTTGGCCCGCCCCCTAAACTTTAGCCACGCCCCTTTTATAACTAATGACCCATTTGATGTAGACCTTTGTATGAGGTATCATTGAACTCAGCAAAGACTTCCTCCTTAATTGGTGATGGTTTGACCCTCCCCTTATGCTTAAGCCACGCCCCCTTTCATAACTGTTGAACCGTTTAAGGTAGACCCTTGTGTGAGGTATCATTGAACTCAGCAGAGACTTCCTTTTTAAAATGTGATGGTTTGACCCGCCCCCTATGCTTTAGCCACGCCCCCTTTCATAACTTTTGACCCGTTTGAGGTAGAGTCTTGTGTGAGGTGTCATTGAACTCAGCAGAGAGTTCCTCCTTAATTGGTGATGGTTTGACCCGCCCCCTATGCTTTAGCCACGCCCCCTTTCATAACTGTTGAACCATTTAAGGTAGTCTTGTGTGAGGTATCTTTGAATTCAGCAGAGACTTTCTTCTTTGTTGGTGATGGTTTGGCACGCCCCCTATGCTTAAGCCACGCCCCCTTTCATAAATGCTGACCGATCTAAGGTAGAGTCTTGTGTGAGGTATCATTAAACTCAGCAGAGACTTCCTTTTCAATATGTGATGGTTTGACCCGCCCCCTATGCTTTAGCCACGCCCCTGTTCACAGCTAATGAACCGTATGACGAAGAGTCTTATGTGAGGTATCATCGAACTAAGCAGACTTCCTTATTCATTGGTCATGGTTTGGCCCACCCCCTATGCTTTAGCCACGCCCCCTTTCATAACTGGTGACCCATTTGAGGTAGACCTTTGTATGAGGTATCATTGAACTAAGCAGAGACTTCCTTATTCATTGGTCATGGTTTGGCCCGCCCCCTAAACTTTAGCCACGCCCCGTTTTATAACTAATGATCCGTTTGATGTAGACCTTTGTATGAGGTATCATCGAACTAAGCAGAGACTTCCTTATTCATTGGTCATGGTTTGGCCCGCCCCCTATGCTTTAGCCACGCCCCCTTTTATAACTAATGACCCGTTTGATGTAGAACTTTGTATGAGGTGTCATTGAATTCAGCAAAGACTTCCTTCTTCATTGGTGATGGTTGGCCCGCCCCCTATATTTAAGCCACGCCCCCTTTCATAAATGCTGACCGATCTAATACCTTAGATCATAACTTTTGACCCGTTTGAGGTAGAGACTTGTGTGAGGTGTCATTGAACTCAGCAGAGAGTTCCTCCTTAATTGGTGATGGTTTGACCCTCCCCTTATGCTTAAGCCACGCCCCCTTTCATAACTGTTGAACCGTTTAAGGTAGACCCTTGTGTGAGGTATCATTGAACTCAGCAGAGACTTCCTTTTTAAAATGTGATGGTTTGACCCGCCCCCTATGCTTTAGCCACGCCCCCTTTCATAACTTTTGACCCGTTTGAGGTAGAGTCTTGTGTGAGGTGTCATTGAACTCAGCAGAGAGTTCCTCCTTAATTGGTGATGGTTTGACCCTCCCCTTATGCTTAAGCCACGCCCCCTTTCATAACTGTTGAACCGTTTAAGGTAGACCCTTGTGTGAGGTATCATTGAACTCAGCAGAGACTTCCTTTTTAATATGTGATGGTTTGACCCGCCCCCTATGCTTTAGCCACGCCCCCTTTCATAACTGTTGACCGATCTAAGGTAGAGTCTTGTGTGAGGTATCATTAAACTCAGCAGAGACTTCCTTTTTAATATGTGATGGTTTGACCCGCCCCCTATGCTTTAGCCACGCCCCTGTTCACAGCTAATGAACCGTATGACGAAGAGTCTTATGTGAGGTATCATCGAACTAAGCAGAGACTTCCTTATTCATTGGTCATGGTTTGGCCCGCCCCCTATGCTTTAGCCACGCCCCCTTTTATAACTAATAACCCGTTTGATGTAGAACTTTGTATGAGGTGTCATTGAACTCAGCAAAGACTTCCTTCTTCATTGGTGATGGTTGGCCCGCCCCCTATGTTTAAGCCACGCCCCCTTTCATAAATGCTGACCGATCTAATACCTTAGATCATAACTTTTGACCCGTTTGAGGTAGAGTCTTGTGTGAGGTGTCATTGAACTCAGCAGAGAGTTCCTCCTTAATTGGTGATGGTTTGACCCTCCCCTTATGCTTAAGCCACGCCCCCTTTCATAACTGTTGAACCGTTTAAGGTAGACCCTTGTGTGAGGTATCATTGAACTCAGCAGAGACTTCCTTTTTAAAATGTGATGGTTTGACCCGCCCCCTATGCTTTAGACACGCCCCCTTTCATAACTTTTGACCCGTTTGAGGTAGTCTTGTGTGAGGTGTCATTGAACTCAGCAGAGAGTTCCTCCTTAATTGGTGATGGTTTGACCCTCCCCTTATGCTTAAGCCACGCCCCCTTTCATAACTGTTGACCGATCTAAGGTAGAGTCTTGTGTGAGGTATCATTAAACTCAGCAGAGACTTCCTTTTTAATATGTGATGGTTTGACCCGCCCCCTATGCTTTAGCCACGCCCCTGTTCACAGCTAATGAACAGTATGACGAAGAGTCTTATGTGAGGTATCATCGAACTAAGCAGACTTCCTTATTCATTGGTCATGGTTTGGCCCACCCCCTATGCTTTAGCCACGCCCCCTTTCATAACTGGTGACCCATTTGAGGTAGGCCTTTGTATGAGGTATCATCGAACTAAGCAGAGACTTCCTTATTCATTGGTCATGGTTTGGCCCGCCCCCTATGCTTTAGCCACGCCCCCTTTTATAACTAATAACCCGTTTGATGTAGAACTTTGTATGAGGTGTCATTGAACTCAGCAAAGACTTCCTTCTTCATTGGTGATGGTTGGCCCGCCCCCTATGTTTAAGCCACGCCCCCTTTCATAAATGCTGACCGATCTAATACCTTAGATCATAACTTTTGACCCGTTTGAGGTAGAGTCTTGTGTGAGGTGTCATTGAACTCAGCAGAGAGTTCCTCCTTAATTGGTGATGGTTTGACCCTCCCCTTATGCTTAAGCCACGCCCCCTTTCATAACTGTTGAACCGTTTAAGGTAGACCCTTGTGTGAGGTATCATTGAACTCAGCAGAGAGTTCCTCCTTAATTGGTGATGGTTTGACCCTCCCCTTATGCTTAAGCCACGCCCCCTTTCATAACTGTTGAACCGTTTAAGGTAGACCCTTGTGTGAGGTATCATTGAACTCAGCAGAGACTTCCTTTTTAATGTGATGGTTTGACCCGCCCCCTATGCTTTAGCCACGCCCCCTTTCATAACTTTTGACCCGTTTGAGGTCGAGTCTTGTGTGAGGTGTCATTGAACTCAGCAGAGAGTTCCTCCTTAATTGGTGATGGTTTGACCCGCCCCCTATGCTTTAGCCACGCCCCCTTTCATAACTGTTGAACCATTTAAGGTAGTCTTGTGTGAGGTATCTTTGAATTCAGCAGAGACTTTCTTCTTTGTTGGTGATGGTTTGGCACGCCCCCTATGCTTAAGCCACGCCCCCTTTCATAAATGCTGACCGATCTAAGGTAGTCTTGTGTGAGGTATCATTAAACTCAGCAGAGACTTCCTTTTCAATATGTGATGGTTTGACCCGCCCCCTATGCTTTAGCCACGCCCCCTTTCATAACTGTTGAACCGTTTAAGGTAGACCCTTGTGTGAGGTATCATTGAACTCAGCAGAGACTTCCTTTTTAATATGTCATGGTTTGACCCGCCCCCTTTGCTTTAGCCACGCCCCCTTTCATAACTGTTGAACCATTTAAGGTAGTTTTTTGTGAGGTATCTTTGAATTCAGCAGAGACTTTCTTCTTTGTTGGTGATGGTTTGGCACGCCCCCTATGCTTAAGCCACACCCCCTTTCATAAATGCTGACCGATCTAAGGTAGAGTCTTGTGTGAGGTATCATTAAACTCAGCAGAGACTTCCTTTTTAATATGTGATGGTTTGACCCGCCCCCTATGCTTTAGCCACGCCCCTGTTAACAGCTAATGAACCGTATGACGAAGAGACTTATGTGAGGTATCATCGAACTAAGCAGACTTCCTTATTCATTGGTCATGGTTTGGCCCACCCCCTATGTTTTAGCCACGCCCCCTTTCATAACTGGTGACCCATTTGAGGTAGACCTTTGTATGAGGTATCATTGAACTAAGCAGAGACTTCCTTATTCATTGGTCATGGTTTGGCCCGCCCCCTATGCTTTAGCCACGCCCCCTTTTATAACTAATGACCCGTTTGATGTAGAACTTTGTATGAGGTGTCATTGAACTCAGCAAAGACTTCCTTCTTCATTGGTGATGGTTGGCCCGCCCCCTATGTTTAAGCCACGCCCCCTTTCATGAATGCTGACCGATCTAATACCTTAGATCATAACTTTTGACCCGTTTGAGGTAGATTCTTGTGTGAGGTGTCATTGAACTCAGCAGAGAGTCCCTCCTTAATTGGTGATGGTTTGACCCTCCCCTTATGCTTAAGCCACGCCCCCTTTCATAAATGCTGACCGATCTAAGGTAGAGTCTTGTGTGAGGTATCATTAAACTCAGCAGAGACTTCCTTTTTAATATGTGATGGTTTGACCCGCCCCCTATGCTTTAGCCACGCCCCTGTTAACAGCTAATGAACCGTATGACGAAGAGACTTATGTGAGGTATCATCGAACTAAGCAGACTTCCTTATTCATTGGTCATGGTTTGGCCCACCCCCTATGTTTTAGCCACGCCCCCTTTCATAACTGGTGACCCATTTGAGGTAGACCTTTGTATGAGGTATCATTGAACTAAGCAGAGACTTCCTTATTCATTGGTCATGGTTTGGCCCGCCCCCTATGCTTTAGCCACGCCCCCTTTTATAACTAATGACCCGTTTGATGTAGAACTTTGTATGAGGTGTCATTGAACTCAGCAAAGACTTCCTTCTTCATTGGTGATGGTTGGCCCGCCCCCTATGTTTAAGCCACGCCCCCTTTCATGAATGCTGACCGATCTAATACCTTAGATCATAACTTTTGACCCGTTTGAGGTAGATTCTTGTGTGAGGTGTCATTGAACTCAGCAGAGAGTTCCTCCTTAATTGGTGATGGTTTGACCCTCCCCTTATGCTTAAGCCACGCCCCCTTTCATAACTGTTGAACCGTTTAAGGTAGACCCTTGTGTGAGGTATCATTGAACTCAGCAGAGACTTCCTTTTTAATATGTGATGGTTTGACCCGCCCCCTATGCTTTAGCCACGCCCCCTTTCATAACTTTTGACCCGTTTGAGGTAGAGTCTTGTGTGAGGTGTCATTGAACTCAGCAGAGAGTTCCTCTTTAATATGTGATGGTTTGACCCGCCCCCTTTGCTTTAGCCACGCCCCCTTTCATAACTGTTGAACCATTTAAGGTAGTCTTTTGTGAGGTATCTTTGAATTCAGCAGAGACTTTCTTCTTTGTTGGTGATGGTTTGGCACGCCCCCTATGCTTAAGCCACGCCCCCTTTCATAAATGCTGACCGATCTAAGGTAGAGTCTTGTGTGAGGTATCATTAAACTCAGCAGAGACTTCCTTTTTAATATGTGATGGTTTGACCCGCCCCCTATGCTTTAGCCACGCCCCTGTTAACAGCTAATGAACCGTATGACGAAGAGACTTATGTGAGGTATCATCGAACTAAGCAGACTTCCTTATTCATTGGTCATGGTTTGGCCCACCCCCTATGTTTTAGCCACGCCCCCTTTCATAACTGGTGACCCATTTGAGGTAGACCTTTGTATGAGGTATCATTGAACTAAGCAGAGACTTCCTTATTCATTGGTCATGGTTTGGCCCGCCCCCTATGCTTTAGCCACGCCCCCTTTTATAACTAATGACCCGTTTAATGTAGAACTTTGTATGAGGTGTCATTGAACTCAGCAAAGACTTCCTTCTTCATTGGTGATGGTTGGCCCGCCCCCTATGTTTAAGCCACGCCCCCTTTCATGAATGCTGACCGATCTAATACCTTAGATCATAACTTTTGACCCGTTTGAGGGAGATTCTTTTGTGAGGTTTCATTGAACTCAGCAGAGAGTTCCTCCTTAATTGGTGATGGTTTGACCCTCCCCTTATGCTTAAGCCACGCCCCCTTTCATAACTGTTGAACCGTTTAAGGTAGGCCCTTGTGTGAGGTATCATTGAACTCAGCAGAGACTTCCTTTTTAATATGTGATGGTTTGACCCGCCCCCTATGCTTTAGCCACGCCCCCTTTCATAACTGTTGACCCATTTAAGGTAGTCTTGTGTGAGGTATCTTTGAATTCAGCAGAGACTTTCTTCTTTGTTGGTGATGGTTTGGCACGCCCCCTATGCTTAAGCCACGCCCCCTTTCATAAATGCTGACCGATCTAAGGTAGAGTCTTGTGTGAGGTATCATTAAACTCAGCAGAGACTTCCTTTTTAATATGTGATGGTTTGACCCGCCCCCTATGCTTTAGCCACGCCCCTGTTCACAGCTAATGAACCGTATGACGAAGAGTCTTATGTGAGGTATCATCGAACTAAGCAGACTTCCTTATTCATTGGTCATGGTTTGGCCCGCCCCCTAAACTTTAGCCACGCCCCTTTTATAACTAATGACCCATTTGATGTAGACCTTTGTATGAGGTATCATTGAACTCAGTAAAGACTTCCTCCTTAATTGGTGATGGTTTGACCCGCCCCCTATGCTTTAGCCACGCCCCCTTTCATAACTGGTGACCCATTTGAGGTAGACCTTTGTATGAGGTATCATTGAACTAAGCAGAGACTTCCTTATTCATTGGTCATGGTTTGGCCCGCCCCCTATGCTTTAGCCACGCCCCCTTTTATAACTAATGACCCGTTTGATGTAGAACTTTGTATGAGGTGTCATTGAACTCAGCAAAGACTTCCTTCTTCATTGGTCATGGTTTGGCCCGCCCCCTATGCTTTAGCCACGCCCCCTTTTATAACTAATGACCCGTTTGATGTAGAACTTTGTATGAGGTGTCATTGAACTCAGCAAAGACTTCCTTCTTCATTGGTGATGGTTGGCCCGCCCCCTATTTTTAAGCCACGCCCCCTTTCATAAATGCTGACCGATCTAAGGTAGTCTTGTGTGAGGTATCATTAAACTCAGCAGAGACTTCCTTTTCAATATGTGATGGTTTGACCCGCCCCCTTTGCTTTAGCCACGCCCCCTTTCATAACTGTTGAACCATTTAAGGTAGTCTTGTGTGAGGTATCTTTGAATTCAGCAGAGACTTTCTTCTTTGTTGGTGATGGTTTGGCACGCCCCCTATGCTTAAGCCACGCCCCCTTTCATAAATGCTGACCGATCTAAGGTAGAGTCTTGTGTGAGGTATCATTAAACTCAGCAGAGACTTCCTTTTTAATATGTGATGGTTTGACCCGCCCCCTATGCTTTAGCCACGCCCCTGTTCACAGCTAATGAACCGTATGACGAAGAGTCTTATGTGAGGTATCATCGAACTAAGCAGACTTCCTTATTCATTGGTCATGGTTTGGCCCGCCCCCTAAACTTTAGCCACGCCCCTTTTATAACTAATGACCCATTTGATGTAGACCTTTGTATGAGGTATCATTGAACTCAGCAAAGACTTCCTCCTTAATTGGTGATGGTTTGACCCTCCCCTTATGCTTAAGCCACGCCCCCTTTCATAACTGTTGAACCGTTTAAGGTAGACCCTTGTGTGAGGTATCATTGAACTCAGCAGAGACTTCCTTTTTAAAATGTGATGGTTTGACCCGCCCCCTATGCTTTAGCCACGCCCCCTTTCATAACTTTTGACCCGTTTGAGGTAGAGTCTTGTGTGAGGTGTCATTGAACTCAGCAGAGAGTTCCTCCTTAATTGGTGATGGTTTGACCCGCCCCCTATGCTTTAGCCACGCCCCCTTTCATAACTGTTGAACCATTTAAGGTAGTCTTGTGTGAGGTATCTTTGAATTCAGCAGAGACTTTCTTCTTTGTTGGTGATGGTTTGGCACGCCCCCTATGCTTAAGCCACGCCCCCTTTCATAAATGCTGACCGATCTAAGGTAGAGTCTTGTGTGAGGTATCATTAAACTCAGCAGAGACTTCCTTTTCAATATGTGATGGTTTGACCCGCCCCCTATGCTTTAGCCACGCCCCTGTTCACAGCTAATGAACCGTATGACGAAGAGTCTTATGTGAGGTATCATCGAACTAAGCAGACTTCCTTATTCATTGGTCATGGTTTGGCCCACCCCCTATGCTTTAGCCACGCCCCCTTTCATAACTGGTGACCCATTTGAGGTAGACCTTTGTATGAGGTATCATTGAACTAAGCAGAGACTTCCTTATTCATTGGTCATGGTTTGGCCCGCCCCCTAAACTTTAGCCACGCCCCGTTTTATAACTAATGATCCGTTTGATGTAGACCTTTGTATGAGGTATCATCGAACTAAGCAGAGACTTCCTTATTCATTGGTCATGGTTTGGCCCGCCCCCTATGCTTTAGCCACGCCCCCTTTTATAACTAATGACCCGTTTGATGTAGAACTTTGTATGAGGTGTCATTGAATTCAGCAAAGACTTCCTTCTTCATTGGTGATGGTTGGCCCGCCCCCTATATTTAAGCCACGCCCCCTTTCATAAATGCTGACCGATCTAATACCTTAGATCATAACTTTTGACCCGTTTGAGGTAGAGACTTGTGTGAGGTGTCATTGAACTCAGCAGAGAGTTCCTCCTTAATTGGTGATGGTTTGACCCTCCCCTTATGCTTAAGCCACGCCCCCTTTCATAACTGTTGAACCGTTTAAGGTAGACCCTTGTGTGAGGTATCATTGAACTCAGCAGAGACTTCCTTTTTAAAATGTGTTGGTTTGACCCGCCCCCTATGCTTTAGCCACGCCCCCTTTCATAACTTTTGACCCGTTTGAGGTAGAGTCTTGTGTGAGGTGTCATTGAACTCAGCAGAGAGTTCCTCCTTAATTGGTGATGGTTTGACCCTCCCCTTATGCTTAAGCCACGCCCCCTTTCATAACTGTTGAACCGTTTAAGGTAGACCCTTGTGTGAGGTATCATTGAACTCAGCAGAGACTTCCTTTTTAATATGTGATGGTTTGACCCGCCCCCTATGCTTTAGCCACGCCCCCTTTCATAACTGTTGACCGATCTAAGGTAGAGTCTTGTGTGAGGTATCATTAAACTCAGCAGAGACTTCCTTTTTAATATGTGATGGTTTGACCCGCCCCCTATGCTTTAGCCACGCCCCTGTTCACAGCTAATGAACCGTATGACGAAGAGTCTTATGTGAGGTATCATCGAACTAAGCAGAGACTTCCTTATTCATTGGTCATGGTTTGGCCCGCCCCCTATGCTTTAGCCACGCCCCCTTTTATAACTAATAACCCGTTTGATGTAGAACTTTGTATGAGGTGTCATTGAACTCAGCAAAGACTTCCTTCTTCATTGGTGATGGTTGGCCCGCCCCCTATGTTTAAGCCACGCCCCCTTTCATAAATGCTGACCGATCTAATACCTTAGATCATAACTTTTGACCCGTTTGAGGTAGAGTCTTGTGTGAGGTGTCATTGAACTCAGCAGAGAGTTCCTCCTTAATTGGTGATGGTTTGACCCTCCCCTTATGCTTAAGCCACGCCCCCTTTCATAACTGTTGAACCGTTTAAGGTAGACCCTTGTGTGAGGTATCATTGAACTCAGCAGAGAGTTCCTCCTTAATTGGTGATGGTTTGACCCTCCCCTTATGCTTAAGCCACGCCCCCTTTCATAACTGTTGAACCATTTAAGGTAGACCCTTGTGTGAGGTATCATTGAACTCAGCAGAGACTTCCTTTTTAAAATGTGATGGTTTGACCCGCCCCCTATGCTTTAGACACGCCCCCTTTCATAACTTTTGACCCGTTTGAGGTAGTCTTGTGTGAGGTGTCATTGAACTCAGCAGAGAGTTCCTCCTTAATTGGTGATGGTTTGACCCTCCCCTTATGCTTAAGCCACGCCCCCTTTCATAACTGTTGACCGATCTAAGGTAGAGTCTTGTGTGAGGTATCATTAAACTCAGCAGAGACTTCCTTTTTAATATGTGATGGTTTGACCCGCCCCCTATGCTTTAGCCACGCCCCTGTTCACAGCTAATGAACAGTATGACGAAGAGTCTTATGTGAGGTATCATCGAACTAAGCAGACTTCCTTATTCATTGGTCATGGTTTGGCCCACCCCCTATGCTTTAGCCACGCCCCCTTTCATAACTGGTGACCCATTTGAGGTAGGCCTTTGTATGAGGTATCATCGAACTAAGCAGAGACTTCCTTATTCATTGGTCATGGTTTGGCCCGCCCCCTATGCTTTAGCCACGCCCCCTTTTATAACTAATAACCCGTTTGATGTAGAACTTTGTATGAGGTGTCATTGAACTCAGCAAAGACTTCCTTCTTCATTGGTGATGGTTGGCCCGCCCCCTATGTTTAAGCCACGCCCCCTTTCATAAATGCTGACCGATCTAATACCTTAGATCATAACTTTTGACCCGTTTGAGGTAGAGTCTTGTGTGAGGTGTCATTGAACTCAGCAGAGAGTTCCTCCTTAATTGGTGATGGTTTGACCCTCCCCTTATGCTTAAGCCACGCCCCCTTTCATAACTGTTGAACCGTTTAAGGTAGACCCTTGTGTGAGGTATCATTGAACTCAGCAGAGAGTTCCTCCTTAATTGGTGATGGTTTGACCCTCCCCTTATGCTTAAGCCACGCCCCCTTTCATAACTGTTGAACCGTTTAAGGTAGACCCTTGTGTGAGGTATCATTGAACTCAGCAGAGACTTCCTTTTTAAAATGTGATGGTTTGACCCGCCCCCTATGCTTTAGCCACGCCCCCTTTCATAACTTTTGACCCGTTTGAGGTAGTCTTGTGTGAGGTGTCATTGAACTCAGCAGAGAGTTCCTCCTTAATTGGTGATGGTTTGACCCTCCCCTTATGCTTAAGCCACGCCCCCTTTCATAACTGTTGACCGATCTAAGGTAGAGTCTTGTGTGAGGTATCATTAAACTCAGCAGAGACTTCCTTTTTAATATGTGATGGTTTGACCCGCCCCCTATGCTTTAGCCACGCCCCTGTTCACAGCTAATGAACAGTATGACGAAGAGTCTTATGTGAGGTATCATCGAACTAAGCAGACTTCCTTATTCATTGGTCATGGTTTGGCCCACCCCCTATGCTTTAGCCACGCCCCCTTTCATAACTGGTGACCCATTTGAGGTAGGCCTTTGTATGAGGTATCATCGAACTAAGCAGAGACTTCCTTATTCATTGGTCATGGTTTGGCCCGCCCCCTATGCTTTAGCCACGCCCCCTTTTATAACTAATAACCCGTTTGATGTAGAACTTTGTATGAGGTGTCATTGAACTCAGCAAAGACTTCCTTCTTCATTGGTGATGGTTGGCCCGCCCCCTATGTTTAAGCCACGCCCCCTTTCATAACTGTTGAACCGTTTAAGGTAGACCCTTGTGTGAGGTATCATTGAACTGAGCAGAGACTTCCTTTTTAAAATGTGATGGTTTGACCCGCCCCCTATGCTTTAGCCACGCCCCCTTTCATAACTTTTGACCCGTTTGAGGTAGAGTCTTGTGTGAGGTGTCATTGAACTCAGCAGAGAGTTCCTCCTTAATTGGTGATGGTTTGACCCGCCCCCTATGCTTTAGCCAAGCCCCCTTTCATAACTGTTGAACCATTTAAGGTAGTCTTGTGTGAGGTATCTTTGAATTCAGCAGAGACTTTCTTCTTTGTTGGTGATGCTTGACCCTCCCCTTATGCTTAAGCCACGCCCCCTTTCATAACTGTTGAACCGTTTAAGGTAGACCCTTGTGTGAGGTATCATTGAACTCAGCAGAGACTTCCTTTTTAAAATGTGATCGTTTGACCCGCCCCCTGCTTTAGCCACGCCCCCTTTCATAACTTTTGACCCGTTTGAGGTAGAGTCTTGTGTGAGGTGTCATTGAACTCAGCAGAGAGTTCCTCCTTAATTGGTGATGGTTTGACCCGCTCCCTATGCTTAAGCCACGCCCCCTTTCATAACTGTTGAACCATTTAAGGTAGTCTTGTGTGAGGTATCTTTGAATTCAGCAGAGACTTTCTTCTTTGTTGGTGATGGTTTGACCCGCCCCCTATGCTTTAGCCACGCCCCTGTTCACAGCTAATGAACCGTATGACGAAGAGTCTTATGTGAGGTATCATCGAACTAAGCAGACTTCCTTATTCATTGGTCATGGTTTGGCCCACCCCCTATGCTTTAGCCACGCCCCCTTTCATAACTGGTGACCCATTTGAGGTAGACCTTTGTATGAGGTATCATTGAACTAAGCAGAGACATCCTTATTCATTGGTCATGGTTTGGCCCGCCCCCTAAACTTTAGCCACGCCCCCTTTTATAACTAATGATCCGTTTGATGTAGACCTTTGTATGAGGTATCATCGAACTAAGCAGAGACTTCCTTATTCATTGGTCATGGTTTGGCCCGCCCCCTATGCTTTAGCCACGCCCCCTTTTATAACTAATGACCCATTTGATGTAGAACTTTGTATGAGGTGTCATTGAACTCAGCAAAGACTTCCTTCTTCATTGGTGATGGTTGGCCCGCCCCCTATGTTTAAGCCACGCCCCCTTTCATAAATGCTGACCGATCTAATACCTTAGATCATAACTTTTGACCCGTTTGAGGTAGAGTCTTGTGTGAGGTGTCATTGAACTCAGCAGAGAGTTCCTCCTTAATTGGTGATGGTTTGACCCTCCCCTTATGCTTAAGCCACGCCCCCTTTCATAACTGTTGAACCGTTTAAGGTAGACCCTTGTGTGAGGTATCATTGAACTCAGCAGAGAGTTCCTCCTTAATTGGTGATGGTTTGACCCTCCCCTTATGCTTAAGCCACGCCCCCTTTCATAACTGTTGAACCGTTTAAGGTAGACCCTTGTGTGAGGTATCATTGAACTCAGCAGAGACTTCCTTTTTAAAATGTGATGGTTTGACCCGCCCCCTATGCTTTAGACACGCCCCCTTTCATAACTTTTGACCCGTTTGAGGTAGTCTTGTGTGAGGTGTCATTGAACTCAGCAGAGAGTTCCTCCTTAATTGGTGATGGTTTGACCCTCCCCTTATGCTTAAGCCACGCCCCCTTTCATAACTGTTGACCGATCTAAGGTAGAGTCTTGTGTGAGGTATCATTAAACTCAGCAGAGACTTCCTTTTTAATATGTGATGGTTTGACCCGCCCCCTATGCTTTAGCCACGCCCCTGTTCACAGCTAATGAACAGTATGACGAAGAGTCTTATGTGAGGTATCATCGAACTAAGCAGACTTCCTTATTCATTGGTCATGGTTTGGCCCACCCCCTATGCTTTAGCCACGCCCCCTTTCATAACTGGTGACCCATTTGAGGTAGGCCTTTGTATGAGGTATCATCGAACTAAGCAGAGACTTCCTTATTCATTGGTCATGGTTTGGCCCGCCCCCTATGCTTTAGCCACGCCCCCTTTTATAACTAATAACCCGTTTGATGTAGAACTTTGTATGAGGTGTCATTGAACTCAGCAAAGACTTCCTTCTTCATTGGTGATGGTTGGCCCGCCCCCTATGTTTAAGCCACGCCCCCTTTCATAAATGCTGACCGATCTAATACCTTAGATCATAACTTTTGACCCGTTTGAGGTAGAGTCTTGTGTGAGGTGTCATTGAACTCAGCAGAGAGTTCCTCCTTAATTGGTGATGGTTTGACCCTCCCCTTATGCTTAAGCCACGCCCCCTTTCATAACTGTTGAACCGTTTAAGGTAGACCCTTGTGTGAGGTATCATTGAACTCAGCAGAGAGTTCCTCCTTAATTGGTGATGGTTTGACCCTCCCCTTATGCTTAAGCCACGCCCCCTTTCATAACTGTTGAACCGTTTAAGGTAGACCCTTGTGTGAGGTATCATTGAACTCAGCAGAGACTTCCTTTTTAAAATGTGATGGTTTGACCCGCCCCCTATGCTTTAGCCACGCCCCCTTTCATAACTTTTGACCCGTTTGAGGTAGTCTTGTGTGAGGTGTCATTGAACTCAGCAGAGAGTTCCTCCTTAATTGGTGATGGTTTGACCCTCCCCTTATGCTTAAGCCACGCCCCCTTTCATAACTGTTGACCGATCTAAGGTAGAGTCTTGTGTGAGGTATCATTAAACTCAGCAGAGACTTCCTTTTTAATATGTGATGGTTTGACCCGCCCCCTATGCTTTAGCCACGCCCCTGTTCACAGCTAATGAACAGTATGACGAAGAGTCTTATGTGAGGTATCATCGAACTAAGCAGACTTCCTTATTCATTGGTCATGGTTTGGCCCACCCCCTATGCTTTAGCCACGCCCCCTTTCATAACTGGTGACCCATTTGAGGTAGGCCTTTGTATGAGGTATCATCGAACTAAGCAGAGACTTCCTTATTCATTGGTCATGGTTTGGCCCGCCCCCTATGCTTTAGCCACGCCCCCTTTTATAACTAATAACCCGTTTGATGTAGAACTTTGTATGAGGTGTCATTGAACTCAGCAAAGACTTCCTTCTTCATTGGTGATGGTTGGCCCGCCCCCTATGTTTAAGCCACGCCCCCTTTCATAACTGTTGAACCGTTTAAGGTAGACCCTTGTGTGAGGTATCATTGAACTGAGCAGAGACTTCCTTTTTAAAATGTGATGGTTTGACCCGCCCCCTATGCTTTAGCCACGCCCCCTTTCATAACTTTTGACCCGTTTGAGGTAGAGTCTTGTGTGAGGTGTCATTGAACTCAGCAGAGAGTTCCTCCTTAATTGGTGATGGTTTGACCCGCCCCCTATGCTTTAGCCAAGCCCCCTTTCATAACTGTTGAACCATTTAAGGTAGTCTTGTGTGAGGTATCTTTGAATTCAGCAGACTTTCTTCTTTGTTGGTGATGGTTTGACCCTCCCCTTATGCTTAAGCCACGCCCCCTTTCATAACTGTTGAACCGTTTAAGGTAGACCCTTGTGTGAGGTATCATTGAACTCAGCAGAGACTTCCTTTTTAAAATGTGATCGTTTGACCCGCCCCCTATGCTTTAGCCACGCCCCCTTTCATAACTTTTGACCCGTTTGAGGTAGAGTCTTGTGTGAGGTGTCATTGAACTCAGCAGAGAGTTCCTCCTTAATTGGTGATGGTTTGACCCGCTCCCTATGCTTAAGCCACGCCCCCTTTCATAACTGTTGAACCATTTAAGGTAGTCTTGTGTGAGGTATCTTTGAATTCAGCAGAGACTTTCTTCTTTGTTGGTGATGGTTTGACCCGCCCCCTATGCTTTAGCCACGCCCCTGTTCACAGCTAATGAACCGTATGACGAAGAGTCTTATGTGAGGTATCATCGAACTAAGCAGACTTCCTTATTCATTGGTCATGGTTTGGCCCACCCCCTATGCTTTAGCCACGCCCCCTTTCATAACTGGTGACCCATTTGAGGTAGACCTTTGTATGAGGTATCATTGAACTAAGCAGAGACATCCTTATTCATTGGTCATGGTTTGGCCCGCCCCCTAAACTTTAGCCACGCCCCCTTTTATAACTAATGATCCGTTTGATGTAGACCTTTGTATGAGGTATCATCGAACTAAGCAGAGACTTCCTTATTCATTGGTCATGGTTTGGCCCGCCCCCTATGCTTTAGCCACGCCCCCTTTTATAACTAATGACCCGTTTGATGTAGAACTTTGTATGAGGTGTCATTGAACTCAGCAAAGACTTCCTTCTTCATTGGTGATGGTTGGCCCGCCCCCTATGTTTAAGCCACGCCCCCTTTCATAAATGCTGACCGATATAATACCTTAGATCATAACTTTTGACCCGTTTGAGGTAGAGTCTTGTGTGAGGTATCATTAAACTCAGCAGAGACTTCCTTTTTAATATGTGATGGTTTGACCCGCCCCCTATGCTTTAGCCACGCCCCTGTTCACAGCTAATGAACAGTATGACGAAGAGTCTTATGTGAGGTATCATCGAACTAAGCAGACTTCCTTATTCATTGGTCATGGTTTGGCCCACCCCCTATGCTTTAGCCACGCCCCCTTTCATAACTGGTGACCCATTTGAGGTAGGCCTTTGTATGAGGTATCATCGAACTAAGCAGAGACTTCCTTATTCATTGGTCATGGTTTGGCCCGCCCCCTATGCTTTAGCCACGCCCCCTTTTATAACTAATAACCCGTTTGATGTAGAACTTTGTATGAGGTGTCATTGAACTCAGCAAAGACTTCCTTCTTCATTGGTGATGGTTGGCCCGCCCCCTATGTTTAAGCCACGCCCCCTTTCATAAATGCTGACCGATCTAATACCTTAGATCATAACTTTTGACCCGTTTGAGGTAGAGTCTTGTGTGAGGTGTCATTGAACTCAGCAGAGAGTTCCTCCTTAATTGGTGATGGTTTGACCCTCCCCTTATGCTTAAGCCACGCCCCCTTTCATAACTGTTGAACCGTTTAAGGTAGACCCTTGTGTGAGGTATCATTGAACTCAGCAGAGACTTCCTTTTTAAAATGTGATGGTTTGACCCGCCCCCTATTCTTTAACCACGCCCCCTTTCATAACTTTTGACCCGTTTGAGGTAGAGTCTTGTGTGAGGTGTCATTGAACTCAGCAGAGAGTTCCTCCTTAATTGGTGATGGTTTGACCCTCCCCTTATGCTTAAGCCACGCCCCCTTTCATAACTGTTGAACCGTTTAAGGTAGACCCTTGTGTGAGGTATCATTGAACTCAGCAGAGACTTCCTTTTTAATATGTGATGGTTTGACCCGCCCCCCTATGCTTTAGCCACGCCCCCTTTCATAACTGTTGAACCATTTAAGGTAGTCTTGTGTGAGGTATCTTTGAATTCAGCAGAGACTTTCTTCTTTGTTGGTGATGGTTTGACCCGCCCCCTATGCTTTAGCCACGCCCCTGTTCACAGCTAATGAACCGTATGACGAAGAGTCTTATGTGAGGTATCATCGAACTAAGCAGATTTCCTTATTCATTGGTCATGGTTTGGCCCACCCCCTATGCTTTAGCCACGCCCCCTTTCATAACTGGTGACCCATTTGAGGTAGACCTTTTGTATGAGGTATCATTGAACTAAGCAGAGACTTCCTTATTCATTGGTCATGGTTTGGCCCGCCCCCTAAACTTTAGCCACGCCCTGTTTTATAACTAATGATCCGTTTGATGTAGACCTTTGTATGAGGTATCATCGAACTAAGCAGAGACTTCTTTATTCATTGGTCATGGTTTGGCCCGCCCCCTATGCTTTAGCCACGCCCCCTTTTATAACTAATGACCCGTTTGATGTAGAACTTTGTATGAGGTGTCATTGAACTCAGCAAAGACTTCCTTCTTCATTGGTGATGGTTGGCCCGCCCCCTATGTTTAAGCCACGCCCCCTTTCATAAATGCTGACCGATCTAATACCTTAGATCATAACTTTTGACCCGTTTGAGGTAGAGTCTTGTGTGAGGTGTCATTGAACTCAGCAGAGAGTTCCTCCTTAATTGGTGATGGTTTGACCCTCCCCTTATGCTTAAGCCACGCCCCCTTTCATAACTGTTGAACCGTTTAAGGTAGACCCTTGTGTGAGGTATCATTGAACTCAGCAGAGACTTCCTTTTTAAAATGTGATGGTTTGACCCGCCCCCTATGCTTTAGCCACGCCCCCTTTCATAACTTTTGACCCGTTTGAGGTAGAGTCTTGTGTGAGGTGTCATTGAACTCAGCAGAGAGTTCCTCCTTAATTGGTGATGGTTTGACCCTCCCCTTATGCTTAAGCCACGCCCCTTTTCATAACTGTTGAACCGTTTAAGGTAGACCCTTGTGTGAGGTATCATTGAACTCAGCAGAGACTTCCTTTTTAATATGTGATGGTTTGACCCGCCCCTATGCTTTAGCCACGCCCCCTTTCATAACTGTTGACCGATCTAAGGTAGAGTCTTGTGTGAGGTATCATTAAACTCAGCAGAGACTTCCTTTTTAATATGTGATGGTTTGACCCGCCCCCTATGCTTTAGCCACGCCCCTGTTCACAGCTAATGAACCGTATGACGAAGAGTCTTATGTGAGGTATCATCGAACTAAGCGGACTTCCTTATTCATTGGTCATGGTTTGGCCCACCCCCTATGTTTTAGCCACGCCCCCTTTCATAACTGGTGACCCATTTGAGGTAGACCTTTGTATGAGGTATCATTGAACTAAGCAGAGACTTCCTTATTCATTGGTCATGGTTTGGCCCGCCCCCTAAACTTTAGCCACGCCCCGTTTTATAACTAATGATCCGTTTGATGTAGACCTTTGTATGAGGTATCATCGAACTAAGCAGAGACTTCCTTATTCATTGGTCATGGTTTGGCCCGCCCCCTATGCTTTAGCCACGCCCCCTTTTATAACTAATGACCCATTTGATGTAGAACTTTGTATGAGGTGTCATTGAACTCAGCAAAGACTTCCTTCTTCATTGGTGATGGTTGGCCCGCCCCCTATGTTTAAGCCACGCCCCCTTTCATAAATGCTGACCGATCTAATACCTTAGATCATAACTTTTGACCCGTTTGAGGTAGAGTCTTGTGTGAGGTGTCATTGAACTCAGCAGAGAGTTCCTCCTTAATTGGTGATGGTTTGACCCTCCCCTTATGCTTAAGCCACGCCCCCTTTCATAACTGTTGAACCGTTTAAGGTAGACCCTTGTGTGAGGTATCATTGAACTCAGCAGAGACTTCCTTTTTAATATGTGATGGTTTGACCCGCCCCCTATGCTTTAGCCACGCCCCCTTTCATAACTGGTGACCCATTTGAGGTAGACCTTTGTATGAGGTATCATTGAACTAAGCAGAGACTTCCTTATTCATTGGTCATGGTTTGGCCCGCCCCCTAAACTTTAGCCACGCCCCGTTTTATAACTAATGATCCGTTTGATGTAGACCTTTGTATGAGGTATCATCGAACTAAGCAGAGACTTCCTTATTCATTGGTCATGGTTTGGCCCGCCCCCTATGCTTTAGCCACGCCCCCTTTTATAACTAATGACCCGTTTGATGTAGAACTTTGTATGAGATGTCATTGAACTCAGCAAAGACTTCCTTCTTCATTGGTGATGGTTGGCCCGCCCCCTATGTTTAAGCCACGCCCCCTTTCATAAATGCTGACCGATCTAATACCTTAGATCATAACTTTTGACCCGTTTGAGGTAGAGTCTTGTGTGAGGTGTCATTGAACTCAGCAGAGACTTCCTTTTTAATATGTGATGGTTTGACCCGCCCCCTATGCTTTAGCCACACCCCCTTTCATAACTGTTGAACCATTTAAGGTAGTCTTGTGTGAGGTATCTTTGAATTCAGCAGAGACTTTCTTCTTTGTTGGTGATGGTTTGGCACGCCCCCTATGCTTAAGCCACGCCCCCTTTCATAAATGCTGACCGATCTAAGGTAGAGTCTTGTGTGAGGTATCATTAAACTCAGCAGAGACTTCCTTTTTAATATGTGATGGTTTGACCCGCCCCCCTATGCTTTAGCCACGCCCCCTTTCATAACTGTTGAACCATTTAAGGTAGTCTTGTGTGAGGTATCTTTGAATTCAGCAGAGACTTTCTTCTTTGTTGGTGATGGTTTGACCCGTCCCCTATGCTTTAGCCACGCCCCTGTTCACAGCTAATGAACCGTATGACGAAGAGTCTTATGTGAGGTATCATCGAACTAAGCAGACTTCCTTATTCATTGGTCATGGTTTGGCCCACCCCCTATGCTTTAGCCACGCCCCCTTTCATAACTGGTGACCCATTTGAGGTAGACCTTTTGTATGAGGTATCATTGAACTAAGCAGAGACTTCCTTATTCATTGGTCATGGTTTGGCCCGCCCCCTAAACTTTAGCCACGCCCTGTTTTATAACTAATGATCCGTTTGATGTAGACCTTTGTATGAGGTGTCATTGAACTCAGCAAAGACTTCCTTCTTCATTGGTGATGGTTGGCCCGCCCCCTATGTTTAAGCCACGCCCCCTTTCATAAATGCTGACCGATCTAATACCTTAGATCATAACTTTTGACCCGTTTGAGGTAGAGTCTTGTGTGAGGTGTCATTGAACTCAGCAGAGAGTTCCTCCTTAATTGGTGATGGTTTGACCCTCCCCTTATGCTTAAGCCACGCCCCCTTTCATAACTGTTGAACCGTTTAAGGTAGACCCTTGTGTGAGGTATCATTGAACTCAGCAGAGACTTCCTTTTTAAAATGTGATGGTTTGACCCGCCCCCTATGCTTTAGCCACGCCCCCTTTCATAACTTTTGACCCGTTTGAGGTAGAGTCTTGTGTGAGGTGTCATTGAACTCAGCAGAGAGTTCCTCCTTAATTGGTGATGGTTTGACCCTCCCCTTATGCTTAAGCCACGCCCCTTTTCATAACTGTTGAACCGTTTAAGGTAGACCCTTGTGTGAGGTATCATTGAACTCAGCAGAGACTTCCTTTTTAATATGTGATGGTTTGACCCGCCCCTATGCTTTAGCCACGCCCCCTTTCATAACTGTTGACCGATCTAAGGTAGAGTCTTGTGTGAGGTATCATTAAACTCAGCAGAGACTTCCTTTTTAATATGTGATGGTTTGACCCGCCCCCTATGCTTTAGCCACGCCCCTGTTCACAGCTAATGAACCGTATGACGAAGAGTCTTATGTGAGGTATCATCGAACTAAGCGGACTTCCTTATTCATTGGTCATGGTTTGGCCCGCCCCCTAAACTTTAGCCACGCCCCGTTTTATAACTAATGATCCGTTTGATGTAGACCTTTGTATGAGGTATCATCGAACTAAGCAGAGACTTCCTTATTCATTGGTCATGGTTTGGCCCGCCCCCTATGCTTTAGCCACGCCCCCTTTTATAACTAATGACCCATTTGATGTAGAACTTTGTATGAGGTGTCATTGAACTCAGCAAAGACTTCCTTCTTCATTGGTGATGGTTGGCCCGCCCCCTATGTTTAAGCCACGCCCCCTTTCATAAATGCTGACCGATCTAATACCTTAGATCATAACTTTTGACCCGTTTGAGGTAGAGTCTTGTGTGAGGTGTCATTGAACTCAGCAGAGAGTTCCTCCTTAATTGGTGATGGTTTGACCCTCCCCTTATGCTTAAGCCACGCCCCCTTTCATAACTGTTGAACTGTTTAAGGTAGACCCTTGTGTGAGGTATCATTGAACTCAGCAGAGACTTCCTTTTTAATATGTGATGGTTTGACCCGCCCCCTATGCTTTAGCCACACCCCCGTTCATAACTGTTGAACCATTTAAGGTAGTCTTGTGTGAGGTATCTTTGAATTCAGCAGAGACTTTCTTCTTTGTTGGTGATGGTTTGGCACGCCCCCTATGCTTAAGCCACGCCCCTTTCATAAATGCTGACCGATCTAAGGTAGAGTCTTGTGTGAGGTATCATTAAACTCAGCAGAGACTTCCTTTTTAATATGTGATGGTTTGACCCGCCCCCCTATGCTTTAGCCACGCCCCCTTTCATAACTGTTGAACCATTTAAGGTAGTCTTGTGTGAGGTATCTTTGAATTCAGCAGAGACTTTCTTCTTTGTTGGTGATGGTTTGACCCGCCCCCTATGCTTTAGCCACGCCCCTGTTCACAGCTAATGAACCGTATGACGAAGAGTCTTATGTGAGGTATCATCGAACTAAGCAGACTTCCTTATTCATTGGTCATGGTTTGGCCCACCCCCTATGCTTTAGCCACGCCCCCTTTCATAACTGGTGACCCATTTGAGGTAGACCTTTTGTATGAGGTATCATTGAACTAAGCAGAGACTTCCTTATTCATTGGTCATGGTTTGGCCCGCCCCCTAAACTTTAGCCACGCCCTGTTTTATAACTAATGATCCGTTTGATGTAGACCTTTGTATGAGGTATCATCGAACTAAGCAGAGACTTCTTTATTCATTGGTCATGGTTTGGCCCGCCCCCTATGCTTTAGCCACGCCCCCTTTTATAACTAATGACCCGTTTGATGTAGAACTTTGTATGAGGTGTCATTGAACTCAGCAAAGACTTCCTTCTTCATTGGTGATGGTTGGCCCGCCCCCTATGTTTAAGCCACGCCCCCTTTCATAAATGCTGACCGATCTAATACCTTAGATCATAACTTTTGACCCGTTTGAGGTAGTCTTGTGTGAGGTGTCATTGAACTCAGCAGAGTTCCTCCTTAATTGGTGATGGTTTGACCCTCCCCTTATGCTTAAGCCACGCCCCCTTTCATAACTGTTGAACCGTTTAAGGTAGACCCTTGTGTGAGGTATCATTGAACTCAGCAGAGACTTCCTTTTTAAAATGTGATGGTTTGACCCGCCCCCTATGCTTTAGCCACGCCCCCTTTCATAACTTTTGACCCGTTTGAGGTAGAGTCTTGTGTGAGGTGTCATTGAACTCAGCAGAGAGTTCCTCCTTAATTGGTGATGGTTTGACCCTCCCCTTATGCTTAAGCCACGCCCCCTTTCATAACTGTTGAACCGTTTAAGGTAGACCCTTGTGTGAGGTATCATTGAACTCAGCAGAGACTTCCTTTTTAAAATATGATGGTTTGACCCGCCCCCTATGCTTTAGCCACGCCCCCTTTCATAACTTTTGACCCGTTTGAGGTAGAGTCTTGTGTGAGGTGTCATTGAACTCAGCAGAGAGTTCCTCCTTAATTGGTGATGGTTTGACCCTCCCCTTATGCTTAAGCCACGCCCCCTTTCATAACTGTTGAACCGTTTAAGGTAGACCCTTGTGTGAGGTATCATTGAACTCAGCAGAGACTTCATTTTTAATATGTGATGGTTTGACCCGCCCCCTATGCTTTAGCCACGCCCCCTTTTATAACTAATGACCCGTTTGATGTAGAACTTTGTATGAGGTGTCATTGAACTCAGCAAAGACTTCCTTCTTCATTGGTGATGGTTGGCCCGCCCCCTGTTTAAGCCACGCCCCCTTTCATAAATGCTGACCGATCTAATACCTTCGATCATAACTTTTGACCCGTTTGAGGTAGAGTCTTGTGTGAGGTGTCATTGAACTCAGCAGGTAGTTCCTCCTTAATTGGTGATGGTTTGACCCTCCCCTTATGCTTAAGCCACGCCCCCTTTCATAACTGTTGAACCGTTTAAGGTAGGCCCTTGTGTGAGGTATCATTGAACTCAGCAGAGACTTCCTTTTTAAAATGTGATGGTTTGACCCGCCCCCTATGCTTTAGCCACGCCCCATTTCATAACTTTTGACCCGTTTGAGGTAGTCTTGTGTGAGGTGTCATTGAACTCAGCAGAGACTTCCTTTTTAATATGTGATGGTTTGACCCGCCCCCTATGCTTTAGCCACGCCCCCTTTCATAACTGTTGACCGATCTAAGGTAGAGTCTTGTGTGAGGTATCATTAAACTCAGCAGAGACTTCCTTTTTAATATGTGATGGTTTGACCCGCCCCCTATGCTTTAGCCACGCCCCTGTTCACAGCTAATTAACCGTATGACGAAGAGTCTTATGTGAGGTATCATCGAACTAAGCAGACTTCCTTATTCATTGGTCATGGTTTGGCCCACCCCCTATGCTTTAGCCACGCCCCCTTTCATAACTGGTGACCCATTTGAGGTAGACCTTTGTATGAGGTATCATCGAACTAAGCAGAGACTTCCTTATTCATTGGTCATGGTTTGGCCCGCCCCCTATGCTTTAGCCACGCCCCCTTTTATAACTAATGACCCGTTTGATGTAGAACATTGTATGAGGTGTCATTGAACTCAGCAAAGACTTCCTTCTTCATTGGTGATGGTTGGCCCGCCCCCTATGTTTAAGCCACGCCCCCTTTCATAAATGCTGACCGATCTAATACCTTAGATCATAACTTTTGACCCGTTTGAGGTAGAGTCTTGTGTGAGGTGTCATTGAACTCAGCAGAGAGTTCCTCCTTAATTGGTGATGGTTTGACCCTCCCCTTATGCTTAAGCCACGCCCCCTTTCATAACTGTTGAACCGTTTAAGGTAGACCCTTGTGTGAGGTATCATTGAACTCAGCAGAGACTTCCTTTTTAATATGTGATGGTTTGACCCGCCCCCCTATGCTTTAGCCACGCCCCCTTTCATAACTGTTGAACCATTTAAGGTAGTCTTGTGTGAGGTATCTTTGAATTCAGCAGAGACTTTCTTCTTTGTTGGTGATGGTTTGACCCGCCCCCTATGCTTTAGCCACGCCCCTGTTCACAGCTAATGAACCGTATGACGAAGAGTCTTATGTGAGGTATCATCGAACTAAGCAGACTTCCTTATTCATTGGTCATGGTTTGGCCCACCCCCTATGCTTTAGCCACGCCCCCTTTCATAACTGGTGACCCATTTGAGGTAGACCTTTTGTATGAGGTATCATTGAACTAAGCAGAGACTTCCTTATTCATTGGTCATGGTTTGGCCCGCCCCCTAAACTTTAGCCACGCCCTGTTTTATAACTAATGATCCGTTTGATGTAGACCTTTGTATGAGGTATCATCGAACTAAGCAGAGACTTCTTTATTCATTGGTCATGGTTTGGCCCGCCCCCTATGCTTTAGCCACGCCCCCTTTTATAACTAATGACCCGTTTGATGTAGAACTTTGTATGAGGTGTCATTGAACTCAGCAAAGACTTCCTTCTTCATTGGTGATGGTTGGCCCGCCCCCTATGTTTAAGCCACGCCCCCTTTCATAAATGCTGACCGATCTAATACCTTAGATCATAACTTTTGACCCGTTTGAGGTAGAGTCTTGTGTGAGGTGTCATTGAACTCAGCAGAGATTTCCTCCTTAATTGGTGATGGTTTGACCCTCCCCTTATGCTTAAGCCACGCCCCCTTTCATAACTGTTGAACCGTTTAAGGTAGACCCTTGTGTGAGGTATCATTGAACTCAGCAGAGACTTCCTTTTTAAAATGTGATGGTTTGACCCGCCCCCTATGCTTTAGCCACGCCCCCTTTCATAACTTTTGACCCGTTGGAGGTAGAGTCTTGTGTGAGGTGTCATTGAACTCAGCAGAGAGTTCCTCCTTAATTGGTGATGGTTTGACCCTCCCCTTATGCTTAAGCCACGCCCCTTTTCATAACTGTTGAACCGTTTAAGGTAGACCCTTGTGTGAGGTATCATTGAACTCAGCAGAGACTTCCTTTTTAATATGTGATGGTTTGACCCGCCCCTATGCTTTAGCCACGCCCCCTTTCATAACTGTTGACCGATCTAAGGTAGAGTCTTGTGTGAGGTATCATTAAACTCAGCAGAGACTTCCTTTTTAATATGTGATGGTTTGACCCGCCCCCTATGCTTTAGCCACGCCCCTGTTCACAGCTAATGAACCGTATGACGAAGAGTCTTATGTGAGGTATCATCGAACTAAGCGGACTTCCTTATTCATTGGTCATGGTTTGGCCCACCCCCTATGTTTTAGCCACGCCCCCTTTCATAACTGGTGACCCATTTGAGGTAGACCTTTGTATGAGGTATCATTGAACTAAGCAGAGACTTCCTTATTCATTGGTCATGGTTTGGCCCGCCCCCTAAACTTTAGCCACGCCCCGTTTTATAACTAATGATCCGTTTGATGTAGACCTTTGTATGAGGTATCATCGAACTAAGCAGAGACTTCCTTATTCATTGGTCATGGTTTGGCCCGCCCCCTATGCTTTAGCCACGCCCCCTTTTATAACTAATGACCCATTTGATGTAGAACTTTGTATGAGGTGTCATTGAACTCAGCAAAGACTTCCTTCTTCATTGGTGATGGTTGGCCCGCCCCCTATGTTTAAGCCACGCCCCCTTTCATAAATGCTGACCGATCTAATACCTTAGATCATAACTTTTGACCCGTTTGAGGTAGAGTCTTGTGTGAGGTGTCATTGAACTCAGCAGAGAGTTCCTCCTTAATTGGTGATGGTTTGACCCTCCCCTTATGCTTAAGCCACGCCCCCTTTCATAACTGTTGAACCGTTTAAGGTAGACCCTTGTGTGAGGTATCATTGAACTCAGCAGAGACTTCCTTTTTAATATGTGATGGTTTGACCCGCCCCCTATGCTTTAGCCACGCCCCCTTTCATAACTGGTGACCCATTTGAGGTAGACCTTTGTATGAGGTATCATTGAACTAAGCAGAGACTTCCTTATTCATTGGTCATGGTTTGGCCCGCCCCCTAAACTTTAGCCACGCCCCGTTTTATAACTAATGATCCGTTTGATGTAGACCTTTGTATGAGGTATCATCGAATTAAGCAGAGACTTCCTTATTCATTGGTCATGGTTTGGCCCGCCCCCTATGCTTTAGCCACGCCCCCTTTTATAACTAATGACCCGTTTGATGTAGAACTTTGTATGAGATGTCATTGAACTCAGCAAAGACTTCCTTCTTCATTGGTGATGGTTGGCCCGCCCCCTATGTTTAAGCCACGCCCCCTTTCATAAATGCTGACCGATCTAATACCTTAGATCATAACTTTTGACCCGTTTGAGGTAGAGTCTTGTGTGAGGTGTCATTGAACTCAGCAGAGAGTTCCTCCTTAATTGGTGATGGTTTGACCCTCCCCTTATGCTTAAGCCACGCCCCCTTTCATAACTGTTGAACTGTTTAAGGTAGACCCTTGTGTGAGGTATCATTGAACTCAGCAGAGACTTCCTTTTTAATATGTGATGGTTTGACCCGCCCCCTATGCTTTAGCCACGCCCCCTTTCATAACTGTTGAACCATTTAAGGTAGTCTTGTGTGAGGTATCTTTGAATTCAGCAGAGACTTTCTTCTTTGTTGGTGATGGTTTGGCACGCCCCCTATGCTTAAGCCACGCCCCCTTTCATAAATGCTGACCGATCTAAGGTAGAGTCTTGTGTGAGGTATCATTAAACTCAGCAGAGACTTCCTTTTTAATATGTGATGGTTTGACCCGCCCCCTATGCTTTAGCCACGCCCCTGTTCACAGCTAATGAACCGTATGACGAAGAGTCTTATGTGAGGTATCATCGAACTAAGCAGACTTCCTTATTCATTGGTCATGGTTTGGCCCACCCCCTATGCTTTAGCCACGCCCCTTTCATAACTGGTGACCCATTTGAGGTAGACCTTTGTATGAGGTATCATCGAACTAAGCAGAGACTTCCTTATTCATTGGTCATGGTTTGGCCCGCCCCCTATGCTTTAGCCACGCCCCCTTTTATAACTAATGACCCGTTTGATGTAGAACATTGTATGAGGTGTCATTGAACTCAGCAAAGACTTCCTTCTTCATTGGTGATGGTTGGCCCGCCCCCTATGTTTAAGCCACGCCCCCTTTCATAAATGCTGACCGATCTAATACCTTAGATCATAACTTTTGACCCGTTTGAGGTAGAGTCTTGTGTGAGGTGTCATTGAACTCAGCAGAGAGTTCCTCCTTAATTGGTGATGGTTTGACCCTCCCCTTATGCTTAAGCCACGCCCCCTTTCATAACTGTTGAACCGTTTAAGGTAGACCCTTGTGTGAGGTATCATTGAACTCAGCAGAGACTTCCTTTTTAATATGTGATGGTTTGACCCGCCCCCCTATGCTTTAGCCACGCCCCCTTTCATAACTGTTGAACCATTTAAGGTAGTCTTGTGTGAGGTATCTTTGAATTCAGCAGAGACTTTCTTCTTTGTTGGTGATGGTTTGACCCGCCCCTTATGCTTTAGCCACGCCCCTGTTCACAGCTAATGAACCGTATGACGAAGAGTCTTATGTGAGGTATCATCGAACTAAGCAGACTTCCTTATTCATTGGTCATGGTTTGGCCCACCCCCTATGCTTTAGCCACGCCCCCTTTCATAACTGGTGACCCATTTGAGGTAGACCTTTTGTATGAGGTATCATTGAACTAAGCAGAGACTTCCTTATTCATTGGTCATGGTTTGGCCCGCCCCCTAAACTTTAGCCACGCCCTGTTTTATAACTAATGATCCGTTTGATGTAGACCTTTGTATGAGGTATCATCGAACTAAGCAGAGACTTCTTTATTCATTGGTCATGGTTTGGCCCGCCCCCTATGCTTTAGCCACGCCCCCTTTTATAACTAATGACCCGTTTGATGTAGAACTTTGTATGAGGTGTCATTGAACTCAGCAAAGACTTCCTTCTTCATTGGTGATGGTTGGCCCGCCCCCTATGTTTAAGCCACGCCCCCTTTCATAAATGCTGACCGATCTAATACCTTAGATCATAACTTTTGACCCGTTTGAGGTAGAGTCTTGTGTGAGGTGTCATTGAACTCAGCAGAGAGTTCCTCCTTAATTGGTGATGGTTTGACCCTCCCCTTATGCTTAAGCCACGCCCCCTTTCATAACTGTTGAACCGTTTAAGGTAGACCCTTGTGTGAGGTATCATTGAACTCAGCAGAGACTTCCTTTTTAAAATGTGATGGTTTGACCCGCCCCCTATGCTTTAGCCACGCCCCCTTTCATAACTTTTGACCCGTTTGAGGTAGAGTCTTGTGTGAGGTGTCATTGAACTCAGCAGAGAGTTCCTCCTTAATTGGTGATGGTTTGACCCTCCCCTTATGCTTAAGCCACGCCCCTTTTCATAACTGTTGAACCGTTTAAGGTAGACCCTTGTGTGAGGTATCATTGAACTCAGCAGAGACTTCCTTTTTAATATGTGATGGTTTGACCCGCCCCTATGCTTTAGCCACGCCCCCTTTCATAACTGTTGACCGATCTAAGGTAGAGTCTTGTGTGAGGTATCATTAAACTCAGCAGAGACTTCCTTTTTAATATGTGATGGTTTGACCCGCCCCCTATGCTTTAGCCACACCCCCTTTCATAACTGTTGAACCATTTAAGGTAGTCTTGTGTGAGGTATCTTTGAATTCAGCAGAGACTTTCTTCTTTGTTGGTGATGGTTTGGCACGCCCCCTATGCTTAAGCCACGCCCCTTTCATAAATGCTGACCGATCTAAGGTAGAGTCTTGTGTGAGGTATCATTAAACTCAGCAGAGACTTCCTTTTTAATATGTGATGGTTTGACCCGCCCCCCTATGCTTTAGCCACGCCCCCTTTCATAACTGTTGAACCATTTAAGGTAGTCTTGTGTGAGGTATCTTTGAATTCAGCAGAGACTTTCTTCTTTGTTGGTGATGGTTTGACCCGCCCCCTATGCTTTAGCCACGCCCCTGTTCACAGCTAATGAACCGTATGACGAAGAGTCTTATGTGAGGTATCATCGAACTAAGCAGACTTCCTTATTCATTGGTCATGGTTTGGCCCACCCCCTATGCTTTAGCCACGCCCCCTTTCATAACTGGTGACCCATTTGAGGTAGACCTTTTGTATGAGGTATCATTGAACTAAGCAGAGACTTCCTTATTCATTGGTCATGGTTTGGCCCGCCCCCTAAACTTTAGCCACGCCCTGTTTTATAACTAATGATCCGTTTGATGTAGACCTTTGTATGAGGTATCATCGAACTAAGCAGAGACTTCCTTATTCATTGGTCATGGTTTGGCCCGCCCCCTATGCTTTAGCCACGCCCCCTTTTATAACTAATGACCCATTTGATGTAGAACTTTGTATGAGGTGTCATTGAACTCAGCAAAGACTTCCTTCTTCATTGGTGATGGTTGGCCCGCCCCCTATGTTTAAGCCACGCCCCCTTTCATAAATGCTGACCGATCTAATACCTTAGATCATAACTTTTGACCCGTTTGAGGTAGAGTCTTGTGTGAGGTGTCATTGAACTCAGCAGAGAGTTCCTCCTTAATTGGTGATGGTTTGACCCTCCCCTTATGCTTAAGCCACGCCCCCTTTCATAACTGTTGAACCGTTTAAGGTAGACCCTTGTGTGAGGTATCATTGAACTCAGCAGAGACTTCCTTTTTAATATGTGATGGTTTGACCCGCCCCCTATGCTTTAGCCACGCCCCCTTTCATAACTGGTGACCCATTTGAGGTAGACCTTTGTATGAGGTATCATTGAACTAAGCAGAGACTTCCTTATTCATTGGTCATGGTTTGGCCCGCCCCCTAAACTTTAGCCACGCCCCGTTTTATAACTAATGATCCGTTTGATGTAGACCTTTGTATGAGGTATCATCGAACTAAGCAGAGACTTCCTTATTCATTGGTCATGGTTTGGCCCGCCCCCTATGCTTTAGCCACGCCCCCTTTTATAACTAATGACCCGTTTGATGTAGAACTTTGTATGAGATGTCATTGAACTCAGCAAAGACTTCCTTCTTCATTGGTGATGGTTGGCCCGCCCCCTATGTTTAAGCCACGCCCCCTTTCATAAATGCTGACCGATCTAATACCTTAGATCATAACTTTTGACCCGTTTGAGGTAGAGTCTTGTGTGAGGTGTCATTGAACTCAGCAGAGACTTCCTTTTTAATATGTGATGGTTTGACCCGCCCCCTATGCTTTAGCCACACCCCCTTTCATAACTGTTGAACCATTTAAGGTAGTCTTGTGTGAGGTATCTTTGAATTCAGCAGAGACTTTCTTCTTTGTTGGTGATGGTTTGGCACGCCCCCTATGCTTAAGCCACGCCCCCTTTCATAAATGCTGACCGATCTAAGGTAGAGTCTTGTGTGAGGTATCATTAAACTCAGCAGAGACTTCCTTTTTAATATGTGATGGTTTGACCCGCCCCCCTATGCTTTAGCCACGCCCCCTTTCATAACTGTTGAACCATTTAAGGTAGTCTTGTGTGAGGTATCTTTGAATTCAGCAGAGACTTTCTTCTTTGTTGGTGATGGTTTGACCCGTCCCCTATGCTTTAGCCACGCCCCTGTTCACAGCTAATGAACCGTATGACGAAGAGTCTTATGTGAGGTATCATCGAACTAAGCAGACTTCCTTATTCATTGGTCATGGTTTGGCCCACCCCCTATGCTTTAGCCACGCCCCCTTTCATAACTGGTGACCCATTTGAGGTAGACCTTTTGTATGAGGTATCATTGAACTAAGCAGAGACTTCCTTATTCATTGGTCATGGTTTGGCCCGCCCCCTAAACTTTAGCCACGCCCTGTTTTATAACTAATGATCCGTTTGATGTAGACCTTTGTATGAGGTGTCATTGAACTCAGCAAAGACTTCCTTCTTCATTGGTGATGGTTGGCCCGCCCCCTATGTTTAAGCCACGCCCCCTTTCATAAATGCTGACCGATCTAATACCTTAGATCATAACTTTTGACCCGTTTGAGGTAGAGTCTTGTGTGAGGTGTCATTGAACTCAGCAGAGAGTTCCTCCTTAATTGGTGATGGTTTGACCCTCCCCTTATGCTTAAGCCACGCCCCCTTTCATAACTGTTGAACCGTTTAAGGTAGACCCTTGTGTGAGGTATCATTGAACTCAGCAGAGACTTCCTTTTTAAAATGTGATGGTTTGACCCGCCCCCTATGCTTTAGCCACGCCCCCTTTCATAACTTTTGACCCGTTTGAGGTAGAGTCTTGTGTGAGGTGTCATTGAACTCAGCAGAGAGTTCCTCCTTAATTGGTGATGGTTTGACCCTCCCCTTATGCTTAAGCCACGCCCCTTTTCATAACTGTTGAACCGTTTAAGGTAGACCCTTGTGTGAGGTATCATTGAACTCAGCAGAGACTTCCTTTTTAATATGTGATGGTTTGACCCGCCCCTATGCTTTAGCCACGCCCCCTTTCATAACTGTTGACCGATCTAAGGTAGAGTCTTGTGTGAGGTATCATTAAACTCAGCAGAGACTTCCTTTTTAATATGTGATGGTTTGACCCGCCCCCTATGCTTTAGCCACGCCCCTGTTCACAGCTAATGAACCGTATGACGAAGAGTCTTATGTGAGGTATCATCGAACTAAGCGGACTTCCTTATTCATTGGTCATGGTTTGGCCCGCCCCCTAAACTTTAGCCACGCCCCGTTTTATAACTAATGATCCGTTTGATGTAGACCTTTGTATGAGGTATCATCGAACTAAGCAGAGACTTCCTTATTCATTGGTCATGGTTTGGCCCGCCCCCTATGCTTTAGCCACGCCCCCTTTTATAACTAATGACCCATTTGATGTAGAACTTTGTATGAGGTGTCATTGAACTCAGCAAAGACTTCCTTCTTCATTGGTGATGGTTGGCCCGCCCCCTATGTTTAAGCCACGCCCCCTTTCATAAATGCTGACCGATCTAATACCTTAGATCATAACTTTTGACCCGTTTGAGGTAGAGTCTTGTGTGAGGTGTCATTGAACTCAGCAGAGAGTTCCTCCTTAATTGGTGATGGTTTGACCCTCCCCTTATGCTTAAGCCACGCCCCCTTTCATAACTGTTGAACTGTTTAAGGTAGACCCTTGTGTGAGGTATCATTGAACTCAGCAGAGACTTCCTTTTTAATATGTGATGGTTTGACCCGCCCCCTATGCTTTAGCCACACCCCCGTTCATAACTGTTGAACCATTTAAGGTAGTCTTGTGTGAGGTATCTTTGAATTCAGCAGAGACTTTCTTCTTTGTTGGTGATGGTTTGGCACGCCCCCTATGCTTAAGCCACGCCCCTTTCATAAATGCTGACCGATCTAAGGTAGAGTCTTGTGTGAGGTATCATTAAACTCAGCAGAGACTTCCTTTTTAATATGTGATGGTTTGACCCGCCCCCCTATGCTTTAGCCACGCCCCCTTTCATAACTGTTGAACCATTTAAGGTAGTCTTGTGTGAGGTATCTTTGAATTCAGCAGAGACTTTCTTCTTTGTTGGTGATGGTTTGACCCGCCCCCTATGCTTTAGCCACGCCCCTGTTCACAGCTAATGAACCGTATGACGAAGAGTCTTATGTGAGGTATCATCGAACTAAGCAGACTTCCTTATTCATTGGTCATGGTTTGGCCCACCCCCTATGCTTTAGCCACGCCCCCTTTCATAACTGGTGACCCATTTGAGGTAGACCTTTTGTATGAGGTATCATTGAACTAAGCAGAGACTTCCTTATTCATTGGTCATGGTTTGGCCCGCCCCCTAAACTTTAGCCACGCCCTGTTTTATAACTAATGATCCGTTTGATGTAGACCTTTGTATGAGGTATCATCGAACTAAGCAGAGACTTCTTTATTCATTGGTCATGGTTTGGCCCGCCCCCTATGCTTTAGCCACGCCCCCTTTTATAACTAATGACCCGTTTGATGTAGAACTTTGTATGAGGTGTCATTGAACTCAGCAAAGACTTCCTTCTTCATTGGTGATGGTTGGCCCGCCCCCTATGTTTAAGCCACGCCCCCTTTCATAAATGCTGACCGATCTAATACCTTAGATCATAACTTTTGACCCGTTTGAGGTAGTCTTGTGTGAGGTGTCATTGAACTCAGCAGAGTTCCTCCTTAATTGGTGATGGTTTGACCCTCCCCTTATGCTTAAGCCACGCCCCCTTTCATAACTGTTGAACCGTTTAAGGTAGACCCTTGTGTGAGGTATCATTGAACTCAGCAGAGACTTCCTTTTTAAAATGTGATGGTTTGACCCGCCCCCTATGCTTTAGCCACGCCCCCTTTCATAACTTTTGACCCGTTTGAGGTAGTCTTGTGTGAGGTGTCATTGAACTCAGCAGAGAGTTCCTCCTTAATTGGTGATGGTTTGACCCTCCCCTTATGCTTAAGCCACGCCCCCTTTCATAACTGTTGAACCGTTTAAGGTAGACCCTTGTGTGAGGTATCATTGAACTCAGCAGAGACTTCCTTTTTAAAATATGATGGTTTGACCCGCCCCCTATGCTTTAGCCACGCCCCCTTTCATAACTTTTGACCCGTTTGAGGTAGAGTCTTGTGTGAGGTGTCATTGAACTCAGCAGAGAGTTCCTCCTTAATTGGTGATGGTTTGACCCTCCCCTTATGCTTAAGCCACGCCCCCTTTCATAACTGTTGAACCGTTTAAGGTAGACCCTTGTGTGAGGTATCATTGAACTCAGCAGAGACTTCATTTTTAATATGTGATGGTTTGACCCGCCCCCTATGCTTTAGCCACGCCCCCTTTTATAACTAATGACCCGTTTGATGTAGAACTTTGTATGAGGTGTCATTGAACTCAGCAAAGACTTCCTTCTTCATTGGTGATGGTTGGCCCGCCCCCTGTTTAAGCCACGCCCCCTTTCATAAATGCTGACCGATCTAATACCTTCGATCATAACTTTTGACCCGTTTGAGGTAGAGTCTTTTGTGAGGTGTCATTGAACTCAGCAGGTAGTTCCTCCTTAATTGGTGATGGTTTGACCCTCCCCTTATGCTTAAGCCACGCCCCCTTTCATAACTGTTGAACCGTTTAAGGTAGGCCCTTGTGTGAGGTATCATTGAACTCAGCAGAGACTTCCTTTTTAAAATGTGATGGTTTGACCCGCCCCCTATGCTTTAGCCACGCCCCATTTCATAACTTTTGACCCGTTTGAGGTAGTCTTGTGTGAGGTGTCATTGAACTCAGCAGAGACTTCCTTTTTAATATGTGATGGTTTGACCCGCCCCCTATGCTTTAGCCACGCCCCCTTTCATAACTGTTGACCGATCTAAGGTAGAGTCTTGTGTGAGGTATCATTAAACTCAGCAGAGACTTCCTTTTTAATATGTGATGGTTTGACCCGCCCCCTATGCTTTAGCCACGCCCCTGTTCACAGCTAATTAACCGTATGACGAAGAGTCTTATGTGAGGTATCATCGAACTAAGCAGACTTCCTTATTCATTGGTCATGGTTTGGCCCACCCCCTATGCTTTAGCCACGCCCCCTTTCATAACTGGTGACCCATTTGAGGTAGACCTTTGTATGAGGTATCATCGAACTAAGCAGAGACTTCCTTATTCATTGGTCATGGTTTGGCCCGCCCCCTATGCTTTAGCCACGCCCCCTTTTATAACTAATGACCCGTTTGATGTAGAACATTGTATGAGGTGTCATTGAACTCAGCAAAGACTTCCTTCTTCATTGGTGATGGTTGGCCCGCCCCCTATGTTTAAGCCACGCCCCCTTTCATAAATGCTGACCGATCTAATACCTTAGATCATAACTTTTGACCCGTTTGAGGTAGAGTCTTGTGTGAGGTGTCATTGAACTCAGCAGAGAGTTCCTCCTTAATTGGTGATGGTTTGACCCTCCCCTTATGCTTAAGCCACGCCCCCTTTCATAACTGTTGAACCGTTTAAGGTAGACCCTTGTGTGAGGTATCATTGAACTCAGCAGAGACTTCCTTTTTAATATGTGATGGTTTGACCCGCCCCCCTATGCTTTAGCCACGCCCCCTTTCATAACTGTTGAACCATTTAAGGTAGTCTTGTGTGAGGTATCTTTGAATTCAGCAGAGACTTTCTTCTTTGTTGGTGATGGTTTGACCCGCCCCCTATGCTTTAGCCACGCCCCTGTTCACAGCTAATGAACCGTATGACGAAGAGTCTTATGTGAGGTATCATCGAACTAAGCAGACTTCCTTATTCATTGGTCATGGTTTGGCCCACCCCCTATGCTTTAGCCACGCCCCCTTTCATAACTGGTGACCCATTTGAGGTAGACCTTTTGTATGAGGTATCATTGAACTAAGCAGAGACTTCCTTATTCATTGGTCATGGTTTGGCCCGCCCCCTAAACTTTAGCCACGCCCTGTTTTATAACTAATGATCCGTTTGATGTAGACCTTTGTATGAGGTATCATCGAACTAAGCAGAGACTTCTTTATTCATTGGTCATGGTTTGGCCCGCCCCCTATGCTTTAGCCACGCCCCCTTTTATAACTAATGACCCGTTTGATGTAGAACTTTGTATGAGGTGTCATTGAACTCAGCAAAGACTTCCTTCTTCATTGGTGATGGTTGGCCCGCCCCCTATGTTTAAGCCACGCCCCCTTTCATAAATGCTGACCGATCTAATACCTTAGATCATAACTTTTGACCCGTTTGAGGTAGAGTCTTGTGTGAGGTGTCATTGAACTCAGCAGAGATTTCCTCCTTAATTGGTGATGGTTTGACCCTCCCCTTATGCTTAAGCCACGCCCCCTTTCATAACTGTTGAACCGTTTAAGGTAGACCCTTGTGTGAGGTATCATTGAACTCAGCAGAGACTTCCTTTTTAAAATGTGATGGTTTGACCCACCCCCTATGCTTTAGCCACGCCCCCTTTCATAACTTTTGACCCGTTGGAGGTAGAGTCTTGTGTGAGGTGTCATTGAACTCAGCAGAGAGTTCCTCCTTAATTGGTGATGGTTTGACCCTCCCCTTATGCTTAAGCCACGCCCCTTTTCATAACTGTTGAACCGTTTAAGGTAGACCCTTGTGTGAGGTATCATTGAACTCAGCAGAGACTTCCTTTTTAATATGTGATGGTTTGACCCGCCCCTATGCTTTAGCCACGCCCCCTTTCATAACTGTTGACCGATCTAAGGTAGAGTCTTGTGTGAGGTATCATTAAACTCAGCAGAGACTTCCTTTTTAATATGTGATGGTTTGACCCGCCCCCTATGCTTTAGCCACGCCCCTGTTCACAGCTAATGAACCGTATGACGAAGAGTCTTATGTGAGGTATCATCGAACTAAGCGGACTTCCTTATTCATTGGTCATGGTTTGGCCCACCCCCTATGTTTTAGCCACGCCCCCTTTCATAACTGGTGACCCATTTGAGGTAGACCTTTGTATGAGGTATCATTGAACTAAGCAGAGACTTCCTTATTCATTGGTCATGGTTTGGCCCGCCCCCTAAACTTTAGCCACGCCCCGTTTTATAACTAATGATCCGTTTGATGTAGACCTTTGTATGAGGTATCATCGAACTAAGCAGAGACTTCCTTATTCATTGGTCATGGTTTGGCCCGCCCCCTATGCTTTAGCCACGCCCCCTTTTATAACTAATGACCCATTTGATGTAGAACTTTGTATGAGGTGTCATTGAACTCAGCAAAGACTTCCTTCTTCATTGGTGATGGTTGGCCCGCCCCCTATGTTTAAGCCACGCCCCCTTTCATAAATGCTGACCGATCTAATACCTTAGATCATAACTTTTGACCCGTTTGAGGTAGAGTCTTGTGTGAGGTGTCATTGAACTCAGCAGAGAGTTCCTCCTTAATTGGTGATGGTTTGACCCTCCCCTTATGCTTAAGCCACGCCCCCTTTCATAACTGTTGAACCGTTTAAGGTAGACCCTTGTGTGAGGTATCATTGAACTCAGCAGAGACTTCCTTTTTAATATGTGATGGTTTGACCCGCCCCCTATGCTTTAGCCACGCCCCCTTTCATAACTGGTGACCCATTTGAGGTAGACCTTTGTATGAGGTATCATTGAACTAAGCAGAGACTTCCTTATTCATTGGTCATGGTTTGGCCCGCCCCCTAAACTTTAGCCACGCCCCGTTTTATAACTAATGATCCGTTTGATGTAGACCTTTGTATGAGGTATCATCGAATTAAGCAGAGACTTCCTTATTCATTGGTCATGGTTTGGCCCGCCCCCTATGCTTTAGCCACGCCCCCTTTTATAACTAATGACCCGTTTGATGTAGAACTTTGTATGAGATGTCATTGAACTCAGCAAAGACTTCCTTCTTCATTGGTGATGGTTGGCCCGCCCCCTATGTTTAAGCCACGCCCCCTTTCATAAATGCTGACCGATCTAATACCTTAGATCATAACTTTTGACCCGTTTGAGGTAGAGTCTTGTGTGAGGTGTCATTGAACTCAGCAGAGAGTTCCTCCTTAATTGGTGATGGTTTGACCCTCCCCTTATGCTTAAGCCACGCCCCCTTTCATAACTGTTGAACTGTTTAAGGTAGACCCTTGTGTGAGGTATCATTGAACTCAGCAGAGACTTCCTTTTTAATATGTGATGGTTTGACCCGCCCCCTATGCTTTAGCCACGCCCCCTTTCATAACTGTTGAACCATTTAAGGTAGTCTTGTGTGAGGTATCTTTGAATTCAGCAGAGACTTTCTTCTTTGTTGGTGATGGTTTGGCACGCCCCCTATGCTTAAGCCACGCCCCCTTTCATAAATGCTGACCGATCTAAGGTAGAGTCTTGTGTGAGGTATCATTAAACTCAGCAGAGACTTCCTTTTTAATATGTGATGGTTTGACCCGCCCCCTATGCTTTAGCCACGCCCCTGTTCACAGCTAATGAACCGTATGACGAAGAGTCTTATGTGAGGTATCATCGAACTAAGCAGACTTCCTTATTCATTGGTCATGGTTTGGCCCACCCCCTATGCTTTAGCCACGCCCCTTTCATAACTGGTGACCCATTTGAGGTAGACCTTTGTATGAGGTATCATCGAACTAAGCAGAGACTTCCTTATTCATTGGTCATGGTTTGGCCCGCCCCCTATGCTTTAGCCACGCCCCCTTTTATAACTAATGACCCGTTTGATGTAGAACATTGTATGAGGTGTCATTGAACTCAGCAAAGACTTCCTTCTTCATTGGTGATGGTTGGCCCGCCCCCTATGTTTAAGCCACGCCCCCTTTCATAAATGCTGACCGATCTAATACCTTAGATCATAACTTTTGACCCGTTTGAGGTAGAGTCTTGTGTGAGGTGTCATTGAACTCAGCAGAGAGTTCCTCCTTAATTGGTGATGGTTTGACCCTCCCCTTATGCTTAAGCCACGCCCCCTTTCATAACTGTTGAACCGTTTAAGGTAGACCCTTGTGTGAGGTATCATTGAACTCAGCAGAGACTTCCTTTTTAATATGTGATGGTTTGACCCGCCCCCCTATGCTTTAGCCACGCCCCCTTTCATAACTGTTGAACCATTTAAGGTAGTCTTGTGTGAGGTATCTTTGAATTCAGCAGAGACTTTCTTCTTTGTTGGTGATGGTTTGACCCGCCCCCTATGCTTTAGCCACGCCCCTGTTCACAGCTAATGAACCGTATGACGAAGAGTCTTATGTGAGGTATCATCGAACTAAGCAGACTTCCTTATTCATTGGTCATGGTTTGGCCCACCCCCTATGCTTTAGCCACGCCCCCTTTCATAACTGGTGACCCATTTGAGGTAGACCTTTTGTATGAGGTATCATTGAACTAAGCAGAGACTTCCTTATTCATTGGTCATGGTTTGGCCCGCCCCCTAAACTTTAGCCACGCCCTGTTTTATAACTAATGATCCGTTTGATGTAGACCTTTGTATGAGGTATCATCGAACTAAGCAGAGACTTCTTTATTCATTGGTCATGGTTTGGCCCGCCCCCTATGCTTTAGCCACGCCCCCTTTTATAACTAATGACCCGTTTGATGTAGAACTTTGTATGAGGTGTCATTGAACTCAGCAAAGACTTCCTTCTTCATTGGTGATGGTTGGCCCGCCCCCTATGTTTAAGCCACGCCCCCTTTCATAAATGCTGACCGATCTAATACCTTAGATCATAACTTTTGACCCGTTTGAGGTAGAGTCTTGTGTGAGGTGTCATTGAACTCAGCAGAGAGTTCCTCCTTAATTGGTGATGGTTTGACCCTCCCCTTATGCTTAAGCCACGCCCCCTTTCATAACTGTTGAACCGTTTAAGGTAGACCCTTGTGTGAGGTATCATTGAACTCAGCAGAGACTTCCTTTTTAAAATGTGATGGTTTGACCCGCCCCCTATGCTTTAGCCACGCCCCCTTTCATAACTTTTGACCCGTTTGAGGTAGAGTCTTGTGTGAGGTGTCATTGAACTCAGCAGAGAGTTCCTCCTTAATTGGTGATGGTTTGACCCTCCCCTTATGCTTAAGCCACGCCCCTTTTCATAACTGTTGAACCGTTTAAGGTAGACCCTTGTGTGAGGTATCATTGAACTCAGCAGAGACTTCCTTTTTAATATGTGATGGTTTGACCCGCCCCTATGCTTTAGCCACGCCCCCTTTCATAACTGTTGACCGATCTAAGGTAGAGTCTTGTGTGAGGTATCATTAAACTCAGCAGAGACTTCCTTTTTAATATGTGATGGTTTGACCCGCCCCCTATGCTTTAGCCACACCCCCTTTCATAACTGTTGAACCATTTAAGGTAGTCTTGTGTGAGGTATCTTTGAATTCAGCAGAGACTTTCTTCTTTGTTGGTGATGGTTTGGCACGCCCCCTATGCTTAAGCCACGCCCCTTTCATAAATGCTGACCGATCTAAGGTAGAGTCTTGTGTGAGGTATCATTAAACTCAGCAGAGACTTCCTTTTTAATATGTGATGGTTTGACCCGCCCCCCTATGCTTTAGCCACGCCCCCTTTCATAACTGTTGAACCATTTAAGGTAGTCTTGTGTGAGGTATCTTTGAATTCAGCAGAGACTTTCTTCTTTGTTGGTGATGGTTTGACCCGCCCCCTATGCTTTAGCCACGCCCCTGTTCACAGCTAATGAACCGTATGACGAAGAGTCTTATGTGAGGTATCATCGAACTAAGCAGACTTCCTTATTCATTGGTCATGGTTTGGCCCACCCCCTATGCTTTAGCCACGCCCCCTTTCATAACTGGTGACCCATTTGAGGTAGACCTTTTGTATGAGGTATCATTGAACTAAGCAGAGACTTCCTTATTCATTGGTCATGGTTTGGCCCGCCCCCTAAACTTTAGCCACGCCCTGTTTTATAACTAATGATCCGTTTGATGTAGACCTTTGTATGAGGTATCATCGAACTAAGCAGAGACTTCTTTATTCATTGGTCATGGTTTGGCCCGCCCCCTATGCTTTAGCCACGCCCCCTTTTATAACTAATGACCCGTTTGATGTAGAACTTTGTATGAGGTGTCATTGAACTCAGCAAAGACTTCCTTCTTCATTGGTGATGGTTGGCCCGCCCCCTATGTTTAAGCCACGCCCCCTTTCATAAATGCTGACCGATCTAATACCTTAGATCATAACTTTTGACCCGTTTGAGGTAGTCTTGTGTGAGGTGTCATTGAACTCAGCAGAGTTCCTCCTTAATTGGTGATGGTTTGACCCTCCCCTTATGCTTAAGCCACGCCCCCTTTCATAACTGTTGAACCGTTTAAGGTAGACCCTTGTGTGAGGTATCATTGAACTCAGCAGAGACTTCCTTTTTAAAATGTGATGGTTTGACCCGCCCCCTATGCTTTAGCCACGCCCCCTTTCATAACTTTTGACCCGTTTGAGGTAGAGTCTTGTGTGAGGTGTCATTGAACTCAGCAGAGAGTTCCTCCTTAATTGGTGATGGTTTGACCCTCCCCTTATGCTTAAGCCACGCCCCCTTTCATAACTGTTGAACCGTTTAAGGTAGACCCTTGTGTGAGGTATCATTGAACTCAGCAGAGACTTCCTTTTTAAAATGTGATGGTTTGACCCGCCCCCTATGCTTTAGCCACGCCCCCTTTCATAACTTTTGACCCGTTTGAGGTAGTCTTGTGTGAGGTGTCATTGAACTCAGCAGAGAGTTCCTCCTTAATTGGTGATGGTTTGACCCTCCCCTTATGCTTAAGCCACGCCCCCTTTCATAACTGTTGAACCGTTTAAGGTAGACCCTTGTGTGAGGTATCATTGAACTCAGCAGAGACTTCCTTTTTAAAATGTGATGGTTTGACCCGCCCCCTATGCTTTAGCCACGCCCCCTTTCATAACTTTTGACCCGTTTGAGGTAGAGTCTTGTGTGAGGTGTCATTGAACTCAGCAGAGAGTTCCTCCTTAATTGGTGATGGTTTGACCCTCCCCTTATGCTTAAGCCACGCCCCCTTTCATAACTGTTGAACCGTTTAAGGTAGACCCTTGTGTGAGGTATCATTGAACTCAGCAGAGACTTCCTTTTTAATATGTGATGGTTTGACCCGCCCCCTATGCTTTAGCCACGCCCCCTTTTATAACTAATGACCCGTTTGATGTAGAACTTTGTATGAGGTGTCATTGAACTCAGCAAAGACTTCCTTCTTCATTGGTGATGGTTGGCCCGCCCCCTATGTTTAAGCCACGCCCCCTTTCATAAATGCTGACCGATCTAATACCTTCGATCATAACTTTTGACCCGTTTGAGGTAGAGTCTTGTGTGAGGTGTCATTGAACTCAGCAGGTAGTTCCTCCTTAATTGGTGATGGTTTGACCCTCCCCTTATGCTTAAGCCACGCCCCCTTTCATAACTGTTGAACCGTTTAAGGTAGGCCCTTGTGTGAGGTATCATTGAACTCAGCAGAGACTTCCTTTTTAAAATGTGATGGTTTGACCCGCCCCCTATGCTTTAGCCACGCCCCATTTCATAACTTTTGACCCGTTTGAGGTAGTCTTGTGTGAGGTGTCATTGAACTCAGCAGAGACTTCCTTTTTAATATGTGATGGTTTGACCCGCCCCCTATGCTTTAGCCACGCCCCCTTTCATAACTGTTGACCGATCTAAGGTAGAGTCTTGTGTGAGGTATCATTAAACTCAGCAGAGACTTCCTTTTTAATATGTGATGGTTTGACCCGCCCCCTATGCTTTAGCCACGCCCCTGTTCACAGCTAATTAACCGTATGACGAAGAGTCTTATGTGAGGTATCATCGAACTAAGCAGACTTCCTTATTCATTGGTCATGGTTTGGCCCACCCCCTATGCTTTAGCCACGCCCCCTTTCATAACTGGTGACCCATTTGAGGTAGACCTTTGTATGAGGTATCATCGAACTAAGCAGAGACTTCCTTATTCATTGGTCATGGTTTGGCCCGCCCCCTATGCTTTAGCCACGCCCCCTTTTATAACTAATGACCCGTTTGATGTAGAACATTGTATGAGGTGTCATTGAACTCAGCAAAGACTTCCTTCTTCATTGGTGATGGTTGGCCCGCCCCCTATGTTTAAGCCACGCCCCCTTTCATAAATGCTGACCGATCTAATACCTTAGATCATAACTTTTGACCCGTTTGAGGTAGAGTCTTGTGTGAGGTGTCATTGAACTCAGCAGAGAGTTCCTCCTTAATTGGTGATGGTTTGACCCTCCCCTTATGCTTAAGCCACGCCCCCTTTCATAACTGTTGAACCGTTTAAGGTAGACCCTTGTGTGAGGTATCATTGAACTCAGCAGAGACTTCCTTTTTAATATGTGATGGTTTGACCCGCCCCCCTATGCTTTAGCCACGCCCCCTTTCATAACTGTTGAACCATTTAAGGTAGTCTTGTGTGAGGTATCTTTGAATTCAGCAGAGACTTTCTTCTTTGTTGGTGATGGTTTGACCCGCCCCCTATGCTTTAGCCACGCCCCTGTTCACAGCTAATGAACCGTATGACGAAGAGTCTTATGTGAGGTATCATCGAACTAAGCAGACTTCCTTATTCATTGGTCATGGTTTGGCCCACCCCCTATGCTTTAGCCACGCCCCCTTTCATAACTGGTGACCCATTTGAGGTAGACCTTTTGTATGAGGTATCATTGAACTAAGCAGAGACTTCCTTATTCATTGGTCATGGTTTGGCCCGCCCCCTAAACTTTAGCCACGCCCTGTTTTATAACTAATGATCCGTTTGATGTAGACCTTTGTATGAGGTATCATCGAACTAAGCAGAGACTTCTTTATTCATTGGTCATGGTTTGGCCCGCCCCCTATGCTTTAGCCACGCCCCCTTTTATAACTAATGACCCGTTTGATGTAGAACTTTGTATGAGGTGTCATTGAACTCAGCAAAGACTTCCTTCTTCATTGGTGATGGTTGGCCCGCCCCCTATGTTTAAGCCACGCCCCCTTTCATAAATGCTGACCGATCTAATACCTTAGATCATAACTTTTGACCCGTTTGAGGTAGAGTCTTGTGTGAGGTGTCATTGAACTCAGCAGAGATTTCCTCCTTAATTGGTGATGGTTTGACCCTCCCCTTATGCTTAAGCCACGCCCCCTTTCATAACTGTTGAACCGTTTAAGGTAGACCCTTGTGTGAGGTATCATTGAACTCAGCAGAGACTTCCTTTTTAAAATGTGATGGTTTGACCCGCCCCCTATGCTTTAGCCACGCCCCCTTTCATAACTTTTGACCCGTTTGAGGTAGTCTTGTGTGAGGTGTCATTGAACTCAGCAGAGAGTTCCTCCTTAATTGGTGATGGTTTGACCCTCCCCTTATGCTTAAGCCACGCCCCTTTTCATAACTGTTGAACCGTTTAAGGTAGACCCTTGTGTGAGGTATCATTGAACTCAGCAGAGACTTCCTTTTTAATATGTGATGGTTTGACCCGCCCCTATGCTTTAGCCACGCCCCCTTTCATAACTGTTGACCGATCTAAGGTAGAGTCTTGTGTGAGGTATCATTAAACTCAGCAGAGACTTCCTTTTTAATATGTGATGGTTTGACCCGCCCCCTATGCTTTAGCCACGCCCCTGTTCACAGCTAATGAACCGTATGACGAAGAGTCTTATGTGAGGTATCATCGAACTAAGCGGACTTCCTTATTCATTGGTCATGGTTTGGCCCACCCCCTATGTTTTAGCCACGCCCCCTTTCATAACTGGTGACCCATTTGAGGTAGACCTTTGTATGAGGTATCATTGAACTAAGCAGAGACTTCCTTATTCATTGGTCATGGTTTGGCCCGCCCCCTAAACTTTAGCCACGCCCCGTTTTATAACTAATGATCCGTTTGATGTAGACCTTTGTATGAGGTATCATCGAACTAAGCAGAGACTTCCTTATTCATTGGTCATGGTTTGGCCCGCCCCCTATGCTTTAGCCACGCCCCCTTTTATAACTAATGACCCATTTGATGTAGAACTTTGTATGAGGTGTCATTGAACTCAGCAAAGACTTCCTTCTTCATTGGTGATGGTTGGCCCGCCCCCTATGTTTAAGCCACGCCCCCTTTCATAAATGCTGACCGATCTAATACCTTAGATCATAACTTTTGACCCGTTTGAGGTAGAGTCTTGTGTGAGGTGTCATTGAACTCAGCAGAGAGTTCCTCCTTAATTGGTGATGGTTTGACCCTCCCCTTATGCTTAAGCCACGCCCCCTTTCATAACTGTTGAACCGTTTAAGGTAGACCCTTGTGTGAGGTATCATTGAACTCAGCAGAGACTTCCTTTTTAATATGTGATGGTTTGACCCGCCCCCTATGCTTTAGCCACGCCCCCTTTCATAACTGGTGACCCATTTGAGGTAGACCTTTGTATGAGGTATCATTGAACTAAGCAGAGACTTCCTTATTCATTGGTCATGGTTTGGCCCGCCCCCTAAACTTTAGCCACGCCCCGTTTTATAACTAATGATCCGTTTGATGTAGACCTTTGTATGAGGTATCATCGAATTAAGCAGAGACTTCCTTATTCATTGGTCATGGTTTGGCCCGCCCCCTATGCTTTAGCCACGCCCCCTTTTATAACTAATGACCCGTTTGATGTAGAACTTTGTATGAGATGTCATTGAACTCAGCAAAAACTTCCTTCTTCATTGGTGATGGTTGGCCCGCCCCCTATGTTTAAGCCACGCCCCCTTTCATAAATGCTGACCGATCTAATACCTTAGATCATAACTTTTGACCCGTTTGAGGTAGAGTCTTGTGTGAGGTGTCATTGAACTCAGCAGAGAGTTCCTCCTTAATTGGTGATGGTTTGACCCTCCCCTTATGCTTAAGCCACGCCCCCTTTCATAACTGTTGAACTGTTTAAGGTAGACCCTTGTGTGAGGTATCATTGAACTCAGCAGAGACTTCCTTTTTAATATGTGATGGTTTGACCCGCCCCCTATGCTTTAGCCACGCCCCCTTTCATAACTGTTGAACCATTTAAGGTAGTCTTGTGTGAGGTATCTTTGAATTCAGCAGAGACTTTCTTCTTTGTTGGTGATGGTTTGGCACGCCCCCTATGCTTAAGCCACGCCCCCTTTCATAAATGCTGACCGATCTAAGGTAGAGTCTTGTGTGAGGTATCATTAAACTCAGCAGAGACTTCCTTTTTAATATGTGATGGTTTGACCCGCCCCCTATGCTTTAGCCACGCCCCTGTTCACAGCTAATGAACCGTATGACGAAGAGTCTTATGTGAGGTATCATCGAACTAAGCAGACTTCCTTATTCATTGGTCATGGTTTGGCCCACCCCCTATGCTTTAGCCACGCCCCTTTCATAACTGGTGACCCATTTGAGGTAGACCTTTGTATGAGGTATCATCGAACTAAGCAGAGACTTCCTTATTCATTGGTCATGGTTTGGCCCGCCCCCTATGCTTTAGCCACGCCCCCTTTTATAACTAATGACCCGTTTGATGTAGAACATTGTATGAGGTGTCATTGAACTCAGCAAAGACTTCCTTCTTCATTGGTGATGGTTGGCCCGCCCCCTATGTTTAAGCCACGCCCCCTTTCATAAATGCTGACCGATCTAATACCTTAGATCATAACTTTTGACCCGTTTGAGGTAGAGTCTTGTGTGAGGTGTCATTGAACTCAGCAGAGAGTTCCTCCTTAATTGGTGCTGGTTTGACCCTCCCCTTATGCTTAAGCCACGCCCCCTTTCATAACTGTTGAACCGTTTAAGGTAGACCCTTGTGTGAGGTATCATTGAACTCAGCAGAGACTTCCTTTTTAATATGTGATGGTTTGACCCGCCCCCCTATGCTTTAGCCACGCCCCCTTTCATAACTGTTGAACCATTTAAGGTAGTCTTGTGTGAGGTATCTTTGAATTCAGCAGAGACTTTCTTCTTTGTTGGTGATGGTTTGACCCGCCCCCTATGCTTTAGCCACGCCCCTGTTCACAGCTAATGAACCGTATGACGAAGAGTCTTATGTGAGGTATCATCGAACTAAGCAGACTTCCTTATTCATTGGTCATGGTTTGGCCCACCCCCTATGCTTTAGCCACGCCCCCTTTCATAACTGGTGACCCATTTGAGGTAGACCTTTTGTATGAGGTATCATTGAACTAAGCAGAGACTTCCTTATTCATTGGTCATGGTTTGGCCCGCCCCCTAAACTTTAGCCACGCCCTGTTTTATAACTAATGATCCGTTTGATGTAGACCTTTGTATGAGGTATCATCGAACTAAGCAGAGACTTCTTTATTCATTGGTCATGGTTTGGCCCGCCCCCTATGCTTTAGCCACGCCCCCTTTTATAACTAATGACCCGTTTGATGTAGAACTTTGTATGAGGTGTCATTGAACTCAGCAAAGACTTCCTTCTTCATTGGTGATGGTTGGCCCGCCCCCTATGTTTAAGCCACGCCCCCTTTCATAAATGCTGACCGATCTAATACCTTAGATCATAACTTTTGACCCGTTTGAGGTAGAGTCTTGTGTGAGGTGTCATTGAACTCAGCAGAGAGTTCCTCCTTAATTGGTGATGGTTTGACCCTCCCCTTATGCTTAAGCCACGCCCCCTTTCATAACTGTTGAACCGTTTAAGGTAGACCCTTGTGTGAGGTATCATTGAACTCAGCAGAGACTTCCTTTTTAAAATGTGATGGTTTGACCCGCCCCCTATGCTTTAGCCACGCCCCCTTTCATAACTTTTGACCCGTTTGAGGTAGAGTCTTGTGTGAGGTGTCATTGAACTCAGCAGAGAGTTCCTCCTTAATTGGTGATGGTTTGACCCTCCCCTTATGCTTAAGCCACGCCCCTTTTCATAACTGTTGAACCGTTTAAGGTAGACCCTTGTGTGAGGTATCATTGAACTCAGCAGAGACTTCCTTTTTAATATGTGATGGTTTGACCCGCCCCTATGCTTTAGCCACGCCCCCTTTCATAACTGTTGACCGATCTAAGGTAGAGTCTTGTGTGAGGTATCATTAAACTCAGCAGAGACTTCCTTTTTAATATGTGATGGTTTGACCCGCCCCCTATGCTTTAGCCACGCCCCTGTTCACAGCTAATGAACCGTATGACGAAGAGTCTTATGTGAGGTATCATCGAACTAAGCGGACTTCCTTATTCATTGGTCATGGTTTGGCCCACCCCCTATGTTTTAGCCACGCCCCCTTTCATAACTGGTGACCCATTTGAGGTAGACCTTTGTATGAGGTATCATTGAACTAAGCAGAGACTTCCTTATTCATTGGTCATGGTTTGGCCCGCCCCCTAAACTTTAGCCACGCCCCGTTTTATAACTAATGATCCGTTTGATGTAGAACTTTGTATGAGGTGTCATTGAACTCAGCAAAGACTTCCTTCTTCATTGGTGATGGTTGGCCCGCCCCCTATGTTTAAGCCACGCCCCCTTTCATAAATGCTGACCGATCTAATACCTTAGATCATAACTTTTGACCCGTTTGAGGTAGAGTCTTGTGTGAGGTGTCATTGAACTCAGCAGAGAGTTCCTCCTTAATTGGTGATGGTTTGACCCTCCCCTTATGCTTAAGCCACGCCCCCTTTCATAACTGTTGAACTGTTTAAGGTAGACCCTTGTGTGAGGTATCATTGAACTCAGCAGAGACTTCCTTTTTAATATGTGATGGTTTGACCCGCCCCCTATGCTTTAGCCACACCCCCTTTCATAACTGTTGAACCATTTAAGGTAGTCTTGTGTGAGGTATCTTTGAATTCAGCAGAGACTTTCTTCTTTGTTGGTGATGGTTTGGCACGCCCCCTATGCTTAAGCCACGCCCCCTTTCATAAATGCTGACCGATCTAAGGTAGAGTCTTGTGTGAGGTATCATTAAACTCAGCAGAGACTTCCTTTTTAATGTGATGGTTTGACCCGCCCCCCTATGCTTTAGCCACGCCCCCTTTCATAACTGTTGAACCATTTAAGGTAGTCTTGTGTGAGGTATCTTTGAATTCAGCAGAGACTTTCTTCTTTGTTGGTGATGGTTTGACCCGTCCCCTATGCTTTAGCCACGCCCCTGTTCACAGCTAATGAACCGTATGACGAAGAGTCTTATGTGAGGTATCATCGAACTAAGCAGACTTCCTTATTCATTGGTCATGGTTTGGCCCACCCCCTATGCTTTAGCCACGCCCCCTTTCATAACTGGTGACCCATTTGAGGTAGACCTTTTGTATGAGGTATCATTGAACTAAGCAGAGACTTCCTTATTCATTGGTCATGGTTTGGCCCGCCCCCTAAACTTTAGCCACGCCCTGTTTTATAACTAATGATCCGTTTGATGTAGACCTTTGTATGAGGTGTCATTGAACTCAGCAAAGACTTCCTTCTTCATTGGTGATGGTTGGCCCGCCCCCTATGTTTAAGCCACGCCCCCTTTCATAAATGCTGACCGATCTAATACCTTAGATCATAACTTTTGACCCGTTTGAGGTAGAGTCTTGTGTGAGGTGTCATTGAACTCAGCAGAGAGTTCCTCCTTAATTGGTGATGGTTTGACCCTCCCCTTATGCTTAAGCCACGCCCCCTTTCATAACTGTTGAACCGTTTAAGGTAGACCCTTGTGTGAGGTATCATTGAACTCAGCAGAGACTTCCTTTTTAAAATGTGATGGTTTGACCCGCCCCCTATGCTTTAGCCACGCCCCCTTTCATAACTTTTGACCCGTTTGAGGTAGAGTCTTGTGTGAGGTGTCATTGAACTCAGCAGAGAGTTCCTCCTTAATTGGTGATGGTTTGACCCTCCCCTTATGCTTAAGCCACGCCCCTTTTCATAACTGTTGAACCGTTTAAGGTAGACCCTTGTGTGAGGTATCATTGAACTCAGCAGAGACTTCCTTTTTAATATGTGATGGTTTGACCCGCCCCTATGCTTTAGCCACGCCCCCTTTCATAACTGTTGACCGATCTAAGGTAGAGTCTTGTGTGAGGTATCATTAAACTCAGCAGAGACTTCCTTTTTAATATGTGATGGTTTGACCCGCCCCCTATGCTTTAGCCACGCCCCTGTTCACAGCTAATGAACCGTATGACGAAGAGTCTTATGTGAGGTATCATCGAACTAAGCGGACTTCCTTATTCATTGGTCATGGTTTGGCCCACCCCCTATGTTTTAGCCACGCCCCCTTTCATAACTGGTGACCCATTTGAGGTAGACCTTTGTATGAGGTATCATTGAACTAAGCAGAGACTTCCTTATTCATTGGTCATGGTTTGGCCCGCCCCCTAAACTTTAGCCACGCCCCGTTTTATAACTAATGATCCGTTTGATGTAGACCTTTGTATGAGGTATCATCGAACTAAGCAGAGACTTCCTTATTCATTGGTCATGGTTTGGCCCGCCCCCTATGCTTTAGCCACGCCCCCTTTTATAACTAATGACCCATTTGATGTAGAACTTTGTATGAGGTGTCATTGAACTCAGCAAAGACTTCCTTCTTCATTGGTGATGGTTGGCCCGCCCCCTATGTTTAAGCCACGCCCCCTTTCATAAATGCTGACCGATCTAATACCTTAGATCATAACTTTTGACCCGTTTGAGGTAGAGTCTTGTGTGAGGTGTCATTGAACTCAGCAGAGAGTTCCTCCTTAATTGGTGATGGTTTGACCCTCCCCTTATGCTTAAGCCACGCCCCCTTTCATAACTGTTGAACTGTTTAAGGTAGACCCTTGTGTGAGGTATCATTGAACTCAGCAGAGACTTCCTTTTTAATATGTGATGGTTTGACCCGCCCCCTATGCTTTAGCCACACCCCCTTTCATAACTGTTGAACCATTTAAGGTAGTCTTGTGTGAGGTATCTTTGAATTCAGCAGAGACTTTCTTCTTTGTTGGTGATGGTTTGGCACGCCCCCTATGCTTAAGCCACGCCCCCTTTCATAAATGCTGACCGATCTAAGGTAGAGTCTTGTGTGAGGTATCATTAAACTCAGCAGAGACTTCCTTTTTAATATGTGATGGTTTGACCCGCCCCCCTATGCTTTAGCCACGCCCCCTTTCATAACTGTTGAACCATTTAAGGTAGTCTTGTGTGAGGTATCTTTGAATTCAGCAGAGACTTTCTTCTTTGTTGGTGATGGTTTGACCCGCCCCCTATGCTTTAGCCACGCCCCTGTTCACAGCTAATGAACCGTATGACGAAGAGTCTTATGTGAGGTATCATCGAACTAAGCAGACTTCCTTATTCATTGGTCATGGTTTGGCCCACCCCCTATGCTTTAGCCACGCCCCCTTTCATAACTGGTGACCCATTTGAGGTAGACCTTTTGTATGAGGTATCATTGAACTAAGCAGAGACTTCCTTATTCATTGGTCATGGTTTGGCCCGCCCCCTAAACTTTAGCCACGCCATGTTTTATAACTAATGATCCGTTTGATGTAGACCTTTGTATGAGGTATCATCGAACTAAGCAGAGACTTCCTTATTCATTGGTCATGGTTTGGCCCGCCCCCTATGCTTTAGCCACGCCCCCTTTTATAACTAATGACCCGTTTGATGTAGAACTTTGTATGAGATGTCATTGAACTCAGCAAAGACTTCCTTCTTCATTGGTGATGGTTGGCCCGCCCCCTATGTTTAAGCCACGCCCCCTTTCATAAATGCTGACCGATCTAATACCTTAGATCATAACTTTTGACCCGTTTGAGGTAGTCTTGTGTGCGGTGTCATTGAACTCAGCAGAGAGTTCCTCCTTAATTGGTGATGGTTTGACCCTCCCCTTATGCTTAAGCCACGCCCCCTTTCATAACTGTTGAACCGTTTAAGGTAGACCCTTGTGTGAGGTATCATTGAACTCAGCAGAGACTTCCTTTTTAAAATGTGATGGTTTGACCCGCCCCCTATGCTTTAGCCACGCCCCCTTTCATAACTTTTGACCCGTTTGAGGTAGAGTCTTGTGTGAGGTGTCATTGAACTCAGCAGAGAGTTCCTCCTTAATTGGTGATGGTTTGACCCTCCCCTTATGCTTAAGCCACGCCCCCTTTCATAACTGTTGAACCGTTTAAGGTAGACCCTTGTGTGAGGTATCATTGAACTCAGCAGAGACTTCCTTTTTAAAATGTGATGGTTTGACCCGCCCCCTATGCTTTAGCCACGCCCCCTTTCATAACTTTTGACCCGTTTGAGGTAGAGTCTTGTGTGAGGTGTCATTGAACTCAGCAGAGAGTTCCTCCTTAATTGGTGATGGTTTGACCCTCCCCTTATGCTTAAGCCACGCCCCCTTTCATAACTGTTGAACCGTTTAAGGTAGACCCTTGTGTGAGGTATCATTGAACTCAGCAGAGACTTCCTTTTTAAAATGTGATGGTTTGACCCGCCCCCTATGCTTTAGCCACGCCCCCTTTCATAACTTTTGACCCGTTTGAGGTAGAGTCTTGTGTGAGGTGTCATTGAACTCAGCAGAGAGTTCCTCCTTAATTGGTGATGGTTTGACCCTCCCCTTATGCTTAAGCCACGCCCCCTTTCATAACTGTTGAACCGTTTAAGGTAGACCCTTGTGTGAGGTATCATTGAACTCAGCAGAGACTTCCTTTTTAATATGTGATGGTTTGACCCGCCCCCTATGCTTTAGCCACGCCCCCTTTTATAACTAATGACCCGTTTGATGTAGAACTTTGTATGAGGTGTCATTGAACTCAGCAAAGACTTCCTTCTTCATTGGTGATGGTTGGCCCGCCCCCTATGTTTAAGCCACGCCCCCTTTCATAAATGCTGACCGATCTAATACCTTCGATCATAACTTTTGACCCGTTTGAGGTAGAGTCTTGTGTGAGGTGTCATTGAACTCAGCAGGTAGTTCCTCCTTAATTGGTGATGGTTTGACCCTCCCCTTATGCTTAAGCCACGCCCCCTTTCATAACTGTTGAACCGTTTAAGGTAGGCCCTTGTGTGAGGTATCATTGAACTCAGCAGAGACTTCCTTTTTAAAATGTGATGGTTTGACCCGCCCCCTATGCTTTAGCCACGCCCCATTTCATAACTTTTGACCCGTTTGAGGTAGTCTTGTGTGAGGTATCATTAAACTCAGCAGAGACTTCCTTTTTAATATGTGATGGTTTGACCCGCCCCCTATGCTTTAGCCACGCCCCTGTTCACAGCTAATTAACCGTATGACGAAGAGTCTTATGTGAGGTATCATCGAACTAAGCAGACTTCCTTATTCATTGGTCATGGTTTGGCCCACCCCCTATGCTTTAGCCACGCCCCCTTTCATAACTGGTGACCCATTTGAGGTAGACCTTTGTATGAGGTATCATTGAACTAAGCAGAGACTTCCTTATTCATTGGTCATGGTTTGGCCCGCCCCCTAAACTTTAGCCACGCCCCGTTTTATAACTAATGATCCGTTTGATGTAGACCTTTGTATGAGGTATCATCGAACTAAGCAGAGATTTCCTTATTCATTGGTCATGGTTTGGCCCGCCCCCTATGCTTTAGCCACGCCCCCTTTTATAACTAATGACCCGTTTGATGTAGAACTTTGTATGAGGTGTCATTGAACTCAGCAAAGACTTCCTTCTTCATTGGTGATGGTTGGCCCGCCCCCTATGTTTAAGCCACGCCCCCTTTCATAAATGCTGACCGATCTAATACCTTAGATCATAACTTTTGACCCGTTTGAGTTAGAGTCTTGTGTGAGGTGTCATTGAACTCAGCAGAGAGTTCCTCCTTAATTGGTGATGGTTTGACCCTCCCCTTATGCTTAAGCCACGCCCCCTTTCATAACTGTTGAACCGTTTAAGGTAGACCCTTGTGTGAGGTATCATTGAACTCAGCAGAGACTTCCTTTTTAAAATGTGATGGTTTGACCCGCCCCCTATGCTTTAGCCACGCCCCCTTTCATAACTTTTGACCCGTTTGAGGTAGAGTCTTGTGTGAGGTGTCATTGAACTCAGCAGAGAGTTCCTCCTTAATTGGTGATGGTTTGACCCTCCCCTTATGCTTAAGCCACGCCCCCTTTCATAACTGTTGAACCGTTTAAGGTAGACCCTTGTGTGAGGTATCATTGAACTCAGCAGAGACTTCCTTTTTAAAATGTGATGGTTTGACCCACCCCCTATGCTTTAGCCACGCCCCCTTTCATAACTTTTGACCCGTTTGAGGTAGAGTCTTGTGTGAGGTGTCATTGAACTCAGCAGAGAGTTCCTCCTTAATTGGTGATGGTTTGACCCTCCCCTTATGCTTAAGCCACGCCCCCTTTCATAACTGTTGAACCGTTTAAGGTAGACCCTTGTGTGAGGTATCATTGAACTCAGCAGAGACTTCCTTTTTAATATGTGATGGTTTGACCCGCCCCCTATGCTTTAGCCACGCCCCCTTTTATAACTAATGACCCGTTTGATGTAGAACTTTGTATGAGGTGTCATTGAACTCAGCAAAGACTTCCTTCTTCATTGGTGATGGTTGGCCCGCCCCCTATGTTTAAGCCACGCCCCCTTTCATAAATGCTGACCGATCTAATACCTTCGATCATAACTTTTGACCCGTTTGAGGTAGAGTCTTGTGTGAGGTGTCATTGAACTCAGCAGGTAGTTCCTCCTTAATTGGTGATGGTTTGACCCTCCCCTTATGCTTAAGCCACGCCCCCTTTCATAACTGTTGAACCGTTTAAGGTAGGCCCTTGTGTGAGGTATCATTGAACTCAGCAGAGACTTCCTTTTTAAAATGTGATGGTTTGACCCGCCCCCTATGCTTTAGCCACGCCCCATTTCATAACTTTTGACCCGTTTGAGGTAGTCTTGTGTGAGGTGTCATTGAACTCAGCAGAGACTTCCTTTTTAATATGTGATGGTTTGACCCGCCCCCTATGCTTTAGCCACGCCCCCTTTCATAACTGTTGACCGATCTAAGGTAGAGTCTTGTGTGAGGTATCATTAAACTCAGCAGAGACTTCCTTTTTAATATGTGATGGTTTGACCCGCCCCCTATGCTTTAGCCACGCCCCTGTTCACAGCTAATTAACCGTATGACGAAGAGTCTTATGTGAGGTATCATCGAACTAAGCAGACTTCCTTATTCATTGGTCATGGTTTGGCCCACCCCCTATGCTTTAGCCACGCCCCCTTTCATAACTGGTGACCCATTTGAGGTAGACCTTTGTATGAGGTATCATTGAACTAAGCAGAGACTTCCTTATTCATTGGTCATGGTTTGGCCCGCCCCCTATGCTTTAGCCACGCCCCCTTTTATAACTAATGACCCGTTTGATGTAGAACTTTGTATGAGGTGTCATTGAACTCAGCAAAGACTTCCTTCTTCATTGGTGATGGTTGGCCCGCCCCCTATGTTTAAGCCACGCCCCCTTTCATAAATGCTGACCGATCTAATACCTTAGATCATAACTTTTGACCCGTTTGAGTTAGAGTCTTGTGTGAGGTGTCATTGAACTCAGCAGAGAGTTCCTCCTTAATTGGTGATGGTTTGACCCTCCCCTTATGCTTAAGCCACGCCCCCTTTCATAACTGTTGAACCGTTTAAGGTAGACCCTTGTGTGAGGTATCATTGAACTCAGCAGAGACTTCCTTTTTAAAATGTGATGGTTTGACCCGCCCCCTATGCTTTAGCCACGCCCCCTTTCATAACTTTTGACCCGTTTGAGGTAGAGTCTTGTGTGAGGTGTCATTGAACTCAGCAGAGAGTTCCTCCTTAATTGGTGATGGTTTGACCCTCCCCTTATGCTTAAGCCACGCCCCCTTTCATAACTGTTGAACCGTTTAAGGTAGACCCTTGTGTGAGGTATCATTGAACTCAGCAGAGACTTCCTTTTTAAAATGTGATGGTTTGACCCGCCCCCTATGCTTTAGCCACGCCCCCTTTCATAACTTTTGACCCGTTTGAGGTAGAGTCTTGTGTGAGGTGTCATTGAACTCAGCAGAGAGTTCCTCCTTAATTGGTGATGGTTTGACCCTCCCCTTATGCTTAAGCCACGCCCCCTTTCATAACTGTTGAACCGTTTAAGGTAGACCCTTGTGTGAGGTATCATTGAACTCAGCAGAGACTTCCTTTTTAAAATGTGATGGTTTGACCCGCCCCCTATGCTTTAGCCACGCCCCCTTTCATAACTTTTGACCCGTTTGAGGTAGAGTCTTGTGTGAGGTGTCATTGAACTCAGCAGAGAGTTCTTCCTTAATTGGTGATGGTTTGACCCTCCCCTTATGCTTAAGCCACGCCCCCTTTCATAACTGTTGAACCGTTTAAGGTAGACGCTTGTGTGAGGTATCATTGAACTCAGCAGAGACTTCCTTTTTAATATGTGATGGTTTGACCCGCCCCCTATGCTTTAGCCACGCCCCCTTTTATAACTAATGACCCGTTTGATGTAGAACTTTGTATGAGGTGTCATTGAACTCAGCAAAGACTTCCTTCTTCATTGGTGATGGTTGGCCCGCCCCCTATGTTTAAGCCACGCCCCCTTTCATAAATGCTGACCGATCTAATACCTTCGATCATAACTTTTGACCCGTTTGAGGTAGAGTCTTGTGTGAGGTGTCATTGAACTCAGCAGGTAGTTCCTCCTTAATTGGTGATGGTTTGACCCTCCCCTTATGCTTAAGCCACGCCCCCTTTCATAACTGTTGAACCGTTTAAGGTAGGCCCTTGTGTGAGGTATCATTGCACTCAGCAGAGACTTCCTTTTTAAAATGTGATGGTTTGACCCGCCCCCTATGCTTTAGCCACGCCCCATTTCATAACTTTTGACCCGTTTGAGGTAGTCTTGTGTGAGGTATCATTAAACTCAGCAGAGACTTCCTTTTTAATATGTGATGGTTTGACCCGCCCCCTATGCTTTAGCCACGCCCCTGTTCACAGCTAATTAACCGTATGACGAAGAGTCTTATGTGAGGTATCATCGAACTAAGCAGACTTCCTTATTCATTGGTCATGGTTTGGCCCACCCCCTATGCTTTAGCCACGCCCCCTTTCATAACTGGTGACCCATTTGAGGTAGACCTTTGTATGAGGTATCATTGAACTAAGCAGAGACTTCCTTATTCATTGGTCATGGTTTGGCCCGCCCCCTAAACTTTAGCCACGCCCCGTTTTATAACTAATGATCCGTTTGATGTAGACCTTTGTATGAGGTATCATCGAACTAAGCAGAGATTTCCTTATTCATTGGTCATGGTTTGGCCCGCCCCCTATGCTTTAGCCACGCCCCCTTTTATAACTAATGACCCGTTTGATGTAGAACTTTGTATGAGGTGTCATTGAACTCAGCAAAGACTTCCTTCTTCATTGGTGATGGTTGGCCCGCCCCCTATGTTTAAGCCACGCCCCCTTTCATAAATGCTGACCGATCTAATACCTTAGATCATAACTTTTGACCCGTTTGAGTTAGAGTCTTGTGTGAGGTGTCATTGAACTCAGCAGAGAGTTCCTCCTTAATTGGTGATGGTTTGACCCTCCCCTTATGCTTAAGCCACGCCCCCTTTCATAACTGTTGAACCGTTTAAGGTAGACCCTTGTGTGAGGTATCATTGAACTCAGCAGAGACTTCCTTTTTAAAATGTGATGGTTTGACCCGCCCCCTATGCTTTAGCCACGCCCCCTTTCATAACTTTTGACCCGTTTGAGGTAGAGTCTTGTGTGAGGTGTCATTGAACTCAGCAGAGAGTTCCTCCTTAATTGGTGATGGTTTGACCCTCCCCTTATGCTTAAGCCACGCCCCCTTTCATAACTGTTGAACCGTTTAAGGTAGACCCTTGTGTGAGGTATCATTGAACTCAGCAGAGACTTCCTTTTTAAAATGTGATGGTTTGACCCACCCCCTATGCTTTAGCCACGCCCCCTTTCATAACTTTTGACCCGTTTGAGGTAGAGTCTTGTGTGAGGTGTCATTGAACTCAGCAGAGAGTTCCTCCTTAATTGGTGATGGTTTGACCCTCCCCTTATGCTTAAGCCACGCCCCCTTTCATAACTGTTGAACCGTTTAAGGTAGACCCTTGTGTGAGGTATCATTGAACTCAGCAGAGACTTCCTTTTTAATATGTGATGGTTTGACCCGCCCCCTATGCTTTAGCCACGCCCCCTTTTATAACTAATGACCCGTTTGATGTAGAACTTTGTATGAGGTGTCATTGAACTCAGCAAAGACTTCCTTCTTCATTGGTGATGGTTGGCCCGCCCCCTATGTTTAAGCCACGCCCCCTTTCATAAATGCTGACCGATCTAATACCTTCGATCATAACTTTTGACCCGTTTGAGGTAGAGTCTTGTGTGAGGTGTCATTGAACTCAGCAGGTAGTTCCTCCTTAATTGGTGATGGTTTGACCCTCCCCTTATGCTTAAGCCACGCCCCCTTTCATAACTGTTGAACCGTTTAAGGTAGGCCCTTGTGTGAGGTATCATTGAACTCAGCAGAGACTTCCTTTTTAAAATGTGATGGTTTGACCCGCCCCCTATGCTTTAGCCACGCCCCATTTCATAACTTTTGACCCGTTTGAGGTAGTCTTGTGTGAGGTGTCATTGAACTCAGCAGAGACTTCCTTTTTAATATGTGATGGTTTGACCCGCCCCCTATGCTTTAGCCACGCCCCCTTTCATAACTGTTGACCGATCTAAGGTAGAGTCTTGTGTGAGGTATCATTAAACTCAGCAGAGACTTCCTTTTTAATATGTGATGGTTTGACCCGCCCCCTATGCTTTAGCCACGCCCCTGTTCACAGCTAATTAACCGTATGACGAAGAGTCTTATGTGAGGTATCATCGAACTAAGCAGACTTCCTTATTCATTGGTCATGGTTTGGCCCACCCCCTATGCTTTAGCCACGCCCCCTTTCATAACTGGTGACCCATTTGAGGTAGACCTTTGTATGAGGTATCATTGAACTAAGCAGAGACTTCCTTATTCATTGGTCATGGTTTGGCCCGCCCCCTATGCTTTAGCCACGCCCCCTTTTATAACTAATGACCCGTTTGATGTAGAACTTTGTATGAGGTGTCATTGAACTCAGCAAAGACTTCCTTCTTCATTGGTGATGGTTGGCCCGCCCCCTATGTTTAAGCCACGCCCCCTTTCATAAATGCTGACCGATCTAATACCTTAGATCATAACTTTTGACCCGTTTGAGTTAGAGTCTTGTGTGAGGTGTCATTGAACTCAGCAGAGAGTTCCTCCTTAATTGGTGATGGTTTGACCCTCCCCTTATGCTTAAGCCACGCCCCCTTTCATAACTGTTGAACCGTTTAAGGTAGACCCTTGTGTGAGGTATCATTGAACTCAGCAGAGACTTCCTTTTTAAAATGTGATGGTTTGACCCGCCCCCTATGCTTTAGCCACGCCCCCTTTCATAACTTTTGACCCGTTTGAGGTAGAGTCTTGTGTGAGGTGTCATTGAACTCAGCAGAGAGTTCCTCCTTAATTGGTGATGGTTTGACCCTCCCCTTATGCTTAAGCCACGCCCCCTTTCATAACTGTTGAACCGTTTAAGGTAGACCCTTGTGTGAGGTATCATTGAACTCAGCAGAGACTTCCTTTTTAAAATGTGATGGTTTGACCCGCCCCCTATGCTTTAGCCACGCCCCCTTTCATAACTTTTGACCCGTTTGAGGTAGAGTCTTGTGTGAGGTGTCATTGAACTCAGCAGAGAGTTCCTCCTTAATTGGTGATGGTTTGACCCTCCCCTTATGCTTAAGCCACGCCCCCTTTCATAACTGTTGAACCGTTTAAGGTAGACCCTTTTGTGAGGTATCATTGAACTCAGCAGAGACTTCCTTTTTAAAATGTGATGGTTTGACCCGCCCCCTATGCTTTAGCCACGCCCCCTTTCATAACTTTTGACCCGTTTGAGGTAGAGTCTTGTGTGAGGTGTCATTGAACTCAGCAGAGAGTTCCTCCTTAATTGGTGATGGTTTGACCCTCCCCTTATGCTTAAGCCACGCCCCCTTTCATAACTGTTGAACCGTTTAAGGTAGACGCTTGTGTGAGGTATCATTGAACTCAGCAGAGACTTCCTTTTTAATATGTGATGGTTTGACCCGCCCCCTATGCTTTAGCCACGCCCCCTTTTATAACTAATGACCCGTTTGATGTAGAACTTTGTATGAGGTGTCATTGAACTCAGCAAAGACTTCCTTCTTCATTGGTGATGGTTGGCCCGCCCCCTATGTTTAAGCCACGCCCCCTTTCATAAATGCTGACCGATCTAATACCTTCGATCATAACTTTTGACCCGTTTGAGGTAGAGTCTTGTGTGAGGTGTCATTGAACTCAGCAGGTAGTTCCTCCTTAATTGGTGATGGTTTGACCCTCCCCTTATGCTTAAGCCACGCCCCCTTTCATAACTGTTGAACCGTTTAAGGTAGGCCCTTGTGTGAGGTATCATTGCACTCAGCAGAGACTTCCTTTTTAAAATGTGATGGTTTGACCCGCCCCCTATGCTTTAGCCACGCCCCATTTCATAACTTTTGACCCGTTTGAGGTAGTCTTGTGTGAGGTATCATTAAACTCAGCAGAGACTTCCTTTTTAATATGTGATGGTTTGACCCGCCCCCTATGCTTTAGCCACGCCCCTGTTCACAGCTAATTAACCGTATGACGAAGAGTCTTATGTGAGGTATCATCGAACTAAGCAGACTTCCTTATTCATTGGTCATGGTTTGGCCCACCCCCTATGCTTTAGCCACGCCCCCTTTCATAACTGGTGACCCATTTGAGGTAGACCTTTGTATGAGGTATCATTGAACTAAGCAGAGACTTCCTTATTCATTGGTCATGGTTTGGCCCGCCCCCTAAACTTTAGCCACGCCCCGTTTTATAACTAATGATCCGTTTGATGTAGACCTTTGTATGAGGTATCATCGAACTAAGCAGAGATTTCCTTATTCATTGGTCATGGTTTGGCCCGCCCCCTATGCTTTAGCCACGCCCCCTTTTATAACTAATGACCCGTTTGATGTAGAACTTTGTATGAGGTGTCATTGAACTCAGCAAAGACTTCCTTCTTCATTGGTGATGGTTGGCCCGCCCCCTATGTTTAAGCCACGCCCCCTTTCATAAATGCTGACCGATCTAATACCTTAGATCATAACTTTTGACCCGTTTGAGTTAGAGTCTTGTGTGAGGTGTCATTGAACTCAGCAGAGAGTTCCTCCTTAATTGGTGATGGTTTGACCCTCCCCTTATGCTTAAGCCACGCCCCCTTTCATAACTGTTGAACCGTTTAAGGTAGACCCTTGTGTGAGGTATCATTGAACTCAGCAGAGACTTCCTTTTTAAAATGTGATGGTTTGACCCGCCCCCTATGCTTTAGCCACGCCCCCTTTCATAACTTTTGACCCGTTTGAGGTAGAGTCTTGTGTGAGGTGTCATTGAACTCAGCAGAGAGTTCCTCCTTAATTGGTGATGGTTTGACCCTCCCCTTATGCTTAAGCCACGCCCCCTTTCATAACTGTTGAACCGTTTAAGGTAGACCCTTGTGTGAGGTATCATTGAACTCAGCAGAGACTTCCTTTTTAAAATGTGATGGTTTGACCCACCCCCTATGCTTTAGCCACGCCCCCTTTCATAACTTTTGACCCGTTTGAGGTAGAGTCTTGTGTGAGGTGTCATTGAACTCAGCAGAGAGTTCCTCCTTAATTGGTGATGGTTTGACCCTCCCCTTATGCTTAAGCCACGCCCCCTTTCATAACTGTTGAACCGTTTAAGGTAGACCCTTGTGTGAGGTATCATTGAACTCAGCAGAGACTTCCTTTTTAATATGTGATGGTTTGACCCGCCCCCTATGCTTTAGCCACGCCCCCTTTTATAACTAATGACCCGTTTGATGTAGAACTTTGTATGAGGTGTCATTGAACTCAGCAAAGACTTCCTTCTTCATTGGTGATGGTTGGCCCGCCCCCTATGTTTAAGCCACGCCCCCTTTCATAAATGCTGACCGATCTAATACCTTCGATCATAACTTTTGACCCGTTTGAGGTAGAGTCTTGTGTGAGGTGTCATTGAACTCAGCAGGTAGTTCCTCCTTAATTGGTGATGGTTTGACCCTCCCCTTATGCTTAAGCCACGCCCCCTTTCATAACTGTTGAACCGTTTAAGGTAGGCCCTTGTGTGAGGTATCATTGAACTCAGCAGAGACTTCCTTTTTAAAATGTGATGGTTTGACCCGCCCCCTATGCTTTAGCCACGCCCCATTTCATAACTTTTGACCCGTTTGAGGTAGTCTTGTGTGAGGTGTCATTGAACTCAGCAGAGACTTCCTTTTTAATATGTGATGGTTTGACCCGCCCCCTATGCTTTAGCCACGCCCCCTTTCATAACTGTTGACCGATCTAAGGTAGAGTCTTGTGTGAGGTATCATTAAACTCAGCAGAGACTTCCTTTTTAATATGTGATGGTTTGACCCGCCCCCTATGCTTTAGCCACGCCCCTGTTCACAGCTAATTAACCGTATGACGAAGAGTCTTATGTGAGGTATCATCGAACTAAGCAGACTTCCTTATTCATTGGTCATGGTTTGGCCCACCCCCTATGCTTTAGCCACGCCCCCTTTCATAACTGGTGACCCATTTGAGGTAGACCTTTGTATGAGGTATCATTGAACTAAGCAGAGACTTCCTTATTCATTGGTCATGGTTTGGCCCGCCCCCTATGCTTTAGCCACGCCCCCTTTTATAACTAATGACCCGTTTGATGTAGAACTTTGTATGAGGTGTCATTGAACTCAGCAAAGACTTCCTTCTTCATTGGTGATGGTTGGCCCGCCCCCTATGTTTAAGCCACGCCCCCTTTCATAAATGCTGACCGATCTAATACCTTAGATCATAACTTTTGACCCGTTTGAGTTAGAGTCTTGTGTGAGGTGTCATTGAACTCAGCAGAGAGTTCCTCCTTAATTGGTGATGGTTTGACCCTCCCCTTATGCTTAAGCCACGCCCCCTTTCATAACTGTTGAACCGTTTAAGGTAGACCCTTGTGTGAGGTATCATTGAACTCAGCAGAGACTTCCTTTTTAAAATGTGATGGTTTGACCCGCCCCCTATGCTTTAGCCACGCCCCCTTTCATAACTTTTGACCCGTTTGAGGTAGAGTCTTGTGTGAGGTGTCATTGAACTCAGCAGAGAGTTCCTCCTTAATTGGTGATGGTTTGACCCTCCCCTTATGCTTAAGCCACGCCCCCTTTCATAACTGTTGAACCGTTTAAGGTAGACCCTTGTGTGAGGTATCATTGAACTCAGCAGAGACTTCCTTTTTAAAATGTGATGGTTTGACCCGCCCCCTATGCTTTAGCCACGCCCCCTTTCATAACTTTTGACCCGTTTGAGGTAGAGTCTTGTGTGAGGTGTCATTGAACTCAGCAGAGAGTTCCTCCTTAATTGGTGATGGTTTGACCCTCCCCTTATGCTTAAGCCACGCCCCCTTTCATAACTGTTGAACCGTTTAAGGTAGACCCTTTTGTGAGGTATCATTGAACTCAGCAGAGACTTCCTTTTTAAAATGTGATGGTTTGACCCGCCCCCTATGCTTTAGCCACGCCCCCTTTCATAACTTTTGACCCGTTTGAGGTAGAGTCTTGTGTGAGGTGTCATTGAACTCAGCAGAGAGTTCCTCCTTAATTGGTGATGGTTTGACCCTCCCCTTATGCTTAAGCCACGCCCCCTTTCATAACTGTTGAACCGTTTAAGGTAGACGCTTGTGTGAGGTATCATTGAACTCAGCAGAGACTTCCTTTTTAATATGTGATGGTTTGACCCGCCCCCTATGCTTTAGCCACGCCCCCTTTTATAACTAATGACCCGTTTGATGTAGAACTTTGTATGAGGTGTCATTGAACTCAGCAAAGACTTCCTTCTTCATTGGTGATGGTTGGCCCGCCCCCTATGTTTAAGCCACGCCCCCTTTCATAAATGCTGACCGATCTAATACCTTCGATCATAACTTTTGACCCGTTTGAGGTAGAGTCTTGTGTGAGGTGTCATTGAACTCAGCAGGTAGTTCCTCCTTAATTGGTGATGGTTTGACCCTCCCCTTATGCTTAAGCCACGCCCCCTTTCATAACTGTTGAACCGTTTAAGGTAGGCCCTTGTGTGAGGTATCATTGCACTCAGCAGAGACTTCCTTTTTAAAATGTGATGGTTTGACCCGCCCCCTATGCTTTAGCCACGCCCCATTTCATAACTTTTGACCCGTTTGAGGTAGTCTTGTGTGAGGTATCATTAAACTCAGCAGAGACTTCCTTTTTAATATGTGATGGTTTGACCCGCCCCCTATGCTTTAGCCACGCCCCTGTTCACAGCTAATTAACCGTATGACGAAGAGTCTTATGTGAGGTATCATCGAACTAAGCAGACTTCCTTATTCATTGGTCATGGTTTGGCCCACCCCCTATGCTTTAGCCACGCCCCCTTTCATAACTGGTGACCCATTTGAGGTAGACCTTTGTATGAGGTATCATTGAACTAAGCAGAGACTTCCTTATTCATTGGTCATGGTTTGGCCCGCCCCCTAAACTTTAGCCACGCCCCGTTTTATAACTAATGATCCGTTTGATGTAGACCTTTGTATGAGGTATCATCGAACTAAGCAGAGATTTCCTTATTCATTGGTCATGGTTTGGCCCGCCCCCTATGCTTTAGCCACGCCCCCTTTTATAACTAATGACCCGTTTGATGTAGAACTTTGTATGAGGTGTCATTGAACTCAGCAAAGACTTCCTTCTTCATTGGTGATGGTTGGCCCGCCCCCTATGTTTAAGCCACGCCCCCTTTCATAAATGCTGACCGATCTAATACCTTAGATCATAACTTTTGACCCGTTTGAGTTAGAGTCTTGTGTGAGGTGTCATTGAACTCAGCAGAGAGTTCCTCCTTAATTGGTGATGGTTTGACCCTCCCCTTATGCTTAAGCCACGCCCCCTTTCATAACTGTTGAACCGTTTAAGGTAGACCCTTGTGTGAGGTATCATTGAACTCAGCAGAGACTTCCTTTTTAAAATGTGATGGTTTGACCCGCCCCCTATGCTTTAGCCACGCCCCCTTTCATAACTTTTGACCCGTTTGAGGTAGAGTCTTGTGTGAGGTGTCATTGAACTCAGCAGAGAGTTCCTCCTTAATTGGTGATGGTTTGACCCTCCCCTTATGCTTAAGCCACGCCCCCTTTCATAACTGTTGAACCGTTTAAGGTAGACCCTTGTGTGAGGTATCATTGAACTCAGCAGAGACTTCCTTTTTAAAATGTGATGGTTTGACCCACCCCCTATGCTTTAGCCACGCCCCCTTTCATAACTTTTGACCCGTTTGAGGTAGAGTCTTGTGTGAGGTGTCATTGAACTCAGCAGAGAGTTCCTCCTTAATTGGTGATGGTTTGACCCTCCCCTTATGCTTAAGCCACGCCCCCTTTCATAACTGTTGAACCGTTTAAGGTAGACCCTTGTGTGAGGTATCATTGAACTCAGCAGAGACTTCCTTTTTAATATGTGATGGTTTGACCCGCCCCCTATGCTTTAGCCACGCCCCCTTTTATAACTAATGACCCGTTTGATGTAGAACTTTGTATGAGGTGTCATTGAACTCAGCAAAGACTTCCTTCTTCATTGGTGATGGTTGGCCCGCCCCCTATGTTTAAGCCACGCCCCCTTTCATAAATGCTGACCGATCTAATACCTTCGATCATAACTTTTGACCCGTTTGAGGTAGAGTCTTGTGTGAGGTGTCATTGAACTCAGCAGGTAGTTCCTCCTTAATTGGTGATGGTTTGACCCTCCCCTTATGCTTAAGCCACGCCCCCTTTCATAACTGTTGAACCGTTTAAGGTAGGCCCTTGTGTGAGGTATCATTGAACTCAGCAGAGACTTCCTTTTTAAAATGTGATGGTTTGACCCGCCCCCTATGCTTTAGCCACGCCCCATTTCATAACTTTTGACCCGTTTGAGGTAGTCTTGTGTGAGGTGTCATTGAACTCAGCAGAGACTTCCTTTTTAATATGTGATGGTTTGACCCGCCCCCTATGCTTTAGCCACGCCCCCTTTCATAACTGTTGACCGATCTAAGGTAGAGTCTTGTGTGAGGTATCATTAAACTCAGCAGAGACTTCCTTTTTAATATGTGATGGTTTGACCCGCCCCCTATGCTTTAGCCACGCCCCTGTTCACAGCTAATTAACCGTATGACGAAGAGTCTTATGTGAGGTATCATCGAACTAAGCAGACTTCCTTATTCATTGGTCATGGTTTGGCCCACCCCCTATGCTTTAGCCACGCCCCCTTTCATAACTGGTGACCCATTTGAGGTAGACCTTTGTATGAGGTATCATTGAACTAAGCAGAGACTTCCTTATTCATTGGTCATGGTTTGGCCCGCCCCCTATGCTTTAGCCACGCCCCCTTTTATAACTAATGACCCGTTTGATGTAGAACTTTGTATGAGGTGTCATTGAACTCAGCAAAGACTTCCTTCTTCATTGGTGATGGTTGGCCCGCCCCCTATGTTTAAGCCACGCCCCCTTTCATAAATGCTGACCGATCTAATACCTTAGATCATAACTTTTGACCCGTTTGAGTTAGAGTCTTGTGTGAGGTGTCATTGAACTCAGCAGAGAGTTCCTCCTTAATTGGTGATGGTTTGACCCTCCCCTTATGCTTAAGCCACGCCCCCTTTCATAACTGTTGAACCGTTTAAGGTAGACCCTTGTGTGAGGTATCATTGAACTCAGCAGAGACTTCCTTTTTAAAATGTGATGGTTTGACCCGCCCCCTATGCTTTAGCCACGCCCCCTTTCATAACTTTTGACCCGTTTGAGGTAGAGTCTTGTGTGAGGTGTCATTGAACTCAGCAGAGAGTTCCTCCTTAATTGGTGATGGTTTGACCCTCCCCTTATGCTTAAGCCACGCCCCCTTTCATAACTGTTGAACCGTTTAAGGTAGACCCTTGTGTGAGGTATCATTGAACTCAGCAGAGACTTCCTTTTTAAAATGTGATGGTTTGACCCGCCCCCTATGCTTTAGCCACGCCCCCTTTCATAACTTTTGACCCGTTTGAGGTAGAGTCTTGTGTGAGGTGTCATTGAACTCAGCAGAGAGTTCCTCCTTAATTGGTGATGGTTTGACCCTCCCCTTATGCTTAAGCCACGCCCCCTTTCATAACTGTTGAACCGTTTAAGGTAGACCCTTTTGTGAGGTATCATTGAACTCAGCAGAGACTTCCTTTTTAAAATGTGATGGTTTGACCCGCCCCCTATGCTTTAGCCACGCCCCCTTTCATAACTTTTGACCCGTTTGAGGTAGAGTCTTGTGTGAGGTGTCATTGAACTCAGCAGAGAGTTCCTCCTTAATTGGTGATGGTTTGACCCTCCCCTTATGCTTAAGCCACGCCCCCTTTCATAACTGTTGAACCGTTTAAGGTAGACGCTTGTGTGAGGTATCATTGAACTCAGCAGAGACTTCCTTTTTAATATGTGATGGTTTGACCCGCCCCCTATGCTTTAGCCACGCCCCCTTTTATAACTAATGACCCGTTTGATGTAGAACTTTGTATGAGGTGTCATTGAAGTCAGCAAAGACTTCCTTCTTCATTGGTGATGGTTGGCCCGCCCCCTATGTTTAAGCCACGCCCCCTTTCATAAATGCTGACCGATCTAATACCTTCGATCATAACTTTTGACCCGTTTGAGGTAGAGTCTTGTGTGAGGTGTCATTGAACTCAGCAGGTAGTTCCTCCTTAATTGGTGATGGTTTGACCCTCCCCTTATGCTTAAGCCACGCCCCCTTTCATAACTGTTGAACCGTTTAAGGTAGGCCCTTGTGTGAGGTATCATTGAACTCAGCAGAGACTTCCTTTTTAAAATGTGATGGTTTGACCCGCCCCCTATGCTTTAGCCACGCCCCATTTCATAACTTTTGACCCGTTTGAGGTAGTCTTGTGTGAGGTATCATTAAACTCAGCAGAGACTTCCTTTTTAATATGTGATGGTTTGACCCGCCCCCCTATGCTTTAGCCACGCCCCTGTTCACAGCTAATTAACCGTATGACGAAGAGTCTTATGTGAGGTATCATCGAACTAAGCAGACTTCCTTATTCATTGGTCATGGTTTGGCCCACCCCCTATGCTTTAGCCACGCCCCCTTTCATAACTGGTGACCCATTTGAGGTAGACCTTTGTATGAGGTATCATTGAACTAAGCAGAGACTTCCTTATTCATTGGTCATGGTTTGGCCCGCCCCCTATGCTTTAGCCACGCCCCCTTTTATAACTAATGACCCGTTTGATGTAGAACTTTGTATGAGGTGTCATTGAACTCAGCAAAGACTTCCTTCTTCATTGGTGATGGTTGGCCCGCCCCCTATGTTTAAGCCACGCCCCCTTTCATAAATGCTGACCGATCTAATACCTTAGATCATAACTTTTGACCCGTTTGAGTTAGAGTCTTGTGTGAGGTGTCATTGAACTCAGCAGAGAGTTCCTCCTTAATTGGTGATGGTTTGACCCTCCCCTTATGCTTAAGCCACGCCCCCTTTCTTAACTGTTGAACCGTTTAAGGTAGACCCTTGTGTGAGGTATCATTGAACTCAGCAGAGACTTCCTTTTTAAAATGTGATGGTTTGACCCGCCCCCTATGCTTTAGCCACGCCCCCTTTCATAACTTTTGACCCGTTTGAGGTAGAGTCTTGTGTGAGGTGTCATTGAACTCAGCAGAGAGTTCCTCCTTAATTGGTGATGGTTTGACCCTCCCCTTATGCTTAAGCCACGCCCCCTTTCATAACTGTTGAACCGTTTAAGGTAGACCCTTGTGTGAGGTATCATTGAACTCAGCAGAGACTTCCTTTTTAAAATGTGATGGTTTGACCCGCCCCCTATGCTTTAGCCACGCCCCCTTTCATAACTTTTGACCCATTTGAGGTAGAGTCTTGTGTGAGGTGTCATTGAACTCAGCAGAGAGTTCCTCCTTAATTGGTGATGGTTTGACCCTCCCCTTATGCTTAAGCCACGCCCCCTTTCATAACTGTTGAACCGTTTAAGGTAGACCCTTGTGTGAGGTATTATTGAACTCAGCAGAGACTTCCTTTTTAAAATGTGATGGTTTGACCCGCCCCCTATGCTTTAGCCACGCCCCCTTTCATAACTTTTGACCCGTTTGAGGTAGAGTCTTGTGTGAGGTGTCATTGAACTCAGCAGAGAGTTCCTCCTTAATTGGTGATGGTTTGACCCTCCCCTTATGCTTAAGCCACGCCCCCTTTCATAACTGTTGAACCGTTTAAGGTAGACCCTTGTGTGAGGTATCATTGAACTCAGCAGAGACTTCCTTTTTAATATGTGATGGTTTGACCCGCCCCCTATGCTTTAGCCACGCCCCCTTTTATAACTAATGACCCGTTTGATGTAGAACTTTGTATGAGGTGTCATTGAACTCAGCAAAGACTTCCTTCTTCATTGGTGATGGTTGGCCCGCCCCCTATGTTTAAGCCACGCCCCCTTTCATAAATGCTGACCGATCTAATACCTTCGATCATAACTTTTGACCCGTTTGAGGTAGAGTCTTGTGTGAGGTGTCATTGAACTCAGCAGGTAGTTCCTCCTTAATTGGTGATGGTTTGACCCTCCCCTTATGCTTAAGCCACGCCCCCTTTCATAACTGTTGAACCGTTTAAGGTAGGCCCTTGTGTGAGGTATCATTGAACTCAGCAGAGACTTCCTTTTTAAAATGTGATGGTTTGACCCGCCCCCTATGCTTTAGCCACGCCCCATTTCATAACTTTTGACCCGTTTGAGGTAGTCTTGTGTGAGGTATCATTAAACTCTTCAGAGACTTCCTTTTTAATATGTGATGGTTTGACCCGCCCCCTATGCTTTAGCCACGCCCCTGTTCACAGCTAATTAACCGTATGACGAAGAGTCTTATGTGAGGTATCATCGAACTAAGCAGACTTCCTTATTCATTGGTCATGGTTTGGCCCACCCCCTATGCTTTAGCCACGCCCCCTTTCATAACTGGTGACCCATTTGAGGTAGACCTTTGTATGAGGTATCATTGAACTAAGCAGAGACTTCCTTATTCATTGGTCATGGTTTGGCCCGCCCCCTAAACTTTAGCCACGCCCCGTTTTATAACTAATGATCCGTTTGATGTAGACCTTTGTATGAGGTATCATCGAACTAAGCAGAGATTTCCTTATTCATTGGTCATGGTTTGGCCCGCCCCCTATGCTTTAGCCACGCCCCCTTTTATAACTAATGACCCGTTTGATGTAGAACTTTGTATGAGGTGTCATTGAACTCAGCAAAGACTTCCTTCTTCATTGGTGATGGTTGGCCCGCCCCCTATGTTTAAGCCACGCCCCCTTTCATAAATGCTGACCGATCTAATACCTTAGATCATAACTTTTGACCCGTTTGAGTTAGAGTCTTGTGTGAGGTGTCATTGAACTCAGCAGAGAGTTCCTCCTTAATTGGTGATGGTTTGACCCTCCCCTTATGCTTAAGCCACGCCCCCTTTCATAACTGTTGAACCGTTTAAGGTAGACCCTTGTGTGAGGTATCATTGAACTCAGCAGAGACTTCCTTTTTAAAATGTGATGGTTTGACCCGCCCCCTATGCTTTAGCCACGCCCCCTTTCATAACTTTTGACCCGTTTGAGGTAGAGTCTTGTGTGAGGTGTCATTGAACTCAGCAGAGAGTTCCTCCTTAATTGGTGATGGTTTGACCCTCCCCTTATGCTTAAGCCACGCCCCCTTTCATAACTGTTGAACCGTTTAAGGTAGACCCTTGTGTGAGGTATCATTGAACTCAGCAGAGACTTCCTTTTTAAAATGTGATGGTTTGACCCACCCCCTATGCTTTAGCCACGCCCCCTTTCATAACTTTTGACCCGTTTGAGGTAGAGTCTTGTGTGAGGTGTCATTGAACTCAGCAGAGAGTTCCTCCTTAATTGGTGATGGTTTGACCCTCCCCTTATGCTTAAGCCACGCCCCCTTTCATAACTGATGAACCGTTTAAGGTAGACCCTTGTGTGAGGTATCATTGAACTCAGCAGAGACTTCCTTTTTAAAATGTGATGGTTTGACCCACCCCCTATGCTTTAGCCACGCCCCCTTTCATAACTTTTGACCCGTTTGAGGTAGAGTCTTGTGTGAGGTGTCATTGAACTCAGCAGAGAGTTCCTCCTTAATTGGTGATGGTTTGACCCTCCCCTTATGCTTAAGCCACGCCCCCTTTCATAACTGTTGAACCGTTTAAGGTAGACCCTTGTGTGAGGTATCATTGAACTCAGCAGAGACTTCCTTTTTAAAATGTGATGGTTTGACCCGCCCCCTATGCTTTAGCCACGCCCCCTTTCATAACTTTTGACCCGTTTGAGGTAGAGTCTTGTGTGAGGTGTCATTGAACTCAGCAGAGAGTTCCTCCTTAATTGGTGATGGTTTGACCCTCCCCTTATGCTTAAGCCACGCCCCCTTTCATAACTGTTGAACCGTTTAAGGTAGACCCTTGTGTGAGGTATCATTGAACTCAGCAGAGACTTCCTTTTTAAAATGTGATGGTTTGACCCACCCCCTATGCTTTAGCCACGCCCCCTTTCATAACTTTTGACCCGTTTGAGGTAGAGTCTTGTGTGAGGTGTCATTGAACTCAGCAGAGAGTTCCTCCTTAATTGGTGATGGTTTGACCCTCCCCTTATGCTTAAGCCACGCCCCCTTTCATAACTGATGAACCGTTTAAGGTAGACCCTTGTGTGAGGTATCATTGAACTCAGCAGAGACTTCCTTTTTAAAATGTGATGGTTTGACCCACCCCCTATGCTTTAGCCACGCCCCCTTTCATAACTTTTGACCCGTTTGAGGTAGAGTCTTGTGTGAGGTGTCATTGAACTCAGCAGAGAGTTCCTCCTTAATTGGTGATGGTTTGACCCTCCCCTTATGCTTAAGCCACGCCCCCTTTCATAACTGTTGAACCGTTTAAGGTAGACCCTTGTGTGAGGTATCATTGAACTCAGCAGAGACTTCCTTTTTAAAATGTGATGGTTTGACCCGCCCCCTATGCTTTAGCCACGCCCCCTTTCATAACTTTTGACCCGTTTGAGGTAGAGTCTTGTGTGAGGTGTCATTGAACTCAGCAGAGAGTTCCTCCTTAATTGGTGATGGTTTGACCCTCCCCTTATGCTTAAGCCACGCCCCCTTTCATAACTGTTGAACCGTTTAAGGTAGACCCTTGTGTGAGGTATCATTGAACTCAGCAGAGACTTCCTTTTTAAAATGTGATGGTTTGACCCGCCCCCTATGCTTTAGCCACGCCCCCTTTCATAACTTTTGACCCGTTTGAGGTAGAGTCTTGTGTGAGGTGTCATTGAACTCAGCAGAGAGTTCCTCCTTAATTGGTGATGGTTTGACCCTCAACTTATGCTTAAGCCACGCCCCCTTTCATAACTGTTGAACCGTTTAAGGTAGACCCTTGTGTGAGGTATCATTGAACTCAGCAGAGACTTCCTTTTTAATATGTGATGGTTTGACCCGCCCCCTATGCTTTAGCCACGCCCCCTTTTATAACTAATTACCCGTTTGATGTAGAACTTTGTATGAGGTGTCATTGAACTCAGCAAAGACTTCCTTCTTCATTGGTGATGGTTGGCCCGCCCCCTATGTTTAAGCCACGCCCCCTTTCATAAATGCTGACCGATCTAATACCTTCGATCATAACTTTTGACCCGTTTGAGGTAGAGTCTTGTGTGAGGTGTCATTGAACTCAGCAGGTAGTTCCTCCTTAATTGGTGATGGTTTGACCCTCCCCTTATGCTTAAGCCACGCCCCCTTTCATAACTGTTGAACCGTTTAAGGTAGGCCCTTGTGTGAGGTATCATTGAACTCAGCAGAGACTTCCTTTTTAAAATGTGATGGTTTGACCCGCCCCCTATGCTTTAGCCACGCCCCATTTCATAACTTTTGACCCGTTTGAGGTAGTCTTGTGTGAGGTGTCATTGAACTCAGCAGAGACTTCCTTTTTAATATGTGATGGTTTGACCCGCCCCCTATGCTTTAGCCACGCCCCCTTTCATAACTGTTGACCGATCTAAGGTAGAGTCTTGTGTGAGGTATCATTAAACTCAGCAGAGACTTCCTTTTTAATATGTGATGGTTTGACCCGCCCCCTATGCTTTAGCCACGCCCCTGTTCACAGCTAATTAACCGTATGACAAAGAGTCTTATGTGAGGTATCATCGAACTAAGCAGACTTCCTTATTCATTGGTCATGGTTTGGCCCACCCCCTATGCTTTAGCCACGCCCCCTTTCATAACTGGTGACCCATTTGAGGTAGACCTTTGTATGAGGTATCATTGAACTAAGCAGAGACTTCCTTATTCATTGGTCATGGTTTGGCCCGCCCCCTATGCTTTAGCCACGCCCCCTTTTATAACTAATGACCCGTTTGATGTAGAACTTTGTATGAGGTGTCATTGAACTCAGCAAAGACTTCCTTCTTCATTGGTGATGGTTAACCCGCCCCCTATGTTTAAGCCACGCCCCCTTTCATAAATGCTGACCGATCTAATACCTTAGATCATAACTTTTGACCCGTTTGAGTTAGAGTCTTGTGTGAGGTGTCATTGAACTCAGCAGAGAGTTCCTCCTTAATTGGTGATGGTTTGACCCTCCCCTTATGCTTAAGCCACGCCCCCTTTCATAACTGTTGAACCGTTTAAGGTAGACCCTTGTGTGAGGTATCATTGAACTCAGCAGAGACTTCCTTTTTAAAATGTGATGGTTTGACCCGCCCCCTATGCTTTAGCCACGCCCCCTTTCATAACTTTTGACCCGTTTGAGGTAGAGTCTTGTGTGAGGTGTCATTGAACTCAGCAGAGAGTTCCTCCTTAATTGGTGATGGTTTGACCCTCCCCTTATGCTTAAGCCACGCCCCCTTTCATAACTGTTGAACCGTTTAAGGTAGACCCTTGTGTGAGGTATCATTGAACTCAGCAGAGACTTCCTTTTTAAAATGTGATGGTTTGACCCGCCCCCTATGCTTTAGCCACGCCCCCTTTCATAACTTTTGACCCGTTTGAGGTAGAGTCTTGTGTGAGGTGTCATTGAACTCAGCAGAGAGTTCCTCCTTAATTGGTGATGGTTTGACCCTCCCCTTATGCTTAAGCCACGCCCCCTTTCATAACTGTTGAACCGTTTAAGGTAGACCCTTGTGTGAGGTATCATTGAACTCAGCAGAGACTTCCTTTTTAAAATGTGATGGTTTGACCCGCCCCCTATGCTTTAGCCACGCCCCCTTTCATAACTTTTGACCCGTTTGAGGTAGAGTCTTGTGTGAGGTGTCATTGAACTCAGCAGAGAGTTCCTCCTTAATTGGTGATGGTTTGACCCTCCCCTTATGCTTAAGCCACGCCCCCTTTCATAACTGTTGAACCGTTTAAGGTAGACCCTTGTGTGAGGTATCATTGAACTCAGCAGAGACTTCCTTTTTAAAATGTGATGGTTTGACCCGCCCCCTATGCTTTAGCCACGCCCCCTTTCATAACTTTTGACCCGTTTGAGGTAGAGTCTTGTGTGAGGTGTCATTGAACTCAGCAGAGAGTTCCTCCTTAATTGGTGATGGTTTGACCCTCAACTTATGCTTAAGCCACGCCCCCTTTCATAACTGTTGAACCGTTTAAGGTAGACCCTTGTGTGAGGTATCATTGAACTCAGCAGAGACTTCCTTTTTAATATGTGATGGTTTGACCCGCCCCCTATGCTTTAGCCACGCCCCCTTTTATAACTAATTACCCGTTTGATGTAGAACTTTGTATGAGGTGTCATTGAACTCAGCAAAGACTTCCTTCTTCATTGGTGATGGTTGGCCCGCCCCCTATGTTTAAGCCACGCCCCCTTTCATAAATGCTGACCGATCTAATACCTTCGATCATAACTTTTGACCCGTTTGAGGTAGAGTCTTGTGTGAGGTGTCATTGAACTCAGCAGGTAGTTCCTCCTTAATTGGTGATGGTTTGACCCTCCCCTTATGCTTAAGCCACGCCCCCTTTCATAACTGTTGAACCGTTTAAGGTAGGCCCTTGTGTGAGGTATCATTGAACTCAGCAGAGACTTCCTTTTTAAAATGTGATGGTTTGACCCGCCCCCTATGCTTTAGCCACGCCCCATTTCATAACTTTTGACCCGTTTGAGGTAGTCTTGTGTGAGGTGTCATTGAACTCAGCAGAGACTTCCTTTTTAATATGTGATGGTTTGACCCGCCCCCTATGCTTTAGCCACGCCCCCTTTCATAACTGTTGACCGATCTAAGGTAGAGTCTTGTGTGAGGTATCATTAAACTCAGCAGAGACTTCCTTTTTAATATGTGATGGTTTGACCCGCCCCCTATGCTTTAGCCACGCCCCTGTTCACAGCTAATTAACCGTATGACGAAGAGTCTTATGTGAGGTATCATCGAACTAAGCAGACTTCCTTATTCATTGGTCATGGTTTGGCCCACCCCCTATGCTTTAGCCACGCCCCCTTTCATAACTGGTGACCCATTTGAGGTAGACCTTTGTATGAGGTATCATTGAACTAAGCAGAGACTTCCTTATTCATTGGTCATGGTTTGGCCCGCCCCCTATGCTTTAGCCACGCCCCCTTTTATAACTAATGACCCGTTTGATGTAGAACTTTGTATGAGGTGTCATTGAACTCAGCAAAGACTTCCTTCTTCATTGGTGATGGTTAACCCGCCCCCTATGTTTAAGCCACGCCCCCTTTCATAAATGCTGACCGATCTAATACCTTAGATCATAACTTTTGACCCGTTTGAGTTAGAGTCTTGTGTGAGGTGTCATTGAACTCAGCAGAGAGTTCCTCCTTAATTGGTGATGGTTTGACCCTCCCCTTATGCTTAAGCCACGCCCCCTTTCATAACTGTTGAACCGTTTAAGGTAGACCCTTGTGTGAGGTATCATTGAACTCAGCAGAGACTTCCTTTTTAAAATGTGATGGTTTGACCCGCCCCCTATGCTTTAGCCACGCCCCCTTTCATAACTTTTGACCCGTTTGAGGTAGAGTCTTGTGTGAGGTGTCATTGAACTCAGCAGAGAGTTCCTCCTTAATTGGTGATGGTTTGACCCTCCCCTTATGCTTAAGCCACGCCCCCTTTCATAACTGTTGAACCGTTTAAGGTAGACCCTTGTGTGAGGTATCATTGAACTCAGCAGAGACTTCCTTTTTAAAATGTGATGGTTTGACCCGCCCCCTATGCTTTAGCCACGCCCCCTTTCATAACTTTTGACCCGTTTGAGGTAGAGTCTTGTGTGAGGTGTCATTGAACTCAGCAGAGAGTTCCTCCTTAATTGGTGATGGTTTGACCCTCCCCTTATGCTTAAGCCACGCCCCCTTTCATAACTGTTGAACCGTTTAAGGTAGACCCTTGTGTGAGGTATCATTGAACTCAGCAGAGACTTCCTTTTTAAAATGTGATGGTTTGACCCGCCCCCTATGCTTTAGCCACGCCCCCTTTCATAACTTTTGACCCGTTTGAGGTAGAGTCTTGTGTGAGGTGTCATTGAACTCAGCAGAGAGTTCCTCCTTAATTGGTGATGGTTTGACCCTCCCCTTATGCTTAAGCCACGCCCCCTTTCATAACTGTTGAACCGTTTAAGGTAGACCCTTGTGTGAGGTATCATTGAACTCAGCAGAGACTTCCTTTTTAAAATGTGATGGTTTGACCCACCCCCTATGCTTTAGCCACGCCCCCTTTCATAACTTTTGACCCGTTTGAGGTAGAGTCTTGTGTGAGGTGTCATTGAACTCAGCAGAGAGTTCCTCCTTAATTGGTGATGGTTTGACCCTCCCCTTATGCTTAAGCCACGCCCCCTTTCATAACTGTTGAACCGTTTAAGGTAGACCCTTGTGTGAGGTATCATTGAACTCAGCAGAGACTTCCTTTTTAAAATGTGATGGTTTGACCCGCCCCCTATGCTTTAGCCACGCCCCCTTTCATAACTTTTGACCCGTTTGAGGTAGAGTCTTGTGTGAGGTGTCATTGAACTCAGCAGAGAGTTCCTCCTTAATTGGTGATGGTTTGACCCTCCCCTTATGCTTAAGCCACGCCCCCTTTCATAACTGTTGAACCGTTTAAGGTAGACCCTTGTGTGAGGTATCATTGAACTCAGCAGAGACTTCCTTTTTAAAATGTGATGGTTTGACCCGCCCCCTATGCTTTAGCCACGCCCCCTTTCATAACTTTTGACCCGTTTGAGGTAGAGTCTTGTGTGAGGTGTCATTGAACTCAGCAGAGAGTTCCTCCTTAATTGGTGATGGTTTGACCCTCCCCTTATGCTTAAGCCACGCCCCCTTTCATAACTGTTGAACCGTTTAAGGTAGACCCTTGTGTGAGGTATCATTGAACTCAGCAGAGACTTCCTTTTTAAAATGTGATGGTTTGACCCGCCCCCTATGCTTTAGCCACGCCCCCTTTCATAACTTTTGACCCGTTTGAGGTAGAGTCTTGTGTGAGGTGTCATTGAACTCAGCAGAGAGTTCCTCCTTAATTGGTGATGGTTTGACCCTCCCCTTATGCTTAAGCCACGCCCCCTTTCATAACTGTTGAACCGTTTAAGGTAGACCCTTGTGTGAGGTATCATTGAACTCAGCAGAGACTTCCTTTTTAAAATGTGATGGTTTGACCCGCCCCCTATGCTTTAGCCACGCCCCCTTTCATAACTTTTGACCCGTTTGAGGTAGAGTCTTGTGTGAGGTGTCATTGAACTCAGCAGAGAGTTCCTCCTTAATTGGTGATGGTTTGACCCTCCCCTTATGCTTAAGCCACGCCCCCTTTCATAACTGTTGAACCGTTTAAGGTAGACCCTTGTGTGAGGTATCATTGAACTCAGCAGAGACTTCCTTTTTAAAATGTGATGGTTTGACCCACCCCCTATGCTTTAGCCACGCCCCCTTTCATAACTTTTGACCCATTTGAGGTAGAGTCTTGTGTGAGGTGTCATTGAACTCAGCAGAGAGTTCCTTTTTAAAATGTGATGGTTTGACCCGCCCCCTATGCTTTAGCCACGCCCCTTTTCATAACTGTTGAACCATTTAAGGTAGTCTTGTGTGAGGTATCTTTGAATTCAGCAGAGACTTTCTTCTTTGTTGGTGATGGTTTGGCACGCCCCCTATGCTTAAGCCACGCCCCCTTTCATAAATGTTGACCGATCTAAGGTAGAGTCTTGTGTGAGGTATCATTAAACTCAGCAGAGACTTCCTTTTTAATATGTGATGGTTTGACCCGCCCCCTATGCTTTAGCCACGCCCCTGTTCACAGCTAATGAACCGTATGACGAAGAGTCTTATGTGAGGTATCATCGAACTAAGCAGACTTCCTTATTCATTGGTCATGGTTTGGCCCTATGCTTTAGCCACGCCCCCTTTCATAACTGGTGACCCATTTGATGTAGAACTTTGTATGAGGTGTCATTGAACTCAGCAAAGACTTCCTTCTTCATTGGTGATGGTTGGCCCGCCCCTTATGCTTAAGCCACGCCCCCTTTCATAACTGTTGAACCGTTTAAGGTATACCCTTGTGTGAGGTATCATTGAACTCAGCAGAGACTTCCTTTTTAAAATGTGATGGTTTGACCCGCCCCCTATGCTTTAGCCACGCCCCCTTTCATAACTGTTGAACCATTTAAGGTAGTCTTGTGTGAGGTATCTTTGAATTCAGCAGAGACTTTCTTCTTTGTTGGTGATGGTTTGGCACGCCCCCTATGCTTAAGCCACGCCCCCTTTCATAAATGTTGACCGATCTAAGGTAGAGTCTTGTGTGAGGTATCATTAAACTCAGCAGAGACTTCCTTTTTAATATGTGATGGTTTGACCCGCCCCCTATGCTTTAGCCACGCCCCTGTTCACAGCTAATGAACCGTATGACGAAGAGTCTTATGTGAGGTATCATCGAACTAAGCAGACTTCCTTATTCATTGGTCATGGTTTGGCCCACCCCCTATGCTTTAGCCACGCCCCCTTTCATAACTGGTGACCCATTTGAGGTAGACCTTTGTATGAGTTATCATCGAACTAAGCAGAGACTTCCTTATTCATTGGTCATGGTTTGGCCCGCCCCCTATGCTTTAGCCACGCCCCCTTTTATAACTAATGATCCATTTGATGTAGAACTTTGTATGAGGTGTCATTGAACTCAGCAAAGACTTCCTTCTTCATTGGTGATGGTTGGCCCGCCCCCTATGTTTAAGCCACGCCCCCTTTCATAAATGCTGACCGATCTAATACCTTAGATCATAACTTTTGACCCGTTTGAGGTAGTCTTGTGTGAGGTGTCATTGAACTCAGCAGAGAGTTCCTCCTTAATTGGTGATGGTTTGACCCTCCCCTTATGCTTAAGCCACGCCCCCTTTCATAACTGTTGAACCGTTTAAGGTATACCCTTGTGTGAGGTATCATTGAACTCAGCAGAGACTTCCTTTTTAAAATGTGATGGTTTGACCCGCCCCCTATGCTTTAGCCACGCCCCCTTTCATAACTGTTGAACCATTTAAGGTAGTCTTGTGTGAGGTATCTTTGAATTCAGCAGAGACTTTCTTCTTTGTTGGTGATGGTTTGGCCCGCCCCCTATGCTTTAGCCACGCCCCCTTTTATAACTAATGATCCATTTGATGTAGAACTTTGTATGAGGTGTCATTGAACTCAGCAAAGACTTCCTTCTTCATTGGTGATGGTTGGCCCGCCCCCTATGTTTAAGCCACGCCACCTTTCATAACTGGTGACCCGTTTGAGGTAGTCTTGTGTGAGGTGTCATTGAACTCAGTAGAGAGTTCTTCCTTAATTGGTGATGGTTTGACTTTGGCTATAACTTAGCCACGCTCCTTTTCACAGCTAATGAACTGTATGACGTAGAGTCTTGTGTGAGGTATTGATGAACTCGGCAGGGAGTTCCCTTTTCATTGGTGATGATTTGCAGTGTCTTGAGTGCCGCGCAAATGCACGGTCGCAAGGAGCGGCATCCGCCAGTAACGCTGACGCGCGCGCGCGAGGGCCCTTCCATCGCTGCTTGCAGCTTTAATTAGGGCCCGAGCGGACCACAGCTTGCATGTTTGCTGAAATATCTAGCTTTTTGAAGTAATCCAAGTCTTCCGTTGCATAGCAGCACTCGCACAGAAAAAGTAAAATAGTGCTCTCAAACCCAAACACTAACCCATTTTAACGGCGTCAATTTCTTTATTGCGAAATTAACGTTCCTTTTGGCCCAGCAATCTTTTTAGTTTTTTTCACATGTTTTACATTTGATTTTTGCATCATTTGTCAAATGATTAACAACCCCAACAAAGTGTCCTGCACATTTTGTGCTTCATCACGTCTTTTCCACATTTCCGATGGATTGATTAGCAATAATCCTGAGCTCGCTTGCTTTGGCAAAGTAGTTTAGATGCATCAATGCAAAGAGTATATTGCAAAATTGCTCATTCAAAATAATAAAACAATACAACAAAACGTGCATGGCTACATGATCAAAAACGTTGCTAATCTCAGTCTCCAATCACTTAAGACTTCCCAACTGTGCTTGTAAGCACAGTTGCATTCCGGCACCCATGGCGTATCGGTGCCGTAGTGGCACAAAAGACAAATAGAAAGGATACTACAGTACTGATTGACTACTACATCTCTTTACATGTAGTAGTCAATCAGTATTGCCATCTACATCCTAAATTAGCTGTAATTACAATAGTGTTTTATGTATGGTGTGTTCCAGCAGTATCCAGTGACAGACAGGTGGCACTTATGAAGACACTGATAGAGTCGCTGCCAGAAGAAAACTATATATCACTGCGACACCTCATCACATTCCTGGCAAAGGTACAGCTCAAAGACTATTCTATATTTCCCATTAATTACTGTGTGTGTGTGTGTGTGTTGTTGTAAAAGATGACCAACAGTAATCTGTGTGTGTTTAGGTATCAGCCAACAATGAAGTGAACAAGATGACCAACAGTAACCTGGCTGTGGTGTTTGGTCCTAACCTGCTCTGGGGACGGGACAATGCCATGTCACTCAGCGCCATTGGGCCAATCAACAACTTCACTAGAATCCTGCTGGACCACCAGCATCTGGTCTTTACATAAACACTGCAGTCTCTCGTCCAGTCGGAAACACCTCATTTTTAGTGTTTTAATGGAAACATTAAAACACTAAAAAGGATCCCGTGGACCAATTGCTTTTTATTTCGTCTCCCACCAGTGTCTTATTGATGACAACAGCAGTGTGGACTGCTACTAGCTTCTGGCCAGCATTTCATTTGCATATGAGTCTAGGAAAATGGCACATACATTAGACTGCAGACAATTAACCCTAAATAAACAATCTATAGCACAAAATTCAACATTAATTCACACTGGATTACGGCAGTGATTAACTGGTTAACTGTCTTGTAACAGAGGCTTTCTGTTATAAATTTGTACCAAGCTACTTTCTCACATTTGACACAGCTCCCCCCAGAAACACAACTGTCCTGTACTGACCTGTCCTAGTTGCACGTTTTTTTAATACACATATTAAATAAAGTATACATGTACTGTCAGACTGTCTCTCTGCTGTCTTGTTTTAATGTAGTGACAAAATTTTTTAAATAAAACTGGCCTCCACATGTATTATCATGTATTACCATCAGTTTGGCATGACACGACGTTTAGATGTCTATGTCTACGTAATCCTTTCTCTCTAAATTGCTAAAATGTAAAGCTGGAAGCAGCAGTTCAAGTTCACTTAGCTGGTTTGATTCTATGTAAAATGTAGTGACCAATAACATACACATGTTATTGTTTTTTACGAGAGATGCAAAACATTTTTCTGCATTTTTCCATACCTGTAGAAGTACAGAAAATGCAGAAAAATGTTTGCGTTTTCCAACATGTTTCACAGTTGTTTTTGTCTTTCATTTATCGTTACTGTTCAAGTTCATAAAATCAAATTATAGTTAAACAGCTGTGTGAGTGTACTTTTGACATACAGTTAAGGATTAATCATGTTATACTATATAGACTTTGGCTGGAAGTCAAATGAACAAAACAGGGTTAGCTGTTTACTTTTGTAACTATGATTATGTCAGTTGTGCAGCATAAACTATGCTATGAATCAGTTAAAAAAATAAACAAGGTTTAATTTGAGCCTCTAGCTCCAAAGTTGATCAGAGCAAGATTTTCACATCACATGGAGCTCTTTGGAGGGGAATTCACATGTATCTCACAGAGAAATATATTTATGGATGCTTCATCTAAAAAACAGCTATAAAGGTGCTTTAGTGCTCAAATTAACGGTGTCACATCAGAGGAAGGAGGAAAATGCAAATTCGTTTCAATAAGCACATGTTAAGTGGAGATTCTGGTAATAAACCAAGGATTTCACATTGTAGAGTGCTTTTTGGATGTGAGTACACATAATTATGTTCAGAGACATAATGGGAGCATCTGCTAATAAATGGCAGTGCTTTTGCAGTTGCTTTAGTGCTCAAAATAAGGTTTTCACATTACAGGAATCTGTTTGGAAGAAAAGTTATATACTTCATAAATATGTTCATATGGCGGCTTCTGGTAAGAAATGGCTCCCAAGTTGCATTTAGTGATCGGAGCAAGATTTTAAACAACACATGGAGGTCTTTGGAGGGAACTGCACATGTATCTCACATAGACATGCTTCATTTAATATATAGCCTTAAAGGTGCTTTAGTGCTCAAATCAACGGTGTTACATCACAGGAAGGTAGTTGGAGGCAAATTCACATGTTTTAGATAAAACGTTAATGGAGCTTCTGGTTGTAGCTGTAATTTATTATTGTTCAAACAAGATTTCCACATTATAGGGAACTTTGTGGAGGTGACCACACATGACTCGGTCTTGGAAACATGTTAATGGTGAGCAATGTTTTCACAAGAAAAAAGAAATCTGAAAGCTGAAAGCTTTTTGATTAAAAAAATACGTTAATTGGGCGCTTTTGGTAAAAATAATGTTACTACATTGTTCAAAGGTTTCCACATCACAGGCAGCTGTTTGGAGGCTAATCACATGCGTCTCACAATGAAAAATGTTAATGGGAACTTCTGGTAAGAAATGACTGTAACTTTCAAAACCTTGTTTTGAAAGTTGTAGGGTTCTTTTTGGATGTGAGTCCACATAATTATAGCTCAAAAACATATCAATGGATGCCTATATTAAGAAATGGCAGTGCTTCTGCTTTTGCAGTTGCGTAAATGATCAAAACAAGGGTTTCACAAAAAGGAAGTTGTTGGAGGCAAATTGTTTGTTGTTTTCGTTAATGGAGCTTCTGTTTGTAGATGTATTGTTACTATTGTTCAATCAAGATTTCCACAATATAGGGAACTTTGTGGAGGTGACTACACATGATTCTGTTTTGTAAACATGTTAATGGAAACCTCTGCTAAAAACTGGCTGTGCTCAAAACAATGTTTTCACAAGAAAAAGCCACTCTGAAAGCTGAACGCTTTTCAATAAAAAAAAACACGTTTATTGGATTTAACATCACAGAAAGCAAGTTTGGAGGTAAATTCACATGCTTTTCGATAAAAACATGTTCATGGGAGATTGTGGTAACAAAACAAGGATTCCACATTATAGAGTACATTTCGGATATGTCCACATAATTATAGCTCATAAACATATCAATGGATGCCTAGATTAAGAAATGGCAGTGCTTCTGCTTTTGCAGTTGCGGAAATGATCAAAACAAGGGTTTCACAAAAAGGAAGTTGTTGGAGGCAAATTGTTTGTTGTTTTCGTTAATGGAGCTTCTGTTTGTAGATGTATTGTTACTATTGTTCAATCAAGATTTCCACAATATAGGGAACTTTGTGGAGGTGACTACACATGATTCTGTTTTGTAAACATGTTAATGGAAACCTCTGCTAAAAACTGGCTGTGCTCAAAACAATGTTTTCACAAGAAAAAGCCACTCTGAAAGCTGAAAGCTTTTCAATAAAAAAAACATGTTTATTGGATTTAACATCACAGAAAGCAAGTTTGGAGGTAAATTCACATGCTTTTCGATAAAAACATGTTCATGGGAGATTGTGGTAACAAAACAAGGATTCCACATTATAGAGTACATTTCGGATATGTCCACATAATTATAGCTCATAAACATATCAATGGATGCCTATATTAAGAAATGGCAGCTTCTGCTTTTGCAGTTGCGTAAATGATCAAAACAAGGGTTTCACAAAAAGGAAGTTGTTGGAGGCAAATTGTTTGTTGTTTTCGTTAATGGAGCTTCTGTTCGTAGATGTACTACTAGAGATGTTACTATTGTTCAATCAAGGTTTCCACTGGCTGTGCTCAAAACAATGTTTTCACAAGAAAAAGCCACTCTGAAAGCTGAAAGCTTTTCTATACAAAAAAACGTGTTTATTGGATTTCACATCACAGAAAGCAAGTTTGGAGGTAAATTCACATGCTTTTCGATAAAAACATGTTCATGGGAGATTGTGGTAACAAAACAAGGATTCCACATTATAGAGTACATTTCGGATATGTCCACATAATTATAGCTCATAAACATATCAATGGATGCCTATATTAAGAAATGGCAGTGCTTCTGCTTTTGTAGTTGCGTAAATGATCAAAACAAAGGTTTCATAAAAAGGAAGTTGTTGGAGGCAAATTGTTTGTTGTTTTCGTTAATGGAGCTTCTGTTTGTAGATGTATTGTTACTATTGTTCAATCAAGATTTCCACAATATAGGGAACTTTGTGGAGGTGACTACACATGATTCTGTTTTGTAAACATGTTAATGGAAACCTCTGCTAAAAACTGGCTGTGCTCAAAACAATGTTTTCACAAGAAAAAGCCACTCTGAAAGCTGAAAGCTTTTCAATAAAAAAAACATGTTTATTGGATTTAACATCACAGAAAGCAAGTTTGGAGGTAAATTCACATGCTTTTCGATAAAAACATGTTCATGGGAGATTGTGGTAACAAAACAAGGATTCCACATTATAGAGTACATTTCGGATATGTCCACATAATTATAGCTCATAAACATATCAATGGATGCCTATATTAAGAAATGGCAGTGCTTCTGCTTTTGCAGTTGCGTAAATGATCAAAACAAGGGTTTCACAAAAAGGAAGTTGTTGGAGGCAAATTGTTTGTTGTTTTCGTTAATGGAGCTTCTGTTCGTAGATGTACTACTAGAGATGTTACTATTGTTCAATCAAGGTTTCCACTGGCTGTGCTCAAAACAATGTTTTCACAAGAAAAAGCCACTCTGAAAGCTGAAAACTTTTCTATACAAAAAAACGTGTTTATTGGATTTCACATCACAGAAAGCAAGTTTGGAGGTAAATTCACATGCTTTTCGATAAAAACATGTTCATGGGAGATTGTGGTAACAAAACAAGGATTCCACATTATAGAGTACATTTCGGATATGTCCACATAATTATAGCTCATAAACATATCAATGGATGCCTATATTAAGAAATGGCAGTGCTTCTGCTTTTGCAGTTGCGTAAATGATCAAAACAAGGGTTTCACAAAAAGGAAGTTGTTGGAGGCAAATTGTTTGTTGTTTTCGTTAATGGAGCTTCTGTTCGTAGATGTACTACTAGAGATGTTACTATTGTTCAATCAAGGTTTCCACTGGCTGTGCTCAAAACAATGTTTTCACAAGAAAAAGCCACTCTGAAAGCTGAAAACTTTTCTATACAAAAAAACGTGTTTATTGGATTTCACATCACAGAAAGCAAGTTTGGAGGTAAATTCACATGCTTTTCGATAAAAACATGTTCATGGGAGATTGTGGTAACAAAACAAGGATTCCACATTATAGAGTACATTTCGGATATGTCCACATAATTATAGCTCATAAACATATCAATGGATGCCTATATTAAGAAATGGCAGTGCTTCTGCTTTTGCAGTTGCGTAAATGATCAAAACAAGGGTTTCACAAAAAGGAAGTTGTTGGAGGCAAATTGTTTGTTGTTTTCGTTAATGGAGCTTCTGTTCGTAGATGTACTACTAGAGATGTTACTATTGTTCAATCAAGGTTTCCACTGGCTGTGCTCAAAACAATGTTTTCACAAGAAAAAGCCACTCTGAAAGCTGAAAGCTTTTCAATAAAAAAAACATGTTTATTGGATTTCACATCACAGAAAGCAAGTTTGGAGGTAAATTCACATGCTTTTCGATAAAAACATGTTCATGGGAGATTGTGGTAACAAAACAAGGATTCCACATTATAGAGTACATTTCGGATATGTCCACATAATTATAGCTCATAAACATATCAATGGATGCCTATATTAAGAAATGGCAGTGCTTCTGCTTTTGCAGTTGCGTAAATGATCAAAACAAGGGTTTCACAAAAAGGAAGTTGTTGGAGGCAAATTGTTTGTTGTTTTCGTTAATGGAGCTTCTGTTCGTAGATGTACTACTAGAGATGTTACTATTGTTCAATCAAGGTTTCCACTGGCTGTGCTCAAAACAATGTTTTCACAAGAAAAAGCCACTCTGAAAGCTGAAAACTTTTCTATACAAAAAAACGTGTTTATTGGATTTCACATCACAGAAAGCAAGTTTGGAGGTAAATTCACATGCTTTTCGATAAAAACATGTTCATGGGAGATTGTGGTAACAAAACAAGGATTCCACATTATAGAGTACATTTCGGATATGTCCACATAATTATAGCTCATAAACATATCAATGGATGCCTATATTAAGAAATGGCAGTGCTTCTGCTTTTGCAGTTGCGTAAATGATCAAAACAAGGGTTTCACAAAAAGGAAGTTGTTGGAGGCAAATTGTTTGTTGTTTTCGTTAATGGAGCTTCTGTTTGTAGATGTATTGTTACTATTGTTCAATCAAGATTTCCACAATATAGGGAACTTTGTGGAGGTGACTACACATGATTCTGTTTTGTAAACATGTTAATGGAAACCTCTGCTAAAAACTGGCTGTGCTCAAAACAATGTTTTCACAAGAAAAAGCCACTCTGAAAGCTGAACGCTTTTCAATAAAAAAAAACACGTTTATTGGATTTAACATCACAGAAAGCAAGTTTGGAGGTAAATTCACATGCTTTTCGATAAAAACATGTTCATGGGAGATTGTGGTAACAAAACAAGGATTCCACATTATAGAGTACATTTCGGATATGTCCACATAATTATAGCTCATAAACATATCAATGGATGCCTAGATTAAGAAATGGCAGTGCTTCTGCTTTTGCAGTTGCGGAAATGATCAAAACAAGGGTTTCACAAAAAGGAAGTTGTTGGAGGCAAATTGTTTGTTGTTTTCGTTAATGGAGCTTCTGTTTGTAGATGTATTGTTACTATTGTTCAATCAAGATTTCCACAATATAGGGAACTTTGTGGAGGTGACTACACATGATTCTGTTTTGTAAACATGTTAATGGAAACCTCTGCTAAAAACTGGCTGTGCTCAAAACAATGTTTTCACAAGAAAAAGCCACTCTGAAAGCTGAAAGCTTTTCAATAAAAAAAACATGTTTATTGGATTTAACATCACAGAAAGCAAGTTTGGAGGTAAATTCACATGCTTTTCGATAAAAACATGTTCATGGGAGATTGTGGTAACAAAACAAGGATTCCACATTATAGAGTACATTTCGGATATGTCCACATAATTATAGCTCATAAACATATCAATGGATGCCTATATTAAGAAATGGCAGTGCTTCTGCTTTTGCAGTTGCGTAAATGATCAAAACAAGGGTTTCACAAAAAGGAAGTTGTTGGAGGCAAATTGTTTGTTGTTTTCGTTAATGGAGCTTCTGTTCGTAGATGTACTACTAGAGATGTTACTATTGTTCAATCAAGGTTTCCACTGGCTGTGCTCAAAACAATGTTTTCACAAGAAAAAGCCACTCTGAAAGCTGAAAGCTTTTCTATACAAAAAAACGTGTTTATTGGATTTCACATCACAGAAAGCAAGTTTGGAGGTAAATTCACATGCTTTTCGATAAAAACATGTTCATGGGAGATTGTGGTAACAAAACAAGGATTCCACATTATAGAGTACATTTCGGATATGTCCACATAATTATAGCTCATAAACATATCAATGGATGCCTATATTAAGAAATGGCAGTGCTTCTGCTTTTGTAGTTGCGTAAATGATCAAAACAAAGGTTTCATAAAAAGGAAGTTGTTGGAGGCAAATTGTTTGTTGTTTTCGTTAATGGAGCTTCTGTTTGTAGATGTATTGTTACTATTGTTCAATCAAGATTTCCACAATATAGGGAACTTTGTGGAGGTGACTACACATGATTCTGTTTTGTAAACATGTTAATGGAAACCTCTGCTAAAAACTGGCTGTGCTCAAAACAATGTTTTCACAAGAAAAAGCCACTCTGAAAGCTGAAAGCTTTTCAATAAAAAAAACATGTTTATTGGATTAACATCACAGAAAGCAAGTTTGGAGGTAAATTCACATGCTTTTCGATAAAAACATGTTCATGGGAGATTGTGGTAACAAAACAAGGATTCCACATTATAGAGTACATTTCGGATATGTCCACATAATTATAGCTCATAAACATATCAATGGATGCCTATATTAAGAAATGGCAGTGCTTCTGCTTTTGCAGTTGCGTAAATGATCAAAACAAGGGTTTCACAAAAAGGAAGTTGTTGGAGGCAAATTGTTTGTTGTTTTCGTTAATGGAGCTTCTGTTCGTAGATGTACTACTAGAGATGTTACTATTGTTCAATCAAGGTTTCCACTGGCTGTGCTCAAAACAATGTTTTCACAAGAAAAAGCCACTCTGAAAGCTGAAAACTTTTCTATACAAAAAAACGTGTTTATTGGATTTCACATCACAGAAAGCAAGTTTGGAGGTAAATTCACATGCTTTTCGATAAAAACATGTTCATGGGAGATTGTGGTAACAAAACAAGGATTCCACATTATAGAGTACATTTCGGATATGTCCACATAATTATAGCTCATAAACATATCAATGGATGCCTATATTAAGAAATGGCAGTGCTTCTGCTTTTGCAGTTGCGTAAATGATCAAAACAAGGGTTTCACAAAAAGGAAGTTGTTGGAGGCAAATTGTTTGTTGTTTTCGTTAATGGAGCTTCTGTTCGTAGATGTACTACTAGAGATGTTACTATTGTTCAATCAAGGTTTCCACTGGCTGTGCTCAAAACAATGTTTTCACAAGAAAAAGCCACTCTGAAAGCTGAAAGCTTTTCAATAAAAAAAACATGTTTATTGGATTTCACATCACAGAAAGCAAGTTTGGAGGTAAATTCACATGCTTTTCGATAAAAACATGTTCATGGGAGATTGTGGTAACAAAACAAGGATTCCACATTATAGAGTACATTTCGGATATGTCCACATAATTATAGCTCATAAACATATCAATGGATGCCTATATTAAGAAATGGCAGTGCTTCTGCTTTTGCAGTTGCGTAAATGATCAAAACAAGGGTTTCACAAAAAGGAAGTTGTTGGAGGCAAATTGTTTGTTGTTTTCGTTAATGGAGCTTCTGTTCGTAGATGTACTACTAGAGATGTTACTATTGTTCAATCAAGGTTTCCACTGGCTGTGCTCAAAACAATGTTTTCACAAGAAAAAGCCACTCTGAAAGCTGAAAGCTTTTCTATACAAAAAAACGTGTTTATTGGATTTCACATCACAGAAAGCAAGTTTGGAGGTAAATTCACATGCTTTTCGATAAAAACATGTTCATGGGAGATTGTGGTAACAAAACAAGGATTCCACATTATAGAGTACATTTCGGATATGTCCACATAATTATAGCTCATAAACATATCAATGGATGCCTATATTAAGAAATGGCAGTGCTTCTGCTTTTGTAGTTGCGTAAATGATCAAAACAAAGGTTTCATAAAAAGGAAGTTGTTGGAGGCAAATTGTTTGTTGTTTTCGTTAATGGAGCTTCTGTTTGTAGATGTATTGTTACTATTGTTCAATCAAGATTTCCACAATATAGGGAACTTTGTGGAGGTGACTACACATGATTCTGTTTTGTAAACATGTTAATGGAAACCTCTGCTAAAAACTGGCTGTGCTCAAAACAATGTTTTCACAAGAAAAAGCCACTCTGAAAGCTGAAAGCTTTTCAATAAAAAAAACATGTTTATTGGATTAACATCACAGAAAGCAAGTTTGGAGGTAAATTCACATGCTTTTCGATAAAAACATGTTCATGGGAGATTGTGGTAACAAAACAAGGATTCCACATTATAGAGTACATTTCGGATATGTCCACATAATTATAGCTCATAAACATATCAATGGATGCCTATATTAAGAAATGGCAGTGCTTCTGCTTTTGCAGTTGCGTAAATGATCAAAACAAGGGTTTCACAAAAAGGAAGTTGTTGGAGGCAAATTGTTTGTTGTTTTCGTTAATGGAGCTTCTGTTCGTAGATGTACTACTAGAGATGTTACTATTGTTCAATCAAGGTTTCCACTGGCTGTGCTCAAAACAATGTTTTCACAAGAAAAAGCCACTCTGAAAGCTGAAAACTTTTCTATACAAAAAAACGTGTTTATTGGATTTCACATCACAGAAAGCAAGTTTGGAGGTAAATTCACATGCTTTTCGATAAAAACATGTTCATGGGAGATTGTGGTAACAAAACAAGGATTCCACATTATAGAGTACATTTCGGATATGTCCACATAATTATAGCTCATAAACATATCAATGGATGCCTATATTAAGAAATGGCAGTGCTTCTGCTTTTGCAGTTGCGTAAATGATCAAAACAAGGGTTTCACAAAAAGGAAGTTGTTGGAGGCAAATTGTTTGTTGTTTTCGTTAATGGAGCTTCTGTTCGTAGATGTACTACTAGAGATGTTACTATTGTTCAATCAAGGTTTCCACTGGCTGTGCTCAAAACAATGTTTTCACAAGAAAAAGCCACTCTGAAAGCTGAAAGCTTTTCAATAAAAAAAACATGTTTATTGGATTTCACATCACAGAAAGCAAGTTTGGAGGTAAATTCACATGCTTTTCGATAAAAACATGTTCATGGGAGATTGTGGTAACAAAACAAGGATTCCACATTATAGAGTACATTTCGGATATGTCCACATAATTATAGCTCATAAACATATCAATGGATGCCTATATTAAGAAATGGCAGTGCTTCTGCTTTTGCAGTTGCGTAAATGATCAAAACAAGGGTTTCACAAAAAGGAAGTTGTTGGAGGCAAATTGTTTGTTGTTTTCGTTAATGGAGCTTCTGTTCGTAGATGTACTACTAGAGATGTTACTATTGTTCAATCAAGGTTTCCACTGGCTGTGCTCAAAACAATGTTTTCACAAGAAAAAGCCACTCTGAAAGCTGAAAACTTTTCTATACAAAAAAACGTGTTTATTGGATTTCACATCACAGAAAGCAAGTTTGGAGGTAAATTCTTCATGCTTTTCGATAAAAACATGTTACTTGGGATTTTTTGGTAAGAAATAGCTGTAATGTTTACAATATTGTTCAAAACAAGGTTTCCACATTGTTAATTGGGAGCCTCTGGTAAGAAATGGGTCCAAAGTTAAATTAATGATCAGAGAATTCACATGTATCTCACATAAGAAATATATTTATATATTTATATATATTTATATTTATTTTCATCTAAGAAACAGCTATAAAGGTGCTTTAGTACTCAATACAACGGTGTCACATCACAGTAAGGTGCAAAACACGATAAGGTCTACCTTATTGGAGGCAAATTCACGCTTTTCAATAAAAACATGTTAATGGCACATAGAAATATGGATGAAACAGCTATGAAGGCTGGTGCCTGAAGGTTAGTTTCCCTCGCCTTGATAGGAAGAGAACCCTAAATTAAATGTTTGTTGTATGTAATTTTACTATGTTGTTCAAAGGTTTCCACATCACAGGCTGCTGTTTGGAGTCAAATTCACATGCATTTTCACATTGAAACATATTTATGAGGGATTCTGGTAAGAAATGGCTGTAAAGTTGCTTTATTGTTCAAAACAAGGATTTTACATCACAGGAAGCTGTTTGGAGGCTTTTCGACACGTTAATGGGAAATGGCTGTAATGTTCAAAACAAGGTTTCCACATTCTTTGGGGGGGTGACTACACATGATTCTAGCTTGGAAACATAAATGGAAGCCTCTGCTAAGAAATGGCTGTGATTCCTATGATGTGACACTTGTTTTGAGCACTAATGCAACTGCATTAGTGCTCAAAACAAGTGTCACATCATAGGAATCTGCTTGGAGGCAAATTCACGCTGTTCAATAAAAACATGTTCATGGGAGATTTTGGTAACAAAACAAGAATTCCATTTATGTGAGTCCACGTAATTATAGCCTATATTAAGACATGGCAGTGCTTCTGCTTTTGCAGTTGCGTAAGTGCAAATTCACATTCACATGACAAGACAGAAGTCTTGGAAGTATGTAAAGGAAGCCTCTGCTAAGAAATGGTTATGTAGTGGCTATCGTGCTCAGAACAATGTTTTCCCAAGAAAAAGACACTCTGAAAGCATTTCAATAAAAAAAACATGTTAATTGGGGTCTTCTGGTAAGAAATGGCAAAACAAGGTTTCCACATTCTTTGTACACAGGGATTCTGCTAAGAAATGGCTTTAGTGCTCAATACAACGGTGTCACATCACAGTAAGGTGCAAAACACGATAAGGTCTACCTTATTGGAGGCAAATTCACGCTTTTCAGTAAAAACATGTTAATGGCAGATTCTGGTAACAAAACAAGGATTCCACATTATAGAGTGCTTTTTGGATGTGAGTCCACATCAATGGATATTAAGAAATGGCAGTGCTTTTGCTTTTTCAGATGCCTAAGTGCTCAAAACAAGGGTTTCACATCAAATAGAACATGAAACACATATTCTGTCGTATTTTAACAGATAAGACAGGACCAAATATTAATTTCCAACTTTGATCAATTACAGTTAGAAAACATGGAAAGAAGAAGAAAAAGCGATAACGTTTTATTTTAAAAGTGCTTTGACAAACATTTCTATTTAAAATCATTAAGGAATGAGGGAGGGAAACCCAAAATTAACTGTTTTCCTATTATTATATATAATACTATATTACTTATGTTACTATATTGTTCAAACGAGGTTTGAGATATAAACTTTTTGTACTTTGTAGTTCATCTAAGTCTCACTTAGATTTAGATGGGTTAGCATTCATGAAAGGGGGGCGTGGCTTAAGCATAGGGGCGGGCCAAACCTTCAGCAATCAAAAACAAATTATCTGCTGAGTTCAATGACACCTCACACAAGGGTCAACGTTAAACGGTTCAAATGTTATGAAAGGGGGCGTGGCTTAAGCATAGGGGGCGGGCCAAACCATCACCAATAAAAAACAAACTCTCTGCTGAGTTCAACGACACCTCACACAAGGGACTACCTTAAACGGTTCAAATGTTATGAAAGGGGGCGTGGCTTAAGCATAGGGGGCGGGCCAAACCATCACCAATAAAAAACAAACTCTCTGCTGAGTTCAACGACACCTCACACAAGGGACTACCTTAAACGGTTCAAATGTTATGAAAGGGGGCGTGGCTTAAGCATAGGGGGCGGGCCAAACCATCACCAATAAAGAAGGAAGTCTCTGCTGAGTTCATTGATACCTCACACAAGGGTCTACCTTAAACGGTAAAAATGTTATAACAGGGGGCGTGGCTTAAGCATAGGGGCGGGCCAAACCATCACCAATCAAAAACAAATTCTCTGCTGAGTTCAATGACACCTCACACAAGGGTCCTTAAATGGTGGTCGCCCCCTTTCATAAGAAAGGGGGCGTGGCTTAAGCACAGGGGGAGGGCCAAAACAAACTCTGCTGAGTTCAACGACACCTCACACAAGGGACTACCTTAAACGGTTCAAATGTTATGAAAGGGGGCGTGGCTTAAGCATAGGGGGCGGGCCAAACCATCACCAATAAAGAAGGAAGTCTCTGCTGAGTTCATTGATACCTCACACAAGGGTCTACCTTAAACGGTAAAAATGTTATAAAAGGGGGCGTAGCTTAAGCATAGGGGCGGGCCAAACCTTCACCAATCAAAAACAAATTATCTGCTGAGTTCAATGACACCTCACACAAGGGTCAACGTTAAACGGTTCAAACGTTATGAAAGGGGGCGTGGCTTAAGCATTGGGGGAGGGCCAAACCATCACCAATAAAAAACAAACTCTCTGCTGAGTTCAATGACACCTCACACAAGGGTCAACGTTAAACGGTTCAAATGTTATGAAAGGGGGCGTGGCTTAAGCATAGGGGCGGGCCAAACCTTCACCAATCAAAAACAAATTCTCTGCTGAGTTCAATGACACCTCACACAAGGGTCCTTAAATGGTTCAAATGTTATGAAAGGGGGCGTGGCTTAAGCACAGGGGGAGGGCCAAAACAAACTGCCGAGTTCAATGACACCTCACACAAGACTCTACCTTAAGCGGTTCAAATGTTATGAAAGGGGGCGTGGCTTAAGCATAGGGGGCGGGCCAAACCATCACCAATAAAAAACAAACTCTCTGCTGAGTTCAACGACACCTCACACAAGGGACTACCTTAAACGGTTCAAATGTTATGAAAGGGGGCGTGGCTTAAGCATAGGGGGCGGGCCAAACCTTCACCAATCAAAAACAAATTCTCTGCTGAGTTCAATGACACCTCACACAAGGGTCCTTAAATGGTTCAAATGTTATGAAAGGGGGCGTGGCTTAAGCATAGGGGGAGGGTCAAAACAAACTCTGCCGAGTTCAATGACACCACACACAAGACTCTACCTTAAGCGGTTCAAATGTTATAAAAGGGGGCGTGGCTTAAGCATAGGGGGCGGGCCAAACCATCACCAATAAAAAACAAACTCTATGCTGAGTTCAATGACACCTCACACAAGGGTCAACGTTAAACGGTTCAAATGTTATGAAAGGGGACGTGGCTTAAGCATAGGGGCGGGCCAAACCTTCACCAATCAAAAACAAATTCTCTGCTGAGATCAATGACACCTCACACAAGGGTCAACGTTAAACGGTTCAAACGTTATGAAAGGGGGCGTGGCTTAAGCATTGGGGGAGGGCCAAACCATCACCAATAAAAAACAAACTCTCTGCTGAGTTCAATGACACCTCACACAAGGGTCAACGTTAAACGGTTCAAATGTTATGAAAGGGGGCGTGGCTTAAGCATAGGGGCGGGCCAAACCTTCACCAATCAAAAACAAATTCTCTGCTGAGTTCAATGACACCTCACACAAGGGTCCTTAAATGGTTCAAATGTTATGAAAGGGGGCGTGGCTTAAGCACAGGGGGAGGGCCAAAACAAACTCTGCTGAGTTCAACGACACCTCACACAAGGGACTACCTTAAACGGTTCAAATGTTATGAAAGGGGGCGTGGCTTAAGCATAGGGGGCGGGCCAAACCATCACCAATAAAGAAGGAAGTCTCTGCTGAGTTCATTGATACCTCACACAAGGGTCTACCTTAAACGGTAAAAATGTTATAAAAGGGGGCGTAGCTTAAGCATAGGGGCGGGCCAAACCTTCACCAATCAAAAACAAATTATCTGCTGAGTTCAATGACACCTCACACAAGGGTCCTTAAATGGTTCAAATGTTATGAAAGGGGGCGTGGCTTAAGCATAGGGGGAGGGCCAAAACAAACTGCCGAGTTCAATGACACCACACACAAGACTCTACCTTAAGCGGTTCAAATGTTATGAAAGGGGGCGTGGCTTAAGCATAGGGGGCGGGCCAAACCATCACCAATAAAGAAGGAAGTCTCTGCTGAGTTCATTGATACCTCACACAAGAGTCTACCTTAAACAGTAAAAATGTTATAAAAAGGGGCGTGGCTTAAGCATAGGGGCGGGCCAAACCTTCACCAATCAAAAACAAATTCTCTGCTGAGTTCAATGACACCTCACACAAGGGTCCTTAAATGGTTCAAATGTTATGAAAGGGGGCGTGGCTTAAGCATAGGGGGCGGGCCAAACCATCACCAATAAAGAAGGAAGTCTCTGCTGAGTTCATTGATACCTCACACAAGACTATCTTAAGCGGTTCATATGTTTTGAAAGGGGGCGTGGCTTAAGCATAGGGGCGGGCCAAACCTTCACCAATCAAAAACAAATTCTCTGCTGAGTTCAATGACACCTCACACATGGGTCCTTAAATGGTTCAAATGTTTTGAAAGGGGGCGTGGCTTAAGCATAGGGGGAGGGCCAAAACAAACTGCCGAGTTCAATGACACCACACACAAGACTCTACCTTAAGCGGTTCAAATGTTATGAAAGGGGGCGTGGCTTAAGCATAGGGGGCGGGCCAAACCATCACCAATAAAGAAGGAAGTCTCTGCTGAGTTCATTGATACCTCACACAAGGGTCTACCTTAAACGGTAAAAATGTTATAAAAAGGGGCGTGGCTTAAGCATAGGGGCGGGCCAAACCTTCACCAATAAAAAACAAACTCTCTGCTGAGTTCAACGACACCTCACACAAGGGACTACCTTAAACGGTTCAAATGTTATGAAAGGGGGCGTGGCTTAAGCATAGGGGGCGGGCCAAACCATCACCAATAAAGAAGGAAGTCTCGGCTGAGTTCATTGATACCTCACACAAGGGTCTACCTTAAACGGTAAACATGTTATAAAAGGGGGCGTGGCTTAAGCATAGGGGCGGGCCAAACAGTCACCAATCAAAAACAAATTCTCTGCTGAGTTCAATGACACCTCACACAAGGGTCCTTAAATGGTTCAAATGTTTTGAAAGGGGGCGTGGCTTAAGCATAGGGGGAGGGCCAAAACAAACTCTGCCGAGTTCAATGACACCTCACACAAGACTCTACCTTAAGTGGTTAAAATGTTATGAAAGGGGGCGTGGCTTAAGCATAGGGGGCGGGCCAAACCATCACCAATAAAAAACAAACTCTCTGCCGAGTTCAATGACACCTCACACAAGACTCTACCTTAAACGGTTCAAATGTTATGAAAGGGGGCGTGGCTTAAGCATAGGGGGCGGGCCAAACCTTCACCAATTAAAAACAAATTCTCTGCTGAGTTCATTGACACCTCACACAAGGGTCCTTAAATGGTTCAAATGTTATGAAAAGGGGCGTGGCTTAAGCATAGGGGGAGGGCCAAAACAAACTCTGCCGAGTGCAATGACACCACACACAAGACTCTACCTTAAGCGGTTCAAATGTTATGAAAGGTGGCGTGGCTTAAGCATAGGGGGCGGGCCAAACCATCACCAATAAAAAACAAACTCTCTACTGAGTTCAATGACACCTCACACAAGGGTCTACCTTAAATGGTTAAAATGTTATAAAAGGGGGCGTGGCTTAAGCATAGGGGCGGGCCAAACCTTCAGCAATCAAAAACAAATTATCTGCTGAGTTCAATGACACCTCACACAAGGGTCAACGTTAAACGGTTCAAACGTTATGAAAGGGGGCGTGGCTTAAGCATAGGGGGAGGGCCAAAACAAACTCTGCTGAGTTCAATGACCCCTCACACAATGGACTACCTTAAACGGTTCAAATGTTATGAAAGGGGGCGTGGCTTAAGCATAGGGGGCGGGCCAAACCATCACCAATAAAGAAGGAAGTCTCTGCTGAGTTCATTGATACCTCACACAAGGGTCTACCTTAAACGGTAAAAATGTTATAACAGGGGGCGTGGCTTAAGCATAGGGGCGGGCCAAACCGTCACCAATCAAAAACAAATTCTCTGCTGAGTTCAATGACACCTCACACATGGGTCCTTAAATGGTTCAAATGTTTTGAAAGGGGGCGTGGCTTAAGCATAGGGGGAGGGCCAAAACAAACTCTGCCGAGTTCAATGACACCTCACACAAGACTCTACCTTAAGCGGTTCAAATGTTATGAAAGGGGGCGTGGCTTAAGCATAGGGGGCGGGCCAAACCATCACCAATAAAAAACAAACTCTCTGCTGAGTTCAACGACACCTCACACAAGGGACTACCTTAAACGGTTCAAATGTTATGAAAGGGGGCGTGGCTTAAGCATAGGGGGCGGGCCAAACCTTCACCAATCAAAAACAAATTCTCTGCTGAGTTCAATGACACCTCACACAAGGGTCTAACTTAAACGGTTCAAATGTTATGAAAGGGGGCGTGGCTTAAGCATAGGGGGCGGGCCAAACCATCACCAATAAAGAAGGAAGTCTCTGCTGAGTTCATTGATACCTCACACAAGGGTCTACCTTAAACGGTAAAAATGTTATAAAAGGGGGCGTGGCTTAAGCATAGGGGCGGGCCAAACCTTCACCAATCAAAAACAAATTATCTGCTGAGTTCAATGACACCTCACACAAGGGTCCTTAAATGGTTCAAATGTTATGAAAGGGGGCGTGGCTTAAGCATAGGGGGAGGGCCAAAACAAACTGCCGAGTTCAATGACACCACACACAAGACTCTACCTTAAGCGGTTCAAATGTTATGAAAGGGGGCGTGGCTTAAGCATAGGGGGCGGGCCAAACCATCACCAATAAAGAAGGAAGTCTCTGCTGAGTTCATTGATACCTCACACAAGAGTCTACCTTAAACAGTAAAAATGTTATAAAAAGGGGCGTGGCTTAAGCATAGGGGCGGGCCAAACCTTCACCAATCAAAAACAAATTCTCTGCTGAGTTCAATGACACCTCACACAAGGGTCCTTAAATGGTTCAAATGTTATGAAAGGGGGCGTGGCTTAAGCATAGGGGGCGGGCCAAAACAAACTCTGCTGAGTTCAATGACACCTCACACAAGGGCCAACGTTAAACGGTTCAAATGTTATGAAAGGGGGCGTCGCTTAAGCATAGGGGCGGGCCAAACCTTCACCAATCAAAAACAAATTCTCTGCTGAGTTCAATGACACCTCACACAAGGGTCCTTAAATGGTTCAAATGTTATGAAAGGGGGCGTGGCTTAAGCATAGGGGGCGGGCCAAACCATCACCAATAAAGAAGGAAGTCTCTGCTGAGTTCATTGATACCTCACACAAGACTATCTTAAGCGGTTCATATGTTATGAAAGGGGGCGTGGCTTAAGCATAGGGGGCGGGCCAAACCATCACCAATAAAGAAGGAAGTCTCTGCTGAGTTCATTGATACCTCACACAAGAGTCTACCTTAAACAGTAAAAATGTTATAAAAAGGGGCGTGGCTTAAGCATAGGGGCGGGCCAAACCTTCACCAATCAAAAACAAATTCTCTGCTGAGTTCAATGACACCTCACACAAGGGTCCTTAAATGGTTCAAATGTTATGAAAGGGGGCGTGGCTTAAGCATAGGGGGCGGGCCAAAACAAACTCTGCTGAGTTCAATGACACCTCACACAAGGGCCAACGTTAAACGGTTCAAATGTTATGAAAGGGGGCGTCGCTTAAGCATAGGGGCGGGCCAAACCTTCACCAATCAAAAACAAATTCTCTGCTGAGTTCAATGACACCTCACACAAGGGTCCTTAAATGGTTCAAATGTTATGAAAGGGGGCGTGGCTTAAGCATAGGGGGCGGGCCAAACCATCACCAATAAAGAAGGAAGTCTCTGCTGAGTTCATTGATACCTCACACAAGACTATCTTAAGCGGTTCATATGTTATGAAAGGGGGCGTGGCTTAAGCATAGGGGGCGGGCCAAACCATCACCAATAAAGAAGGAAGTCTCTGCTGAGTTCATTGATACCTCACACAAGGGTCTACCTTAAATGGTAAAAATGTTATAAAAGGGGGCGTGGCTTAAGCATAGGGGCGGGCCAAACCGTCACCAATCAAAAACAAATTCTCTGCTGAGTTCAATGACACCTCACACAAGGGTCCTTAAATGGTTCAAATGTTTTGAAAGGGGGCGTGGCTTAAGCATAGGGGGAGGGCCAAAACAAACTCTGCCGAGTTCAATGACACCTCACACAAGACTCTACCTTAAGCGGTTCAAATGTTATGAAAGGGGGCGTGGCTTAAGCATAGCGGGCGGGCCAAACCATCACCAATAAAAATCAAACTCTGCTGAGTTCAACGACACCTCACACAAGGGACTACCTTAAACGGTTCAAATGTTATGAAAGGGGGCGTGGCTTAAGCATAGGGGGCGGGCCAAACCATCACCAATAAAGAAGGAAGTCTCTGCTGAGTTCATTGATACCTCACACAAGGGTCTACCTTAAATGGTAAAAATGTTATAAAAGGGGACGTGGCTTAAGCATAGGGGCGGGCCAAACCTTCACCAATCAAAAACAAATTATCTGCTGAGTTCAATGACACCTCACACAAGGGTCTACCTTAAACGGTTAAAATGTTATAAAAGGGGGCGTGGCTTAAGCATAGGGGCGGGCCAAACCGTCACCAATCAAAAACAAATTCTCTGCTGAGTTCAATGACACCTCACACATGGGTCCTTAAATGGTTCAAATGTTTTGAAAGGGGGCGTGGCTTAAGCATAGGGGGAGGGCCAAAACAAACTCTGCCGAGTTCAATGACACCTCACACAAGACTCTACCTTAAGCGGTTCAAATGTTATGAAAGGGGGCGTGGCTTAAGCATAGGGGGCGGGCCAAACCATCACCAATAAAAAACAAACTCTGCTGAGTTCAACGACACCTCACACAAGGGACTACCTTAAACGGTTCAAATGTTATGAAAGGGGGCGTGGCTTAAGCATAGGGGGCGGGCCAAACCATCACCAATAAAGAAGGAAGTCTCTGCTGAGTTCATTGATACCTCACACAAGGGTCTACCTTAAACGGTAAAAATGTTATAAAAGGGGGCGTGGCTTAAGCACAGGGGCGGGCCAAACCTTCACCAATCAAAAACAAATTATCTGCTGAGTTCAATGACACCTCACACAAGGGTCCTTAAATGGTTCAAATGTTATGAAAGGGGGCGTGGCTTAAGCATAGGGGGAGGGCCAAAACAAACTGCCGAGTTCAATGACACCACACACAAGACTCTACCTTAAGCGGTTCAAATGTTATGAAAGGGGGCGTGGCTTAAGCATAGGGGGCGGGCCAAACCATCACCAATAAAGAAGGAAGTCTCTGCTGAGTTCATTGATACCTCACACAAGGGTCTACCTTAAACAGTAAAAATGTTATAAAAAGGGGCGTGGCTTAAGCATAGGGGCGGGCCAAACCTTCACCAATCAAAAACAAATTCTCTGCTGAGTTCAATGACACCTCACACAAGGGTCCTTAAATGGTTCAAATGTTATGAAAGGGGGCGTGGCTTAAGCATAGGGGGCGGGCCAAACCATCACCAATAAAAAACAAACTCTCTGCTGAGTTCAATGACACCTCACACAAGGGTCAACGTTAAACGGTTAAAATGTTATAAAAGGGGGCGTGGCTTAAGCATAGGGGCGGGCCAAACCTTCAGCAATCAAAAACAAATTCTCTGCTGAGTTCAATGACACCTCACACAAGGGTCAACGTTAAACGGTTCAAACGTTATGAAAGGGGGCGTGGCTTAAGCATAGGGGGAGGGCCAAAACAAACTCTGCTGAGTTCAATGACACCTCACACAAGGGCCAACGTTAAACGGTTCAAATGTTATGAAAGGGGGCGTGGCTTAAGCATAGGGGCGGGCCAAACCTTCACCAATCAAAAACAAATTCTCTGCTGAGTTCAATGACACCTCACACAAGGGTACTTAAATGGTTCAAATGTTATGAAAGAGGGCGTGGCTTAAGCATAGGGGGCGGGCCAAACCATCACCAATAAAGAAGGAAGTCTCTGCTGAGATCATTGATACCTCACACAAGGGTCTCCCTTAAACGGTTCAAATGTTATGAAAGGGGGCGTGGCTTAAGCATAGGGGGCGGGCCAAACCATCACCAATAAAGAAGGAAGTCTCTGCTGAGTTCATTGATACCTCACACAAGGGGTCTACCTTAAACGGTTCAAATGTTATGAAAGGGGGCGTGGCTTAAGCATAGGGGGTGGGCCAAACCATCACCAATAAAAAACAAATTCTCTGCTGAGTTCAATGACACCTCACACAAGGGACTACCTTAAACGGTTAAAATGTTATAAAAGGGGGCGTGGCTTAAGCATAGGGGGAGGGCCAAAACAAACTCTGCCGAGTTCAATGACACCACACACAAGACTCTACCTTAAGCGGTTCAAATGTTATGAAAGGGGGCGTGGCTTAAGCATAGGGGGCGGGCCAAACCTTCACCAATCAAAAACAAATTCTCTGCTGAGTTCAATGACACCTCACACAAGGGTCCTTAAATGGTTCAAATGTTATGAAAGAGGCGTGGCTTAAGCATAGGGGGCGGGCCAAACCATCACCAATAAAAAACAAACTCTCTGCTGAGTTCAATGACACCTCACACAAGGGTCTACCTTAAACGGTTAAAATGTTATAAAAGGGGGCGTGGCTTAAGCATAGGGGCGGGCCAAAACAAACTGCTGAGTTCAATGACACCTCACACAAGGGTCATCGTTAAACGGTTCAAACGTTATGAAAGGAGGCGTGGCTTAAGCATAGGGGGAGGGCCAAAACAAACTCTGCTGAGTTCAATGACACCTCACACAAGGGTCCTTAAATGGTTCAAATGTTATGAAAGGGGGCGTGGCTTAAGCATAGGGGGCGGGCCAAACCATCACCAATAAAGAAGGAAGTCTCTGCTGAGTTCATTGATACCTCACACAAGGGTCTACCTTAAACGGTTAAAATGTTATAAAAGGGGGTGTGGCTTAAGCATAGGGGGCGGGCCAAACCATCACCAATAAAGAAGGAAGTCTCTGCTGAGTTCATTGATACCTCACACAAGGGTCTACCTTAAACGGTTAAAATGTTATAAAAGGGGGCGTGGCTTAAGCATAGGGGCGGGCCAAACCTTCACCAATCAAAAACAAATTCTCTGCTGAGTTCAATGACACCTCACACAAGGGTCCTTAAAGGGTTCAAATGTTATGAAAGGGGGTGTGGCTTAAGCATAGGGGGCGGGCCAAACCACCACCAATAAAAAACAAACTCTCTGCTGAGTTCAATGACACCTCACACAAGGGTCCTTAAAGGGTTCAAATGTTATGAAAGGGGGCGTGGCTTAAGCATAGCGGGAGGGCCAAAACAAACTCTGCCGAGTTCAATGACACCACACACAAGACTCTACCTTAAGCGGTTCAAATGTTATGAAAGGGGGTGTGGCTTAACCATAGGGGGCGGACCAAAACATCACCAATCAAAAACAAATTCTCTGCTGAGTTCAATGACATCTCACACAAGACTCTACCTTAAGCGGTTCAAATGTTATGAAAGGGGGCGTGGCTTAAGCATAGGGGGAGGGCCAAAACAAACTCTGCTGAGTTCAATGACACCACATACAAGCCTCTACCTTAAGCGGTTCAAATGTTATGAAAGGGGGCGTGGCTTAAGCATAGTGGGCGGGCCAAACCATCACCAATAACAAACAAACTCTCTGCTGAGTTCAATGACACCTCACACAAGGGTCTACCTTAAACGGTTAAAATGTTATAAAAGGGGGCGTGGCTTAAGCATAGGGGCGGGCCAAACCTTCACCAATCAAAAACAAATTCTCTGCTGAGTTCAATGACACCTCACACAAGGGTCCTTAAATGGTTCAAATGTTATGAAAGGGGGCGTGGCTTAAGCATAGGGGGCGGGCCAAACCATCACCAATAAAGAAGGAAGTCTCTGCTGAGTTCATTGATACCTCACACAAGGGTCTACCTTAAACGGTTAAAATGTTATAAAAGGGGGTGTGGCTTAAGCATAGGGGCGGGCCAAACCTTCACCAATCAATAACAAATTCTCTGCTGAGTTCAATGACACCTCACACAAGGGTTCTTAAATGGTTCAAATGTTATGAAAGGGGCGTGGCTTAAGCATAGGGGGCGGGCCAAACCATCACCAATAACAAACAAACTCTCTGCTGAGTTCAATGACACCTCACACAAGGGTCTACCTTAAATGGTTAAAATGTTATAAAAGGGGGCGTGGCTTAAGCATAGGGGCGGGCCAAACCTTCACCAATCAAAAACAAATTCTCTGCTGAGTTCAATGACACCTCACACAAGGGTCAACGTTAAACAGTTCAAATGTTATGAAAGGGGGCGTGGCTTAAGCATAGGGGGAGGGGCAAAACAAACTCTGCTGAGTTCAATGACACCTCACACAAGGGCCAACGTTAAACGGTTCAAATGTTATGAAAGGGGGCGTGGCTTAAGCATAGGGGCGGGCCAAACCTTCACCAATCAAAAACAAATTCTCTGCTGAGTTCAATGACACCTCACACAAGGGTCCTTAAATGGTTCAAATGTTATGAAAGGGGGCGTGGCTTAAGCATACGGGGAGGGCCAAAACAAACTGCCGAGTTCAATGACACCACACACAAGACTCTACCTTAAGCGGTTCAAATGTTATGAAAGGGGGCGTGGCTTAAGCATAGGGGGCGTGCCAAACCATCACCAATAAAGAAGGACGTCTCTGCTGAGTTCATTGATACATCACACAAGGGTCTACCTTAAACGGTTAAAATGTTATAAAAGGGGGCGTGGCTTAAGCATAGGGGGAGGGCCAAAACAAACTCTGCTGAGTTCAATGACACCTAACACAAGGGTCCTTAAATGGTCCAAATGTTATGAAAGGGGGCGTGGCTTAAGCATAGGGGGAGGGCCAAAACAAACTCTGCTGAGTTCAATGACACCACACACAAGCCTCTACCTTAAGCGGTTCAAATGTTATGAAAGGGGGCGTGGCTTAAGCATAGTGGGCGGGCCAAACCATCACCAATAACAAACAAACTCTCTGCTGAGTTCAATGACACCTCACACAAGGGTCTACCTTAAACGGTTAAAATGTTATAAAAGGGGGCGTGGCTTAAGCATAGGGGCGGGCCAAACCTTCACCAATCAAAAACAAATTCTCTGCTGAGTTCAATGACACCTCACACAAGGGTCAACGTTAAACGGTTCAAATGTTATGAAAGGGGGCGTGGCTTAAGCATAGGGGGAGGGGCAAAACAAACTCTGCTGAGTTCAATGACACCTCACACAAGGGCCAACGTTAAACGGTTCAAATGTTATGAAAGGGGGCTTGGCTTAAGCATAGGGGCGGGCCAAACCTTCACCAATCAAAAACAAATTCTCTGCTGAGTTCAATGACACCTCACACAAGGGTCCTTAAATGGTTCAAATGTTATGAAAGGGGGCGTGGCTTAAGCATACGGGGAGGGCCAAAACAAACTGCCGAGTTCAATGACACCACACACAAGACTCTACCTTAAGCGGTTCAAATGTTATGAAAGGGGGCGTGGCTTAAGCATAGGGGGCGTGCCAAACCATCACCAATAAAGAAGGACGTCTCTGCTGAGTTCATTGATACATCACACAAGGGTCTACCTTAAACGGTTAAAATGTTATAAAAGGGGGCATGGCTTAAGCATAGGGGGAGGGCCAAAACAAACTCTGCTGAGTTCAATGACACCTAACACAAGGGTCCTTAAATGGTCCAAATGTTATGAAAGGGGGCGTGGCTTAAGCATAGGGGGAGGGCCAAAACAAACTCTGCTGAGTTCAATGACACCACACACAAGCCTCTACCTTAAGCGGTTCAAATGTTATGAAAGGGGGCGTGGCTTAAGCATAGTGGGCGGGCCAAACCATCACCAATAACAAACAAACTCTCTGCTGAGTTCAATGACACCTCACACAAGGGTCTACCTTAAACGGTTAAAATGTTATAAAAGGGGGCGTGGCTTAAGCATAGGGGCGGGCCAAACCTTCACCAATCAAAAACAAATTCTCTGCTGAGTTCAATGACACCTCACACAAGGGTCCTTAAATGGTTCAAATGTTATGAAAGGGGGCGTGGCTTAAGCATAGGGGGAGGGCCAAAACAAACTCTGCTGAGTTCAATGACACCACACACAAGACTCTACCTTAAACTGTTCAAATGTTATGAAAGGGGGCGTGGCTAAAGCATAGGGGGAGGGACAAAACAAACTCTGCTGAGTTCAATGACACCACACAAAAGGGTCAACGTTAAGCGGTTCAAATGTTATGAAAGGCGGCGTGGCTTAAGCATAGGGGGCGGGCCAAACCATCACCAATAACAAACAAACTCTCTGCTGAGTTCAATGACACCTCACACAAGGGTCTACCTTAAATGGCTAAAATGTTATAAAAGGGGGCGTGGCTTAAGCATAGGGGCGGGCCAAACCTTCACCAATCAAAAACAAATTCTCTGCTGAGTTCAATGACACCTCACACAAGGGTCAACGTTAAACGGTTCAAACGTTATGAAAGGGGGCGTGGCTTAAGCATAGGGGGAGGGCCAAAACAAACTCTGCTGAGTTCAATGACACCTCACACAAGGATCCTTAAATGGTTCAAATGTTATGAAAGGGGGCGTGGCTTAAGCATAGGGGGAGGGCCAAAACAAACTGAGTTCAATGACACCACACACAAGACTACCTTAAGCGGTTCAAATGTTATGAAAGGGGGCGTGGCTTAAGCATAGGGGGTGGGCCAAAACATCACCAATCAAAAACAAATTCTCTGCTGAGTTCAATGACACCTCACACAAGGGTCAACGTTAAACGGTTCAAATGTTATGGAAGTGGGCGTGGCTTAAGCATAGGGGGAGGGCCAAAACAAACTGCCGAGTTCAATGACACCACACACAAGACTCTACCTTAAGCGGTTCAAATGTTATGAAAGGGGGCGTGGCTTAAGCATAGGGGGCGGGCCAAACCATCACCAATAACAAACAAACTCTCTGCTGAGTTCAATGACACCTCACACAAGGGTCTACCTTAAACGGTTCAAATGTTATGAAAGGGGGCGTGGCTTAAGCATAGGGGGCGGGCCAAACCATCACCAATAAAAAACAAACTCTCTGCTGAGTTCAACGACACCTCACACAAGGGACTACCTTAAACGGTTCAAATGTTATGAAAGGGGGCGTGGCTTAAGCATAGGGGGCGGGCCAAACCATCACCAATAAAGAAGGAAGTCTCTGCTGAGTTCATTGATACCTCACACAAGGGTCTACCTTAAACGGTTAAAATGTTATAAAAGGGGGCGTGGCTTAAGCATAGGGGCGGGCCAAACCTTCACCAATCAAAAACAAATTCTCTGCTGAGTTCAATGACACCTCACACAAGGGTCCTTAAAGGGTTCAAATGTTATGAAAGGGGGTGTGGCTTAAGCATAGGGGGCGGGCCAAACCACCACCAATAAAAAACAAACTCTCTGCTGAGTTCAATGACACCTCACACAAGGGTCTTTAAATGGTTCAAATGTTATGAAAGGGGGCGTGGCTTAAGCATAGGGGGAGGGCCTAAACAAACTCTGTTGAGTTCAATGACACCACACACAAGACTCTACCTTAAGCGGTTCAAATGTTATGAAAGGGGCGTGGCTTAAGCATAGGGGGCGGGCCAAACCATCACCAATAAAAAACAAACTCTCTGCTGAGTTCATTGATACCTCACACAAGGGTCTACCTTAAACGGTTCAAATGTTATGAGAGGGGGCGTGGCTTTAGCATAGGGGGTGGGCCAAACCATCACCAATAAAAAACAAACTCTCTGCTGAGTTCAACGACACCTCACACAAGGGACTACCTTAAACGGTTCAAATGTTATGAAAGGGGGCGTGGCTTAAGCATAGGTGGCAGGCCAAACCATCACCAATAAAGAAGGAAGTATCTGCTGAGTTCATTGATACCTCACACACGGGTCTACCTTAAACGGTAAAAATGTTATAAAAGGGGGCGTGGCTTAAGCATAGGGGCGGGCCAAACCTTCACCAATCAAAAACAAATTCTCTGCTGAGTTCAATGACACCTCACACAAGGGTCCTTAAATGGTTCAAATGTTATGAAAGGGGGCGTGGCTTAAGCATAGGGGGAGGGCCAAAACAAACTGCCGAGTTCAATGACACCACACACAAAAGTCTACCTTAAGCGGTTCAAATGTTATGAGAGGGGGCGTGGCTTAAGCATACGGGGCGGGCCAAACCATCACCAATAAAAACACTCTGCTGAGTTCAACAACACCTCACACAAGGGACTACCTTAAACGGTTCAAATGTTATGAAAGGGGGCGTGGCTTAAGACTAGGGGGCGGGCCAAACCATCACCAATCAAAAACAAATTCTCCGCTGAGTTCAATGACACCTCACACAAGGGTCAACGTTAAACGGTTCAAATGTTATGAAAGTGGGCGTGGCTTAAGCATAGGGGGAGGGCCAAAACAAACCCTGCCGAGTTCAATGACACCACACAGAAGACTCTACCTTAAGCGGTTCAAAAGTTATGAAAGGGGGCGTGGCTTAAGCATAGGGGCGGGCCAAACCTTCACCAATCAAAAACAAATTCTCTGCTGAGTTCAATGACACCTCACAAAAGGGTCAACGTTAAACGGTTCAAATGTTATGAAAGGGGGCGTGGCTTAAGCATAGGGGCGGGCCAAACCATCACCAATAAAAAAATCAAACTCTCTGCTGAGTTCAATGACACCTCACACAAGGGTCCTTAAATGGTTCAAATGTTATGAAAGGGGGCATGGCTTAAGCATAGGGGGAGGGCCAAAACAAACTCTGCCGAGTTCAATGACAACACACACAAAACTCTACCTTAAGCGGTTCAAATGTTATGAAAGGGGGCGTGGCTTAAGCATAGGGGGCGGGCCAAACCATCACCAATAAATAAGGACGTCTCTGCTGAGTTCATTGATACCTCACACAAGGGTCTACCATAAACGGTTAAAATGTTATGAAAGGGGGCGTGGCTTAAGCATAGGGGCGGGCCAAACCTTCACTAATCAAAAACAAATTCTCTGCTGAGTTCAATGACACCTCACATAAGGGTCAACGTTAAACGGTTAAAATGTTATGAAAGTGGGCGTGGCTTAAGCATAGAGGGAGGGCCAAAACAAATTCTGCTGAGTTCAATGACACCTCACACAAGGGTCCTTAAATGGTTCAAATGTTATGATAGGGGCGTGGCTTAAGCATAGGGGGCGGGCCAAACCATCACCAATAAAAAACAAACTCTCTGCTGAGTTCAATGACACCTCACACAAGGGTCTACGTTAAACTGTTCAAATGTTGTGAAAGGGGGCGTGGCTAAAGCATAGGGGGCGGGCCAAAACATCACCAATCAAAAACAAATTATCTGCTGAGTTCAATGACACCTCACACAAGGGTCAACGTTAAACGGTTCAAATGTTATGAAAGGGGGCGTGGCTTAAGCATAGCGGGAGGGCCAAAACAAACTCTGCCGAGTTCAATGACACCACACACAAGACTCTACCTTAAGCGGTTCAAATGTTATGAAAGGGGGCGTGGCTTAACCATAGGGGGCGGACCAAAACATCACCAATCAAAAACAAATTCTCTGCTGAGTTCAATGACATCTCACACAAGACTCTACCTTAAGCGGTTCAAATGTTATGAAAGGGGGCGTGGCTTAAGCATAGGGGGAGGGCCAAAACAAACTCTGCTGAGTTCAATGACACCACACACAAGCCTCTACCTTAAGCGGTTCAAATGTTATGAAAGGGGGCGTGGCTTAAGCATAGTGGGCGGGCCAAACCATCACCAATAACAAACAAACTCTCTGCTGAGTTCAATGACACCTCACACAAGGGACTACCTTAAACGGTTCAAATGTTATGAAAGGGGGCGTGGCTTAAGCATAGGGGGCGGGCCAAACCATCACCAATAAAGAAGGAAGTCTCTGCTGAGTTCATTGATACCTCACACAAGGGTCTACCTTAAACGGTTAAAATGTTATAAAAGGGGGCGTGGCTTAAGCATAGGGGCGGGCCAAACCTTCACCAATCAAAAACAAATTCTCTGCTGAGTTCAATGACACCTCACACAAGGGTCCTTAAAGGGTTCAAATGTTATGAAAGGGGGTGTGGCTTAAGCATAGGGGGCGGGCCAAACCACCACCAATAAAAAACAAACTCTCTGCTGAGTTCAATGACACCTCACACAAGGGTCCTTAAATGGTTCAAATGTTATGAAAGGGGGCGTGGCTTAAGCATAGCGGGAGGGCCAAAACAAACTCTGCCGAGTTCAATGAGACCACACACAAGACTCTACCTTAAGCGGTTCAAATGTTATGAAAGGGGGCGTGGCTTAACCATAGGGGGCGGACCAAAACATCACCAATCAAAAACAAATTCTCTGCTGAGTTCAATGACATCTCACACAAGACTCTACCTTAAGCGGTTCAAATGTTATGAAAGGGGGCGTGGCTTAAGCATAGGGGGAGAGCCAAAACATACTCTGCTGAGTTCAATGACACCACACACAAGCCTCTACCTTAAGCGGTTCAAATGTTATGAAAGGGGGCGTGGCTTAAGCATAGTGGGCGGGCCAAACCATCACCAATAACAAACAAATTCTCTGATGAGTTCAATGACACCTCACACAAGGGTCCTTAAATGGTTCAAATGTTATGAAAGGGGGCGTGGCTTAAGCATAGGGGGCGGGCCAAACCATCACCAATAAAGAAGGAAGTCTCTGCTGAGTTCATTGATACCTCACACAAGGGTCTACCTTAAACGGTTAAAATGTTATAAAAGGGGGTGTGGCTTAAGCATAGGGGCGGGCCAAACCTTCACCAATCAATAACAAATTCTCTGCTGAGTTCAATGACACCTCACACAAGGGTTCTTAAATGGTTCAAATGTTATGAAAGGTGCGTGGCTTAAGCATAGGGGGCGGGCCAAACCATCACCAATAAAAAACACTCTCTGCTGAGTTCATTGATACCTCACACAAGGGTCTACCTTAAACGGTAAAAATGTTATAAAAGGGGGCGTGGCTTAAGCATAGGGGTGGGCCAAACCTTCACCAATCAAAAACAAATTATCTGCTGAGTTCAATGACACCTCACACAAGGGTCAACGTTAAACGGTTCAAACGTTATGAAAGGGGGCGTGGCTTAAGCATAGGGGGAGGGCCAAAACAAACTCTGCTGAGTTCAATGACACCTCACACAAGGGCCAACGTTAAACGGTTCAAATGTTATGAAAGGGGGCGTGGCTTAAGCATAGGGGCGGGCCAAACCTTCACCAATCAAAAACAAATTCTCTGCTGAGTTCAATGACACCTCACACAAGGGTCCTTAAATGGTTCAAATGTTATGAAAGGGGGCGTGGCTTAAGCATACGGGGAGGGCCAAAACAAACTGCCGAGTTCAATGACACCACACACAAGACTCTACCTTAAGCGGTTCAAATGTTATGAAAGGGGGCGTGGCTTAAGCATAGGGGGCGTGCCAAACCATCACCAATAAAGAAGGACGTCTCTGCTGAGTTCATTGATACATCACACAAGGGTCTACCTTAAACTGTTAAAATGTTATAAAAGGGGGCGTGGCTTAAGCATAGGGGGAGGGCCAAAACAAACTCTGCAGAGTTCAATGACACCACACACAAGCCTCTACCTTAAGCGGTTCAAATGTTATGAAAGGGGGCGTGGCTTAAGCATAGTGGGCGGGCCAAACCATCACCAATAACAAACAAACTCTCTGCTGAGTTCAATGACACCTCACACAAGGGTCTACCTTAAACGGTTAAAATGTTATAAAAGGGGGCGTGGCTTAAGCATAGGGGCGGGCCAAACCTTCACCAATCAAAAACAAATTCTCCGCTGAGTTCAATGACACCTCACACAAGGGTCCTTAAATGGTTCAAATGTTATGAAAGGGGGCGTGGCTTAAGCATAGGGGGCGGGCCAAACCATCACCAATAACAAACAAACTCTCTGCTGAGTTCAATGACACCTCACACAAGGATCCTTAAATGGTTCAAATGTTATGAAAGGGGGCGTGGCTTAAGCATAGGGGGAGGGCCAAAACAAACTGAGTTCAATGACACCACACACAAGACTCTACCTTAAGCGGTTCAAATGTTATGAAAGGGGGCGTGGCTTAAGCATAGGGGGCGGGCCAAAACATCACCAATCAAAAACAAATTCTCTGCTGAGTTCAATGACACCTCACACAAGGGTCAACGTTAAAGGGTTCAAATGTTATGGAAGTGGGCGTGGCTTAAGCATAGGGGGAGGGCCAAAACAAACTGCCGAGTTCAATGACACCACACACAAGACTCTACCTTAAGCGGTTCAAATGTTATGAAAGGGGGCGTGGCTTAAGCATAGGGGGCGGGCCAAACCATCACCAATAACAAACAAACTCTCTGCTGAGTTCAATGACACCTCACACAAGGGTCTACCTTAAACGGTTCAAATGTTATGAAAGGGGGCGTGGCTTAAGCATAGGGGGCGGGCCAAACCATCACCAATAAAAAAACTCTCTGCTGAGTTCAACGACACCTCACACAAGGGACTACCTTAAACGGTTCAAATGTTATGAAAGGGGGCGTGGCTTAAGCATAGGGGGCGGGCCAAACCATCACCAATAAAGAAGGAAGTCTCTGCTGAGTTCATTGATACCTCACACAAGGGTCTACCTTAAACGGTTAAAATGTTATAAAAGGGGGCGTGGCTTAAGCATAGGGGCGGGCCAAACCTTCACCAATCAAAAACAAATTCTCTGCTGAGTTCAATGACACCTCACACAAGGGTCCTTAAAGGGTTCAAATGTTATGAAAGGGGGTGTGGCTTAAGCATAGGGGCGGGCCAAACCACCACCAATAAAAAACAAACTCTGCTGAGTTCAATGACACCTCACACAAGGGTCTACCTTAAATGGTTAAAATGTTATAAAAGGGGGCGTGGCTTAAGCATAGGGGCGGGCCAAACCTTCACCAATCAAAAACAAATTCTCTGCTGAGTTCAATGACACCTCACACAAGGGTCAACGTTAAACGGTTCAAACGTTATGAAAGGGGGCGTGGCTTAAGCATAGGGGGAGGGCCAAAACAAACTGCTGAGTTCAATGACACCTCACACAAGGATCCTTAAATGGTTCAAATGTTATGAAAGGGGGCGTGGCTTAAGCATAGGGGGCGGGCCAAAACATCACCAATCAAAAACAAATTCTCTGCTGAGTTCAATGACACCTCACACAAGGGTCAACGTTAAACGGTTCAAATGTTATGGAAGCGGGCGTGGCTTAAGCATAGGGGGAGGGCCAAAACAAACTGCCGAGTTCAATGACACCACACACAAGACTCTACCTTAAGCGGTTCAAATGTTATGAAAGGGGGCGTGGCTTAAGCATAGGGGGCGGGCCAAACCATCACCAATAACAAACAAACTCTCTGCTGAGTTCAATGACACCTCACACAAGGGTCTACCTTAAACGGTTCAAATGTTATGAAAGGGGGCGTGGCTTAAGCATAGGGGGCGGGCCAAACCATCACCAATAAAAAAACTCTCTGCTGAGTTCAACGACACCTCACACAAGGGACTACCTTAAACGGTTCAAATGTTATGAAAGGGGGCGTGGCTTAAGCATAGCGGGCGGGCCAAACCATCACCAATAAAGAAGGAAGTCTCTGCTGAGTTCATTGATACCTCACACAAGGGTCTACCTTAAACGGTTAAAATGTTATAAAAGGGGGCGTGGCTTAAGCATAGGGGCGGGCCAAACCTTCACCAATCAAAAACAAATTCTCTGCTGAGTTCAATGACACCTCACACAAGGGTCCTTAAAGGGTTCAAACGTTATGAAAGGGGGTGTGGCTTAAGCATAGGGGGCGGGCCAAACCACCACCAATAAAAAACAAACTCTCTGCTGAGTTCAATGACACCTCACACAAGGATCCTTAAATGGTTCAAATGTTATGAAAGGGGGCGTGGCTTAAGCATAGCGGGAGGGCCAAAACAAACTCTGCCGAGTTCAATGACACCACACACAAGACTCTACCTTAAGCGGTTCAAATGTTATGAAAGGGGGCGTGGCTTAACCATAGGGGGCGGACCAAAACATCACCAATCAAAAACAAATTCTCTGCTGAGTTCAATGACATCTCACACAAGACTCTACCTTAAGCGGTTCAAATGTTATGAAAGGGGGCGTGGCTTAAGCATAGGGGGAGGGCCTAAACAAACTCTGTTGAGTTCAATGACACCACACACAAGACTCTACCTTAAGCGGTTCAAATGTTATGAAAGGGGCGTGGCTTAAGCATAGGGGGCGGGCCAAACCATCACCAATAAAAAACAAACTCTCTGCTGAGTTCAACGACACCTCACACAAGGGACTACCTTAAACGGTTCAAATGTTATGAAAGGGGGCGTGGCTTAAGCATAGGGGGCGGGCCAAACCATCACCAATAAAGAAGGAAGTCTCTGCTGAGTTCATTGATACCTCACACACGGGTCTACCTTAAACGGTAAAAATGTTCTAAAAGGGGGCGTGGCTTAAGCATAGGGGCGGGCCAAACCTTCACCAATCAAAAACAAATTCTTTGCTGAGTTCAATGACACCTCACACAAGGGTCCTTAAATGGTTCAAATGTTATGAAAGGGGGCGTGGCTTAAGCATAGGGGGAGGGCCAAAACAAACTGCCGAGTTCAATGACACCACACAAGACTCTACCTTAAGCGGTTCAAATGTTATGAAAGGGGGCGTGGCTTAAGCATAGGGGCGTGCCAAACCATCCCCAATAAAGAAGGAAGTCTCTGCTGAGTTCATTGATACCTCACACAAGGGTCTACCTTAAACTGTTCAAATGTTGTGAAAGGGGGCGTGGCTAAAGCATAGGGGGCGGGCCAAAACATCACCAATCAAAAACAAATTCTCTGCTGAGTTCAATGACACCTCACACAAGGGTCAACGTTAAACGGTTCAAATGTTATGAAAGTGGGCGTGGCTTAAGCATAGGGGGAGGGCCACAACAAACTCTGCCGAGTTCAATGACACCACACACAAGACTCTACCTTAAGCGTTTCAAATGTTATGAAAGGGGGCGTGGCTTAAGCATAGGGGCGGGCCAAACCACCACCAATCAAAAACAAATTCTCTGCTGAGTTCAATGACACCTCACAAAAGGGTCTACCTTAAACGGTTAAAATGTTATAAAATGGGGCGTGGCTTAAGCATAGGGGCGGGCCAAACATTCACCAATCAAAAACAAATTCTCTGCTGAGTTCAATGAAACCTCACAAAAGGGTCAACGTTAAACGGTTCAAATGTTATGAAAGGGGGCGTGGCTTAAGCATAGGGGCGGGCCAAACCATCACCAATAAAAAAATCAAACTCTCTGCTGAGTTCAATGACACCTCACACAAGGGTCCTTAAATGGTTCAAATGTTATGAAAGGGGGCATGGCTTAAGCATAGGGGGAGGGCCAAAACAAACTCTGCCGAGTTCAATGACAACACACACAAGACTCTACCTTAAGCGGTTCAAATGTTATGAAAGGGGGCGTGGCTTAAGCATAGGGGGCGGGCCAAACCATCACCAATAAATAAGGACGTCTCTGCTGAGTTCATTGATACCTCACACAAGGGTCTACCATAAACGGTTAAAATGTTATGAAAGGGGGCGTGGCTTAAGCATAGGGGCGGGCCAAACCTTCACTAATCAAAAACAAATTCTCTGCTGAGTTCAATGACACCTCACATAAGGGTCAACGTTAAACGGTTAAAATGTTATGAAAGTGGGCGTGGCTTAAGCATAGAGGGAGGGCCAAAACAAATTCTGCTGAGTTCAATGACACCTCACACAAGGGTCCTTAAATGGTTCAAATGTTATGATAGGGGCGTGGCTTAAGCATAGGGGGCGGGCCAAACCATCACCAATCAAAAACAAATTATCTGCTGAGTTCAATGACACCTCACACAAGGGTCAACGTTAAACGGTTCAAATGTTATGAAAGTGGGCGTGGCTTAAGCATAGGGGGAGGGCCAAAACAAACTGCCGAGTTCAATGACACCACACACAAGACTCTACCTTAAGCGGTTCAAATGTTATGAAAGGGGGCGTGGCTTAAGCATAGGGGGCGGAACAAACCATCACCAATAAAGAAGGACGTCTCTGCTGAGTTCATTGATACCTCACACAAGGGTCTACCTTAAACGGTTAAAATGTTATAAAAGGGGGCGTGGCTTAAGCATAGGGGGAGGGCCAAAACAAATTCTCTGCTGAGTTCAATGACACCTCACACAAGGGTCTACCTTAAACTGTTCATATGTTATGAAAGGGGGCGTGGCTAAAGCATAGGGGGCGGGCCAAAACAAACTCTGCTGAGTTCAATGACACCACACACAAGGGTCTACCTTAAACTGTTGAAATGTTATGAAAGGGGGCGTGGCTTAAGCATAGGGGGCGTGCCAAATCATCACCAATAAAGAAGGAAGTCTCTGCTGAGTTCAACAACACCTCACACAAGGGACTACCTTAAACGGTTCAAATGTTATGAAAGTGGGCGTGGCTTAAGCATAGGGGGAGGGCCAAAACAAACTCTGCTGAGTTCAATGACACCACACACAAGACTCTACCTTAAGCGGTTCAAATGTTATGAAAGGAGGCGTGGCTTAAGCATAGGGGGCGGGCCAAACCATCACCCATAAAGAAGGACGTCTCTGCTGAGTTCATTGATACCTCACACAAGGGTCTACCTTAAACGGTTAAAATGTTATAAAAGGGGGCGTGGCTTAAGCATAGGGGCGGGCCAAACCTGCACCAATCAAAAACAAATTCTCTGCTGAGTTCAATGACACCTCACACAAGGGTCCTTAAATGGTTCAAATGTTATGAAAGGGCGTGGCTTAAGCATAGGGGGCGGGCCAAACCATCACCAATAAAAAACAAACTCTCTGCTGAGTTCAGTGACACCTCACACAAGGGTCAATGTTAAACGGTTCAAATGTTATGAAGGGGGGCGTGGCTTAAGCATAGGGGGCGGGCCAAACCATCACCAATAAAAAACAAACTCTCTGCTGAGTTCAATGACACCTCACACAAGGGTCTACGTTAAACTGTTCAAATGTTGTGAAAGGGGGCGTGGCTAAAGCATAGGGGGCGGGCCAAAACATCACCAATCAAAAACAAATTATCTGCTGAGTTCAATGACACCTCACACAAGGGTCAACGTTAAACGGTTCAAATGTTATGAGAGTGGGCGTGGCTTAAGCATAGGGGGAGGGCCAAAACAAACTCTGCCGAATTCAATGACACCACACACAAGACTCTACCTTAAGCGGTTCAAATGTTATGAAAGGGGGCGTGGCTTAAGCATAGGGGGCGTGCCAAATCATCACCAATAAAGAAGGAAGTCTCTGCTGAGTTCAACAACACCTCACACAAGGGACTACCTTAAACGGTTCAAATGTTATGAAAGTGGGCGTGGCTTAAGCATAGTGGGAGGGCCAAAACAAACTGCCGAGTTCAATGACACCACACACAAGACTCTACCTTAAGCGGTTCAAATGTTATGAAAGGGGGAGTGGCTTAAGCATAGGGGGCGGGCCAAACCATCACCAATAAAGAAGGACGTCTCTGCTGAGTTCATTGATACCTCACACAAGGGTCTACCTTAAACGGTTAAAATGTTATAAAAGGGGGCGTGGCTTAAGCATAGGGGGAGGGCCAAAACAAATTCTCTGCTGAGTTTAATGACACCTCACACAAGGGTCAACGTTAAACTGTTCAAATGTTGTGAAAGGGGGCGTGGCTAAAGCATAGGGGGCGGGCCAAAACATCACCAATCAAAAACAAATTCTCTGCTGAGTTCAATGACACCTCACACAAGGGTCAACGTTAAACGGTTCCAATGTTATGAAAGTGGGCGTGGCTTAAGCATTGGGGGAGGGCCAAAACAAACTCTGCCGAGTTCAATGACACCACACACAAGACTCTACCTTAAGCGGTTCAAATGTTATGAAAGGGGGCGTGGCTTAAGCATAGGGGGCGGGCCAAACCACCACCAATAAAAAACAAACTCTCTGCTGAGTTCAATGACACCTCACACAAGGGTCTACCTTAAACGGTTAAAATGTTATAAAAGGGGGCGTGGCTTAAGCATAGGGGCGGGCCAAACCTTCACCAATCAAAAACAAATTCGCTGCTGAGTTCAATGACACCTCAGACAAGGGTCCTCCTTAAACTGTTCAAATGTTGTGAAAGGGGGCGTGGCTAAAGCATAGAGGGCGGACCAAAACATCACCAATCAAAAACAAATTCTCTGCTGAGTTCAATGACACCTCACACAAGGGTCAACGTTAAACGGTTCAAATGTTATGAAAGGGGGCGTGGCTTAAGCATAGGGGGCGGGCCAAACCATCACCAATAAAAAACAAACTCTCTGCTGAGTTCAATGACACCTCACACAAGGGTCTACCTTAAACGGTTAAAATGTTATAAAAGGGGGCGTGGTTTAAGCATAGGGGCGGGCCAAACCTTCACCAATCAAAAACAAATTATGTGCTGAGTTCAATGACACCTCACACAAGGGTCCTTAAATGGTTCAAATGTTATGAAACCGGGCGTGGCTTAAGCATAGGGGGAGGGCCAAAACAAACTGCTGAGTTCAATGACACCACACACAAGGGTCAACGTTAAACGGTTAAAATGTTATGAAAATGGGCGTGGCTTAAGCATAGGGGGAGGGCCAAAACAAACTCTGCTGAGTTCAATGACACCACACACAAGACTCTACCTTAAGCGGTTCAAATGTTATGAAAGGGGGCGTGGCTTAAGCATAGGGGGCGGGCCAAACCTTCACCAATCAAAAACAAATTCTCTGCTGAGTTCAATGACACCTCACACAAGGGTCTACCTTAAACGGTTAAAATGTTATAAAAGGGGGCATGGCTTAAGCATAGGGGCGGGCCAAACCTTCACCAATCAAAAACAAATTCTCTGCTGAGTTCAATGACACCTCACACAAGGGTCCTTAAATGGTTCAAATGTTATGAAAGGGGCGTGGCTTAAGCATAGGGGGCGGGCCAAACCATCACCAATAAAAAACAAACTCTCTGCTGAGTTCAATGACACCTCACACAAGGGTCTACGTTAAACTGTTCAAATGTTGTGAAAGGGGGCGTGGCTAAAGCATAGGGGGCGGGCCAAAACATCACCAATCAAAAACAAATTATCTGCTGAGTTCAATGACACCTCACACAAGGGTCAACGTTAAACGGTTCAAATGTTATGAGAGTGGGCGTGTCTTAAGCATAGGGGGAGGGCCAAAACAAACTCTGCCGAGTTCAATGACACCACACACAAGACTCTACCTTAAGCGGTTCAAATGTTATGAAAGGGGGCGTGGCTTAAGCATAGGGGGCGTGCCAAATCATCACCAATAAAGAAGGAAGTCTCTGCTGAGTTCAACAACACCTCACACAAGGGACTACCTTAAACGGTTCAAATGTTATGAAAGTGGGCGTGGCTTAAGCATAGGGGGAGGGCCAAAACAAACTCTGCCGAGTTCAATGACACCACACACAAGAATCTACCTTAAGCGGTTCAAATGTTATGAAAGGGGGAGTGGCTTAAGCATAGGGGGCGGGCCAAACCATCACCAATAAAGAAGGACGTCTCTGCTGAGTTCATTGATACCTCACACAAGGGTCTACCTTAAACGGTTAAAATGTTATAAAAGGGGGCGTGGCTTAAGCATAGGGGGAGGGCCAAAACAAATTCTCTACTGAGTTCAATGACACCTCACACAAGGGTCTACCTTAAACTGTTCATATGTTATGAAAGGGGGCGTGGCTAAAGCATAGGGGGCGGGCCAAAACATCACCAATCAAAAACAAATTCTCTGCTGAGTTCAATGACACCTCACACAAGGGTCTACCTTAAACTGTTCAAATGTTATGAAAGGGGGCGTGGCTTAAGCATAGGGGGCGTGCCAAATCATCACCAATAAAGAAGGAAGTCTCTGCTGAGTTCAACAACACCTCACACAAGGGACTACCTTAAACGGTTCAAATGTTATGAAAGTGGGCGTGGCTTAAGCATAGGTGGAGGGCCAAAACAAACTCTGCCGAGTTCAATGACACCACACACAAGACTCTACCTTAAGCGGTTCAAATGTTATGAAAGGGGGCGTGGCTTAAGCATAGGGGGCGGGCCAAACCATCACCAATAAAGAAGGACGTCTCTGCTGAGTTCATTGATACCTCACACAAGGGTCTACCTTAAACGGTTAAAATGTTATAAAAGGGGGCGTGGCTTAAGCATAGGGGCGGGCCAAACCTTCACCAATCAAAAACAAAGTCTCTGCTGAGTTCAATGACACCTCACACAAGGGTCCTTAAATGGTTCAAATGTTATGAAAGGGCGTGGCTTAAGCATAGGGGGCGGGCCAAACCATCACCAATAAAAAACAAATTCTCTGCTGTGTTCAATGACACCTCACACAAGGGTCTACCTTAAACTGTTCATATGTTATGAAAGGGGGCGTGGCTAAAGCATAGGGGGAGGGCCAAAACAAATTCTCTACTGAGTTCAATGACACCTCACACAAGGGTCTACCTTAAACTGTTCATATGTTATGAAAGGGGGCGTGGCTAAAGCATAGGGGGCGGGCCAAAACATCACCAATCAAAAACAAATTCTCTGCTGAGTTCAATGACACCTCACACAAGGGTCAACGTTAAACGGTTAAAATGTTATGAAAGTGGGCGTGGCTTAAGCATAGGGGGAGGGCCAAAACAAACTCTGCCGAGTTCAATGACACCACACACAAGACTCTACCTTAAGCGGTTCAAATGTTATGAAAGGGGGCGTGGCTTAAGCATAGGGGGCGGGCCAAACCACCACCAATAAAAAACAAACTCTCTGCTGAGTTAAATGACACCTCACACAAGGGTCTACCTTAAACGGTTAAAATGTTATAAAAGGGGGCGTGGCTTAAGCATAGGGGCGGGCCAAACCTTCACCAATCAAAAACAAATTCTCTGCTGAGTTCAATGACACCTCACACAAGGGTCCTCCTTAAACTGTTCAAATGTTGTGAAAGGGGGCGTGGCTAAAGCATAGAGGGCGGGCCAAAACATCACCAATCAAAAACAAATTATGTGCTGAGTTCAATGACACCTCACACAAGGGTCCTTAAATGGTTCAAATGTTATGAAACCGGGCGTGGCTTAAGCATAGGGGGAGGGCCAAAACAAACTCTGCTGAGTTCAATGACACCACACACAAGACTCTACCTTAAGCGGTTAAAATGTTATGAAAAGGGGCGTGGCTTAAGCATAGGGGGCGTGCCAAACCATCACCAATAAAGAAGGACGTCTCTGCTGAGTTCATTGATACATCACACAAGGGTCTACCTTAAGCGGTTCAAATGTTATGAAAGGCGGCGTGGCTTAAGCATAGGGGGCGGGCCAAACCATCACCAATAACAAACAAACTCTCTGCTGAGTTCAATGACACCTCACACAAGGGTCTACCTTAAATGGTTAAAATGTTATAAAAGGGGGCGTGGCTTAAGCATAGGGGCGGGCCAAACCTTCACCAATCAAAAACAAATTCTCTGCTGAGTTCAATGACACCTCACACAAGGGTCAACGTTAAACGGTTCAAACGTTATGAAAGGGGGCGTGGCTTAAGCATAGGGGGAGGGCCAAAACAAACTCTGCTGAGTTCAATGACACCTCACACAAGGGTCCTTAAATGGTTCAAATGTTATGAAAGGGGGCGTGGCTTAAGCATAGGGGGAGGGCCAAAACAAACTGAGTTCAATGACACCACACACAAGACTCTACCTTAAGCGGTTCAAATGTTATGAAAGGGGGCGTGGCTTAAGCATAGGGGGCGGGCCAAAACATCACCAATCAAAAACAAATTATCTGCTGAGTTCAATGACACCTCACACAAGACTCTACCTTAAGCGGTTCAAATGTTATGAAAGGGGGCGTGGCTTAAGCATAGGGGGAGGGCCAAAACAAACTCTGTTGAGTTCAATGACACCACACACAAGACTCTACCTTAAGCGGTTCAAATGTTATGAAAGGGGCGTGGCTTAAGCATAGGGGGCGGGCCAAACCATCACCAATAAAAAACAAACTCTCTGCTGAGTTCAATGACACCTCACACAAGGGTCCTTAAATGGTTCAAATGTTATGAAAGGGGCGTGGCTTAAGCATAGGGGGCGGGCCAAACCATCACCAATAAAAAACAAACTCTCTGCTGAGTTCAATGACACCTCACACAAGGGTCTACGTTAAACTGTTCAAATGTTGTGAAAGGGGGCGTGGCTAAAGCATAGGGGGCGGGCCAAAACATCACCAATCAAAAACAAATTATCTGCTGAGTTCAATGACACCTCACACAAGGGTCAACGTTAAACGATTCAAATGTTATGAGAGTGGGCGTGTCTTAAGCATAGGGGGAGGGCCAAAACAAACTCTGCCGAGTTCAATGACACCACACACAAGACTCTACCTTAAGCGGTTCAAATGTTATGAAAGGGGGCGTGGCTTAAGCATAGGGGGCGTGCCAAATCATCACCAATAAAGAAGGAAGTCTCTGCTGAGTTCAACAACACCTCACACAAGGGACTACCTTAAACGGTTCAAATGTTATGAAAGTGGGCGTGGCTTAAGCATAGGGGGAGGGCCAAAACAAACTCTGCCGAGTTCAATGACACCACACAAGACTCTACCTTAAGCGGTTCAAATGTTATGAAAGGGGGAGTGGCTTAAGCATAGGGGGCGGGCCAAACCATCACCAATAAAGAAGGACGTCTCTGCTGAGTTCATTGATACCTCACACAAGGGTCTACCTTAAACGGTTAAAATGTTATAAAAGGGGGTGTGGCTTAAGCATAGGGGGCGGACCAAAACATCACCAATCAAAAACAAATTCTCTGCTGAGTTCAATGACATCTCACACAAGACTCTACCTTAAGCGGTTCAAATGTTATGAAAGGGGCGTGGCTTAAGCATAGGGGGCGGGCCAAACCATCACCAATAAAAAACAAACTCTCTGCTGAGTTCAATGACACCTCACACAAGGGTCCTTAAATGGTTCAAATGTTATGAAAGGGGCGTGGCTTAAGCATAGGGGGCGGGCCAAACCATCACCAATAAAAAACAAACTCTCTGCTGAGTTCAATGACACCTCACACAAGGGTCCTTAAATGGTTCAAATGTTATGAAAGGGGCGTGGCTTAAGCATAGGGGGCGGGCCAAACCATCACCAATAAAAAACAAACTCTCTGCTGAGTTCAATGACACCTCACACAAGGGTCTACCTTAAGCGGTTCAAATGTTATGAAAGGGGCGTGGCTTAAGCATAGGGGGCGGGCCAAACCATCACCAATAAAAAACAAACTCTCTGCTGAGTTCAACGACACCTCACACAAGGGACTACCTTAAACGGTTCAAATGTTATGAAAGGGGGCGTGGCTTAAGCATAGGGGGCGGGCCAAACCATCACCAATAAAGAAGGAAGTCTCTGCTGAGTTCATTGATACCTCACACACGGGTCTACCTTAAACGGTAAAAATGTTCTAAAAGGGGGCGTGGCTTAAGCATAGGGGCGGGCCAAACCTTCACCAATCAAAAACAAATTCTTTGCTGAGTTCAATGACACCTCACACAAGGGTCCTTAAATGGTTCAAATGTTATGAAAGGGGGCGTGGCTTAAGCATAGGGGGAGGGCCAAAACAAACTGCCGAGTTCAATGACACCACACAAGACTCTACCTTAAGCGGTTCAAATGTTATGAAAGGGGGCGTGGCTTAAGCATAGGGGGCGTGCCAAACCATCACCAATAAAGAAGGACGTCTCTGCTGAGTTCATTGATACATCACACAAGGGTCTACCTTAAGCGGTTCAAATGTTATGAAAGGCGGCGTGGCTTAAGCATAGGGGGCGGGCCAAACCATCACCAATAACAAACAAACTCTCTGCTGAGTTCAATGACACCTCACACAAGGGTCTACCTTAAATGGTTAAAATGTTATAAAAGGGGGCGTGGCTTAAGCATAGGGGCGGGCCAAACCTTCACCAATCAAAAACAAATTCTCTGCTGAGTTCAATGACACCTCACACAAGGGTCAACGTTAAACGGTTCAAACGTTATGAAAGGGGGCGTGGCTTAAGCATAGGGGGAGGGCCAAAACAAACTCTGCTGAGTTCAATGACACCTCACACAAGGGTCCTTAAATGGTTCAAATGTTATGAAAGGGGGCGTGGCTTAAGCATAGGGGGAGGGCCAAAACAAACTGAGTTCAATGACACCACACACAAGACTCTACCTTAAGCGGTTCAAATGTTATGAAAGGGGGCGTGGCTTAAGCATAGGGGGCGGGCCAAAACATCACCAATCAAAAACAAATTATCTGCTGAGTTCAATGACACCTCACACAAGGGTCAACGTTAAACGGTTCAAATGTTATGGAAGTGGGCGTGGCTTAAGCATAGCGGGAGGGCCAAAACAAACTCTGCCGAGTTCAATGACACCACACACAAGACTCTACCTTAAGCGGTTCAAATGTTATGAAAGGGGGTGTGGCTTAACCATAGGGGGCGGACCAAAACATCACCAATCAAAAACAAATTCTCTGCTGAGTTCAATGACATCTCACACAAGACTCTACCTTAAGCGGTTCAAATGTTATGAAAGGGGGCGTGGCTTAAGCATAGGGGGAGGGCCAAAACAAACTCTGTTGAGTTCAATGACACCACACACAAGACTCTACCTTAAGCGGTTCAAATGTTATGAAAGGGGCGTGGCTTAAGCATAGGGGGCGGGCCAAACCATCACCAATAAAAAACAAACTCTCTGCTGAGTTCAATGACACCTCACACAAGGGTCCTTAAATGGTTCAAATGTTATGAAAGGGGCGTGGCTTAAGCATAGGGGGCGGGCCAAACCATCACCAATAAAAAACAAACTCTCTGCTGAGTTCAATGACACCTCACACAAGGGTCTACGTTAAACTGTTCAAATGTTGTGAAAGGGGGCGTGGCTAAAGCATAGGGGGCGGGCCAAAACATCACCAATCAAAAACAAATTATCTGCTGAGTTCAATGACACCTCACACAAGGGTCAACGTTAAACGATTCAAATGTTATGAGAGTGGGCGTGTCTTAAGCATAGGGGGAGGGCCAAAACAAACTCTGCCGAGTTCAATGACACCACACACAAGACTCTACCTTAAGCGGTTCAAATGTTATGAAAGGGGGCGTGGCTTAAGCATAGGGGGCGTGCCAAATCATCACCAATAAAGAAGGAAGTCTCTGCTGAGTTCAACAACACCTCACACAAGGGACTACCTTAAACGGTTCAAATGTTATGAAAGTGGGCGTGGCTTAAGCATAGGGGGAGGGCCAAAACAAACTCTGCCGAGTTCAATGACACCACACAAGACTCTACCTTAAGCGGTTCAAATGTTATGAAAGGGGGAGTGGCTTAAGCATAGGGGGCGGGCCAAACCATCACCAATAAAGAAGGACGTCTCTGCTGAGTTCATTGATACCTCACACAAGGGTCTACCTTAAACGGTTAAAATGTTATAAAAGGGGGTGTGGCTTAAGCATAGGGGGCGGACCAAAACATCACCAATCAAAAACAAATTCTCTGCTGAGTTCAATGACATCTCACACAAGACTCTACCTTAAGCAGTTCAAATGTTATGAAAGGGGGCGTGGTTTAAGCATAGGGGGCGGGCCAAACCATCACCAATAAAAAACAAACTCTCTGCTGAGTTCAATGACACCTCACACAAGGGTCCTTAAATGGTTCAAATGTTATGAAAGGGGCGTGGCTTAAGCATAGGGGGCGGGCCAAACCATCACCAATAAAAAACAAACTCTCTGCTGAGTTCAATGACACCTCACACAAGGGTCCTTAAATGGTTCAAATGTTATGAAAGGGGCGTGGCTTAAGCATAGGGGGCGGGCCAAACCATCACCAATAAAAAACAAACTCTCTGCTGAGTTCAATGACACCTCACACAAGGGTCCTTAAATGGTTCAAATGTTATGAAAGGGGGCGTGGCTTAAGCATAGGGGGAGGGCCAAAACAAACTGCCGAGTTCAATGACACCACACAAGACTCTACCTTAAGCGGTTCAAATGTTATGAAAGGGGGCGTGGCTTAAGCATAGGGGCGGGCCACACCATCACCAATAAAGAAGGAAGTCTCTGCTGAGTTCATTGATACCTCACACAAGGGTCTACCTTAAACGGTTCAAATGTTATGAGAGGGGGCGTGGCTTTAGCATAGGGGGTGGGCCAAACCATCACCAATAAAAAACAAACTCTCTGCTGAGTTCAACGACACCTCACACAAGGGACTACCTTAAACGGTTCAAATGTTATGAAAGGGGGCGTGGCTTAAGCATAGGGGGCGGGCCAAACCATCACCAATAAAGAAGGAAGTCTCTGCTGAGTTCATTGATACCTCACACACGGGTCTACCTTAAACGGTAAAAATGTTATAAAAGGGGGCGTGGCTTAAGCATAGGGGCGGGCCAAACCTTCACCAATCAAAAACAAATTCTCTGCTGAGTTCAATGACACCTCACACAAGGGTCCTTAAATGGTTCAAATGTTATGAAAGTGGGCGTGGCTTAAGCATAGGGGGAGGGCCAAAACAAACTGCCGAGTTCAATGACACCACACACAAAACTCTACCTTAAGCGGTTCAAATGTTATGAGAGGGGGCGTGGCTTAAGCATAGGGGGCGGGCCAAACCATCACCAATAAAAAACAAACTCTGCTGAGTTCAATGACACCTCACACAAGGGTCTACCTTAAACTGTTCAAATGTTATAAAAGGGGGCGTGGCTAAAGCATAGGGGGCGGGCCTAAACATCACCAATCAAAAACAAATTCTCTGCTGAGTTCAATGACACCTCACACAAGGGTCTACCTTAAACTGTTCAAATGTTATGAAAGGGGGCGTGGCTTAAGCATAGGGGGCGGGCCAAACCATCACCAATAAAGAAGGAAGTCTGTGCTGAGTTCATTGATACCTCACACAAGGGTCTACCTTAAACTGTTCAAATGTTGTGAAAGGGGGCGTGGCTTAAGCATAGGGGGCGGGCCAAACCATCACCAATAAAAAACTAATTATCTGCTGAGTTCAACAACACCTCACACAAGGGACTACCTTAAATGGTTCAAATGTTATGAAACCGGGCGTGGCTTAAGCATAGGGGGAGGGCCAAAACAAACTCTGCTGAGTTCAATGACACCACACACAAGGGTCAACGTTAAACGGTTAAAATGTTATGAAAATGGGCGTGGCTTAAGCATAGGGGGAGGGCCAAAACAAACTCTGCTGAGTTCAATGACACCACACACAAGACTCTACCTTAAGCGGTTCAAATGTTATAAAAGGGGGCGTGGCTTAAGCATAGGGGCGGGCCAAACCTTCACCAATCAAAAACAAATTCTCTGCTGAGTTCAATGACACCTCACACAAGGGTCAACGTTAAACGGTTCAAATGTTATGAAAGGGGGCGTGGCTTAAGCATAGGGGGCGGGCCAAACCATCACCAATAAAAAACAAACTCTCTGCTGAGTTCAATGACACCTCACACAAGGGTCTACCTTAAACGGTTAAAATGTTATAAAAGGGGGCGTGGTTTAAGCATAGGGGCGGGCCAAACCTTCACCAATCAAAAACAAATTATGTGCTGAGTTCAATGACACCTCACACAAGGGTCCTTAAATGGTTCAAATGTTATGAAACCGGGCGTGGCTTAAGCATAGGGGGAGGGCCAAAACAAACTCTGCTGAGTTCAATGACACCACACACAAGGGTCAACGTTAAACGGTTAAAATGTTATGAAAATGGGCGTGGCTTAAGCATAGGGGGAGGGCCAAAACAAACTGCTGAGTTCAATGACACCACACACAAGACTCTACCTTAAGCGGTTCAAATGTTATGAAAGGGGGCGTGGCTTAAGCATAGGGGGCGGACCAAACCTTCACCAATCAAAAACAAATTCTCTGCTGAGTTCAATGACACCTCACACAAGGGTCCTTAAATGGTTCAAATGTTATGAAAGGGGCGTGGCTTAAGCATAGGGGGCGGGCCAAACCATCACCAATAAAAAACAAACTCTCTGCTGAGTTCAATGACACCTCACACAAGGGTCTACCTTAAACTGTTCAAATGTTATGAAAGGGGGCGTGGCTTAAGCATAGGGGGCGGGCCAAACCATCACCAATAAAGAAGGAAGTCTGTGCTGAGTTCATTGATACCTCACACAAGGGTCTACCTTAAACTGTTCAAATGTTGTGAAAGGGGGCGTGGCTAAAGCATAGGGTGCGGGCCAAAACATCACCAGTCAAAAAAAATTTCTCTGCTGAGTTCAATGACACCTCACACAAGGGTCAACGTTAAACGGTTCCAATGTTATGAAAGTGGGCGTGGCTTAAGCATTGGGGGAGGGCCAAAACAAACTCTGCCGAGTTCAATTACACCACACACAAGACTCTACCTTAAGCGGTTCAAATGTTATGAAAGGGGGCGTGGCTTAAGCATAGGGGGCGGGCCAAACCACCACCAATAAAAAACAAACTCTCTGCTGAGTTCAATGACACCTCACACAAGGGTCTACCTTAAACGGTTAAAATATTATAAAAGGGGCGTGGCTTAAGCATAGGGGGCGGGCCAAACCATCACCAATAAAAAACTAATTATCTGCTGAGTTCAACAACACCTCACACAAGGGACTACCTTAAATGGTTCAAATGTTATGAAACCGGGCGTGGCTTAAGCATAGGGGGATGGCCAAAACAAACTCTGCTGAGTTCAATGACACCACACACAAGGGTCAACGTTAAACGGTTAAAATGTTATGAAAATGGGCGTGGCTTAAGCATAGGGGGAGGGCCAAAACAAACTCTGCTGAGTTCAATGACACCACACACAAGACTCTACCTTAAGCGGTTCAAATGTTATAAAAGGGGGCGTGGCTTAAGCATAGGGGCGGGCCAAACCTTCACCAATCAAAAACAAATTCTCTGCTGAGTTCAATGACACCTCACACAAGGGTCAACGTTAAACGGTTCAAATGTTATGAAAGGGGGCGTGGCTTAAGCATAGGGGGCGGGCCAAACCATCACCAATAAAAAACAAACTCTCTGCTGAGTTCAATGACACCTCACACAAGGGTCTACCTTAAACGGTTAAAATGTTATAAAAGGGGGCGTGGTTTAAGCATAGGGGCGGGCCAAACCTTCACCAATCAAAAACAAATTATGTGCTGAGTTCAATGACACCTCACACAAGGGTCCTTAAATGGTTCAAATGTTATGAAACCGGGCGTGGCTTAAGCATAGGGGGAGGGCCAAAACAAACTCTGCTGAGTTCAATGACACCACACACAAGGGTCAACGTTAAACGGTTAAAATGTTATGAAAATGGGCGTGGCTTAAGCATAGGGGGAGGGCCAAAACAAACTGCTGAGTTCAATGACACCACACACAAGACTCTACCTTAAGCGGTTCAAATGTTATGAAAGGGGGCGTGGCTTAAGCATAGGGGGCGGACCAAACCTTCACCAATCAAAAACAAATTCTCTGCTGAGTTCAATGACACCTCACACAAGGGTCCTTAAATGGTTCAAATGTTATGAAAGGGGCGTGGCTTAAGCATAGGGGGCGGGCCAAACCATCACCAATAAAAAACAAACTCTCTGCTGAGTTCAATGACACCTCACACAAGGGTCTACCTTAAACTGTTCAAATGTTATAAAAGGGGGCGTGGCTAAAGTATAGGGGGCGGGCCAAACCATCACCAATAAAGAAGGAAGTCTGTGCTGAGTTCATTGATACCTCACACAAGGGTCTACCTTAAACTGTTCAAATGTTGTGAAAGGGGGCGTGGCTAAAGCATAGGGGGCGGGCCAAAACATCCCCAGTCAAAAAAAAATTCTCTGCTGAGTTCAATGACACCTCACACAAGGGTCAACGTTAAATGGTTCCAATGTTATGAAAGTGGGCGTGGCTTAAGCATTGGGGGAGGGCCAAAACAAACTCTGCCGAGTTCAATTACACCACACACAAGACTCTACCTTAAGCGGTTCAAATGTTATGAAAGCGGGCGTGGCTTAAGCATAGGGGGCGGGCCAAACCACCACCAATAAAAAACAAAATCTCTGCTGAGTTCAATGACACCTCACACAAGGGTCTACCTTAAACGGTTAAAATGTTATAAAAGGGGGCGTGGCTTAAGCATAGGGGGCGGGCCAAACCATCACCAATAAAAAACAAATTATCTGCTGAGTTCAACAACACCTCACACAAGGGACTACCTTAAATGGTTCAAATGTTATGAAACCGGGCGTGGCTTAAGCATAGGGGGAGGGCCAAAACAAACTCTGCTGAGTTCAATGACACCACACACAAGGGTCAACGTTAAACGGTTAAAATGTTATGAAAATGGGCGTGGCTTAAGCATAGGGGGAGGGCCAAAACAAACTCTGCTGAGTTCAATGACACCACACACAAGACTCTACCTTAAGCGGTTCAAATGTTATAAAAGGGGGCGTGGCTTAAGCATAGGGGGCGGGCCAAACCACCACCAATAAAAAACAAACTCTCTGCTGAGTTCAATGACACCTCACACAAGGGTCTACCTTAAACGGTTAAAATATTATAAAAGGGGACGTGGCTTAAGCATAGGGGGCGGGCCAAACCATCACCAATAAAAAACTAATTATCTGCTGAGTTCAACAACACCTCACACAAGGGACTACCTTAAATGGTTCAAATGTTATGAAACCGGGCGTGGCTTAAGCATAGGGGGAGGGCCAAAACAAACTCTGCTGAGTTCAATGACACCACACACAAGGGTCAACGTTAAACGGTTAAAATATTATGAAAATGGGCGTGGCTTAAGCATAGGGGGAGGGCCAAAACAAACTCTGCTGAGTTCAATGACACCACACACAAGACTCTACCTTAAGCGGTTCAAATGTTATAAAAGGGGGCGTGGCTTAAGCATAGGGGCGGGCCAAACCTTCACCAATCAAAAACAAATTCTCTGCTGAGTTCAATGACACCTCACACAAGGGTCAACGTTAAACGGTTCAAATGTTATGAAAGGGGGCGTGGCTTAAGCATAGGGGGCGGGCCAAACCATCACCAATAAAAAACAAAATCTCTGCTGAGTTCAATGACACCTCACACAAGGGTCTACCTTAAACGGTTAAAATGTTATAAAAGGGGGCGTGGTTTAAGCATAGGGGCGGGCCAAACCTTCACCAATCAAAAACAAATTATGTGCTGAGTTCAATGACACCTCACACAAGGGTCCTTAAATGGTTCAAATGTTATGAAACCGGGCGTGGCTTAAGCATAGGGGGAGGGCCAAAACAAACTCTGCTGAGTTCAATGACACCACACACAAGGGTCAACGTTAAACGGTTAAAATGTTATGAAAATGGGCGTGGCTTAAGCATAGGGGGAGGGCCAAAACAAACTCTGCTGAGTTCAATGACACCACACACAAGACTCTACCTTAAGCGGTTCAAATGTTATGAAAGGGGGCGTGGCTTAAGCATAGGGGGCGGACCAAACCTTCACCAATCAAAAACAAATTCTCTGCTGAGTTCAATGACACCTCACACAAGGGTCCTTAAATGGTTCAAATGTTATGAAAGGGGCGTGGCTTAAGCATAGGGGGCGGGCCAAACCATCACCAATAAAAAACAAACTCTCTGCTGAGTTCAATGACACCTCACACAAGGGTCTACCTTAAACTGTTCAAATGTTATAAAAGGGGGCGTGGCTAAAGCATAGGGGGCGGGCCAAACCATCACCAATAAAGAAGGAAGTCTGTGCTGAGTTCATTGATACCTCACACAAGGGTCTACCTTAAACTGTTCAAATGTTGTGAAAGGGGGCGTGGCTAAAGCATAGGGGGCGGGCCAAAACATCCCCAGTCAAAAAAAAATTCTCTGCTGAGTTCAATGACACCTCACACAAGGGTCAACGTTAAATGGTTCCAATGTTATGAAAGTAGGCGTGGCTTAAGCATTGGGGGAGGGCCAAAACAAACTCTGCCGAGTTCAATTACACCACACACAAGACTCTACCTTAAGCGGTTCAAATGTTATGAAAGCGGGCGTGGCTTAAGCATAGGGGGCGGGCCAAACCACCACCAATAAAAAACAAACTCTCTACTGAGTTCAATGACACCTCACACAAGGGTCTACCTTAAACGGTTAAAATGTTATAAAAGGGGGCGTGGCTTAAGCATAGGGGGCGGGCCAAACCATCACCAATAAAAAACAAATTATCTGCTGAGTTCAACAACACCTCACACAAGGGACTACCTTAAATGGTTCAAATGTTATGAAACCGGGCGTGGCTTAAGCATAGGGGGAGGGCCAAAACAAACTCTGCTGAGTTCAATGACACCACACACAAGGGTCAACGTTAAACGGTTAAAATGTTATGAAAATGGGCGTGGCTTAAGCATACGGGGAGGGCCAAAACAAACTCTGCTGAGTTCAATGACACCACACACAAGACTCTACCTTAAGCGGTTCAAATGTTATAAAAGGGGGCGTGGCTTAAGCATAGGGGCGGGCCAAACCTTCACCAATCAAAAACAAATTCTCTGCTGAGTTCAATGACACCTCACACAAGGGTCCTCCTTAAACTGTTCAAATGTTGTGAAAGGGGGCGTGGCTAAAGCATAGAGGGCGGGCCAAAACATCACCAATCAAAAACAAATTCTCTGCTGAGTTCAATGACACCTCACACAAGGGTCAACGTTAAACGGTTCAAATGTTATGAAAGGGGGCGTGGCTTAAGCATAGGGGGCGGGCCAAACCATCACCAATAAAAAACAAACTCTCTGCTGAGTTCAATGACACCTCACACAAGGGTCTACCTTAAACGGTTAAAATGTTATAAAAGGGGGCGTGGTTTAAGCATAGGGGCGGGCCAAACCTTCACCAATCAAAAACAAATTATGTGCTGAGTTCAATGACACCTCACACAAGGGTCCTTAAATGGTTCAAATGTTATGAAACCGGGCGTGGCTTAAGCATAGGGGGAGGGCCAAAACAAACTCTGCTGAGTTCAATGACACCACACACAAGGGTCAACGTTAAACGGTTAAAATGTTATGAAAATGGGCGTGGCTTAAGCATAGGGGGAGGGCCAAAACAAACTCTGCTGAGTTCAATGACACCACACACAAGACTCTACCTTAAGCGGTTCAAATGTTATGAAAGGGGGCGTGGCTTAAGCATAGGGGGCGGGCCAAACCATCACCAATAAAAAACAAACTCTCTGCTGAGTTCAATGACACCTCACACAAGGGTCTACCTTAAACTGTTGAAATGTTATAAAAGGGGGCGTGGCTAAAGCATAGGGGTCGGGCCTAAACATCACCAATCAAAAACAAATTCTCTGCTGAGTTCAATGACACCTCACACAAGGGTCTACCTTAAACTGTTCAAATGTTATGAAAGGGGGCGTGGCTTAAGCATAGGGGGCGGGCCAAACCATCACCAATAAAGAAGGAAGTCTGTGCTGAGTTCATTGATACCTCACACAAGGGTCTACCTTAAACTGTTCAAATGTTGTGAAAGGGGGCGTGGCTAAAGCATAGGGGGCGGGCCAAAACATCACCAGTCAAAAAAAAATTCTCTGCTGAGTTCAATGACACCTCACACAAGGGTCAACGTTAAACGGTTCCAATGTTATGAAACCGGGCGTGGCTTAAGCATATGGGGAGGGCCAAAACAAACTCTGCTGAGTTCAATGACACCACACACAAGGGTCAACGTTAAACGGTTAAAATGTTATGAAAATGGGCGTGGCTTAAGCATAGGGGGAGGGCCAAAACAAACTCTGCTGAGTTCAATGACACCACACACAAAACTCTACCTTAAGCGGTTCAAATGTTATGAAAGGGGGCGTGGCTTAAGCATAGGGGGCGGGCCAAACCATCACCAATAAAGAAGGACGTCTCTGCTGAGTTCATTGATACCTCACACAAGGGTCTACCTTAAACGGTTAAAATGTTATAAAAGGGGGCGTGGCTTAAGCATAGGGGCGGGCCAAACCTTCACCAATCAAAAACAAATTCTCTGCTGAGTTCAATGACACCTCACACAAGGGTCCTCCTTAAACTGTTCAAATGTTGTGAAAGGGGGCGTGGCTAAAGCATAGAGGGCGGGCCAAAACATCACCAATCAAAAACAAATTATGTGCTGAGTTCAATGACACCTCACACAAGGGTCCTTAAATGGTTCAAATGTTATGAAAGGGGCGTGGCTTAAGCATAGGGGGCGGGCCAAACCATCACCAATAAAAAACAAACTCTCTGCTGAGTTCAATGACACCTCACACAAGGGTCAATGTTAAACGGTTCAAATGTTATGAAGGGGGCGTGGCTTAAGCATAGGGGGCGGGCCAAACCATCACCAATAAAAAACAAACTCTGCTGAGTTCAATGACACCTCACACAAGGGTCTACGTTAAACTGTTCAAATGTTGTGAAAGGGGGCGTGGCTAAAGCATAGGGGGCGGGCCAAAACATCACCAATCAAAAACAAATTATCTGCTGAGTTCAATGACACCTCACACAAGGGTCAACGTTAAACGGTTCAAATGTTATGAAAGTGGGCGTGGCTTAAGCATAGGGGGAGGGCCAAAACAAACTCTGCCGAGTTCAATGACACCACACACAAGACTCTACCTTAAGCGGTTCAAATGTTATGAAAGGGGGCGTGGCTTAAGCATAGGGGGCGTGCCAAATCATCACCAATAAAGAAGGAAGTCTCTGCTGAGTTCAACAACACCTCACACAAGGGACTACCTTAAACGGTTCAAATGTTATGAAAGTGGGCGTGGCTTAAGCATAGGGGGAGGGCCAAAACAAACTCTGCCGAGTTCAATGACACCACACACAAGGGTCTACCTTAAATGGTTAAAATGTTATAAAAGGGGGCGTGGCTTAAGCATAGGTGGAGGGCCAAAACAAATTCTCTGCTGAGTTCAATGACACCTCACACAAGGGTCTACCTTAAACTGTTCATATGTTATGAAAGGGGGCGTGGCTAAAGCATAGAGGTCGGGCCAAAACATCACCAATCAAAAACAAATCTCAGCTGAGTTCAATGACACCTCACACAAGGGTCAACGTTAAACGGTTAAAATGTTATGAAAGTGGGCGTGGCTTAAGCATAGGGGGAGGGCCAAAACAAATTCTCTGCTGAGTTCAATGACACCTCACACAAGGGTCGACCTTAAACTGTTCAAATGTTATAAAAGGGGGCGTGGCTAAAGCTAGGGGGCGGGCCAAAACATCACCAATCAAAAACAAATTCTCTGCTGAGTTCAATGACACCTCACACAAGGGTCTACCTTAAACTGTTCAAATGTTATGAAAGGGGGCGTGGCTTAAGCATAGGGGGCGGGCCAAACCATCACCAATAAAGAAGGAAGTCTGTGCAGAGTTCATTGATACCTCACACAAGGGTCTACCTTAAACTGTTCAAATGTTGTGAAAGGGGGCGTGGCTAAAGCATAGGGGGCGGGCCAAAACATCACCAATAAAAAATAAATTCTCTGCTGAGTTCAATGACACCTCACACAAGGGTCAACGTTAAACGGTTAAAATGTTATGAAAGTGGGCATGGCTTAAGCATAGGGGGAGGGCCAAAACAAACTCTGCTGAGTTCAATGACACCTCACACAAGGGTCTACCTTAAACTGTTCAAATGTTGTGAAAGGGGGCGTGGCTAAAGCATAGGGGGCGGGCCAAAACATCACCAATAAAAAATAAATTCTCTGCTGAGTTCAATGACACCACACACAAGACTCTACCTTAAGCGGTTCAAATGTTATGAAAGGGGGCGTGGCTTAAGCATAGGGGGCGGGCCAAACCACCAATAAAAAACAAACTCTCTGCTGAGTTCAATGACACCTCACACAAGGGTCTACCTTAAACGGTTAAAATGTTATAAAAGGGGGCGTGGCTTAAGCATAGGGGGAGGGCCAAAACAAATTCTCTGCTGAGTTCAATGACACCTCACACAAGGGTCTACCTTAAACTGTTCATATGTTATGAAAGGGGGCGTGGCTAAAGCATAGGGGGCGGGCCAAAACATCACCAATCAAAAACAAATTCTCTGCTGAGTTCAATGACACCTCACACAAGGGTCTACCTTAAACTGTTCAAATGTTATGAAAGGGGGCGTGGCTTAAGCATAGGGGGCGTGCCAAATCATCACCAATAAAGAAGGAAGTCTCTGCTGAGTTCAACAACACCTCACACAAGGGACTACCTTAAACGGTTCAAATGTTATGAAAGTGGGCGTGGCTTAAGCATAGGGGGAGGGCCAAAACAAACTCTGCCGAGTTCAATGACACCACACACAAGACTCTACCTTAAGCGGTTCAAATGTTATGAAAGGGGGCGTGGCTTAAGCATAGGGGGCGGGCCAAACCATCACCAATAAAGAAGGACGTCTCTGCTGAGTTCATTGATACCTCACACAAGGGTCTACCTTAAACGGTTAAAATGTTATAAAAGGGGGCGTGGCTTAAGCATAGGGGGAGGGCCAAAACAAATTCTCTGCTGAGTTCAATGACACCTCACACAAGGGTCTACCTTAAACTGTTCAAATGTTGTGAAAGGGGGCGTGGCTAAAGCATAGGGGGCGGGCCAAAACATCACCAATCAAAAACAAATTCTCTGCTGAGTTCAATGACACCTCACACAAGGGTCAATGTTAAACGGTTCCAATGTTATGAAAGTGGGCGTGGCTTAAGCATTGGGGGAGGGCCAAAACAAACTCTGCCGAGTTCAATGACACCACACACAAGACTACCTTAAGCGGTTCAAATGTTATGAAAGGGGGCGTGGCTTAAGCATAGGGGGCGGGCCAAACCACCACCAATAAAAAACAAACTCTCTGCTGAGTTCAATGACACCTCACACAAGGGTCCTCCTTAAACTGTTCAAATGTTGTGAAAGGGGGCGTGGCTAAAGCATAGAGGGCAGGCCAAAACATCACCAATCAAAAACAAATTATGTGCTGAGTTCAATGACACCTCACACAAGGTTCCTTAAATGGTTCAAATGTTATGAAACCGGGCGTGGCTTAAGCATAGGGGGAGGGCCAAAACAAACTCTGCTGAGTTCAATGACACCACACACAAGGGTCAACGTTAAACGGTTAAAATGTTATGAAAATGGGCGTGGCTTAAGCATAGGGGGAGGGCCAAAACAAACTCTGCTGAGTTCAATGACACCACACAAAAGACTCTACCTTAAGCGGTTAAAATGTTATGAAAGGGGGCGTGGCTTAAGCATAGGGGGCGGGCCAAACCTTCACCAATCAAAAACAAATTCTCTGCTGAGTTCAATGACACCTCACACAAGGGTCAATGTTAAACGGTTCAAATGTTATGAAGGGGGCGTGGCTTAAGCATAGGGGGCGGGCCAAACCATCACCAATAAAAAACAAACTCTCTGCCGAGTTCAATGACACCACACACAAGACTCTACCTTAAGCGGTTCAAATGTTATGAAAGGGGGCGTGGCTTAAGCATAGGGGGCGTGCCAAATCATCACCAATAAAGAAGGAAGTCTCTGCTGAGTTCAACACCACACACACAAGGGTCTACCTTAAACGGTTAAAATGTTATAAAAGGGGGCGTGGCTTAAGCATAGGTGGAGGGCCAAAACAAATTCTCTGCTGAGTTCAATGACACCTCACACAAGGGTCTACCTTAAACTGTTCATATGTTATGAAAGGGGGCGTGGCTAAAGCATAGAGGTCGGGCCAAAACATCACCAATCAAAAACAAATTCTCTGCTGAGTTCAATGACACCTCACACAAGGGTCAACGTTAAACGGTTAAAATGTTATGAAAGTGGGCGTGGCTTAAGCATAGGGGGAGGGCCAAAACAAATTCTCTGCTGAGTTCAATGACACCTCACACAAGGGTCTACCTTAAACTGTTCAAATGTTATAAAAGGGGGCGTGGCTAAAGCATAGGGGGCGGGCCAAAACATCACCAATCAAAAACAAATTCTCTGCTGAGTTCAATGACACCTCACACAAGGGTCTACCTTAAACTGTTCAAATGTTATGAAAGGGGGCGTGGCTTAAGCATAGAGGGCGGGCCAAACCATCACCAATAAAGAAGGAAGTCTGTGCAGAGTTCATTGATACCTCACACAAGGGTCTACCTTAAACTGTTCAAATGTTGTGAAAGGGGGCGTGGCTAAAGCATAGGGGGCGGGCCAAAACATCACCAATCAAAAATAAATTCTCTGCTGAGTTCAATGACACCTCACACAAGGGTCAACGTTAAACGGTTCCAATGTTATGAAAGTGGGCGTGGCTTAAACATTGGGGGAGGGCCAAAACAAACTGCCGAGTTCAATGACACCACACACAAGACTCTACCTTAAGCGGTTCAAATGTTATGAAAGGGGGCGTGGCTTAAGCATAGGGGGCGGGCCAAACCTTCACCAATCAAAAACAAATTCTCTGCTGAGTTCAATGACACCTCACACAAGGGTCCTCCTTAAACTGTTCAAATGTTGTGAAAGGGGGCGTGGCTAAAGCATAGAGGGCGGGCCAAAACATCACCAATCAAAAACAAATTCTCTGCTGAGTTCAATGACACCTCACACAAGGGTCCTCCTTAAACTGTTCAAATGTTGTGAAAGTGGGCGTGGCTTAAGCATAGGGGGAGGGCCAAAACAAACTCTGCCGAGTTCAATGACACCACACACAAGACTCTACCTTAAGCGGTTCAAATGTTATGAAAGTGGGCGTGGCTTAAGCATAGGGGGCGTGCCAAGTCATCACCAATAAAGAAGGAAGTCTCTGCTGAGTTCAACAACACCTCACACAAGGGACTACCTTAAACGGTTCAAATGTTATGAAAGTGGGCGTGGCTTAAGCATAGGGGGAGGGCCAAAACAAACTCTGCCGAGTTCAATGACACCACACACAAGACTCTACCTTAAGCGGTTCAAATGTTATGAAAGGGGGCGTGGCTTAAGCATAGGGGGCGTGCCAAATCATCACCAATAAAGAAGGAAGTCTCTGCTGAGTTCAACAACACCTCACACAAGGGACTACCTTAAACGGTTCAAATGTTATGAAAGTGGGCGTGGCTTAAGCATAGGGGGAGGGCCAAAACAAACTCTGCCGAGTTCAATGACACCACACACAAGACTCTACCTTAAGCGGTTCAAATGTTATGAAAGGGGGAGTGGCTTAAGCATAGGGGGCGGGCCAAACCATCACCAATAAAGAAGGACGTCTCTGCTGAGTTCATTGATACCTCACACAAGGGTCTACCTTAAACGGTTAAAATGTTATAAAAGGGGGCGTGGCTTAAGCATAGGGGGAGGGCCAAAACAAATTCTCTGCTGAGTTCAATGACACCTCACACAAGGGTCTACCTTAAACTGTTCATATGTTATGAAAGGGGGCGTGGCTAAAGCATAGGGGGCGGGCCAAAACATCACCAATCAAAAACAAATTCTCTGCTGAGTTCAATGACACCTCACACAAGGGTCTACCTTAAACTGTTCAAATGTTGTGAAAGGGGGCGTGGCTTAAGCATAGGGGGCGGGCCAAACCATCACCAATAAAGAAGGACGTCTCTGCTGAGTTCATTGATACCTCACATAAGGGTCTACCTTAAACGGTTAAAATGTTATAAAAGGGGGCGTGGCTTAAGCATAGGGGCGGGCCAAACCTTCACCAATCAAAAACAAATTCTCTGCTGAGTTCAATGACACCTCACACAAGGGTCTACCTTAAACGGTTAAAATGTTATAAAAGGGGCGTGGCTCAAGCATAGGGGCGGGCCAAACATTCACCAATCAAAAACAAATTATATGCTGAGTTCAATGACACCTCACATAAGGGTCCTTAAATGGTTCAAATGTTATAAAAGGGGGCGTGGCTTAAGCATAGGGGCGGGCCAAACATTCACCAATCAAAAACAAATTCTCTGCTGAGTTCAATGACACCTCACACAAGGGTCCTTAAACGGTTCAAATGTTATGAAAGGGGGCGTGGCTTAAGCATAGGGGGAGGGCCAAAACAAACTGCAGAGTTCAATGACACCACACACAAGAGTCTACCTTAAACTGTTCACATGTTATGAAAGGGGGCGTGGCGAAAGCATAGGGGGCGGGCCAAACCTTCACCAATCAAAAACAAATTCTCTGCTGAGTTCAATGACACCTCACACAAGGGTCAACGTTAAACGGTTCAAATGTTATGAAAGTGGGCGTGGCTTAAGCATAGGGGGAGGGCCAAAACAAACTCTGCCAAGTTCAATGACACCACACACAAGACTCAACCTTAAGCGGTTCAAATGTTATGAAAGGGGGTGTGGCTAAAGCATAGGGGGCGGGCCAAACCTTCACCAATCAAAAACAAATTCTTTGCTGAGTTCAATGACACCTCACACAAGGGTCCTTAAATGGTTCAACTGTTATGAAAGGGGCGTGGCTTAAGCATAGGGGGCGTGCCAAATCATCACCAATAAAGAAGGAAGTCTCTGCTGAGTTCAACAACACCTCACACAAGGGACTACCTTAAACGGTTCAAATGTTATGAAAGTGGGCGTGGCTTAAGCATAGGGGGAGGGCCAAAACAAACTCTGCCGAGTTCAATGACACCACACACAAGACTCTACCTTAAGCGGTTCAAATGTTATGAAAGGGGGCGTGGCTTAAGCATAGGGGGCGGGCCAAACCATCACCAATAAAGAAGGACGTCTCTGCTGAGTTCATTGATACCTCACACAAGGGTCTACCTTAAACGGTTAAAATGTTATAAAAGGGGGCGTGGCTTAAGCATAGGGGGAGGGCCAAAACAAATTCTCTGCTGAGTTCAATGACACCTCACACAAGGGTCTACCTTAAACTGTTCAAATGTTGTGAAAGGGGGCGTGGCTAAAGCATAGGGGGCGGGCCAAAACATCACCAATCAAAAACAAATTCTCTGCTGAGTTCAATGACACCTCACACAAGGGTCAATGTTAAACGGTTCCAATGTTATGAAAGTGGGCGTGGCTTAAGCATTGGGGGAGGGCCAAAACAAACTCTGCCGAGTTCAATGACACCACACACAAGACTACCTTAAGCGGTTCAAATGTTATGAAAGGGGGCGTGGCTTAAGCATAGGGGGCGGGCCAAACCACCACCAATAAAAAACAAACTCTCTGCTGAGTTCAATGACACCTCACACAAGGGTCCTCCTTAAACTGTTCAAATGTTGTGAAAGGGGGCGTGGCTAAAGCATAGAGGGCAGGCCAAAACATCACCAATCAAAAACAAATTATGTGCTGAGTTCAATGACACCTCACACAAGGTTCCTTAAATGGTTCAAATGTTATGAAACCGGGCGTGGCTTAAGCATAGGGGGAGGGCCAAAACAAACTCTGCTGAGTTCAATGACACCACACACAAGGGTCAACGTTAAACGGTTAAAATGTTATGAAAATGGGCGTGGCTTAAGCATAGGGGGAGGGCCAAAACAAACTCTGCTGAGTTCAATGACACCACACACAAGACTCTACCTTAAGCGGTTAAAATGTTATGAAAGGGGGCGTGGCTTAAGCATAGGGGGCGGGCCAAACCTTCACCAATCAAAAACAAATTCTCTGCTGAGTTCAATGACACCTCACACAAGGGTCCTTAAATGGTTCAAATGTTATGAAAGGGGCGTGGCTTAAGCATAGGGGGCGGGCCAAACCATCACCAATAAAAAACAAACTCTCTGCTGAGTTCAATGACACCTCACACATGGGTCAATGTTAAACGGTTCAAATGTTATGAAGGGGGCGTGGCTTAAGCATAGGGGGCGGGCCAAACCATCACCAATAAAAAACAAACTCTCTGCCGAGTTCAATGACACCACACACAAGACTCTACCTTAAGCGGTTCAAATGTTATGAAAGGGGGCGTGGCTTAAGCATAGGTGGAGGGCCAAAACAAATTCTCTGCTGAGTTCAATGACACCTCACACAAGGGTCTACCTTAAACTGTTCATATGTTATGAAAGGGGGCGTGGCTAAAGCATAGAGGTCGGGCCAAAACATCACCAATCAAAAACAAATTCTCTGCTGAGTTCAATGACACCTCACACAAGGGTCAACGTTAAACGGTTAAAATGTTATGAAAGTGGGCGTGGCTTAAGCATAGGGGGAGGGCCAAAACAAATTCTCTGCTGAGTTCAATGACACCTCACACAAGGGTCTACCTTAAACTGTTCAAATGTTATAAAAGGGGGCGTGGCTAAAGCATAGGGGGCGGGCCAAAACATCACCAATCAAAAACAAATTCTCTGCTGAGTTCAATGACACCTCACACAAGGGTCTACCTTAAACTGTTATGAAAGGGGGCGTGGCTTAAGCATAGAGGGCGGGCCAAACCATCACCAATCAAAAATAAATTCTCTGCTGAGTTCAATGACACCTCACACAAGGGTCAACGTTAAACGGTTCCAATGTTATGAAAGTGGGCGTGGCTTAAACATTGGGGGAGGGCCAAAACAAACTGCCGAGTTCAATGACACCACACACAAGACTCTACCTTAAGCGGTTCAAATGTTATGAAAGGGGGCGTGGCTTAAGCATAGGGGGCGGGCCAAACCACCAATAAAAAACAAACTCTCTGCTGAGTTCAATGACACCTCACACAAGGGTCTACCTTAAACGGTTAAAATGTTATAAAAGGGGGAGTGGCTTAAGCATAGGGGCGGGCCAAACCTTCACCAATCAAAAACAAATTCTCTGCTGAGTTCAATGACACCTCACACAAGGGTCCTCCTTAAACTGTTCAAATGTTGTGAAAGGGGGCGTGGCTAAAGCATAGAGGGCGGGCCAAAACATCACCAATCAAAAACAAATTCTCTGCTGAGTTCAATGACACCTCACACAAGGGTCCTCCTTAAACTGTTCAAATGTTGTGAAAGTGGGCGTGGCTTAAGCATAGGGGGAGGGCCAAAACAAACTCTGCCGAGTTCAATGACACCACACACAAGACTCTACCTTAAGCGGTTCAAATGTTATGAAAGTGGGCGTGGCTTAAGCATAGGGGGCGTGCCAAGTCATCACCAATAAAGAAGGAAGTCTCTGCTGAGTTCAACAACACCTCACACAAGGGACTACCTTAAACGGTTCAAATGTTATGAAAGTGGGCGTGGCTTAAGCATAGGGGGAGGGCCAAAACAAACTCTGCCGAGTTCAATGACACCACACACAAGACTCTACCTTAAGCGGTTCAAATGTTATGAAAGGGGGCGTGGCTTAAGCATAGGGGGCGTGCCAAATCATCACCAATAAAGAAGGAAGTCTCTGCTGAGTTCAACAACACCTCACACAAGGGACTACCTTAAACGGTTCAAATGTTATGAAAGTGGGCGTGGCTTAAGCATAGGGGGAGGGCCAAAACAAACTCTGCCGAGTTCAATGACACCACACACAAGACTCTACCTTAAGCGGTTCAAATGTTATGAAAGGGGGAGTGGCTTAAGCATAGGGGGCGGGCCAAACCATCACCAATAAAGAAGGACGTCTCTGCTGAGTTCATTGATACCTCACACAAGGGTCTACCTTAAACGGTTAAAATGTTATAAAAGGGGGCGTGGCTTAAGCATAGGGGGAGGGCCAAAACAAATTCTCTGCTGAGTTCAATGACACCTCACACAAGGGTCTACCTTAAACTGTTCATATGTTATGAAAGGGGGCGTGGCTAAAGCATAGGGGGCGGGCCAAAACATCACCAATCAAAAACAAATTCTCTGCTGAGTTCAATGACACCTCACACAAGGGTCTACCTTAAACTGTTCAAATGTTGTGAAAGGGGGCGTGGCTTAAGCATAGGGGGCGGGCCAAACCATCACCAATAAAGAAGGACGTCTCTGCTGAGTTCATTGATACCTCACATAAGGGTCTACCTTAAACGGTTAAAATGTTATAAAAGGGGGCGTGGCTTAAGCATAGGGGCGGGCCAAACCTTCACCAATCAAAAACAAATTCTCTGCTGAGTTCAATGACACCTCACACAAGGGTCTACCTTAAACGGTTAAAATGTTATAAAAGGGGCGTGGCTCAAGCATAGGGGCGGGCCAAACATTCACCAATCAAAAACAAATTATATGCTGAGTTCAATGACACCTCACATAAGGGTCCTTAAATGGTTCAAATGTTATAAAAGGGGGCGTGGCTTAAGCATAGGGGCGGGCCAAACATTCACCAATCAAAAACAAATTCTCTGCTGAGTTCAATGACACCTCACACAAGGGTCCTTAAACGGTTCAAATGTTATGAAAGGGGGCGTGGCTTAAGCATAGGGGGAGGGCCAAAACAAACTGCCGAGTTCAATGACACCACACACAAGAGTCTACCTTAAACTGTTCACATGTTATGAAAGGGGGCGTGGCGAAAGCATAGGGGGCGGGCCAAACCTTCACCAATCAAAAACAAATTCTCTGCTGAGTTCAATGACACCTCACACAAGGGTCAACGTTAAACGGTTCAAATGTTATGAAAGTGGGCGTGGCTTAAGCATAGGGGGAGGGCCAAAACAAACTCTGCCAAGTTCAATGACACCACACACAAGACTCAACCTTAAGCGGTTCAAATGTTATGAAAGGGGGTGTGGCTAAAGCATAGGGGGCGGGCCAAACCTTCACCAATCAAAAACAAATTCTTTGCTGAGTTCAATGACACCTCACACAAGGGTCCTTAAATGGTTCAACTGTTATGAAAGGGGCGTGGCTTAAGCATAGGGGGCGGGCCAAACCATCACCAATAAAAAACAAATTATCTGCTGAGTTCAACAACACCTCACACAAGGGACTACCTTAAATGGTTCAAATGTTATGAAACCGGGCGTGGCTTAAGCATAGGGGGAGGGCCAAAACAAACTCTGCTGAGTTCAATGACACCACACACAAGACTCTACCTTAAGCGGTTCAAATGTTATGAAAGGGGGCGTGGCTTAAGCATAGGGGGCGGGCCAAACCATCACCAATAAAGGACGTCTCTGCTGAGTTCATTGATACCTCACACAAGGGTCTACCTTAAACGGTTAAAATGTTATAAAAGGGGGCATGGCTTAAGCATAGGGGCGGGCCAAACCTTCACCAATCAAAAACAAATTCTCTGCTGAGTTCAATGACACCTCACACAAAGGTCCTTAAATGGTTCAAATGTTATGAAAGGGGCGTGGCTTAAGCATAAGGGGCGGGCCAAACCTTCACCAATCAAAAACAAATTCTCTGCTGAGTTCAATGACACCTCACACAAGGGTCCTTAAATGGTTCAAATGTTATGAAAGGGGCGTGGCTTAAGCATAGGGGGCGGGCCAAACCATCACCAATAAAAAACAAATTCTCTGCTGAGTTCAACAACACCTCACACAAGGGACTACCTTAAATGGTTCAAATGTTATGAAAGGGGGCGTGGCTTAAGCATAGGGGGCGGGCCAAACCATCACCAATAAAGAAGGACGTCTCTGCTGAGTTCATTGATACCTCACATAAGGGTCTACCTTAAACGGTTAAAATGTTATAAAAGGGGGCGTGGCTTAAGCATAGGGGCGGGCCAAACCTTCACCAATCAAAAACAAATTCTCTGCTGAGTTCAATGACACCTCACACAAGGGTCTACCTTAAACGGTTAAAATGTTATAAAAGGGGCGTGGCTTAAGCATAGGGGCGGGCCAAACATTCACCAATCAAAAACAAATTATATGCTGAGTTCAATGACACCTCACATAAGGGTCCTTAAATGGTTCAAATGTTATAAAAGGGGGCGTGGCTTAAGCGTAGGGGCGGGCCAAACATTCACCAATCAAAAAATTCTCTGCTGAGTTCAATGACACCTCACACAAGGGTCCTTAAACGGTGCAAATGTTATGAAAGGGGGCGTGGCTTAAGCATAGGGGGAGGGCCAAAACAAACTGCCGAGTTCAATGACACCACACACAAGACTCAACCTTAAGCGGTTCAAATGTTATGAAAGGGGGTGTGGCTAAAGCATAGGGGGCGGGCCAAACCTTCACCAATCAAAAACAAATTCTTTGCTGAGTTCAATGACACCTCACACAAGGGTCCTTAAATGGTTCAAATGTTATGAAAGGGGCGTGGCTTAAGCATAGGGGGCGTGCCAAACCATCACCAATAAAAAACAAACTCTCTGCTGAGTTCAATGACACCACACACAAGGGTCAACGTTAAACGGTTAAAATGTTATGAAAGTGGGCGTGGCTTAAGCATAGGGGGAGGGCCAAAACAAACTCTGCTGAGTTCAATGACACCACAAACAAGACTCTACCTTAAGCGGTTCAAATGTTATGAAAGGGGGCGTGGCTTAAGCATAGGGGGCGGGCCAAACCATCACCAATAAAGGACGTCTTTGCTGAGTTCATTGATACCTCACACAAGGGTCTACCTTAAACGGTTCAAATGTTATGAAAGGGGGCGTGGCTTAAGCATAGGGGGAGGGCCAAAACAAACTCTGCCGAGTTCAATGACACCACACACAAGAGTCTACCTTAAACTGTTCACATGTTATGAAAGGGGGCGTGGCTAAAGCATAGGGGGCGGGCCAAACCTTCACCAATAAAAAACAAATTCTCTGCTGAGTTCAATGACACCTCACACAAGGGTCAATGTTAAACGGTTCAAATGTTATGAAAGGGGGCGGGGCTTAAGCATAGGGGCGGGCCAAACCTTCACCAATCAAAAACAAATTCTCTGCTGAGTTCAATGACACCTCACACAAGGGTCTACCTTAAACGGTTAAAATGTTATAAAAGGGGCGTGGCTTAAGCATAGGGGCGGGCCAAACATTCACCAATCAAAAACAAATTATCTGCTGAGTTCAATGACACCTCACACAAGGGTCCTTAAATGGTTCAAATGTTATGAAAGGGGGCGTGGCTTAAGCATAGGGGGCGGGCCAAACCATCACCAATAAAAAACACTCTCTGCTGGGTTCAACAACACCTCACACAAGGGACTACCTTAAGCGGTTCAAATGTTATGAAAGGGGGCGTGGCTTAAGCATAGGGGGCGTGCCAAACCATCACCAATAAAAAACAAATTATCTGCTGAGTTCAATGACACCTCACACAAGGGTCAACGTTAAACGGTTAAAATGTTATGAAAGTGGGCGTGGCTTAAGCATAGGGGGAGGGCCAAAACAAACTCTGCTGAGTTCAATGACACCACACACAAGACTCTACCTTAAGCGGTTCAAATGTTATGAAAGGGGGCGTGGCTTAAGCATAGGGGGCGGGCCAAACCATCACCAATAAAGGACGTCTCTGCTGAGTTCATTGATACCTCACACAAGGGTCTACCTTAAACGGTTAAAATGTTATAAAAGGGGGCGTGGCTTAAGCATAGGGGCGGGCCAAACCTTCACCAATCAAAAACAAATTCTCTGCTGAGTTCAATGACACCTCACACAAGGGTCCTTAAACGGTTCAAATGTTATGAAAGGGGGCGTGGCTTAAGCATAGGGGGAGGGCCAAAACAAACTCTGCCGAGTTCAATGACACCACACACAAGAGTCTACCTTAAACTGTTCACATGTTATGAAAGGGGGCGTGGCTAAAGCATAGGGGGCGGGCCAAACCTTCACCAATCAAAAACAAATTCTCTGCTGAGTTCAATGACACCTCACACAAGGGTCAACGTTAAACGGTTAAAATGTTATGAAAGTGGGCGTGGCTTAAGCATAGGGGGAGGGCCAAAACAAACTCTGCTGAGTTCAATGACACCACACACAAGACTCTACCTTAAGCGGTTCAAATGTTATGAAAGGGGGCGTGGCTTAAGCATAGGGGGTGGGCCAAACCATCACCAATAAAGGACGTCTCTGCTGAGTTCATTGATACCTCACACAAGGGTCTACCTTAAACGGTTAAAATTTTATAAAAGGGGGCGTGGCTTAAGCATAGGGGCGGGCCAAATCTTCACCAATCAAAAACAAATTCTCTGCTGAGTTCAATGACACCTCACACAAGGGTCCTTAAACGGTTCAAATGTTATGAAAGGGGGCGTGGCTTAAGCATAGGGGGAGGGCCAAAACAAACTCTGCCGAGTTCAATGACACCACACACAAGACTACCTTAAGCGGTTCAAATGTTATGAAAGGGGGCGTGGCTTAAGCATAGGGGGGCGGGCCAAACCATCACCAATAAAAAACAAACTCTCTGCTGAGTTCAATGACACCTCACACAAGGGTCTACCTTAAACTGTTCATATGTTATGAAAGAGGGCGTGGCTAAAGTATAGGGGGCGGGCCAAAACATCACCAATCAAAAACAAATTCTCTGCTGAGTTCAATGACACCTCACACAAGGGTCAACGTTAAACGGTTAAAATGTTATAAAAGGGGCGTGGCTTAAGCATAGGGGCGGGCCAAACATTCACCAATCAAAAACAAATTATATGCTGAGTTCAATGACACCTCACATAAGGGTCCTTAAATGGTTCAAATGTTATAAAAGGGGGCGTGGCTTAAGCATAGGGGCGGGCCAAACATTCACCAATCAAAAAATTCTCTGCTGAGTTCAATGACACCTCACACAAGGGTCCTTAAACGGTGCAAATGTTATGAAAGGGGGCGTGGCTTAAGCATAGGGGGAGGGCCAAAACAAACTGCCGAGTTCAATGACACCACACACAAGACTCAACCTTAAGCGGTTCAAATGTTATGAAAGGGGGTGTGGCTAAAGCATAGGGGGCGGGCCAAACCTTCACCAATCAAAAACAAATTCTTTGCTGAGTTCAATGACACCTCACACAAGGGTCCTTAAATGGTTCAAATGTTATGAAAGGGGCGTGGCTTAAGCATAGGGGGCGTGCCAAACCATCACCAATAAAAAACAAACTCTCTGCTGAGTTCAATGACACCTCACACAAGGGTCAACGTTAAACGGTTAAAATGTTATGAAAGTGGGCGTGGCTTAAGCATAGGGGGAGGGCCAAAACAAACTGCTGAGTTCAATGACACCACAAACAAGACTCTACCTTAAGCGGTTCAAATGTTATGAAAGGGGGCGTGGCTTAAGCATAGGGGGCGGGCCAAACCATCACCAATAAAGGACGTCTCTGCTGAGTTCATTGATACCTCACACAAGGGTCTACCTTAAACGGTTCAAATGTTATGAAAGGGGGCGTGGCTTAAGCATAGGGGGAGGGCCAAAACAAACTCTGCCGAGTTCAATGACACCACACACAAGAGTCTACCTTAAACTGTTCACATGTTATGAAAGGGGGCGTGGCTAAAGCATAGGGGGCGGGCCAAACCTTCACCAATAAAAAACAAATTCTCTGCTGAGTTCAATGACACCTCACACAAGGGTCAATGTTAAACGGTTCAAATGTTATGAAAGGGGGCGTGGCTTAAGCATAGGGGCGGGCCAAACCTTCACCAATCAAAAACAAATTCTCTGCTGAGTTCAATGACACCTCACACAAGGGTCTACCTTAAACGGTTAAAATGTTATAAAAGGGGCGTGGCTTAAGCATAGGGGCGGGCCAAACATTCACCAATCAAAAACAAATTATCTGCTGAGTTCAATGACACCTCACACAAGGGTCCTTAAATGGTTCAAATGTTATGAAAGGGGGCGTGGCTTAAGCATAGGGGGCGGGCCAAACCATCACCAATAAAAAACAAACTCTCTGCTGGGTTCAACAACACCTCACACAAGGGACTACCTTAAGCGGTTCAAATGTTATGAAAGGGGGCGTGGCTTAAGCATAGGGGGCGTGCCAAACCATCACCAATAAAAAACAAATTATCTGCTGAGTTCAATGACACCTCACACAAGGGTCAACGTTAAACGGTTAAAATGTTATGAAAGTGGGCGTGGCTTAAGCATAGGGGGAGGGCCAAAACAAACTCTGCTGAGTTCAATGACACCACACACAAGACTCTACCTTAAGCGGTTCAAATGTTATGAAAGGGGGCGTGGCTTAAGCATAGGGGGCGGGCCAAACCATCACCAATAAAGGACGTCTCTGCTGAGTTCATTGATACCCCACACAAGGGTCTACCTTAAACGGTTAAAATGTTATAAAAGGGGGCGTGGCTTAAGCATAGGGGCGGGCCAAACCTTCACCAATCAAAAACAAATTCTCTGCTGAGTTCAATGACACCTCACACAAGGGTCCTTAAACGGTTCAAATGTTATGAAAGGGGGCGTGGCTTAAGCATAGGGGGAGGGCCAAAACAAACTCTGCCGAGTTCAATGACACCACACACAAGAGTCTACCTTAAACTGTTCACATGTTATGAAAGGGGGCGTGGCTAAAGCATAGGGGGCGGGCCAAACCTTCACCAATCAAAAACAAATTCTCTGCTGAGTTCAATGACACCTCACACAAGGGTCAACGTTAAACGGTTAAAATGTTATGAAAGTGGGCGTGGCTTAAGCATAGGGGGAGGGCCAAAACAAAATCTGCTGAGTTCAATGACACCACACACAAGACTCTACCTTAAGCGGTTCAAATGTTATGAAAGGGGGCGTGGCTTAAGCATAGGGGGCGGGCCAAACCATCACCAATAAAGGACGTCTCTGCTGAGTTCATTGATACCTCACACAAGGGTCTACCTTAAACGGTTAAAATTTTATAAAAGGGGGCGTGGCTTAAGCATAGGGGCGGGCCAAATCTTCACCAATCAAAAACAAATTCTCTGCTGAGTTCAATGACACCTCACACAAGGGTCCTTAAACGGTTCAAATGTTATGAAAGGGGGCGTGGCTTAAGCATAGGGGGAGGGCCAAAACAAACTCTGCCGAGTTCAATGACACCACACACAAGACTACCTTAAGCGGTTCAAATGTTATGAAAGGGGGCGTGGCTTAAGCATAGGGGGGCGGGCCAAACCATCACCAATAAAAAACAAACTCTCTGCTGAGTTCAATGACACCTCACACAAGGGTCTACCTTAAACTGTTCATATGTTATGAAAGGGGGCGTGGCTAAAGTATAGGGGGCGGGCCAAAACATCACCAATCAAAAACAAATTCTCTGCTGAGTTCAATGACACCTCACACAAGGGTCAACGTTAAACGGTTAAAATGTTATAAAAGGGGCGTGGCTTAAGCATAGGGGCGGGCCAAACATTCACCAATCAAAAACAAATTATATGCTGAGTTCAATGACACCTCACATAAGGGTCCTTAAATGGTTCAAATGTTATAAAAGGGGGCGTGGCTTAAGCATAGGGGCGGGCCAAACATTCACCAATCAAAAAATTCTCTGCTGAGTTCAATGACACCTCACACAAGGGTCCTTAAACGGTGCAAATGTTATGAAAGGGGGCGTGGCTTAAGCATAGGGGGAGGGCCAAAACAAACTGCCGAGTTCAATGACACCACACACAAGACTCAACCTTAAGCGGTTCAAATGTTATGAAAGGGGGTGTGGCTAAAGCATAGGGGGCGGGCCAAACCTTCACCAATCAAAAACAAATTCTTTGCTGAGTTCAATGACACCTCACACAAGGGTCCTTAAATGGTTCAAATGTTATGAAAGGGGCGTGGCTTAAGCATAGGGGGCGTGCCAAACCATCACCAATAAAAAACAAACTCTCTGCTGAGTTCAATGACACCTCACACAAGGGTCAACGTTAAACGGTTAAAATGTTATGAAAGTGGGCGTGGCTTAAGCATAGGGGGAGGGCCAAAACAAACTCTGCTGAGTTCAATGACACCACAAACAAGACTCTACCTTAAGCGGTTCAAATGTTATGAAAGGGGGCGTGGCTTAAGCATAGGGGGCGGGCCAAACCATCACCAATAAAGGACGTCTCTGCTGAGTTCATTGATACCTCACACAAGGGTCTACCTTAAACGGTTCAAATGTTATGAAAGGGGGCGTGGCTTAAGCATAGGGGGAGGGCCAAAACAAACTCTGCCGAGTTCAATGACACCACACACAAGAGTCTACCTTAAACTGTTCACATGTTATGAAAGGGGGCGTGGCTAAAGCATAGGGGGCGGGCCAAACCTTCACCAATAAAAAACAAATTATCTGCTGAGTTCAATGACACCTCACACAAGGGTCCTTAAATGGTTCAAATGTTATGAAAGGGGGCGTGGCTTAAGCATAGGGGGCGGGCCAAACCATCACCAATAAAAAACAAACTCTCTGCTGGGTTCAACAACACCTCACACAAGGGACTACCTTAAGCGGTTCAAATGTTATGAAAGGGGGCGTGGCTTAAGCATAGGGGGCGTGCCAAACCATCACCAATAAAAAACAAATTATCTGCTGAGTTCAATGACACCTCACACAAGGGTCAACGTTAAACGGTTAAAATGTTATGAAAGTGGGCGTGGCTTAAGCATAGGGGGAGGGCCAAAACAAACTCTGCTGAGTTCAATGACACCACACACAAGACTCTACCTTAAGCGGTTCAAATGTTATGAAAGGGGGCGTGGCTTAAGCATAGGGGGCGGGCCAAACCATCACCAATAAAGGACGTCTCTGCTGAGTTCATTGATACCTCACACAAGGGTCTACCTTAAACGGTTAAAATGTTATAAAAGGGGGCGTGGCTTAAGCATAGGGGCGGGCCAAACCTTCACCAATCAAAAACAAATTCTCTGCTGAGTTCAATGACACCTCACACAAGGGTCCTTAAACGGTTCAAATGTTATGAAAGGGGGCGTGGCTTAAGCATAGGGGGAGGGCCAAAACAAACTCTGCCGAGTTCAATGACACCACACACAAGAGTCTACCTTAAACTGTTCACATGTTATGAAAGGGGGCGTGGCTAAAGCATAGGGGGCGGGCCAAACCTTCACCAATCAAAAACAAATTCTCTGCTGAGTTCAATGACACCTCACACAAGGGTCAACGTTAAACGGTTAAAATGTTATGAAAGTGGGCGTGGCTTAAGCATAGGGGGAGGGCCAAAACAAACTCTGCTGAGTTCAATGACACCACACACAAGACTCTACCTTAAGCGGTTCGAATGTTGTGAAAGGGGGCGTGGCTAAAGCATAGGGGGCGGGCCAAAACATCACCAATCAAAAACAAATTCTCTGCTGAGTTCAATGACACCTCACACAAGGGTCAACGTTAAACGGTTCCAATGTTATGAAAGTGGGAGTGGCTTAAGCATAGGGGGAGGGCCAAAACAAACTCTGCCGAGTTCAATGACACCACACACAAGACTCTACCTTAAGCGGTTCAAATGTTATGAAAGGGGGCGTGGCTTAAGCATAGGGGGAGGGCCAAAACAAACTCTGCTGAGTTCAATGACACCACACACAAGACTCTACCTTAAGCGGTTCAAATGTTATGAAAGGGGGCGTGGCTTAAGCATAGGGGGCGGGCCAAACCATCACCAATAAAGGACGTCTCTGCTGAGTTCATTGATACCTCACACAAGGGTCTACCTTAAACGGTTAAAATGTTATAAAAGGGGGCGTGGCTTAAGCATAGGGGCGGGCCAAACCTTCACCAATCAAAAACAAATTCTCTGCTGAGTTCAATGACACCTCACACAAGGGTCCTTAAATGGTTCAAATGTTATGAAAGGGGCGTGGCTTAAGCATAAGGGGCGGGCCAAACCTTCACCAATCAAAAACAAATTCTCTGCTGAGTTCAATGACACCTCACACAAGGGTCAATGTTAAACGGTTCAAATGTTATGAAAGGGGGCGTGGCTTAAGCATAGGGGGAGGGCCAAAACAAACTGCCGAGTTCAATGACACCACACACAAGAGTCTACCTAAAACTGTTCACATGTTATGAAAGGGGGCGTGGCTAAAGCATAGGGGGCGGGCCAAACCTTCACCAATCAAAAACAAATTCTCTGCTGAGTTCAATGACACCTCACACAAGGGTCCTTAAATGGTTCAAATGTTATGAAAGGGGCGTGGCTTAAGCATAGGGGGCGGGCCAAACCATCACCAATAAAAAAATTCTCTGCTGAGTTCAACAACACCTCACACAAGGGACTACCTTAAATGGTTCAAATGTTATGAAACCGGGCGTGGCTTAAGCATAGGGGGAGGGCCAAAACAAACTTTGCTGAGTTCAATGACACCACACACAAGACTCTACCTTAAGCGGTTCAAATGTTATGAAAGGGGGCGTGGCTTAAGCATAGGGGGCGGGCCAAACCATCACCAATAAAGAAGGACGTCTCTGCTGAGTTCATTGATACCTCACATAAGGGTCTACCTTAAACGGTTAAAATGTTATAAAAGGGGGCGTGGCTTAAGCATAGGGGCGGGCCAAACCTTCACCAATCAAAAACAAATTCTCTGCTGAGCTCAATGACACCTCACACAAGGGTCTACCTTAAACGGTTAAAATGTTATAAAAGGGGCGTGGCTTAAGCATAGGGGCGGGCCAAACATTCACCAATCAAAAACAAATTATATGCTGAGTTCAATGACACCTCACATAAGGGTCCTTAAATGGTTCAAATGTTATAAAAGGGGGCGTGGCTTAAGCATAGGGGCGGGCCAAACATTCACCAATCAAAAACAAATTCTCTGCTGAGTTCAATGACACCTCACACAAGGGTCCTTAAACGGTTCAAATGTTATGAAAGGGGGCGTGGCTTAAGCATAGGGGGAGGGCCAAAACAAACTGCCGAGTTCAATGACACCACACACAAGAGTCTACCTTAAACTGTTCACATGTTATGAAAGGGGGCGTGGCGAAAGCATAGGGGGCGGGCCAAACCTTCACCAATCAAAAACAAATTCTCTGCTGAGTTCAATGACACCTCACACAAGGGTCAACGTTAAACGGTTCAAATGTTATGAAAGTGGGCGTGGCTTAAGCATAGGGGGAGGGCCAAAACAAACTCTGCCGAGTTCAATGACACCACACACAAGACTCAACCTTAAGCGGTTCAAATGTTATGAAAGGGGGTGTGGCTAAAGCATAGGGGGCGGGCCAAACCTTCACCAATCAAAAACAAATTCTTTGCTGAGTTCAATGACACCTCACACAAGGGTCCTTAAATGGTTCAAATGTTATGAAAGGGGCGTGGCTTAAGCATAGGGGGCGTGCCAAACCATCACCAATAAAAAACAAACTCTCTGCTGAGTTCAATGACACCTCACACAAGGGTCAACGTTAAATGGTTAAAATGTTATGAAAGTGGGCGTGGCTTAAGCATAGGGGGAGGGCCAAAACAAACTCTGCTGAGTTCAATGACACCACACACAAGACTCTACCTTAAGCGGTTCAAATGTTATGAAAGGGGGCGTGGCTTAAGCATAGGGGGTGGGCCAAACCATCACCAATAAAGGACGTCTCTGCTGAGTTCATTGATACCTCACACAAGGGTCTACCTTAAACGGTTCAAATGTTATGAAAGGGGGCGTGGCTAAAGCATAGGGGGCGGGCCAAACCTTCACCAATCAAAAACAAATTCTCTGCTGAGTTCAATGACACCTCACACAAGGGTCAACGTTAAACGGTTCAAATGTTATGAAAGTGGGCGTGGCTTAAGCATAGGGGGAGGGCCAAAACAAATTCTCTGCTGAGTTCAATGACACCTCACACAAGGGTCTACCTTAAACTGTTCGAATGTTGTGAAAGGGGGCGTGGCTAAAGCATAGGGGGCGGGCCAAAACATCACCAATCAAAAACAAATTCTCTGCTGAGTTCAATGACACCTCACACAAGGGTCAACGTTAAACGGTTCCAATGTTATGAAAGTGGGAGTGGCTTAAGCATAGGGGGAGGGCCAAAACAAACTCTGCCGAGTTCAATGACACCACACACAAGACTCTACCTTAAGCGGTTCAAATGTTATGAAAGGGGGCGTGGCTTAAGCATAGGGGGAGGGCCAAAACAAACTCTGCTGAGTTCAATGACACCACACACAAGACTCTACCTTAAGCGGTTCAAATGTTATGAAAGGGGGCGTGGCTTAAGCATAGGGGGCGGGCCAAACCATCACCAATAAAGGACGTCTCTGCTGAGTTCATTGATACCTCACACAAGGGTCTACCTTAAACGGTTAAAATGTTATAAAAGGGGGCGTGGCTTAAGCATAGGGGCGGGCCAAACCTTCACCAATCAAAAACAAATTCTCTGCTGAGTTCAATGACACCTCACACAAGGGTCCTTAAATGGTTCAAATGTTATGAAAGGGGCGTGGCTTAAGCATAAGGGGCGGGCCAAACCTTCACCAATCAAAAACAAATTCTCTGCTGAGTTCAATGACACCTCACACAAGGGTCAATGTTAAACGGTTCAAATGTTATGAAAGGGGGCGTGGCTTAAGCATAGGGGGAGGGCCAAAACAAACTGCCGAGTTCAATGACACCACACACAAGAGTCTACCTAAAACTGTTCACATGTTATGAAAGGGGGCGTGGCTAAAGCATAGGGGGCGGGCCAAACCTTCACCAATCAAAAACAAATTCTCTGCTGAGTTCAATGACACCTCACACAAGGGTCCTTAAATGGTTCAAATGTTATGAAAGGGGCGTGGCTTAAGCATAGGGGGCGGGCCAAACCATCACCAATAAAAAAATTCTCTGCTGAGTTCAACAACACCTCACACAAGGGACTACCTTAAATGGTTCAAATGTTATGAAACCGGGCGTGGCTTAAGCATAGGGGGAGGGCCAAAACAAACTTTGCTGAGTTCAATGACACCACACACAAGACTCTACCTTAAGCGGTTCAAATGTTATGAAAGGGGGCGTGGCTTAAGCATAGGGGGCGGGCCAAACCATCACCAATAAAGAAGGACGTCTCTGCTGAGTTCATTGATACCTCACATAAGGGTCTACCTTAAACGGTTAAAATGTTATAAAAGGGGGCGTGGCTTAAGCATAGGGGCGGGCCAAACCTTCACCAATCAAAAACAAATTCTCTGCTGAGCTCAATGACACCTCACACAAGGGTCTACCTTAAACGGTTAAAATGTTATAAAAGGGGCGTGGCTTAAGCATAGGGGCGGGCCAAACATTCACCAATCAAAAACAAATTATATGCTGAGTTCAATGACACCTCACATAAGGGTCCTTAAATGGTTCAAATGTTATAAAAGGGGGCGTGGCTTAAGCATAGGGGCGGGCCAAACATTCACCAATCAAAAACAAATTCTCTGCTGAGTTCAATGACACCTCACACAAGGGTCCTTAAACGGTTCAAATGTTATGAAAGGGGGCGTGGCTTAAGCATAGGGGGAGGGCCAAAACAAACTGCCGAGTTCAATGACACCACACACAAGAGTCTACCTTAAACTGTTCACATGTTATGAAAGGGGGCGTGGCGAAAGCATAGGGGGCGGGCCAAACCTTCACCAATCAAAAACAAATTCTCTGCTGAGTTCAATGACACCTCACACAAGGGTCAACGTTAAACGGTTCAAATGTTATGAAAGTGGGCGTGGCTTAAGCATAGGGGGAGGGCCAAAACAAACTCTGCCGAGTTCAATGACACCACACACAAGACTCAACCTTAAGCGGTTCAAATGTTATGAAAGGGGGTGTGGCTAAAGCATAGGGGGCGGGCCAAACCTTCACCAATCAAAAACAAATTCTTTGCTGAGTTCAATGACACCTCACACAAGGGTCCTTAAATGGTTCAAATGTTATGAAAGGGGCGTGGCTTAAGCATAGGGGGCGTGCCAAACCATCACCAATAAAAAACAAACTCTCTGCTGAGTTCAATGACACCTCACACAAGGGTCAACGTTAAATGGTTAAAATGTTATGAAAGTGGGCGTGGCTTAAGCATAGGGGGAGGGCCAAAACAAACTCTGCTGAGTTCAATGACACCACACACAAGACTCTACCTTAAGCGGTTCAAATGTTATGAAAGGGGGCGTGGCTTAAGCATAGGGGGTGGGCCAAACCATCACCAATAAAGGACGTCTCTGCTGAGTTCATTGATACCTCACACAAGGGTCTACCTTAAACGGTTCAAATGTTATGAAAGGGGGCGTGGCTAAAGCATAGGGGGCGGGCCAAACCTTCACCAATCAAAAACAAATTCTCTGCTGAGTTCAATGACACCTCACACAAGGGTCAACGTTAAACGGTTCAAATGTTATGAAAGTGGGCGTGGCTTAAGCATAGGGGGAGGGCCAAAACAAACTGCCGAGTTCAATGACACCACACACAAGACTCTACCTTAAGCGGTTCAAATGTTATGAAAGGGGGTGTGGCTAAAGCATAGGGGGCGGGCCAAACCATCACTAATAAAAAACAAATTCTCTGCTGAGTTCAATGACACCTCACACAATGGTCAATGTTAAACGGTTCAAATGTTATGAAAGGGGGCGTTGCTTAAGCATAGGGGCGGGCCAAACCTTCACCAATCAAAAACAAATTCTCTGCTGAGTTCAATGACACCTCACACAAGGGTCTACCTTAAACGGTTAAAATGTTATAAAAGGGGCGTGGCTTAAGCATAGGGGCGGGCCAAACATTCACCAATCAAAAACAAATTATATGCTGAGTTCAATGACACCTCACATAAGGGTCCTTAAATGGTTCAAATGTTATGAAAGGGGGTGTGGCTAAAGCATAGGGGGCGGGCCAAACCTTCACCAATCAAAAACAAATTCTTTGCTGAGTTCAATGACACCTCACACAAGGGTCCTTAAATGGTTCAAATGTTATGAAAGGGGCGTGGCTTAAGCATAGGGGGCGTGCCAAACCATCACCAATAAAAAACAAACTCTCTGCTGAGTTCAATGACACCTCACACAAGGGTCAACGTTAAACGGTTAAAATGTTATGAAAGTGGGCGTGGCTTAAGCATAGGGGGAGGGCCAAAACAAACTGCTGAGTTCAATGACACCACACACAAGACTCTACCTTAAGCGGTTCAAATGTTATGAAAGGGGGCGTGGCTTAAGCATAGGGGGCGGGCCAAACCATCACCAATAAAGGACGTCTCTGCTGAGTTCATTGATACCTCACACAAGGGTCTACCTTAAACGGTTCAAATGTTATGAAAGGGGGCGTGGCTAAAGCATAGGGGGCGGGCCAAACCTTCACCAATCAAAAACAAATTCTCTGCTGAGTTCAATGACACCTCACACAAGGGTCAACGTTAAACGGTTCAAATGTTATGAAAGTGGGCGTGGCTTAAGCATAGGGGGAGGGCCAAAACAAACTGCCGAGTTCAATGACACCACACACAAGACTCTACCTTAAGCGGTTCAAATGTTATGAAAGGGGGTGTGGCTAAAGCATAGGGGGCGGGCCAAACCATCACCAATAAAAAACAAATTCTCTGCTGAGTTCAATGACACCTCACACAAGGGTCAATGTTAAACGGTTCAAATGTTATGAAAGGGGGCGTGGCTTAAGCATAGGGGCGGGCCAAACCTTCACCAATCAAAAACAAATTCTCTGCTGAGTTCAATGACACCTCACACAAGGGTCTACCTTAAACGGTTAAAATGTTATAAAAGGGGCGTGGCTTAAGCATAGGGGCGGGCCAAACATTCACCAATCAAAAACAAATTATATGCTGAGTTCAATGACACCTCACATAAGGGTCCTTAAATGGTTCAAATGTTATGAAAGGGGGCGTGGCTTAAGCATAGGGGCGGGCCAAACCATCACCAATAAAAAACAAACTCTGCTGAGTTCAATGACACCTCACACAAGGGTCAACCTTAAGCGGTTCAAATGTTATGAAAGTGGGCGTGGCTTAAGCATAGGGGGAGGGCCAAAACAAACTCTGCTGAGTTCAATGACACCACACACAAGACTCTACCTTAAGCGGTTCAAATGTTATGAAAGGGGGCGTGAGTTAAGCATAGGGGGCGGGCCAAACCATCACCAATAAAGGACGTCTCTGCTGAGTTCATTGACACCACACACAAGAGTCTACCTTAAACTGTTCACATGTTATGAAAGGGGGCGTGGCTAAAGCATAGGGGGCGGGCCAAACCTTCACCAATCAAAAACAAATTCTCTGCTCAGTTCAATGACACCTCACACAAGGGTCCTTAAATGGTTCAAATGTTATGAAAGGGGCGTGGCTTAAGCATAGGGGGCGTGCCAAACCATCACCAATAAAAAACAAACTCTCTGCTGAGTTCAATGACACCTCACACAAGGGTCAACGTTAAACGGTTAAAATGTTATGAAAGTGGGCGTGGCTTAAGCATAGGGGGAGGGCCAAAACAAACTCTGCTGAGTTCAATGACACCACACACAAGACTCTACCTTAAGCGGTTCAAATGTTATGAAAGGGGGCGTGGCTTAAGCATAGGGGGCGGGCCAAACCATAACCAATAAAGGACGTCTCTGCTGAGTTCATTGATACCTCACACAAGGGTCTACCTTAAACGGTTCAAATGTTATGAAAGGGGGCGTGGCTAAAGCATAGGGGGCGGGCCAAACCTTCACCAATCAAAAACAAATTCTCTGCTGAGTTCAATGACACCTCACACAAGGGTCAACGTTAAACGGTTCAAATGTTATGAAAGTGGGCGTGGCTTAAGCATAGGGGGAGGGCCAAAACAAACTGCCGAGTTCAATGACACCACACACAAGACTCTACCTTAAGCGGTTCAAATGTTATGAAAGGGGGTGTGGCTAAAGCATAGGGGGCGGGCCAAACCATCACCAATAAAAAACAAATTCTCTGCTGAGTTCAATGACACCTCACACAAGGGTCAATGTTAAACGGTTCAAATGTTATGAAAGGGGGCGTGGCTTAAGCATAGGGGCGGGCCAAACCTTCACCAATCAAAAACAAATTCTCTGCTGAGTTCAATGACACCTCACACAAGGGTCTACCTTAAACGGTTAAAATGTTATAAAAGGGGCGTGGCTTAAGCATAGGGGCGGGCCAAACATTCACCAATCAAAAACAAATTATATGCTGAGTTCAATGACACCTCACATAAGGGTCCTTAAATGGTTCAAATGTTATGAAAGGGGGCGTGGCTTAAGCATAGGGGCGGGCCAAACCATCACCAATAAAAAACAAACTCTGCTGAGTTCAATGACACCTCACACAAGGGTCAACCTTAAGCGGTTCAAATGTTATGAAAGTGGGCGTGGCTTAAGCATAGGGGGAGGGCCAAAACAAACTCTGCTGAGTTCAATGACACCACACACAAGACTCTACCTTAAGCGGTTCAAATGTTATGAAAGGGGGCGTGAGTTAAGCATAGGGGGCGGGCCAAACCATCACCAATAAAGGACGTCTCTGCTGAGTTCATTGACACCACACACAAGAGTCTACCTTAAACTGTTCACATGTTATGAAAGGGGGCGTGGCTAAAGCATAGGGGGAGGGCCAAAACAAACTCTGCTGAGTTCAATGACACCACACACAAGACTCTACCTTAAGCGGTTCAAATGTTATGAAAGGGGGCGTGGCTTAAGCATAGGGGGCGGGCCAAACCATCACCAATAAAGAAGGACGTCTCTGCTGAGTTCATTGATACCTCACATAAGGGTCTACCTTAAACGGTTAAATGGTTATAAAAGGGGGCGTGGCTTAAGCATAGGGGCGGGCCAAACCTTCACCAATCAAAAACCAATTCTCTGCTGAGTTCAATGACACCTCACACAAGGGTCTACCTTAAACGGTTAAAATGTCATAAAAGGGGCGTGGCTTAAGCATAGGGGCGGGCCAAACATTCACCAATCAAAAACAAATTATATGCTGAGTTCAATGACACCTCACATAAGGGTCCTTAAATGGTTCAAATGTTATAAAAGGGGGCGTGGCTTAAGCATAGGGGCGGGCCAAACATTCACCAATCAAAAACAAATTCTCTGCTGAGTTCAGTGACACCTCACACAAGGGTCCTTAAACGGTTCAAATGTTATGAAAGGGGGCGTGGCTTAAGCATAGGGGGAGGGCCAAAACAAACTGCCGAGTTCAATGACACCACACACAAGACTCAACCTTAAGCGGTTCAAATGTTATGAAAGGGGGTGTGGCTAAAGCATAGGGGGCGGGCCAAACCTTCACCAATCAAAAACAAATTCTTTGCTGAGTTCAATGACACCTCACACAAGGGTCCTTAAATGGTTCAAATGTTATGAAAGGGGGCGTGGCTTAAGCATAGGGGCGGGCCAAACCATCACCAATAAAAAACAAACTCTCTGCTGGGTTCATCAACACCTCACACAAGGGACTACCTTAAGCGGTTCAAATGTTATGAAAGGGGGCGTGGCTTAAGCATAGGGGGCGTGCCAAACCATCACCAATAAAAAACAAACTCTCTGCTGAGTTCAATGACACCTCACACAAGGGTCAACGTTAAACGGTTAAAATGTTATGAAAGTGGGCGTGGCTTAAGCAAAGGGGGAGGGCCAAAACAAACTGCTGAGTTCAATGACACCACACACAAGACTCTACCTTAAGCGGTTCAAATGTTATGAAAGGGGCGTGGCTTAAGCATAGGGGGCGTGCCAAACCATCACCAATAAAAAACAAACTCTCTGCTGAGTTCAATGACACCTCACACAAGGGTCAACGTTAAACGGTTAAAATGTTATGAAAGTGGGCGTGGCTTAAGCATAGGGGGAGGGCCAAAACAAACTCTGCTGAGTTCAGTGACACCACACACAAGACTCTACCTTAAGCGGTTCAAATGTTATGAAAGGGGGCGTGGCTTAAGCATAGGGGGCGGGCCAAACCATCACCAATAAAGGACGTCTCTGCTGAGTTCATTGATACCTCACACAAGGGTCTACCTTAAACGGTTCAAATGTTATGAAAGGGGGCGTGGCTTAAGCATAGGGGGAGGGCCAAACCTTCACCAATCAAAAACAAATTCTCTGCTGAGTTCAATGACACCTCACACAAGGGTCAACGTTAAACGGTTCAAATGTTATGAAAGTGGGCGTGGCTTAAACATAGGGGGAGGGCCAAAACAAACTGCCGAGTTCAATGACACCACACACAAGACTCTACCTTAAGCGGTTCAAATGTTATGAAAGGGGGTGTGGCTAAAGCATAGGGGGCGGGCCAAACCATCACCAATAAAAAACAAATTCTCTGCTGAGTTCAATGACACCTCACACAAGGGTCAATGTTAAACGGTTCAAATGTTATGAAAGGGGGCGTGGCTTAAGCATAGGGGCGGGCCAAACCTTCACCAATCAAAAAATTCTCTGCTGAGTTCAATGACACCTCACACAAGGGTCTACCTTAAACGGTTAAAATGTTATAAAAGGGGCGTGGCTTAAGCATAGGGGCGGGCCAAACATTCACCAATCAAAAACAAATTATATGCTGAGTTCAATGACACCTCACATAAGGGTCCTTAAATGGTTCAAATGTTATGAAAGGGGGCGTGGCTTAAGCATAGGGGCGGGCCAAACCATCACCAATAAAAAACAAACTCTCTGCTGGGTTCATCAACACCTCACACAAGGGACTACCTTAAGCGGTTCAAATGTTATGAAAGGGGGCGTGGCTTAAGCATAGGGGGCGTGCCAAACCATCACCAATAAAAAACAAACTCTCTGCTGAGTTCAATGACACCTCACACAAGGGTCAACGTTAAACGGTTAAAATGTTATGAAAGTGGGCGTGGCTTAAGCAAAGGGGGAGGGCCAAAACAAACTCTGCTGAGTTCAATGACACCACACACAAGACTCTACCTTAAGCGGTTCAAATGTTATGAAAGGGGGCGTGGCTTAAGCATAGGGGGCGGGCCAAACCATCAACAATAAAGGACGTCTCTGCTGAGTTCATTGATACCTCACACAAGGGTCTACCTTAAACGGTTAAAATGTTATAAAAGGGGGCGTGGCTTAAGCATAGGGGCGGGCCAAACCTTCACCAATCAAAAACAAATTCTCTGCTGAGTTCAATGACACCTCACACAAGGGTCAACGTTAAACGGTTCAAATGTTATGAAAGTGGGCGTGGCTTAAGCATAGGGGGAGGGCCAAAACAAACTCTGCCGAGTTCAATGACACCACACACAAGACTCTACCTTAAGCGGTTCAAATGTTATGAAAGGGGGCGTGGCTTAAGCATAGGGGGCGGGCCAAACCATCACCAATAAAAAACAAACTCTCTGCTGAGTTCAATGACACCTCACACAAGGGTCTACGTTAAACTGTTCAAATGTTGTGAAAGGGGGCGTGGCTAAAGCATAGGGGGCGGGCCAAAACAAACTCTGCCGAGTTCAATGACACCACACACAAGACTCTACCTTAAGCGGTTCAAATGTTATGGGGCTTAAGCATAGGGGGGCGGGCCAAACCATCACCAATAAAGAAGGACGTCTCTGCTGAGTTCATTGATACCTCACACAAGGGTCTACCTTAAACGGTTAAAATGTTATGAAAGTGGGCGTGGCTTAAGCATAGGGGGAGGGCCAAAACAAATTCTCTGCTGAGTTCAATGACACCTCACACAAGGGTCTACCTTAAACTGTTCATATGTTATGAAAGGGGGCGTGGCTAAAGCATAGGGGGCGGGCCAAAACATCACCAATCAAAAACAAATTCTCTGCTGAGTTCAATGACACCTCACACAAGGGTCAACGTTAAACGGTTAAAATGTTATGAAAGTGGGCGTGGCTTAAGCATAGGGGGAGGGCCAAAACAAACTCTGCCGAGTTCAATGACACCACACACAAGACTCTACCTTAAGCGGTTCAAATGTTATGAAAGGGGGTGTGGCTAAAGCATAGGGGCCAAACCTTCACCAATCAAAAACAAATTCTCTGCTGAGTTCAATGACACCTCACACAAGGGTCCTTAAACGGTTCAAATGTTATGAAAGGGGTCGTGGCTTAAGCATAGGGGGAGGGCCAAAACAAACTCTGCCGAGTTCAATGACACCACACACAAGAGTCTACCTTAAACTGTTCACATGTTATGAAAGGGGGCGTGGCTAAAGCATAGGGGGCGGGCCAAACCTTCACCAATCAAAAACAAATTCTCTGCTGAGTTCAATGACACCTCACACAAGGGTCAACGTTAAACGGTTCAAATGTTATGAAAGTGGGCGTGGCTTAAGCATAGGGGGAGGGCAAAAACAAACTCTGCCGAGTTCAATGACACCACACACAAGACTCTACCTTAAGCGGTTCAAATGTTATGAAAGGGGGCGTGGCTTAAGCATAGGGGGCGGGCCAAACCATCACCAATAAAAAACAAACTCTCTGCTGAGTTCAATGACACCTCACACAAGGGTCTACGTTAAACTGTTCAAATGTTGTGAAAGGGGGCGTGGCTAAAGCATAGGGGGCGGGCCAAAACAAACTCTGTCGAGTTCAATGACACCACACACAAGACTCTACCTTAAGCGGTTCAAATGTTATGAAAGGGGGCGTGGCTTAAGCATAGGGGGCGGGCCAAACCATCACCAATAAAGAAGGACGTCTCTGCTGAGTTCATTGATACCTCACACAAGGGTCTACCTTAAACGGTTAAAATGTTATAAAAGGGGGCGTGGCTTAAGCATAGGGGGCGGGCCAAAACAAATTCTCTGCTGAGTTCAATGACACCTCACACAAGGGTCTACCTTAAACTGTTCATATGTTATGAAAGGGGGCGTGGCTAAAGCATAGGGGGCGGGCCAAAACATCACCAATCAAAAACAAATTCTCTGCTGAGTTCAATGACACCTCACACAAGGGTCAACGTTAAACGGTTAAAATGTTATGAAAGTGGGCGTGGCTTAAGCATAGGGGGAGGGCCAAAACAAACTCTGCCGAGTTCAATGACACCACACACAAGACTCTACCTTAAGCGGTTCAAATGTTATGAAAGGGGGTGTGGTTAAAGCATAGGGGCCAAACCTTCACCAATCAAAAACAAATTCTCTGCTGAGTTCAATGACACCTAACACAAGGGTCCTTAAATGGTTCAAATGTTATGAAAGGGGCGTGGCTTAAGCATAGGGGGCGGGCCAAACCATCACCAATAAAAAACAAATTCTCTGCTGAGTTCAACAACACCTCACACAAGGGACTACCTTAAATGGTTCAAATGTTATGAAACCGGGCGTGGCTTAAGCATAGGGGGAGGGCCAAAACAAACTCTGCTGAGTTCAATGACACCACACACAAGACTCTACCTTAAGCGGTTCAAATGTTATGAAGGGGGCGTGGCTTAAGCATAGGGGCGGGCCAAACCTTCACCAATCAAAAACAAATTCTCTGCTGGGTTCAACAACACCTCACACAAGGGACTACCTTAAGCGGTTCAAATGTTATGAAAGGGGGCGTGGCTTAAGCATAGGGGGCGTGCCAAACCATCACCAATAAAAAACAAACTCTCTGCTGAGTTCAATGACACCTCACACAAGGGTCAACGTTAAACGGTTAAAATGTTATGAAAGTGGGCGTGGCTTAAGCATAGGGGGCGGGCCAAACCATCACCAATAAAGGACGTCTCTGCTGAGTTCATTGATACCTCACACAAGGGTCTACCTTAAACGGTTAAAATGTTATAAAAGGGGGCGTGGCTTAAGCATAGGGGCGGGCCAAACCTTCACCAATCAAAAACAAATTCTCTGCTGAGTTCAATGACACCTCACACAAGGGTCCTTAAACGGTTCAAATGTTATGAAAGGGGTCGTGGCTTAAGCATAGGGGGAGGGCCAAAACAAACTCTGCCGAGTTCAATGACACCACACACAAGAGTCTACCTTAAACTGTTCACATGTTATGAAAGGGGGCGTGGCTAAAGCATAGGGGGCGGGCCAAACCTTCACCAATCAAAAACAAATTCTCTGCTGAGTTCAATGACACCTCACACAAGGGTCTACGTTAAACTGTTCAAATGTTGTGAAAGGGGGCGTGGCTAAAGCATAGGGGGCGGGCCAAAACAAACTGCCGAGTTCAATGACACCACACAAGACTCTACCTTAAGCGGTTCAAATGTTATGAAAGGGGGCGTGGCTTAAGCATAGGGGGCGGGCCAAACCATCACCAATAAAAAACAAACTCTCTGCTGAGTTCAATGACACCTCACACAAGGGTCAACGTTAAACGGTTAAAATGTTATGAAAGTGGGCGTGGCTTAAGCATAGGGGGCGGGCCAAACCATCACCAATAAAGGACGTCTCTGCTGAGTTCATTGATACCTCACACAAGGGTCTACCTTAAACGGTTAAAATGTTATAAAAGGGGGCGTGGCTTAAGCATAGGGGCGGGCCAAACCTTCACCAATCAAAAACAAATTCTCTGCTGAGTTCAATGACACCTCACACAAGGGTCCTTAAACGGTTCAAATGTTATGAAAGGGGTCGTGGCTTAAGCATAGGGGGAGGGCCAAAACAAACTCTGCCGAGTTCAATGACACCACACACAAGAGTCTACCTTAAACTGTTCACATGTTATGAAAGGGGGCGTGGCTAAAGCATAGGGGGCGGGCCAAACCTTCACCAATCAAAAACAAATTCTCTGCTGAGTTCAATGACACCTCACACAAGGGTCAACGTTAAACGGTTCAAATGTTATGAAAGGGGGCGTGGCTTAAGCATAGGGGGCGGGCCAAACCATCACCAATAAAAAACAAACTCTCTGCTGAGTTCAATGACACCTCACACAAGGGTCTACGTTAAACTGTTCAAATGTTGTGAAAGGGGGCGTGGCTAAAGCATAGGGGGCGGGCCAAAACAAACTGCCGAGTTCAATGACACCACACAAGACTCTACCTTAAGCGGTTCAAATGTTATGAAAGGGGGCGTGGCTTAAGCATAGGGGGCGGGCCAAACCATCACCAATAAAGAAGGACGTCTCTGCTGAGTTCATTGATACCTCACACAAGGGTCTACCTTAAACGGTTAAAATGTTATAAAAGGGGGCGTGGCTTAAGCATAGGGGCGGGCCAAACCTTCACCAATCAAAAACAAATTCTCTGCTGAGTTCAATGACACCTCACACAAGGGTCCTTAAACGGTTCAAATGTTATGAAAGGGGGCGTGGCTTAAGCATAGGGGGAGGGCCAAAACAAACTCTGCCGAGTTCAATGACACCACACACAAGACTCTACCTTAAGCGGTTCAAATGTTATGAAAGGGGGTGTGGCTAAAGCATAGGGGGCGGGCCAAACCTTCACCAATCAAAAACAAATTCTCTGCGGAGTTCAATGACACCTCACACAAGGGTCCTTAAATGGTTCAAATGTTATGAAAGGGGCGTGGCTTAAGCATAGGGGGCGGGCCAAACCATCACCAATAAAAAACAAATTCTCTGCTGGGTTCAACAACACCTCACACAAGGGACTACCTTAAATGGTTCAAATGTTATGAAACCGGGCGTGGCTTAAGCATAGGGGCGGGCCAAACCTTCACCAATCAAAAACAAATTCTCTGCTGAGTTCAATGACACCTCACACAAGGGTCCTTAAACGGTTCAAATGTTATGAAAGGGGGCGTGGCTTAAGCATAGGGGGAGGGCCAAAACAAACTCTGCCGAGTTCAATGACACCACACACAGGACTCTACCTTAAGCGGTTCAAATGTTATGAAAGGGGGTGTGGCTAAAGCATAGGGGGCGGGCCAAACCTTCACCAATCAAAAACAAATTCTCTGCTGAGTTCAATGACACCTCACACAAGGGTCCTTAAATGGTTCAAATGTTATGAAAGGGGCATGGCTTAAGCATAGGGGGCGGGCCAAACCATCACCAATAAAAAACAAATTCTCTGCTGAGTTCAACAACACCTCACACAAGGGACTACCTTAAATGGTTCAAATGTTATGAAACCGGGCGTGGCTTAAGCATAGGGGGAGGGCCAAAACAAACTGCTGAGTTCAATGACACCACACACAAGACTCTACCTTAAGCGGTTCAAATGTTATGAAGGGGGCGTGGCTTAAGCATAGGGGGCGGGCCAAACCATCACCAATAAAGAAGGACGTCTCTGCTGAGTTCATTGATACCTCACATAAGGGTCTACCTTAAACGGTTAAAATGTTATAAAAGGGGGCGTGGCTTAAGCATAGGGGCGGGCCAAACCTTCACCAATCAAAAACAAATTCTCTGCTGAGTTCAATGACAACTCACACAAGGGTCCTTAAATGGTTCAAATGTTATGAAAGGGGGCGTGGCTTAAGCATAGGGGGCGGGCCAAACCATCACCAATAAAAAACAAACTCTCTGCTGGGTTCAACAACACCTCACACAAGGGACTACCTTAAGCGGTTCAAATGTTATGAAAGGGGGCGTGGCTTAAGCATAGGGGGCGTGCCAAACCATCACCAATCAAAAACAAACTCTCTGCTGAGTTCAATGACACCTCACACAAGGGTCCTTAAACGGTTCAAATGTTATGAAAGGGGTCGTGGCTTAAGCATAGGGGGAGGGCCAAAACAAACTCTGCCGAGTTCAATGACACCACACACAAGAGTCTACCTTAAACTGTTCACACGTTATGAAAGGGGGCGTGGCTAAAGCATAGGGGGCGGGCCAAACCTTCACCAATCAAAAACAAATTCTCTGCTGAGTTCAATGACACCTCACACAAGGGTCAACGTTAAACGGTTCAAATGTTATGAAAGTGGGCGTGGCTTAAGCATAGGGGGAGGGCCAAAACAAACTCTGTCGAGTTCAATGACACCACACACAAGACTCTACCTTAAGCGGTTCAAATGTTATGAAAGGGGGCGTGGCTTAAGCATAGGGGGCGGGCCAAACCATCACCAATAAAAAACAAACTCTGCTGAGTTCAATGACACCTCACACAAGGGTCTACGTTAAACTGTTCAAATGTTGTGAAAGGGGGCGTGGATAAAGCATAGGGGGCGGGCCAAAACAAACTCTGCCGAGTTCAATGACACCACACACAAGACTCTACCTTAAGCGGTTCAAATGTTATGGGGCTTAAGCATAGGGGGGCGGGCCAAACCATCACCAATAAAGAAGGACGTCTCTGCTGAGTTCATTGATACCTCACACAAGGGTCTACCTTAAACGGTTAAAATGTTATAAAAGGGGGTGTGGCTTAAGCATAGGGGGAGGGCCAAAACAAATTCTCTGCTGAGTTCAATGACACCTCACACAAGGGTCTACCTTAAACTGTTCATATGTTATGAAAGGGGGCGTGGCTAAAGCATAGGGGGCGGGCCAAAACATCACCAATCAAAAACAAATTCTCTGCTGAGTTCAATGACACCTCACACAAGGGTCAACGTTAAACGGTTAAAATGTTATGAAAGTGGGCGTGGCTTAAGCATAGGGGGAGGGCCAAAACAAATTCTCTGCTGAGTTCAATGACACCTCACACAAGGGTCTACCTTAAACTGTTCAAATGTTGTGAAAGGGGGCGTGGCTAAAGCATAGGGGGCGGGCCAAAACATCACCAATCAAAAACAAACTCTCTGCTGGGTTCAACAACACCTCACACAAGGGACTACCTTAAGCGGTTCAAATGTTATGAAAGGGGGCGTGGCTTAAGCATAGGGGGCGTGCCAAACCATCACCAATAAAAAACAAACTCTCTGCTGAGTTCAATGACAGCTCACACAAGGGTCCTTAAACGGTTCAAATGTTATGAAAGGGGTCGTGGCTTAAGCATAGGGGGAGGGCAAAAACAAACTCTGCCGAGTTCAATGACACCACACACAAGACTCTACCTTAAGCGGTTCAAATGTTATGAAAGGGGGCGTGGCTTAAGCATAGGGGGCGGGCCAAACCATCACCAATAAAAAACAAACTCTCTGCTGAGTTCAATGACACCTCACACAAGGGTCTACGTTAAACTGTTCAAATGTTGTGAAAGGGGGCGTGGCTAAAGCATAGGGGGCGGGCCAAAACAAACTCTGCCGAGTTCAATGACACCACACACAAGACTCTACCTTAAGCGGTTCAAATGTTATGAAAGGGGGCGTGGCTTAAGCATAGGGGGCGGGCCAAACCATCACCAATAAAGAAGGACGTCTCTGCTGAGTTCATTGATACCTCACACAAGGGTCTACCTTAAACGGTTAAAATGTTATAAAAGGGGGCGTGGCTTAAGCATAGGGGGAGGGCCAAAACAAATTCTCTGCTGAGTTCAATGACACCTCACACAAGGGTCTACCTTAAACTGTTCATATGTTATGAAAGGGGGCGTGGCTAAAGCATAGGGGGCGGGCCAAAACATCACCAATCAAAAACAAATTCTCTGCTGAGTTCAATGACACCTCACACAAGGGTCAACGTTAAACGGTTAAAATGTTATGAAAGTGGGCGTGGCTTAAGCATAGGGGGAGGGCCAAAACAAATTCTCTGCTGAGTTCAATGACACCTCACACAAGGGTCTACCTTAAACTGTTCAAATGTTGTGAAAGGGGGCGTGGCTAAAGCATAGGGGGCGTGCCAAATCATCACCAATAAAGAAGGAAGTCTCTGCTGAGTTCAACAACACCTCACACAAGGGACTACCTTAAACGGTTCAAATGTTATGAAAGTGGGCGTGGCTTAAGCATAGGGGGAGGGCCAAAACAAACTCTGCCGAGTTCAATGACACCACACACAAGACTCTACCTTAAGCGGTTGAAATGTTATGAAAGGGGGCGTGGCTTAAGCATAGGGGGCGGGCCAAACCATCACCAATAAAGAAGGACGTCTCTGCTGAGTTCATTGATACCTCACACAAGGGTCTACCTTAAACGGTTAAAATGTTATAAAAGGGGGCGTGGCTTAAGCATAGGGGGAGGGCCAAAACAAATTCTCTGCTGAGTTCAATGACACCTCACACAAGGGTCTACCTTAAACTGTTCATATGTTATGAAAGGGGGCGTGGCTAAAGCATAGGGGGCGGGCCAAAACATCACCAATCAAAAACAAATTCTCTGCTGAGTTCAATGACACCTCACACAAGGGTCAACGTTAAACGGTTAAAATGTTATGAAAGTGGGCGTGGCTTAAGCATAGGGGGAGGGCCAAAACAAACTCTGCCGAGTTCAATGACACCACACACAAGACTCTACCTTAAGCGGTTCAAATGTTATGAAAGGGGGTGTGGCTAAAGCATAGGGGCCAAACCATCACCAATAAAAAACAAATTCTCTGCTGAGTTCAACAACACCTCACACAAGGGACTACCTTAAATGGTTCAAATGTTATGAAACCGGGCGTGGCTTAAGCATAGTGGGAGGGCCAAAACAAACTCTGCTGAGTTCAATGACACCACACACAAGACTCTACCTTAAGCGGTTCAAATGTTATGAAGGGGGCGTGGCTTAAGCATAGGGGGCGGGCCAAACCATCACCAATAAAGAAGGACGTCTCTGCTGAGTTCATTGATACCTCACATAAGGGTCTACCTTAAACGGTTAAAATGGTATAAAAGGGGGCGTGGCTTAAGCATAGGGGCGGGCCAAACCTTCACCAATCAAAAACAAATTCTCTGCTGAGTTCAATGACACCTCACACAAGGGTCTACCTTAAACGGTTAAAATGTTATAAAAGGGGCGTGGCTTAAGCATAGGGGCGGGCCAAACATTCACCAATCAAAAACAAATTATCTGCTGAGTTCAATGACACCTCACACAAGGGTCCTTAAATGGTTCAAATGTTATGAAAGGGGGCGTGGCTTAAGCATAGGGGGCGTGCCAAACCATCACCAATAAAAAACAAACTCTCTGCTGAGTTCAATGACACCTCATACAAGGGTCAACGTTAAACGGTTAAAATGTTATTAAAGTGGGCGTGGCTTAAGCATAGGGGGCGGGCCAAACCATCACCAATAAAGGACGTCTCTGCTGAGTTCATTGATACCTCACACAAGGGTCTACCTTAAACGGTTAAAATGTTATAAAAGGGGGCGTGGCTTAAGCATAGGGGGAGGGCCAAAACAAATTCTCTGCTGAGTTCAATGACACCTCACACAAGGGTCTACCTTAAACTGTTCATATGTTATGAAAGGGGGCGTGGCTAAAGCATAGGGGGCGGGCCAAAACATCACCAATCAAAAACAAATTCTCTGCTGAGTTCAATGACACCTCACACAAGGGTCAACGTTAAACGGTTAAAATGTTATGAAAGTGGGCGTGGCTTAAGCATAGGGGGAGGGCCAAAACAAACTCTGCCGAGTTCAATGACACCACACACAAGACTCTACCTTAAGCGGTTCAAATGTTATGAAAGGGGGTGTGGCTAAAGCATAGGGGCCAAACCTTCACCAATCAAAAACAAATTCTCTGCTGAGTTCAATGACACCTCACACAAGGGTCCTTAAATGGTTCAAATGTTATGAAAGGGGCGTGGCTTAAGCATAGGGGGCGGGCCAAACCATCACCAATAAAAAACAAATTCTCTGCTGAGTTCAACAACACCTCACACAAGGGACTACCTTAAATGGTTCAAATGTTATGAAACCGGGCGTGGCTTAAGCATAGGGGGAGGGCCAAAACAAACTCTGCTGAGTTCAATGACACCACACACAAGACTCTACCTTAAGCGGTTCAAATGTTATGAAGGGGGCGTGGCTTAAGCATAGGGGGCGGGCCAAACCATCACCAATAAAGGACGTCTCTGCTGAGTTCAATGACACCTCACACAAGGGTCTACCTTAAACGGTTAAAATGTTATAAAATGGGCGTGGCTTAAGCATAGGGGCGGGCCAAACATTCACCAATCAAAAACAAACTCTCTGCTGGGTTCAACAACACCTCACACAAGGGACTACCTTAAGCGGTTCAAATGTTATGAAAGGGGGCGTGGCTTAAGCATAGGGGGCGTGCCAAACCATCACCAATAAAAAACAAACTCTCTGCTGAGTTCAATGACACCTCACACAAGGGTCAACGTTAAACGGTTAAAATGTTATGAAAGTGGGCGTGGCTTAAGCATAGGGGGCGGGCCAAACCATCACCAATAAAGGACGTCTCTGCTGAGTTCAATGACACCTCACACAAGGGTCCTTAAACGGTTCAAATGTTATGAAAGGGGTCGTGGCTTAAGCATAGGGGGAGGGCCAAAACAAACTGCCGAGTTCAATGACACCACACACAAGAGTCTACCTTAAACTGTTCACATGTTATGAAAGGGGGCGTGGCTAAAGCATAGGGGGCGGGCCAAACCTTCACCAATCAAAAACAAATTCTCTGCTGAGTTCAATGACACCTCACACAAGGGTCAACGTTAAACGGTTCAAATGTTATGAAAGTGGGCGTGGCTTAAGCATAGGGGGAGGGCAAAAACAAACTCTGCCGAGTTCAATGACACCACACACAAGACTCTACCTTACGCGGTTCAAATGTTATGAAAGGGGGCGTGGCTTAAGCATAGGGGGCGGGCCAAACCATCACCAATAAAAAACAAACTCTCTGCTGAGTTCAATGACACCTCACACAAGGGTCTACGTTAAACTGTTCAAATGTTGTGAAAGGGGGCGTGGCTAAAGCATAGGGGGCGGGCCAAAACAAACTCTGCCGAGTTCAATGACACCACACACAAGACTCTACCTTAAGCGGTTCAAATGTTATGAAAGGGGGCGTGGCTTAAGCATAGGGGGAGGGCCAAAACAAATTCTCTGCTGAGTTCAATGACACCTTACACAAGGGTCTACCTTAAACTGTTCATATGTTATGAAAGGGGGCGTGGCTAAAGCATAGGGGCGGGCCAAAACATCACCAATCAAAAACAAATTCTCTGCTGAGTTCAATGACACCTCACACAAGGGTCAACGTTAAACGGTTAAAATGTTATGAAAGTGGGCGTGGCTTAAGCATAGGGGGAGGGCCAAAACAAATTCCCTGCTGAGTTCAATGACACCTCACACAAGGGTCTACCTTAAACTGTTCAAATGTTGTGAAATGGGGCGTGGCTAAAGCATAGGGGGCGGGCCAAAACATCACCAATCAAAAACAAATTCTCTGCTGAGTTCAATGACACCTCACACAAGAGTCAACGTTAAACGGTTCCAATGTTATGAAAGTGGGCGTGGCTTAAGCATAGGGGGAGGGCCAAACCATCACCAATAAAAAACAAACTCTCTGCTGGGTTCAACAACACCTCACACAAGGGACTACCTTAAGCGGTTCAAATGTTATGAAAGGGGGCGTGGCTTAAGCATAGGGGGCGTGCCAAACCATCACCAATAAAAAACAAACTCTCTGCTGAGTTCAATGACACCTCACACAAGGGTCAACGTTAAACGGTTAAAATGTTATGAAAGTGGTCGTGGCTTAAGCATAGGGGGAGGGCCAAAACAAACTGCTGAGTTCAATGACACCACACACAAGACTCTACCTTAAGCGGTTCAAATGTTATGAAAGGGGTCGTGGCTTAAGCATAGGGGGAGGGCCAAAAAAAACTCTGCCGAGTTCAATGACACCACACACAAGAGTCTACCTTAAACTGTTCACATGTTATGAAAGGGGGCGTGGCTAAAGCATAGGGGGCGGGCCAAACCTTCACCAATCAAAAACAAATTCTCTGCTGAGTTCAATGACACCTCACACAAGGGTCAACGTTAAACGGTTCAAATGTTATGAAAGTGGGCGTGGCTTAAGCATAGGGGGAGGGCCAAACCATCACCAATAAAAAACAAACTCTCTGCTGGGTTCAACAACACCTCACACAAGGGACTACCTTAAGCGGTTCAAATGTTATGAAAGGGGGCGTGGCTTAAGCATAGGGGGCGTGCCAAACCATCACCAATAAAAAACAAACTCTCTGCTGAGTTCAATGACACCTCACACAAGGGTCAACGTTAAACGGTTAAAATGTTATGAAAGTGGTCGTGGCTTAAGCATAGGGGGAGGGCCAAAACAAACTGCTGAGTTCAATGACACCACACACAAGACTCTACCTTAAGCGGTTCAAATGTTATGAAAGGGGTCGTGGCTTAAGCATAGGGGGAGGGCCAAAAAAAACTCTGCCGAGTTCAATGACACCACACACAAGAGTCTACCTTAAACTGTTCACATGTTATGAAAGGGGGCGTGGCTAAAGCATAGGGGGCGTGCCAAATCATCACCAATAAAGAAGGAAGTCTCTGCTGAGTTCAACAACACCTCACACAAGGGACTACCTTAAACGGTTCAAATGTTATGTAAGTGGGCGTGGCTTAAGCATAGGGGGAGGGCCAAAACAAACTGCCGAGTTCAATGACACCACACACAAGACTACCTTAAGCGGTTCAAATGTTATGAAAGGGGGCGTGGCTTAAGCATAGGGGGCGGGCCAAACCATCACCAATAAAGAAGGACGTCTCTGCTGAGTTCATTGATACCTCACACAAGGGTCTACCTTAAACGGTTAAAATGTTATAAAAGGGGGCGTGGCTTAAGCATAGGGGGAGGGCCAAAACAAATTCTCTGCTGAGTTCAATGACACCTCACTCAAGGGTCTACCTTAAACTGTTCATATGTTATGAAAGGGGGCGTGGCTAAAGCATAGGGGGCGGGCCAAAACATCACCAATCAAAAACAAATTCTCTGCTGAGTTCAATGACACCTCACACAAGGGTCAACGTTAAACGGTTAAAATGTTATGAAAGGGGGTGTGGCTAAAGCATAGGGGGCGGGCCAAACCTTCACCAATAAAGAAGGACGTCTCTGCTGAGTTCATTGATACCTCACATAAGGGTCTACCTTAAACGGTTAAAATGTTATGAAAGGGGGCGTGGCTTAAGCATAGGGGGCGGGCCAAACCATCACCAATAAAAAAACAAACTCTCTGCTGGGTTCAACAACACCTCACACAAGGGACTACCTTAAGCGGTTAAAATGTTATGAAAGGGGGCGTGGCTTAAGCATAGGGGGCGTGCCAAACCATCACCAATAAAAAACAAACTCTCTGCTGAGTTCAATGACACCTCACACAAGGGTCAACGTTAAACGGTTAAAATGTTATGAAAGTGGGCGTGGCTTAAGCATAGGGGGAGGGCCAAAACAAACTGCTGAGTTCAATGACACCACACACAAGACTCTACCTTAAGCGGTTCAAATGTTATGAAAGGGGGCGTGGCTTAAGCATAGGGGGCGGGCCAAACCATCACCAATAAAAAACAAACTCTCTGCTGAGTTCAATGACACCTCACACAAGGGTCTACGTTAAACTGTTCAAATGTTGTGAAAGGGGGCGTGGCTTAAGCATAGGGGGCGGGCCAAACCATCACCAATAAAGAAGGACGTCTCTGCTGAGTTCAATGACACCTCACACAAGGGTCTACCTTAAACTGTTCATATGTTATGAAAGGGGCGTTGCTTAAGCATAGGGGCGGGCCAAACATTCACCAATCAAAAACAAATTATCTGCTGAGTTCAATGACACCTCACACAAGGGTCCTTAAATGGTTCAAATGTTATGAAAGGGGCGTGGCTTAAGCATAGGGGGCGGGCCAAACCATCACCAATAAAAAACAAATTCTCTGCTGAGTTCAATGACACCTCACACAAGGGTCAACGTTAAACGGTTCAAATGTTATGAAAGTGGGCGTGGCTTAAACATAGGGGGAGGGCCAAAACAAACTCTGCCGAGTTCAATGACACCACACACAAGACTCTACCTTAAGCGGTTCAAATGTTATGAAAGGGGGCGTGGCTTAAGCATAGGGGGCGGGCCAAACCATCACCAATAAAGAAGGACGTCTCTGCTGAGTTCATTGATACCTCACACAAGGGTCTACCTTAAACGGTTAAAATGTTATAAAAGGGGGCGTGGCTTAAGCATAGGGGGAGGGCCAAAACAAATTCTCTGCTGAGTTCAATGACACCTCACACAAGGGTCTACCTTAAACTGTTCATATGTTATGAAAGGGGGCGTGGCTAAAGCATAGGGGGCGGGCCAAAACATCACCAATCAAAAACAAATTCTCTGCTGAGTTCAATGACACCTCACACAAGGGTCAACGTTAAACGGTTAAAATGTTATGAAAGGGGGTGTGGCTAAAGCATAGGGGGCAGGCCAAACCTTCACCAATAAAGAAGGACGTCTCTGCTGAGTTCATTGATACCTCACATAAGGGTCTACCTTAAACGGTTAAAATGTTATAAAAGGGGGCGTGGCTTAAGCATAGGGGCGGGCCAAACCTTCACCAATCAAAAACAAATTCTCTGCTGAGTTCAATGACACCTCACACAAGGGTCCTTAAATGGTTCAAATGTTATGAAAGGGGGCGTGGCTTAAGCATAGGGGGCGGGCCAAACCATCACCAATAAAAAAACAAACTCTCTGCTGGGTTCAACAACACCTCACACAAGGGACTACCTTAAGCGGTTAAAATGTTATGAAAGGGGGCGTGGCTTAAGCATAGGGGGCGTGCCAAACCATCACCAATAAAAAACAAACTCTCTGCTGAGTTCAATGACACCTCACACAAGGGTCAACGTTAAACGGTTAAAATGTTATGAAAGTGGGCGTGGCTTAAGCATAGGGGGAGGGCCAAAACAAACTGCTGAGTTCAATGACACCACACACAAGACTCTACCTTAAGCGGTTCAAATGTTATGAAAGGGGGCGTGGCTTAAGCATAGGGGGCGGGCCAAACCATCACCAATAAAAAACAAACTCTCTGCTGAGTTCAATGACACCTCACACAAGGGTCTACGTTAAACTGTTCAAATGTTGTGAAAGGGGGCGTGGCTTAAGCATAGGGGGCGGGCCAAACCATCACCAATAAAGAAGGACGTCTCTGCTGAGTTCATTGATACCTCACACAAGGGTCTACCTTAAACGGTTAAAATGTTATAAAAGGGGGCGTGGCTTAAGCATAGGGGGAGGGCCAAAACAAATTCTCTGCTGAGTTCAATGACACCTCACACAAGGGTCTACCTTAAACTGTTCATATGTTATGAAAGGGGCGTTGCTTAAGCATAGGGGCGGGCCAAACATTCACCAATCAAAAACAAATTATCTGCTGAGTTCAATGACACCTCACACAAGGGTCCTTAAATGGTTCAAATGTTATGAAAGGGGTGTGGCTTAAGCATAGGGGGCGGGCCAAACCATCACCAATAAAAAACAAATTCTCTGCTGAGTTCAATGACACCTCACACAAGGGTCAACGTTAAACGGTTCAAATGTTATGAAAGTGGGCGTGGCTTAAACATAGGGGGAGGGCCAAAACAAACTGCCGAGTTCAATGACACCACACACAAGACTACCTTAAGCGGTTCAAATGTTATGAAAGGGGGCGTGGCTTAAGCATAGGGGGCGGGCCAAACCATCACCAATAAAGAAGGACGTCTCTGCTGAGTTCATTGATACCTCACACAAGGGTCTACCTTAAACGGTTAAAATGTTATAAAAGGGGGCGTGGCTTAAGCATAGGGGGAGGGCCAAAACAAATTCTCTGCTGAGTTCAATGACACCTCACACAAGGGTCTACCTTAAACTGTTCATATGTTATGAAAGGGGGCGTGGCTAAAGCATATGGGGCGGGCCAAAAATTCACCAATCAAAAACAAATTCTCTGCTGAGTTCAATGACACCTCACACAAGGGTCAACGTTAAACGGTTAAAATGTTATGAAAGTGGGCGTGGCTTAAGCATAGGGGGAGGGCCAAAACAAATTCTCTGCTGAGTTCAATGACACCTCACACAAGGGTCTACCTTAAACTGTTCAAATGTTGTGAAAGGGGGCGTGGCTAAAGCATAGGGGGCGGGCCAAAACATCACCAATCAAAAACAAACTCTCTGCTGGGTTCAACAACACCTCACACAAGGGACTACCTTAAGCAGTTCAAATGTTATGAAAGGGGGCGTGGCTTAAGCATAGGGGGCGTGCCAAACCATCACCAATAAAAAACAAACTCTCTGCTGAGTTCAATGACACCTCACACAAGGGTCAACGTTAAACGGTTAAAATGTTATGAAAGTGGGCGTGGCTTAAGCATAGGGGGAGGGCCAAAACAAACTCTGCTGAGTTCAATGACACCACACACAAGACTCTACCTTAAGCGGTTCAAATGTTATGAAAGGGGGTGTGGCTAAAGCATAGGGGGCGGGCCAAACCTTCACCAATCAAAAACAAATTCTCTGCTGAGTTCAATGACACCTCACACAAGGGTCAACGTTAAACGGTTAAAATGTTATGAAAGGGGGTGTGGCTAAAGCATAGGGGGCGGGCCAAACCTTCACCAATAAAGAAGGACGTCTCTGCTGAGTTCATTGATACCTCACATAAGGGTCTACCTTAAACGGTTAAAATGTTATAAAAGGGGGCGTGGCTTAAGCATAGGGGCGGGCCAAACCTTCACCAATCAAAAACAAATTCTCTGCTGAGTTCAATGACACCTCACACAAGGGTCCTTAAATGGTTCAAATGTTATGAAAGGGGGCGTGGCTTAAGCATAGGGGGCGGGCCAAACCATCACCAATAAAAAAACATACTCTCTGCTGGGTTCAACAACACCTCACACAAGGGACTACCTTAAGCGGTTAAAATGTTATGAAAGGGGGCGTGGCTTAAGCATAGGGGGCGTGCCAAACCATCACCAATAAAAAACAAACTCTCTGCTGAGTTCAATGACACCTCACACAAGGGTCAACGTTAAACGGTTAAAATGTTATGAAAGTGGGCGTGGCTTAAGCATAGGGGGAGGGCCAAAACAAACTGCTGAGTTCAATGACACCACACACAAGACTCTACCTTAAGCGGTTCAAATGTTATGAAAGGGGTCGTGGCTTAAGCATAGGGGGAGGGCCAAAAAAAACTCTGCCGAGTTCAAAGACACCACACACAAGAGTCTACATTAAACTGTTCACATGTTATGAAAGGGGGCGTGGCTAAAGCATAGGGGGCGGGCCAAACCTTCACCAATCAAAAACAAATTCTCTGCTGAGTTCAATGACACCTCACACAAGGGTCAACGTTAAACGGTTCAAATGTTATGAAAGTGGGCGTGGCTTAAGCATAGGGGGAGGGCCAAAACAAACTCTGCCGAGTTCAATGACACCACACACAAGACTCTACCTTAAGCGGTTCAAATGTTATGAAAGGGGGCGTGGCTTAAGCATAGGGGGCGTGCCAAATCATCACCAATAAAGAAGGAAGTCTCTGCTGAGTTCAACAACACCTCACACAAGGGACTACCTTAAACGGTTCAAATGTTATGTAAGTGGGCGTGGCTTAAGCATAGGGGTAGGGCCAAAACAAACTGCTGAGTTCAATGACACCTCACTCAAGGGTCTACCTTAAACTGTTCATATGTTATGAAAGGGGGCGTGGCTAAAGCATAGGGGGCGGGCCAAAACATCACCAATCAAAAACAAATTCTCTGCTGAGTTCAATGACACCTCACACAAGGGTCAACGTTAAAATGTTATGAAAGGGGGTGTGGCTAAAGCATAGGGGGCGGGCCAAACCTTCACCAATAAAGAAGGACGTCTCTGCTGAGTTCATTGATACCTCACATAAGGGTCTACCTTAAACGGTTAAAATGTTATAAAAGGGGGCGTGGCTTAAGCATAGGGGCGGGCCAAACCTTCACCAATCAAAAACAAATTCTCTGCTGAGTTCAATGACACCTCACACAAGGGTCCTTAAATGGTTCAAATGTTATGAAAGGGGCGTGGCTTAAGCATAGGGGGCGGGCCAAACCATCACCAATAAAAAAACAAACTCTCTGCTGGGTTCAACAACACCTCACACAAGGGACTACCTTAAGCGGTTAAAATGTTATGAAAGGGGGCGTGGCTTAAGCATAGGGGGCGTGCCAAACCATCACCAATAAAAAACAAACTCTCTGCTGAGTTCAATGACACCTCACACAAGGGTCAACGTTAAACGGTTAAAATGTTATGAAAGTGGGCGTGGCTTAAGCATAGGGGGAGGGCCAAAACAAACTGCTGAGTTCAATGACACCACACACAAGACTACCTTAAGCGGTTCAAATGTTATGAAAGGGGGCGTGGCTTAAGCATAGGGGGCGGGCCAAACCATCACCAATAAAAAACAAACTCTCTGCTGAGTTCAATGACACCTCACACAAGGGTCTACGTTAAACTGTTCAAATGTTGTGAAAGGTGGCGTGGCTTAAGCATAGGGGGCGGGCCAAACCATCACCAATAAAGAAGGACGTCTCTGCTGAGTTCATTGATACCTCACACAAGGGTCTACCTTAAACGGTTAAAATGTTATAAAAGGGGGCGTGGCTTAAGCATAGGGGGAGGGCCAAAACAAATTCTCTGCTGAGTTCAATGACACCTCACACAAGGGTCTACCTTAAACTGTTCATATGTTATGAAAGGGGCGTTGCTTAAGCATAGGGGCGGGCCAAACATTCACCAATCAAAAACAAATTATCTGCTGAGTTCAATGACACCTCACACAAGGGTCCTTAAATGGTTCAAATGTTATGAAAGGGGCGTGGCTTAAGCATAGGGGGCGGGCCAAACCATCACCAATAAAAAACAAATTCTCTGCTGAGTTCAATGACACCTCACACAAGGGTCAACGTTAAACGGTTCAAATGTTATGAAAGTGGGCGTGGCTTAAACATAGGGGGAGGGCCAAAACAAACTCTGCCGAGTTCAATGACACCACACACAAGACTCTACCTTAAGCGGTTCAAATGTTATGAAAGGGGGCGTGGCTTAAGCATAGGGGGCGGGCCAAACCATCACCAATAAAGAAGGACGTCTCTGCTGAGTTCATTGATACCTCACACAAGGGTCTACCTTAAACGGTTAAAATGTTATAAAAGGGGGCGTGGCTTAAGCATAGGGGGAGGGCCAAAACAAATTCTCTGCTGAGTTCAATGACACCTCACACAAGGGTCTACCTTAAACTGTTCATATGTTATGAAAGGGGGCGTGGCTAAAGCATATGGGGCGGGCCAAAACATCACCAATCAAAAACAAATTCTCTGCTGAGTTCAATGACACCTCACACAAGGGTCAACGTTAAACGGTTAAAATGTTATGAAAGTGGGCGTGGCTTAAGCATAGGGGGAGGGCCAAAACAAATTCTCTGCTGAGTTCAATGACACCTCACACAAGGGTCTACCTTAAACTGTTCAAATGTTGTGAAAGGGGGCGTGGCTAAAGCATAGGGGGCGGGCCAAAACATCACCAATCAAAAACAAACTCTCTGCTGGGTTCAACAACACCTCACACAAGGGACTACCTTAAGCGGTTCAAATGTTATGAAAGGGGGCGTGGCTTAAGCATAGGGGGCGTGCCAAACCATCACCAATAAAAAACAAACTCTCTGCTGAGTTCAATGACACCTCACACAAGGGTCAACGTTAAACGGTTAAAATGTTATGAAAGTGGGCGTGGCTTAAGCATAGGGGGAGGGCCAAAACAAACTCTGCTGAGTTCAATGACACCACACACAAGACTCTACCTTAAGCGGTTCAAATGTTATGAAAGGGGGTGTGGCTAAAGCATAGGGGGCGGGCCAAACCTTCACCAATCAAAAACAAATTCTCTGCTGAGTTCAATGACACCTCACACAAGGGTCAACGTTAAACGGTTAAAATGTTATGAAAGGGGGTGTGGCTAAAGCATAGGGGGCGGGCCAAACCTTCACCAATAAAGAAGGACGTCTCTGCTGAGTTCATTGATACCTCACATAAGGGTCTACCTTAAACGGTTAAAATGTTATAAAAGGGGGCGTGGCTTAAGCATAGGGGCGGGCCAAACCTTCACCAATCAAAAACAAATTCTCTGCTGAGTTCAATGACACCTCACACAAGGGTCCTTAAATGGTTCAAATGTTATGAAAGGGGGCGTGGCTTAAGCATAGGGGGCGGGCCAAACCATCACCAATAAAAAAACAAACTCTCTGCTGGGTTCAACAACACCTCACACAAGGGACTACCTTAAGCGGTTAAAATGTTATGAAAGGGGGCGTGGCTTAAGCATAGGGGGCGTGCCAAACCATCACCAATAAAAAACAAACTCTCTGCTGAGTTCAATGACACCTCACACAAGGGTCAACGTTAAACGGTTAAAATGTTATGAAAGTGGGCGTGGCTTAAGCATAGGGGGAGGGCCAAAACAAACTGCTGAGTTCAATGACACCACACACAAGACTCTACCTTAAGCGGTTCAAATGTTATGAAAGGGGGCGTGGCTTAAGCATAGGGGGCGGGCCAAACCATCACCAATAAAAAACAAACTCTCTGCTGAGTTCAATGACACCTCACACAAGGGTCTACGTTAAACTGTTCAAATGTTGTGAAAGGGGGCGTGGCTTAAGCATAGGGGGCGGGCCAAACCATCACCAATAAAGAAGGACGTCTCTGCTGAGTTCATTGATACCTCACACAAGGGTCTACCTTAAACGGTTAAAATGTTATAAAAGGGGGCGTGGCTTAAGCATAGGGGGAGGGCCAAAACAAATTCTCTGCTGAGTTCAATGACACCTCACACAAGGGTCTACCTTAAACTGTTCATATGTTATGAAAGGGGCGTTGCTTAAGCATAGGGGCGGGCCAAACATTCACCAATCAAAAACAAATTATCTGCTGAGTTCAATGACACCTCACACAAGAGTCCTTAAATGGTTCAAATGTTATGAAAGGGGCGTGGCTTAAGCATAGGGGGCGGGCCAAACCATCACCAATAAAAAACAAATTCTCTGCTGAGTTCAATGACACCTCACACAAGGGTCAACGTTAAACGGTTCAAATGTTATGAAAGTGGGCGTGGCTTAAACATAGGGGGAGGGCCAAAACAAACTCTGCCGAGTTCAATGACACCACACACAAGACTCTACCTTAAGCGGTTCAAATGTTATGAAAGGGGGCGTGGCTTAAGCATAGGGGGCGGGCCAAACCATCACCAATAAAGAAGGACGTCTCTGCTGAGTTCATTGATACCTCACACAAGGGTCTACCTTAAACGGTTAAAATGTTATAAAAGGGGGCGTGGCTTAAGCATAGGGGGAGGGCCAAAACAAATTCTCTGCTGAGTTCAATGACACCTCACACAAGGGTCTACCTTAAACTGTTCATATGTTATGAAAGGGGGCGTGGCTAAAGCATATGGGGCGGGCCAAAACATCACCAATCAAAAACAAATTCTCTGCTGAGTTCAATGACACCTCACACAAGGGTCAACGTTAAACGGTTAAAATGTTATGAAAGTGGGCGTGGCTTAAGCATAGGGGGAGGGCCAAAACAAATTCTCTGCTGAGTTCAATGACACCTCACACAAGGGTCTACCTTAAACTGTTCAAATGTTGTGAAAGGGGGCGTGGCTAAAGCATAGGGGGCGGGCCAAAACATCAAAAATCAAAAACAAACTCTCTGCTGGGTTCAACAACACCTCACACAAGGGACTACCTTAAGCGGTTCAAATGTTATGAAAGGGGGCGTGGCTTAAGCATAGGGGGCGTGCCAAACCATCACCAATAAAAAACAAACTCTCTGCTGAGTTCAATGACACCTCACACAAGGGTCAACGTTAAACGGTTAAAATGTTATGAAAGTGGGCGTGGCTTAAGCATAGGGGGAGGGCCAAAACAAACTCTGCTGAGTTCAATGACACCACACACAAGACTCTACCTTAAGCGGTTCAAATGTTATGAAAGGGGGTGTGGCTAAAGCATAGGGGGCGGGCCAAACCTTCACCAATCAAAAACAAATTCTCTGCTGAGTTCAATGACACCTCACACAAGGGTCAACGTTAAACGGTTAAAATGTTATGAAAGGGGGTGTGGCTAAAGCATAGGGGGCGGGCCAAACCTTCACCAATAAAGAAGGACGTCTCTGCTGAGTTCATTGATACCTCACATAAGGGTCTACCTTAAACGGTTAAAATGTTATAAAAGGGGGCGTGGCTTAAGCATAGGGGCGGGCCAAACCTTCACCAATCAAAAACAAATTCTCTGCTGAGTTCAATGACACCTCACACAAGGGTCCTTAAATGGTTCAAATGTTATGAAAGGGGGCGTGGCTTAAGCATAGGGGGCGGGCCAAACCATCACCAATAAAAAAACAAACTCTCTGCTGGGTTCAACAACACCTCACACAAGGGACTACCTTAAGCGGTTAAAATGTTATGAAAGGGGGCGTGGCTTAAGCATAGGGGGCGTGCCAAACCATCACCAATAAAAAACAAACTCTCTGCTGAGTTCAATGACACCTCACACAAGGGTCAACGTTAAACGGTTAAAATGTTATGAAAGTGGGCGTGGCTTAAGCATAGGGGGAGGGCCAAAACAAACTGCTGAGTTCAATGACACCACACACAAGACTACCTTAAGCGGTTCAAATGTTATGAAAGGGGGCGTGGCTTAAGCATAGGGGGCGGGCCAAACCATCACCAATAAAAAACAAACTCTCTGCTGAGTTCAATGACACCTCACACAAGGGTCTACGTTAAACTGTTCAAATGTTGTGAAAGGTGGCGTGGCTTAAGCATAGGGGGCGGGCCAAACCATCACCAATAAAGAAGGACGTCTCTGCTGAGTTCATTGATACCTCACACAAGGGTCTACCTTAAACGGTTAAAATGTTATAAAAGGGGGCGTGGCTTAAGCATAGGGGGAGGGCCAAAACAAATTCTCTGCTGAGTTCAATGACACCTCACACAAGGGTCTACCTTAAACTGTTCATATGTTATGAAAGGGGCGTTGCTTAAGCATAGGGGCGGGCCAAACATTCACCAATCAAAAACAAATTATCTGCTGAGTTCAATGACACCTCACACAAGGGTCCTTAAATGGTTCAAATGTTATGAAAGGGGCGTGGCTTAAGCATAGGGGGCGGGCCAAACCATCACCAATAAAAAACAAATTCTCTGCTGAGTTCAATGACACCTCACACAAGGGTCAACGTTAAACGGTTCAAATGTTATGAAAGTGGGCGTGGCTTAAACATAGGGGGAGGGCCAAAACAAACTCTGCCGAGTTCAATGACACCACACACAAGACTCTACCTTAAGCGGTTCAAATGTTATGAAAGGGGGCGTGGCTTAAGCATAGGGGGCGGGCCAAACCATCACCAATAAAGAAGGACGTCTCTGCTGAGTTCATTGATACCTCACACAAGGGTCTACCTTAAACGGTTAAAATGTTATAAAAGGGGGCGTGGCTTAAGCATAGGGGGAGGGCCAAAACAAATTCTCTGCTGAGTTCAATGACACCTCACACAAGGGTCTACCTTAAACTGTTCATATGTTATGAAAGGGGGCGTGGCTAAAGCATATGGGGCGGGCCAAAACATCACCAATCAAAAACAAATTCTCTGCTGAGTTCAATGACACCTCACACAAGGGTCAACGTTAAACGGTTAAAATGTTATGAAAGTGGGCGTGGCTTAAGCATAGGGGGAGGGCCAAAACAAATTCTCTGCTGAGTTCAATGACACCTCACACAAGGGTCTACCTTAAACTGTTCAAATGTTGTGAAAGGGGGCGTGGCTAAAGCATAGGGGGCGGGCCAAAACATCACCAATCAAAAACAAACTCTCTGCTGGGTTCAACAACACCTCACACAAGGGACTACCTTAAGCGGTTCAAATGTTATGAAAGGGGGCGTGGCTTAAGCATAGGGGGCGTGCCAAACCATCACCAATAAAAAACAAACTCTCTGCTGAGTTCAATGACACCTCACACAAGGGTCAACGTTAAACGGTTAAAATGTTATGAAAGTGGGCGTGGCTTAAGCATAGGGGGAGGGCCAAAACAAACTCTGCTGAGTTCAATGACACCACACACAAGACTCTACCTTAAGCGGTTCAAATGTTATGAAAGGGGGTGTGGCTAAAGCATAGGGGGCGGGCCAAACCTTCACCAATCAAAAACAAATTCTCTGCTGAGTTCAATGACACCTCACACAAGGGTCAACGTTAAACGGTTAAAATGTTATGAAAGGGGGTGTGGCTAAAGCATAGGGGGCGGGCCAAACCTTCACCAATAAAGAAGGACGTCTCTGCTGAGTTCATTGATACCTCACATAAGGGTCTACCTTAAACGGTTAAAATGTTATAAAAGGGGGCGTGGCTTAAGCATAGGGGCGGGCCAAACCTTCACCAATCAAAAACAAATTCTCTGCTGAGTTCAATGACACCTCACACAAGGGTCCTTAAATGGTTCAAATGTTATGAAAGGGGGCGTGGCTTAAGCCTAGGGGGCGGGCCAAACCATCACCAATAAAAAAACAAACTCTCTGCTGGGTTCAACAACACCTCACACAAGGGACTACCTTAAGCGGTTAAAATGTTATGAAAGGGGGCGTGGCTTAAGCATAGGGGGCGTGCCAAACCATCACCAATAAAAAACAAACTCTCTGCTGAGTTCAATGACACCTCACACAAGGGTCAACGTTAAACGGTTAAAATGTTATGAAAGTGGGCGTGGCTTAAGCATAGGGGGAGGGCCAAAACAAACTGCTGAGTTCAATGACACCACACACAAGACTCTACCTTAAGCGGTTCAAATGTTATGAAAGGGGGCGTGGCTTAAGCATAGGGGGCGGGCCAAACCATCACCAATAAAAAACAAACTCTCTGCTGAGTTCAATGACACCTCACACAAGGGTCTACGTTAAACTGTTCAAATGTTGTGAAAGGGGGCGTGGCTTAAGCATAGGGGGCGGGCCAAACCATCACCAATAAAGAAGGACGTCTCTGCTGAGTTCATTGATACCTCACACAAGGGTCTACCTTAAACGGTTAAAATGTTATAAAAGGGGGCGTGGCTTAAGCATAGGGGGAGGGCCAAAACAAATTCTCTGCTGAGTTCAATGACACCTCACACAAGGGTCTACCTTAAACTGTTCATATGTTATGAAAGGGGCGTTGCTTAAGCATAGGGGCGGGCCAAACATTCACCAATCAAAAACAAATTATCTGCTGAGTTCAATGACACCTCACACAAGAGTCCTTAAATGGTTCAAATGTTATGAAAGGGGCGTGGCTTAAGCATAGGGGGCGGGCCAAACCATCACCAATAAAAAACAAATTCTCTGCTGAGTTCAATGACACCTCACACAAGGGTCAACGTTAAACGGTTCAAATGTTATGAAAGTGGGCGTGGCTTAAACATAGGGGGAGGGCCAAAACAAACTGCCGAGTTCAATGACACCACACACAAGACTCTACCTTAAGCGGTTCAAATGTTATGAAAGGGGGCGTGGCTTAAGCATAGGGGGCGGGCCAAACCATCACCAATAAAGAAGGACGTCTCTGCTGAGTTCATTGATACCTCACACAAGGGTCTACCTTAAACGGTTAAAATGTTATAAAAGGGGGCGTGGCTTAAGCATAGGGGGAGGGCCAAAACAAATTCTCTGCTGAGTTCAATGACACCTCACACAAGGGTCTACCTTAAACTGTTCATATGTTATGAAAGGGGGCGTGGCTAAAGCATATGGGGCGGGCCAAAACATCACCAATCAAAAACAAATTCTCTGCTGAGTTCAATGACACCTCACACAAGGGTCAACGTTAAACGGTTAAAATGTTATGAAAGTGGGCGTGGCTTAAGCATAGGGGGAGGGCCAAAACAAATTCTCTGCTGAGTTCAATGACACCTCACACAAGGGTCTACCTTAAACTGTTCAAATGTTGTGAAAGGGGGCGTGGCTAAAGCATAGGGGGCGGGCCAAAACATCAAAAATCAAAAACAAACTCTCTGCTGGGTTCAACAACACCTCACACAAGGGACTACCTTAAGCGGTTCAAATGTTATGAAAGGGGGCGTGGCTTAAGCATAGGGGGCGTGCCAAACCATCACCAATAAAAAACAAACTCTCTGCTGAGTTCAATGACACCTCACACAAGGGTCAACGTTAAACGGTTAAAATGTTATGAAAGTGGGCGTGGCTTAAGCATAGGGGGAGGGCCAAAACAAACTCTGCTGAGTTCAATGACACCACACACAAGACTCTACCTTAAGCGGTTCAAATGTTATGAAAGGGGGTGTGGCTAAAGCATAGGGGGCGGGCCAAACCTTCACCAATCAAAAACAAATTCTCTGCTGAGTTCAATGACACCTCACACAAGGGTCAACGTTAAACGGTTAAAATGTTATGAAAGGGGGTGTGGCTAAAGCATAGGGGGCGGGCCAAACCTTCACCAATAAAGAAGGACGTCTCTGCTGAGTTCATTGATACCTCACATAAGGGTCTACCTTAAACGGTTAAAATGTTATAAAAGGGGGCGTGGCTTAAGCATAGGGGCGGGCCAAACCTTCACCAATCAAAAACAAATTCTCTGCTGAGTTCAATGACACCTCACACAAGGGTCCTTAAATGGTTCAAATGTTATGAAAGGGGGCGTGGCTTAAGCATAGGGGGCGGGCCAAACCATCACCAATAAAAAAACAAACTCTCTGCTGGGTTCAACAACACCTCACACAAGGGACTACCTTAAGCGGTTAAAATGTTATGAAAGGGGGCGTGGCTTAAGCATAGGGGGCGTGCCAAACCATCACCAATAAAAAACAAACTCTCTGCTGAGTTCAATGACACCTCACACAAGGGTCAACGTTAAACGGTTAAAATGTTATGAAAGTGGGCGTGGCTTAAGCATAGGGGGAGGGCCAAAACAAACTGCTGAGTTCAATGACACCACACACAAGACTCTACCTTAAGCGGTTCAAATGTTATGAAAGGGGGCGTGGCTTAAGCATAGGGGGCGGGCCAAACCATCACCAATAAAAAACAAACTCTGCTGAGTTCAATGACACCTCACACAAGGGTCTACGTTAAACTGTTCAAATGTTGTGAAAGGGGGCGTGGCTTAAGCATAGGGGGCGGGCCAAACCATCACCAATAAAGAAGGACGTCTCTGCTGAGTTCATTGATACCTCACACAAGGGTCTACCTTAAACGGTTAAAATGTTATAAAAGGGGGCGTGGCTTAAGCATAGGGGGAGGGCCAAAACAAATTCTCTGCTGAGTTCAATGACACCTCACACAAGGGTCTACCTTAAACTGTTCATATGTTATGAAAGGGGCGTTGCTTAAGCATAGGGGCGGGCCAAACATTCACCAATCAAAAACAAATTATCTGCTGAGTTCAATGACACCTCACACAAGGGTCCTTAAATGGTTCAAATGTTATGAAAGGGGGCGTGGCTTAAGCATAGGGGGCGGGCCAAACCATCACCAATAAAAAACAAACTCTCTGCTGAGTTCAATGACACCTCACACAAGGGTCTACGTTAAACTGTTCAAATGTTGTGAAAGGGGGCGTGGCTAAAGCATAGGGGGCGGGCCAAAACAAACTGCCGAGTTCAATGACACCACACACAAGACTCTACCTTAAGCGGTTCAAATGTTATGAAAGGGGGCGTGGCTTAAGCATAGGGGGCGGGCCAAACCATCACCAATAAAGAAGGACGTCTCTGCTGAGTTCATTGATACCTCACACAAGGGTCTACCTTAAACGGTTAAAATGTTATAAAAGGGGGCGTGGCTTAAGCATAGGGGGAGGGCCAAAACAAATTCTCTGCTGAGTTCAATGACACCTCACACAAGGGTCTACCTTAAACTGTTCATATGTTATGAAAGGGGGCGTGGCTAAAGCATATGGGGCGGGCCAAAACATCACCAATCAAAAACAAATTCTCTGCTGAGTTCAATGACACCTCACACAAGGGTCAACGTTAAACGGTTAAAATGTTATGAAAGTGGGCGTGGCTTAAGCATAGGGGGAGGGCCAAAACAAATTCTCTGCTGAGTTCAATGACACCTCACACAAGGGTCTACCTTAAACTGTTCAAATGTTGTGAAAGGGGGCGTGGCTAAAGCATAGGGGGCGGGCCAAAACATCACCAATCAAAAACAAACTCTCTGCTGGGTTCAACAACACCTCACACAAGGGACTACCTTAAGCGGTTCAAATGTTATGAAAGGGGGCGTGGTTTAAGCATAGGGGGCGTGCCAAACCATCACCAATAAAAAACACTCTCTGCTGAGTTCAATGACACCTCACACAAGGGTCAACGTTAAACGGTTAAAATGTTATGAAAGTGGGCGTGGCTTAAGCATAGGGGGAGGGCCAAAACAAACTGCTGAGTTCAATGACACCACACACAAGACTCTAACTTAAGCGGTTCAAATGTTATGAAAGGGGGCGTGGCTTAAGCATAGGGGGCGGGCCAAACCATCACCAATAAAGGACGTCTCTGCTGAGTTCATTGATACCTCACACAAGGGTCTACCTTAAATGGTTAAAATGTTATAAAAGGGGGCGTGGCTTAAGCATAGGGGCGGGCCAAACCTTCACCAATCAAAAACAAATTCTCTGCTGAGTTCAATGACAACTCACACAAGGGTCCTTAAACGGTTCAAATGTTATGAAAGGGGTCGTGGCTTAAGCATAGGGGGAGGGCCAAAACAAACTCTGCCGAGTTCAATGACACCACACACAAGAGTCTACCTTAAACTGTTCACATGTTATGAAAGGGGGCGTGGCTAAAGCATAGGGGGCGGGCCAAACCTTCACCAATCAAAAACAAATTCTCTGCTGAGTTCAATGACACCTCACACAAGGGTCAACGTTAAACGGTTCAAATGTTATGAAAGTGGGCGTGGCTTAAGCATAGGGGGAGGGCCAAAACAAACTGTCGAGTTCAATGACACCACACACAAGACTCTACCTTAAGCGGTTCAAATGTTATGAAAGGGGGCGTGGCTTAAGCATAGAGGGCGTGCCAAATCATCACCAATAAAGAAGGAAGTCTCTGCTGAGTTCAACAACACCTCACACAAGGGACTACCTTAAACGGTTCAAATGTTATGAAAGTGGGCGTGGCTTAAGCATAGGGGGAGGGCCAAAACAAACTCTGCCGAGTTCAATGACACCACACACAAGACTCTACCTTAAGCGGTTCAAATGTTATGAAAGGGGGCGTGGCTTAAGCATAGGGGGCGGGCCAAACCATCACCAATAAAGAAGGACGTCTCTGCTGAGTTCATTGATACCTCACACAAGGGTCTACCTTAAACGGTTAAAATGTTATAAAAGGGGGCGTGGCTTAAGCATAGGGGGAGGGCCAAAACAAATTATCTGCTGAGTTCAATGACACCTCACACAAGGGTCTACCTTAAACTGTTCATATGTTATGAAAGGGGGCGTGGCTAAAGCATAGGGGGCGGGCCAAAACATCACCAATCAAAAACAAATTCTCTGCTGAGTTCAATGACACCTCACAAAAGGGTCAACGTTAAACGGTTAAAATGTTATGAAAGTGGGCGTGGCTTAAGCATAGGGGGAGGGCCGAAACAAACTCTGCCGAGTTCAATGACACCACACACAAGACTCTACCTTAAGCGGTTCAAATGTTATGAAAGGGGGTGTGGCTAAAGCATAGGGGGCGGGCCAAACCTTCACCAATCAAAAACAAATTCTCTGCTGAGTTCAATGACACCTCACACAAGGGTCCTTAAATGGTTCAAATGTTATGAAAGGGGCGTGGCTTAAGCATAGGGGGCGGGCCAAACCATCACCAATAAAAAACAAATTCTCTGCTGAGTTCAACAACACCTCACACAAGGGACTACCTTAAATGGTTCAAATGTTATGAAACCGGGCGTGGCTTAAGCATAGGGGGAGGGCCAAAACAAACTCTGCTGAGTTCAATGACACCACACACAAGACTCTACCTTAAGCGGTTCAAATGTTATGAAGGGGGCGTGGATTAAGCATAGGGGGCGGGCCAAACCATCACCAATAAAGAAGGACGTCTCTGCTGAGTTCATTGATACCTCACATAAGGGTCTACCTTAAACGGTTAAAATGTTATAAAAGGGGGCGTGGCTTAAGCATAGGGGCGGGCCAAACCTTCACCAATCAAAAACAAATTCTCTGCTGAGTTCAATGACACCTCACACAAGGGTCTACCTTAAACGGTTAAAATGTTATAAAAGGGGCGTGGCTTAAGCATAGGGGCGGGCCAAACATTCACCAATCAAAAACAAATTATCTGCTGAGTTCAATGACACCTCACACAAGGGTCCTTAAATGGTTCAAATGTTATGAAAGGGGGCGTGGCTTAAGCATAGGGGGCGGGCCAAACCATCACCAATAAAAAACAAACTCTCTTCTGAGTTCAATGACACCTCACACAAGGGTAAACGTTAAACGGTTAAAATGTTATGAAAGTGGGCGGGGCTTAAGCATAGGGGGAGGGCCAAAACAAACTCTGCTGAGTTCAATGACACCACACACAAGACTACCTTAAGCGGTTCAAATGTTATGAAAGGGGGCGTGGCTTAAGCATAGGGGGCGGGCCAAACGATCACCAATAAAGGACGTCTCTGCTGAGTTCATTGATACCTCACACAAGGGTCTACCTTAAACGGTTAAAATGTTATAAAAGGGGGCGTGGCTTAAGCATAGGGGCGGGCCAAACCTTCACCAATCAAAAACAAATTCTCTGCTGAGTTCAATGACACCTCACACAAGGGTCCTTAAACGGTTCAAATGTTATGAAAGGGGTCGTGGCTTAAGCATAGGGGGAGGGCCAAAACAAACTCTGCCGAGTTCAATGACACCACACACAAGACTCTACCTTAAGCGGTTCAAATGTTATGAAAGGGGGCGTGGCTTAAGCATAGGGGGCGGGCCAAACCTTCACCAATCAAAAACAAATTCTCTGCTGAGTTCAATGACACCTCACACAAGGGTCCTCCTTAAACTGTTCAAATGTTGTGAAAGGGGGCGTGGCTAAAGCATAGGGGGCGGGCCAAAACATCACCAATCAAAAACAAATTCTCTGCTGAGTTCAATGACACCTCACACAAGGGTCAACGTTAAACGGTTCCAATGTTATGAAAGTGGGCGTGGCTTAAGCATAGGGGGAGGGCCAAAACAAACTCTGCCGAGTTCAATGACACCACACACAAGACTCTACCTTAAGCGGTTCAAATGTTATGAAAGGGGGCGTGGCTTAAGCATAGGGGGCGGGCCAAACCTTCACCAATCAAAAACAAATTCTCTGCTGAGTTCAATGACACCTCACACAAGGGTCCTCCTTAAACTGTTCAAATGTTGTGAAAGGGGGCGTGGCTAAAGCATAGGGGGCGGGCCAAAACATCACCAATCAAAAACAAATTCTTTGCTGAGTTCAATGACACCTCACACAAGGGTCAACGTTAAACGGTTCAAATGTTATGAAAGGGGGCGTGGCTTAAGCATAGGGGCGGGCCAAACCACCAATCAAAAACAAATTCTCTGCTGAGTTCAATGACACCTCACACAAGGGTCCTTAAATGGTTCAAATGTTATGAAAGGGGGCGTGGCTTAAGCATAAGGGGCGGGCCAAACCATCACCAATAAAAACAAACTCTCTGCTGAGTTCAATGACACCTCACACAAGGGTCAATGTTAAACGGTTCAAATGTTATGAAAGGGGGCGTGGCTTAAGCATAGGGGGAGGGCCAAAACAAACTCTGCTGAATTGAATGACACCACACACAAGACTCCAGCTTAAGCGGTTCAAATGTTATGAAAGGGGGCGTGGCTTAAGCATAGGGGCGGGCCAAACCATCACCAATAAAGGAAGTCTCTGCTGAGTTCATTGATACCTCACACAAGGGTCTACCTTAAACGGTTAAAATGTTATAAAAGGGGGAGTGGCTTAAGCATAGGGGCAGGCCAAACCTTCACCAATCAAAAACAAATTCTCTGCTGAGTTCAATGACACCTCACACAAGGGTCCTTAAATGGTTCAAATGTTATGAAAGGGGCGTGGCTTAAGCATAGGGGGCGGGCCAAACCATCACCAATAAAAAACAAACTCTCTGCTGAGTTCAATGACACCTCACACAAGGGTCAACGTTAAACGGTTCAAATGTTATGAAAGTGGGCGTGGCTTAAGCATAGGGGGAGGGCCAAAACAAACTGCCGAGTTCAATGACACCACACACAAGGGTCTACCTTAAACTGTTCACATGTTATGAAAGGGGGTGTGGCTAAAGCATAGGGGGCGGGCCAAACCTTCACCAATCAAAAACAAATTCTCTGCTGAGTTCAATGACACCTCACACAAGGGTCCTTAAATGGTTCAAATGTTATGAAAGGGGCGTGGCTTAAGCATAGGGGGCGGGCCAAACCATCACCAATAAAAAACAAATTCTCTGCTGAGTTCAACAACACCTCACACAAGGGACTACCTTAAATGGTTCAAATGTTATGAAACCGGGCGTGGCTTAAGCATAGGGGGAGGGCCAAAACAAACTCTGCTGAGTTCAATGACACCACACACAAGACTCTATCTTAAGCGGTTCAAATGTTATGAAAGGGGGCGTGGCTTAAGCATAGGGGGCGGGCCAAACCATCCCCAATAAAGAAGGACGTCTCTGCTGAGTTCAATGACACCTCACACAAGGGTCCTTAAATGGTTCAAATGTTATGAAAGGGGGCGTGGCTTAAGCATAAGGGGCGGGCCAAACCATCACCAATAAAAAACAAACTCTCTGCTGAGTTCAATGACACCTCACACAAGGGTCAACGTTAAACGGTTAAAATGTTATGAAAGTGGGCGTGGCTTAAGCATAGGGGCGGGCCAAAACAAACTCTGCCGAGTTCAATGACAACACACACAAGACTCTACCTTAAGCGGTTCAAATGTTATGAAAGGGGGCGTGGCTTAAACATAGGGGCGGGCCAAACCATCACCAATAAATAAGGACGTCTCTGCTGAGTTCATTGATACCTCACACAAGGGTTTACCATAAACGGTTAAAATGTTATGAAAGGGGGCGTGGCTTAAGCATAGGGGCGGGCCAAACCTTCACTAATCAAAAACAAATTCTCTGCTGAGTTCAATGACACCTCACACAAGGGTCAACGTTAAACGGTTCCAATGTTATGAAAGTGGGAATGGCTTAAGCATAGGGGGAGGGCCAAAACAAACTCTGCCGAGTTCAATGACACAACACACAAGACTCTACCTTAAGCGGTTCAAATGTTATGAATGGGGGCGTGGATTAAGCATAGGGGGCGGGCCAAACCACCACCAATAAAAAACAAACTCTCTGCTGAGTTCAATGACACCTCACACAAGGGTCTACCTTAAACGGTTAAAATGTTACAAAAGGGGGCGTGGCTTAAGCATAGGGGCGGGCCAAACCTTCACCAATCAAAAACAAATTCTCTGCTGAGTTCAATGACACCTCACACAAGGGTCCTTCTTAAACTGTTCAAATGTTGTGAAAGGGGCGTGGCTAAAGCATAGGGGGCGGGCCAAAACATCACCAATCAAAAACAAATTATCTGCTGAGTTCAATGACACCTCACACAAGGGTCAACGTTAAACGGTTCAAATGTTATGAAAGGGGGCGTGGCTTAAGCATAGGGGCGGGCCAAACCACCAATCAAAAACAAATTCTCTGCTGAGTTCAATGACACCTCACACAAGGGTCCTTAAACGGTTCAAATGTTATGAAAGGGGTCGTGGTTTAAGCATAGGGGGAGGGCCAAAACAAACTCTGCCGAGTTCAATGACACCACACACAAGACTCTACCTTAAGCGGTTCAAATGTTATGAAAGGGGGCGTGGCTTAAGCATAGGGGGCGGGCCAAACCATCACCAATAAAGAAGGACGTCTCTGCTGAGTTCAACAACACCTCACACAAGGGACTACCTTAAACGGTTCAAATGTTATGAAAGTGGGCGTGGCTTAAGCATAGGGGGAGGGCCAAAACAAACTCTGCCGAGTTCAATGACACCACACACAAGACTCTACCTTAAGCGGTTCAAATGTTATGAAAGGGGGCGTGGCTTAAGCATAGGGGGCGGGCCAAACCATCACCAATAAAGAAGGACGTCTCTGCTGAGTTCATTGATACCTCACACAAGGGTCTACCTTAAACGGTTAAAATGTTATAAAAGGGGGCGTGGCTTAAGCATAGGGGGAGGGCCAAAACAAATTCTCTGCTGAGTTCAATGACACCTCACACAAGGGTCTACCTTAAACTGTTCATATGTTATGAAAGGGGGCGTGGCTAAAGCATAGGGGGCGGGCCAAAACATCACCAATCAAAAACAAATTCTCTGCTGAGTTCAATGACACCTCACACAAGGGTCAACGTTAAACGGTTCCAATGTTATGAAAGTGGGCGTGGCTTAAGCATAGGGGGAGGGCCAAAACAAACTCTGCCGAGTTCAATGACACCACACACAAGACTCTACCTTAAGCGGTTCAAATGTTATGAAAGGGGGCGTGGCTTAAGCATAGGGGGCGGGCCAAACCTTCACCAATCAAAAACAAATTCTCTGCTGAGTTCAATGACACCTCACACAAGGGTCCTCCTTAAACTGTTCAAATGTTGTGAAAGGGGGCGTGGCTAAAGCATAGGGGGCGGGCCAAAACATCACCAATCAAAAACAAATTCTTTGCTGAGTTCAATGACACCTCACACAAGGGTCAACGTTAAACGATTCAAATGTTATGAAAGGGGGCGTGGCTTAAGCATAGGGGCGGGCCAAACCACCAATCAAAAACAAATTCTCTGCTGAGTTCAATGACACCTCACACAAGGGTCCTTAAATGGTTCAAATGTTATGAAAGGGGGCGTGGCTTAAGCATAAGGGGCGGGCCAAACCATCACCAATAAAAACAAACTCTCTGCTGAGTTCAATGACACCTCACACAAGGGTCAATGTTAAACGGTTCAAATGTTATGAAAGGGGTCGTGGCTTAAGCATAGGGGGAGGGCCAAAACAAACTCTGCCGAGTTCAATGACACCACACACAAGACTCTACCTTAAGCGGTTCAAATGTTATGAAAGGGGGCGTGGCTTAAGCATAGGGGGCGGGCCAAACCATCACCAATAAAGAAGGACGTCTCTGCTGAGTTCAACAACACCTCACACAAGGGACTACCTTAAACGGTTCAAATGTTATGAAAGTGGGCGTGGCTTAAGCATAGGGGGAGGGCCAAAACAAACTCTGCCGAGTTCAATGACACCACACACAAGACTCTACCTTAAGCGGTTCAAATGTTATGAAAGGGGGCGTGGCTTAAGCATAGGGGGCGGGCCAAACCATCACCAATAAAGAAGGACGTCTCTGCTGAGTTCATTGATACCTCACACAAGGGTCTACCTTAAACGGTTAAAATGTTATAAAAGGGGGCGTGGCTTAAGCATAGGGGGAGGGCCAAAACAAATTCTCTGCTGAGTTCAATGACACCTCACACAAGGGTCTACCTTAAACTGTTCATATGTTATGAAAGGGGGCGTGGCTAAAGCATAGGGGGCGGGCCAAAACATCACCAATCAAAAACAAATTCTCTGCTGAGTTCAATGACACCTCACACAAGGGTCAACGTTAAACGGTTCCAATGTTATGAAAGTGGGCGTGGCTTAAGCATAGGGGGAGGGCCAAAACAAACTCTGCCGAGTTCAATGACACCACACACAAGACTCTACCTTAAGCGGTTCAAATGTTATGAAAGGGAGCGTGGCTTAAGCATAGGGGGCGGGCCAAACCTTCACCAATCAAAAACAAATTCTCTGCTGAGTTCAATGACACCTCACAAAAGGGTCCTCCTTAAACTGTTCAAATGTTGTGAAAGGGGGCGTGGCTAAAGCATAGGGGGCGGGCCAAAACATCACCAATCAAAAACAAATTCTTTGCTGAGTTCAATGACACCTCACACAAGGGTCAACGTTAAACGATTCAAATGTTATGAAAGGGGGCGTGGCTTAAGCATAGGGGCGGGCCAAACCACCAATCAAAAACAAATTCTCTGCTGAGTTCAATGACACCTCACACAAGGGTCCTTAAATGGTTCAAATGTTATGAAAGGGGGCGTGGCTTAAGCATAAGGGGCGGGCCAAACCATCACCAATAAAAACAAACTCTCTGCTGAGTTCAATGACACCTCACACAAGGGTCAATGTTAAACGGTTCAAATGTTATGAAAGGGGGCGTGGCTTAAGCATAGGGGGAGGGCCAAAACAAACTCTGCTGAATTGAATGACACCACACACAAGACTCCAGCTTAAGCGGTTCAAATGTTATGAAAGGGGGCGTGGCTTAAGCATAGGGGCGGGCCAAACCATCACCAATAAAGGAAGTCTCTGCTGAGTTCATTGATACCTCACACAAGGGTCTACCTTAAACGGTTAAAATGTTATAAAAGGGGGCGTGGCTTAAGCATAGGGGCGGGCCAAACCTTCACCAATCAAAAACAAATTCTCTGCTGAGTTCAATGACACCTCACACAAGGGTCAACGTTAAACGGTTCAAATGTTATGAAAGTGGGCGTGGCTTAAGCATAGGGGGAGGGCCAAAACAAATTCTCTGCTGAGTTCAATGACACCTCACACAAGGGTCTACCTTAAACTGTTCATATGTTATGAAAGGGGGCGTGGCTAAAGCATAGGGGGCGGGCCAAAACATCACCAATCAAAAACAAATTCTCTGCTGAGTTCAATGACACCTCACACAAGGGTCAACGTTAAACTGTTCCAATGTTATGAAAGTGGGCGTGGCTTAAGCATAGGGGGAGGGCCAAAACAAACTCTGCCGAGTTCAATGACACTGCACAAAAGGGTCTACCTTAAACTGTTCAAATGTTATGAAAGGGGGCGTGGCTAAATCATAGGGGGCAGGCCAAAACATCACAAATCAAAAACAAATTATCTGCTGAGTTCAATGACACCTCACACAAGGGTCCTTAAATGGTTCAAATGTTATGAAAGGGGCGTGGCTTAAGCATAGGGGGCGGGCCAAACCATCACCAATAAAGAAGGACGTCTCTGCTGAGTTCATTGATACCTCACACAAGGGTCTACCTTAAACGGTTAAAATGTTATAAAAGGGGGCGTGGCTTAAGCATAGGGGCGGGCCAAACCTTCACCAATCAAAAACAAATTCTCTGCTGAGTTCAATGACACCTCAAACAAGGGTCCTTAAACGGTTCAAATGTTATGAAAGGGGGCGTGGCTTAAGCATAGGGGGAGGGCCAAACCACCACCAATAAAAAACAAACTCTCTGCTGAGTTCAATGACACCTCACACAAGGGTCTACCTTAAACGGTTAAAATGTTACAAAAGGGGGCGTGGCTTAAGCATAGGGGCGGGCCAAACCTTCACCAATCAAAAACAAATTCTCTGCTGAGTTCAATGACACCTCACACAAGGGTCCTTCTTAAACTGTTCAAATGTTGTGAAAGGGGCGTGGCTAAAGCATAGGGGGCGGGCCAAAACATCACCAATCAAAAACAAATTCTCTGCTGAGTTCAATGACACCTCACACAAGGGTCAACGTTAAACGGTTCAAATGTTATGAAAGGGGGCGTGGCTTAAGCATAGGGGCGGGCCAAACCACCAATCAAAAACAAATTCTCTGCTGAGTTCAATGACACCTCACACAAGGGTCCTTAAACGGTTCAAATGTTATGAAAGGGGTCGTGGCTTAAGCATAGGGGGAGGGCCAAAACAAACTCTGCCGAGTTCAATGACACCACACACAAGACTCTACCTTAAGCGGTTCAAATGTTATGAAAGGGGGCGTGGCTTAAGCATAGGGGGCGGGCCAAACCATCACCAATAAATAAGGACGTCTCTGCTGAGTTCAACAACACCTCACACAAGGGACTACCTTAAACGGTTCAAATGTTATGAAAGTGGGCGTGGCTTAAGCATAGGGGGAGGGCCAAAACAAACTCTGCCGAGTTCAATGACACCACACACAAGACTCTACCTTAAGCGGTTCAAATGTTATGAAAGGGGGCGTGGCTTAAGCATAGGGGGCGGGCCAAACCATCACCAATAAAGAAGGACGTCTCTGCTGAGTTCATTGATACCTCACACAAGGGTCTACCTTAAACGGTTAAAATGTTATAAAAGGGGGCGTGGCTTAAGCATAGGGGGAGGGCCAAAACAAATTCTCTGCTGAGTTCAATGACACCTCACACAAGGGTCTACCTTAAACTGTTCATATGTTATGAAAGGGGGCGTGGCTAAAGCATAGGGGGCGGGCCAAAACATCACCAATCAAAAACAAATTCTCTGCTGAGTTCAATGACACCTCACACAAGGGTCAACGTTAAACGGTTCCAATGTTATGAAAGTGGGCGTGGCTTAAGCATAGGGGGAGGGCCAAAACAAACTCTGCCGAGTTCAATGACACCACACACAAGACTCTACCTTAAGCGGTTCAAATGTTATGAAAGGGAGCGTGGCTTAAGCATAGGGGGCGGGCCAAACCTTCACCAATCAAAAACAAATTCTCTGCTGAGTTCAATGACACCTCACAAAAGGGTCCTCCTTAAACTGTTCAAATGTTGTGAAAGGGGGCGTGGCTAAAGCATAGGGGGCGGGCCAAAACATCACCAATCAAAAACAAATTCTTTGCTGAGTTCAATGACACCTCACACAAGGGTCAACGTTAAACGATTCAAATGTTATGAAAGGGGGCGTGGCTTAAGCATAGGGGCGGGCCAAACCACCAATCAAAAACAAATTCTCTGCTGAGTTCAATGACACCTCACACAAGGGTCCTTAAATGGTTCAAATGTTATGAAAGGGGGCGTGGCTTAAGCATAAGGGGCGGGCCAAACCATCACCAATAAAAACAAACTCTCTGCTGAGTTCAATGACACCTCACACAAGGGTCAATGTTAAACGGTTCAAATGTTATGAAAGGGGGCGTGGCTTAAGCATAGGGGGAGGGCCAAAACAAACTCTGCTGAATTGAATGACACCACACACAAGACTCCAGCTTAAGCGGTTCAAATGTTATGAAAGGGGGCGTGGCTTAAGCATAGGGGCGGGCAAACCATCACCAATAAAGGAAGTCTCTGCTGAGTTCATTGATACCTCACACAAGGGTCTACCTTAAACGGTTAAAATGTTATAAAAGGGGGCGTGGCTTAAGCATAGGGGCGAGCCAAACCTTCACCAATCAAAAACAAATTCTCTGCTGAGTTCAATGACACCTCACACAAGGGTCAACGTTAAACGGTTCAAATGTTATGAAAGTGGGCGTGGCTTAAGCATAGGGGGAGGGCCAAAACAAATTCTCTGCTGAGTTCAATGACACCTCACACAAGGGTCTACCTTAAACTGTTCATATGTTATGAAAGGGGGCGTGGCTAAAGCATAGGGGGCGGGCCAAAACATCACCAATCAAAAACAAATTCTCTGCTGAGTTCAATGACACCTCACACAAGGGTCAACGTTAAACTGTTCCAATGTTATGAAAGTGGGCGTGGCTTAAGCATAGGGGGAGGGCCAAAACAAACTCTGCCGAGTTCAATGACACTGCACAAAAGGGTCTACCTTAAACTGTTCAAATGTTATGAAAGGGGGCGTGGCTAAATCATAGGGGGCAGGCCAAAACATCACAAATCAAAAACAAATTATCTGCTGAGTTCAATGACACCTCACACAAGGGTCCTTAAATGGTTCAAATGTTATGAAAGGGGCGTGGCTTAAGCATAGGGGGGCGGGCCAAACCATCACCAATAAAGAAGGACGTCTCTGCTGAGTTCATTGATACCTCACACAAGGGTCTACCTTAAACGGTTAAAATGTTATAAAAGGGGGCGTGGCTTAAGCATAGGGGCGGGCCAAACCTTCACCAATCAAAAACAAATTCTCTGCTGAGTTCAATGACACCTCAAACAAGGGTCCTTAAACGGTTCAAATGTTATGAAAGGGGGCGTGGCTTAAGCATAGGGGGAGGGCCAAAACAAACTCTGCCGAGTTCATTGACACCACACACAAGGGTCTACCTTAAACTGTTCACATGTTATGAAAGGGGGCGTGGCTAAAGCATAGGGGGCGGGCCAAACCTTCACCAATCAAAAACAAATTCTCTGCTGAGTTCAATGACACCTCACACAAGGGTCAACGTTAAACGGTTCAAATGTTATGAAAGTGGGCGTGGCTTAAGCATAGGGGGAGGGCCAAAACAAACTCTGCCGAGTTCAATGACACCACACACAAGACTCTACCTTAAGCGGTTCAAATGTTATGAAAGGGGGCGTGGCTTAAGCATAGGGGGCGGGCCAAACCTTCACCAATCAAAAACAAATTCTCTGCTGAGTTCAATGACACCTCACACAAGGGTCCTCCTTAAACTGTTCAAATGTTATGAAAGGGGGCGTGGCTTAAGCATAGGGGCGGGCCAAACCACCAATCAAAAACAAATTCTCTGCTGAGTTCAATGACACCTCACACAAGGGTCCTTAAATGGTTCAAATGTTATGAAAGGGGGCGTGGCTTAAGCATAAGGGGCGGGCCAAACCATCACCAATAAAAAACAAACTCTCTGCTGAGTTCAATGACACCTCACACAAGGGTCAATGTTAAACGGTTCAAATGTTATGAAAGGGGGCGTGGCTTAAGCATAGGGGGAGGGCCAAAACAAACTCTGCTGAGTTGAATGACACCACACACAAGACTCCAGCTTAAGCGGTTCAAATGTTATGAAAGGGGGCGTGGCTTAAGCATAGGGGCGGGCCAAACCATCACCAATAAAGGAAGTCTCTGCTGAGTTCATTGATACCTCACACAAGGGTCTACCTTAATCGGTTAAAATGTTATAAAAGGGGGCGTGGCTTAAGCATAGGGGCGGGCCAAACCTTCACCAATCAAAAACAAATTCTCTGCTGAGTTCAACGACACCTCACACAAGGGTCCTTAAATGGTTCAAATGTTATGAAAGGGGCGTGGCTTAAGCATAGGGGGCGGGCCAAACCATCACCAATAAAAAACAAACTCTCTGCTGAGTTCAATGACACCTCACACAAGGGTCAATGTTAAACGGTTCAAATGTTATGAAAGGGGGCGTGGCTTAAGCATAGGGGGAGGGCCAAAACAAACTCTGCTGAGTTCAATGACACTGCACAAAAGGGTCTACCTTAAACTGTTCAAATGTTATGAAAGGGGGCGTGGCTAAATTATAGGGGGCAGGCCAAAACATCACAAATCAAAAACAAATTCTCTGCTGAGTTCAATGACACCTCACACAAGGGACCTTAAATGGTTCAAATGTTATGAAAGGGGCGTGGCTTAAGCATAGGGGGCGGGCCAAACCATCACCAATAAAGAAGGACGTCTCTGCTGAGTTCATTGATACCTCACACAAGGGTCTACCTTAAACGGTTAAAATGTTATAAAAGGGGGCGTGGCTTAAGCATAGGGGCGGGCCAAACCTTCACCAATCAAAAACAAATTCTCTGCTGAGTTCAATGACACCTCAAACAAGGGTCCTTAAACGGTTCAAATGTTATGAAAGGGGGCGTGGCTTAAGCATAGGGGGAGGGCCAAAACAAACTCTGCCGAGTTCATTGACACCACACACAAGGGTCTACCTTAAACTGTTCACATGTTATGAAAGGGGGCGTGGCTAAAGCATAGGGGGCGGGCCAAACCTTCACCAATCAAAAACAAATTCTCTGCTGAGTTCAATGACACCTCACACAAGGGTCAACGTTAAACGGTTCAAATGTTATGAAAGTGGGCGTGGCTTAAGCATAGGGGGAGGGCCAAAACAAACTCTGCCGAGTTCAATGACACCACACACAAGACTCTACCTTAAGCGTTTCAAATGTTATGAAAAGGGGCGTGGCTTAAGCATAGGGGGCGGGCCAAACCATCACCAATACAAAACAAACTCTCTGCTGAGCTCAATGACACCTCACACAAGGGTCTACGTTAAACTGTTCAAATGTTGTGAAAGGGGGCGTGGCTAAAGCATAGGGGGCGGGCCAAAACATCACCAATCAAAAACAAATTCTCTGCTGAGTTCAATGACACCTCACCCAAGGGTCAACGTTAAACGGTTCAAATGTTATGAAAGGGGGTGTGGCTAAAGCATAGGGGCGGGCCAAACCTTCACCAATCAAAAACAAATTCTCTGCTGAGTTCAATGACACCTCACACAAGGGTCAACGTTAAACGGTTCAAATGTTATGAAAGTGGGCGTGGCTTAAGCATAGGGGGAGGGCCAAAACAAACTGCCGAGTTCAATGACACCACACACAAGACTACCTTAAGCGGTTCAAATGTTATGAAAGGGGGCGTGGCTTAAGCATAGGGGGCGTGCCAAATCATCACCAATAAAGAAGGTAGTCTCTGCTGAGTTCATTGATACCTCACACAATGGTCTACCTTAAACGGTTAAAATGTTACAAAAGGTGGCGTGGCTTTAGCATAGGGGCGGGCCAAACCTTCACCAATCAAAAACAAATTCTCTGCTGAGTTCAATGACACCTCACACAATGGTCCTTAAATGGTTCAAATGTTATGAAAGGGGCGTGGCTTAAGCATAGGGGCGGGCCAAACCATCACCAATAAAAAACAAACTCTCTGCTGAGTTCAATGACACCTCACACAAGGGTCAATGTTAAACGGTTCAAATGTTATGAAAGGGGGCGTGGCTTAAGCATAGGGGGAGGGCCAAAACAAACTGTTGAGTTGAATGACACCACACACAAGACTCTAGCTTAAGCGGTTCAAATGTTATGAAAGGGGGTGTGGCTTAAGCATAGGGGGCGGGCCAAACCATCACCAATAAAGAAGGAAGTCTCTGCTGAGTTCATTGATACCTCACACAAGGGTCTACCTTAAATGGTTAAAATGTTATAAAAGGGGGCGTGGTTTAAGCATAGGGGCGGGCCAAACCTTCACCAATCAAAAACAAATTCTTTGCTGAGTTCAATGACACCTCACACAAGGGTCTACCTTAAACGGTTAAAATGTTATAAAAGGGGGTGTGGCTTAAGCATAGGGGCGGGCCAAACCTTCACCAATCAAAAACAAATTCTCTGCTGAGTTCAATGACACCTCACACAAGGGTCCTTAAACGGTTCAAATGTTATGAAAGGGGGCGTGGCTTAAGCATAGAGGGAGGGCCAAAACAAACTCTGCTGAGTTCAATGACACCACACACAAGACTCTAACTTAAGCAGTTCAAATGTTATGAAAGGGGGCGTGGCTTAAGCATAGGGGGCAGGCCAAACCATCACCAATATAAAACAAACTCTGCTGAGTTCAACAACACCTCACACAAGGGACTACCTTAAACGGTTCAAATGTTATGAAAGGGGGCGTGGCTTAAGCATAGGGGGAGGGCCAAAACAAACTGCCGAGTTCAATGACACCACACACAAGACTCTACCTTAAGCGGTTCAAATGTTATGAAAGGGGGCGTGGCTTAAGCATAGGGGGCGGGCCAAACCATCACCAATAAAAAACAAATTCTCTGCTGAGTTCAATGACACCTCACACAAGGGTCTACGTTAAACTGTTCAAATGTTGTGAAAGGGGGCGTGGCTAAAGCATAGGGGGCGGGCCAAAACATCACCAATCAAAAACAAATTCTCTGCTGAGTTCAATGACACCTCACACAAGGGTCTACGTTAAACTGTTCAAATGTTGTGAAAGGGGGCGTGGCTAAAGCATAGGGGGCGGGCCAAAACATCAACTATCAAAAACAAATTCTCTGCTGAGTTCAATGACACCTCACACAAGGGTCAACGTTAAACGGTTCAAATGTTATGAAAGTGGGCGTGGCTTAAGCATAGGGGGAGGGCCAAAACAAACTGCCGAGTTCAATGACACCACACACAAGACTTTACCTTAAGCGGTTCAAATGTTATGAAAGGGGGCGTGGCTTAAGCATAGGGGGCGTGCCAAACCATCACCAATAAAAAACAAACTCTCTGCTGAGTTCAATGACACCACACACAAGACTACCTTAAGCGGTTCAAATGTTATGAAAGGGGGCGTGGCTTAAGCATAGGGGGCGGGCCAAACCATCACCAATAAAGGACGTCTCTGCTGAGTTCATTGATACCTCACACAAGGGTCTACCTTAAACGGTTAAAATGTTATAAAAGGGGGCGTGGCTTAAGCATAGGGGCGGGCCAAACCTTCACCAATCAAAAACAAATTCTCTGCTGAGTTCAATGACACCTCACACAAGGGTCCTTAAACGGTTCAAATGTTATGAAAGGGGTCGTGGCTTAAGCATAGGGGGAGGGCCAAAACAAACTCTGCCGAGTTCAATGACACCACACACAAGACTCTACCTTAAGCGGTTCAAATGTTATGAAAGGGGGCGTGGCTTAAGCATAGGGGGCGGGCCAAACCATCACCAATAAAGAAGGACGTCTCTGCTGAGTTCAACAACACCTCACACAAGGGACTACCTTAAACGGTTCAAATGTTATGAAAGTGGGCGTGGCTTAAGCATAGGGGGAGGGCCAAAACAAACTCTGCCGAGTTCAATGACACCACACACAAGACTCTACCTTAAGCGGTTCAAATGTTATGAAAGGGGGCGTGGCTTAAGCATAGGGGGCGGGCCAAACCATCACCAATAAAGAAGGACGTCTCTGCTGAGTTCATTAATACCTCACACAAGGGTCTACCTTAAACGGTTAAAATGTTATAAAAGGGGGCGTGGCTTAAGCATAGGAGGAGGGCCAAAACAAATTCTCTGCTGAGTTCAATGACACCTCACACAAGGGTCTACCTTAAACTGTTCATATGTTATGAAAGGGGGCGTGGCTAAAGCATAGGGGGCGGGCCAAAACATCACCAATCAAAAACAAATTCTCTGCTGAGTTCAATGACACCTCACACAAGGGTCAACGTTAAACGGTTCCAATGTTATGAAAGTGGGCGTGGCTTAAGCATAGGGGGAGGGCCAAAACAAACTCTGCCGAGTTCAATGACACCTCACACAAGGGTCCTCCTTAAACTGTTCAAATGTTATGAAAGGGGGCGTGGCTTAAGCATAGGGGCGGGCCAAACCACCAATCAAAAACAAATTCTCTGCTGAGTTCAATGACACCTCACACAAGGGTCCTTAAATGGTTCAAATGTTATGAAAGGGGGCGTGGCTTAAGCATAAGGGGCGGGCCAAACCATCACCAATAAAAAACAAATTCTCTGCTGAGTTCAATGACACCTCACACAAGGGTCCTTAAATGGTTCAAATGTTATGAAAGGGGGCGTGGCTTAAGCATAGGGGGAGGGCCAAAACAAACTGCTGAGTTGAATGACACCACACACAAGACTCCAGCTTAAGCGGTTCAAATGTTATGAAAGGGGGCGTGGCTTAAGCATAGGGGCGGGCCAAACCTTCACCAATCAAAAACAAATTCTCTGCTGAGTTCAACGACACCTCACACAAGGGTCCTTAAATGGTTCAAATGTTATGAAAGGGGCGTGGCTTAAGCATAGGGGGCGGGCCAAACCATCACCAATAAAAAACAAACTCTCTGCTGAGTTCAATGACACCTCACACAAGGGTCAATGTTAAACAGTTCAAATGTTATGAAAGGGGGCGTGGCTTAAGCATAGGGGGAGGGCCAAAACAAACTCTGCTGAGTTCAATGACACTGCACAAAAGGGTCTACCTTAAACTGTTCAAATGTTATGAAAGGGGGCGTGGCTTAAGCATAGGGGGCGGGCCAAACCATCACCAATAAAGAAGGACGTCTCTGCTGAGTTCATTGATACCTCACATAAGGGTCTACCTTAAACGGTTAAAATGTTATAAAAGGGGCGTGGCTTAAGCATAGGGGCGGGCCAAACCTTCACCAATCAAAAACAAATTATCTGCTGAGTTCAATGACACCTCACACAAGGGTCTACCTTAAACGGTTAAAATGTTATAAAAGGGGCGTGGCTTAAGCATAGGGGCGGGCCAAACATTCACCAATCAAAAACAAACTCTCTGCTGAGTTCAATGACACCTCACACAAGGGTCCTTAAATGGTTCAAATGTTATGAAAGGGGGCGTGGTTTAAGCATAGGGGGCGGGCCAAACCATCACCAATAAAAAACAAACTCTCTGCTGAGTTCAATGACACCTCACACAAGGGTCAACGTTAAACGGTTCAAATGTTATGAAAGGGGGCGTGGCTTAAGCATAGGGGGAGGGCCAAAACAAACTCTGCCGAGTTCAATGACAACACACACAAGACTCTACCTTAAGCGGTTCAAATGTTATGAAAGGGGGCGTGGCTTAAACATAGGGGCGGGCCAAACCATCACCAATAAATAAGGACGTCTCTGCTGAGTTCATTGATACCTCACACAAGGGTTTACCATAAACGGTTAAAATGTTATGAAAGGGGGCGTGGCTTAAGCATAGGGGCGTGCCAAACCTTCACTAATCAAAAACAAATTCTCTGCTGAGTTCAATGACACCTCACACAAGGGTCAACGTTAAACGGTTCCAATGTTATGAAAGTGGGCGTGGCTTAAGCATAGGGGGAGGGCCAAAACAAACTCTGCCGAGTTCAATGACACAACACACAAGACTCTACCTTAAGCGGTTCAAATGTTATGAAAGGGGGCGTGGCTTAAGCATAGGGGGCGGGCCAAACCTTCACCAATCAAAAACAAATTCTCTGCTGAGTTCAATGACACCTCACACAAGGGTCCTCCTTAAACTGTTCAAATGTTATGAAAGGGGGCGTGGCTTAAGCATAGGGGCGGGCCAAACCACCAATCAAAAACAAATTCTCTGCTGAGTTCAATGACACCTCACACAAGGGTCCTTAAATGTTTCAAATGTTATGAAAGGGGGCGTGGCTTAAGCATAAGGGGCGGGCCAAACCATCACCAATAAAAAACAAACTCTCTGCTGAGTTCAATGACACCTCACACAAGGGTCAATGTTAAACGGTTCAAATGTTATGAAAGGGGGCGTGGCTTAAGCATAGGGGGAGGGCCAAAACAAACTCTGCTGAGTTGAATGACACCACACACAAGACTCCAGCTTAAGCGGTTCAAATGTTATGAAAGGGGGCGTGGCTTAAGCATAGGGGCGGGCCAAACCATCACCAATAAAGGAAGTCTCTGCTGAGTTCATTGATACCTCACACAAGGGTCTACCTTAAACGGTTAAAATGTTATAAAAGGGGGCGTGGCTTAAGTATAGGGGCGGGCCAAACCTTCACCAATCAAAAACAAATTCTCTGCTGAGTTCAACGACACCTCACACAAGGGTCCTTAAATGGTTCAAATGTTATGAAAGGGGCGTGGCTTAAGCATAGGGGGCGGGCCAAACCATCACCAATAAAAAACAAACTCTCTGCTGAGTTCAATGACACCTCACACAAGGGTCAATGTTAAACGGTTCAAATGTTATGAAAGGGGGCGTGGCTTAAGCATAGGGGGAGGGCCAAAACAAACTCTGCTGAGTTCAATGACACTGCACAAAAGGGTCTACCTTAAACTGTTCAAATGTTATGAAAGGGGGCGTGGCTAAATCATAGGGGGCAGGCCAAAACATCACAAATCAAAAACAAATTCTCTGCTGAGTTCAATGACACCTCACACAAGAGTCCTTAAATGGTTCAAATGTTATGAAAGGGGCGTGGCTTAAGCATAGGGGGCGGGCCAAACCATCACCAATAAAAAACAAATTCTCTGCTGAGTTCAACAACACCTCACACAAGGGACTACCTTAAATGGTTCAAATGTTATGAAACCGGGCGTGGCTTAAGCATAGGGGGAGGGCCAAAACAAACTCTGCTGAGTTCAATGACACCACACACAAGACTCTATCTTAAGCGGTTCAAATGTTATGAAAGGGGGCGTGGCTTAAGCATAGGGGGCGGGCCAAACCATCACCAATAAAGAAGGACGTCTCTGCTGAGTTCATTGATACCTCACATAAGGGTCTACCTTAAACGGTTAAAATGTTATAAAAGGGGCGTGGCTTAAGCATAGGGGCGGGCCAAACCTTCACCAATCAAAAACAAATTATCTGCTGAGTTCAATGACACCTCACACAAGGGTCTACCTTAAACGGTTAAAATGTTATAAAAGGGGCGTGGCTTAAGCATAGGGGCGGGCCAAACATTCACCAATCAAAAACAAACTCTCTGCTGAGTTCAATGACACCTCACACAAGGGTCCTTAAATGGTTCAAATGTTATGAAAGGGGGCGTGGCTTAAGCATAGGGGGCGGGCCAAAACATCACCAATAAAAAACAAATTCTCTGCTGAGTTCAATGACACCTCACACAAGGGTCAACGTTAAACGGTTCAAATGTTATGAAAGGGGGCGTGGCTTAAGCATAGGGGGAGGGCCAAAACAAACTCTGCCGAGTTCAATGACAACACACACAAGACTCTACCTTAAGCGGTTCAAATGTTATGAAAGGGGGCGTGGCTTAAGCATAGGGGGCGGGCCAAACCATCACCAATAAATAAGGACGTGTCTGCTGAGTTCATTGATACCTCACACAAGGGTCTACCATAAACGGTTAAAATGTTATGAAAGGGGGCGTGGCTTAAGCATAGGGGCGGGCCAAACCTTCACTAATCAAAAACAAATTCTCTGCTGAGTTCAATGACACCTCACATAAGGGTCTACCTTAAACGGTTAAAATGTTATAAAAGGGGGCGTGGTTTAAGCATAGGGGCGGGCCAAACCTTCACCAATCAAAAACAAATTCTCTGCTGAGTTCAATGACACCTCACACAAGGGTCCTTAAATGGTTCAAATGTTATGAAAGGGGCGTGGCTTAAGCATAGGGGGCGGGCCAAACCATCACCAATAAAAAACAAACTCTGCTGAGTTCAATGACACCTCACACAAGGGTCAATGTTAAACGGTTCAAATGTTATGAAAGGGGGCGTGGCTTAAGCATAGGGGGAGGGCCAAAACAAACTCTGCTGAGTTGAATGACACCACACACAAGACTCTAGCTTAAGCGGTTCAAATGTTATGAAAGGGGGCGTGGATTAAGCATAGGGGCGGGCCAAACCATCACCAATAAAGAAGGAAGTCTCTGCTGAGTTCATTGATACCTCACACAAGGGTTTACCATAAACGGTTAAAATGTTATGAAAGGGGGCGTGGCTTAAGCATAGGGGCGGGCCAAACCTTCACTAATCAAAAACAAATTCTCTGCTGAGTTCAATGACACCTCACACAAGGGTCAACGTTAAACGGTTACAATGTTATGAAAGTGGGCGTGGCTTAAGCATAGGGGGAGGGCCAAAACAAACTGCCGAGTTCAATGACACAACACACAAGACTCTACCTTAAGCGGTTCAAATGTTATGAATGGGGGCGTGGATTAAGCATAGGGGGCGGGCCAAACCACCACCAATAAAAAACAAATTCTCTGCTGAGTTCAATGACACCTCACACAAGGGTCTACCTTAAACGGTTAAAATGTTACAAAAGGGGGAGTGGCTTAAGCATAGGGGCGGGCCAAACCTTCACCAATCAAAAACAAATTCTCTGCTGAGTTCAATGACACCTCACACAAGGGTCCTCCTTAAACTGTTCAAATGTTGTGAAAGGGGCGTGGCTAAAGCATAGGGGGCGGGCCAAAACATCACCAATCAAAAACAAATTCTCTGCTGAGTTCAATGACACCTCACACAAGGGTCAACGTTAAACGGTTCAAATGTTATGAAAGGGGGCGTGGCTTAAGCATAGGGGCGGGCCAAACCACCAATCAAAAACAAATTCTCTGCTGAGTTCAATGACACCTCACACAAGGGTCCTTAAATGGTTCAAATGTTATGAAAGGGGGCGTGGCTTAAGCATAGGGGGAGGGCCAAAACAAACTGCCGAGTTCAATGACAACACACACAAGACTACCTTAAGCGGTTCAAATGTTATGAAAGGGGGCGTGGCTTAAGCATAGGGGGCGGGCCAAACCATCACCAATAAATAAGGACGTGTCTGCTGAGTTCATTGATACCTCACACAAGGCTCTACCATAAACGGTTAAAATGTTATGAAAGGGGGCGTGGCTTAAGCATAGGGGCGGGCCAAACCATCACCAATATAAAACAAACTCTGCTGAGTTCAACAACACCTCACACAAGGGACTACCTTAAACGGTTCAAATGTTATGAAAGGGGGCGTGGCTTAAGCATAGGGGGGGGGCCAAAACAAACTGCTGAGTTCAATGACACCACACACAAGACTCTACCATAAGCGGTTCAAATGTTATGAAAGGGGGCGTGGCTTAAGCATAGGGGGAGGGCCAAAACAAACTCTGCCGAGTTCAATGACACCACACACAAGACTCTACCTTAAGCGGTTCAAATGTTATGAAAGGGGGCGTGGCTTAAGCATAGGGGGCGGGCCAAACCATCACCAATAAAAAACAAACTCTCCGCTGAGTTCAATGACACCTCACACAAGGGTCTACGTTAAACTGTTCAAATGCTGTGAAAGGGGGCGTGGCTAAAGCATAGGGGGCGGGCCAAAACATCACCAATCAAAAACAAATTCTCTGCTGAGTTCAATGACACCTCACACAAGGGTCTACGTTAAACTGTTCAAATGTTGTGAAAGGGGGCGTGGCTAAAGCATAGGGGGCGGGCCAAAACATCAACTATCAAAAACAAATTCTCTACTGAGTTCAATGACACCTCACACAAGGGTCAACGTTAAACGGTTCAAATGTTATGAAAGGGGGCGTGGCTTAAGCATAGGGGGCGTGCCAAATCATCACCAATAAAGAAGGAAGTCTCTGCTGAGTTCATTGATACCTCACACAAGGGTCTACCTTAAACGGTTAAAATGTTATAAAAGGGGGCGTGGCTTTAGCATAGGGGCGGGCCAAACCTTCACCAATCAAAAACAAATTCTCTGCTGAGTTCAATGACACCTCACACAAGGGTCCTTAAATGGTTCAAATGTTATGAAAGGGGCGTGGCTTAAGCATAGGGGGCGGGCCAAACCATCACCAATAAAAAACAAACTCTCTGCTGAGTTCAATGACACCTCACACAAGGGTCAATGTTAAACGGTTCAAATGTTATGAAAGGGGGCGTGGCTTAAGCATAGGGGGAGGGCCTAAACAATCTGTTGAGTTGAATGACACCACACACAAGACTCTAGCTTAAGCGGTTCAAATGTTATGAAAGGGGGCGTGGCTTAAGCATAGGGGGCGGGCCAAACCATCACCAATAAAGAAGGAAGTCTCTGCTGAGTTCATTGATACCTCACACAAGGGTCTACCTTAAACGGTTAAAATGTTATAAAAGGGGGCGTGGTTTAAGCATAGGGGCGGGCCAATCCTTCACCAATCAAAAACAAATTCTTTGCTGAGTTCAATGACACCTCACACAAGGGTCTACCTTAAACGGTTAAAATGTTATAAAAGGGGGTTTGGCTTAAGCATAGGGGCGGGCCAAACCTTCACCAATCAAAAACAAATTCTCTGCTGAGTTCAATGACACCTCACACAAGGGTCCTTAAATGGTTCAAATGTTATGAAAGGGGCGTGGCTTAAGCATAGGGGGCGGGCCAAACCATCACCAATAAAAAACAAACTCTCTGCTGAGTTCAATGACACCTCACACAAGGGTCAATGTTAAACGGTTCAAATGTTATGAAAGGGGGCGTGGCTTAAGCATAGGGGGAGGGCCTAAACAATCTGTTGAGTTGAATGACACCACACACAAGACTCTAGCTTAAGCGGTTCAAATGTTATGAAAGGGGGCGTGGCTTAAGCATAGGGGGCGGGCCAAACCATCACCAATAAAGAAGGAAGTCTCTGCTGAGTTCATTGATACCTCACACAAGGGTCTACCTTAAACGGTTAAAATGTTATAAAAGGGGGCGTGGTTTAAGCATAGGGGCGGGCCAATCCTTCACCAATCAAAAACAAATTCTTTGCTGAGTTCAATGACACCTCACACAAGGGTCTACCTTAAACGGTTAAAATGTTATAAAAGGGGGTTTGGCTTAAGCATAGGGGCGGGCCAAACCTTCACCAATCAAAAACAAATTCTCTGCTGAGTTCAATGACACCTCACACAAGGGTCCTTAAACGGTTCAAATGTTATGAAAGGGGGCGTGGCTTAAGCATAGAGGGAGGGCCAAAACAAACTGCTGAGTTCAATGACACCACACACAAGACTCTAACTTAAGCAGTTAAAATGTTATGAAAGGGGGCGTGGCTTAAGCATACGGGGCGGGCCAAACCATCACCAATATAAAACAAACTCTGCTGAGTTCAACAACACCTCACACAAGGGACTACCTTAAACGGTTCAAATGTTATGAAAGGGGGCGTGGCTTAAGCATAGGGGGCGGGCCAAACCATCACCAATAAAGAAGGACGTCTCTGCTGAGTTCATTGATACCTCACACAAGGGTCTACCTTAAACGGTTAAAATGTTATAAAAGGGGGCGTGGCTTAAGCATAGGGGGCGGGCCAAACCATCACCAATAAAGAAGAAAGTCTCTGCTGAGTTCATTGATACCTCACACAAGGGTCTACCTTAAACGGTTAAAATGTTATAAAAGGGGGCGTGGCTTAAGCATAGGGGCGGGCAAAACCTTCACCAATCAAAAACAAATTCTCTGCTGAGTTCAATGACACCTCACACAAGGGTCCTTAAATGGTTCAAATGTTATGAAAGGGGGTGTGGCTTAAGCATAGGGGGCGGGCCAAACCATCACCAATAAAGAAGGACGTCTCTGCTGAGTTCATTGATACCTCACACAAGGGTCTACCTTAAACGGTTAAAATGTTATAAAAGGGGGCGTGGCTTAAGCATAGGGGCGGGCCAAACCTTCACCAATCAAAAACAAATTCTCTGCTGAGTTCAATGACACCTCACCCAAGGGTCAACGTTAAACGGTTCAAATGTTATGAAAGTGGGCGTGGCTTAAGCATAGGGGGAGGGCCAAAACAAACTCTGCCGAGTTCAATGACACCACACACAAGGGTCTACCTTAAACTGTTCACATGTTATGAAAGGGGGCGTGGCTAAAGCATAGGGGGCGGGCCAAAACATCACCAATCAAAAACAAATTCTCTGCTGAGTTCAATGACACCTCACACAAGGGTCAACGTTAAACGGTTAAAATGTTATGAAAGTGGGCGTGGCTTAAGCATAGGGGGAGGGCCAAAACAAATTCTCTGCTGAGTTCAATGACACCTCACACAAGGGTCTACCTTAAACTGTTCAAATGTTATAAAAGGGGGCGTGGCTAAAGCATAGGGGGCGGGCCAAAACATCACCAATCAAAAACAAATTCTCTGCTGAGTTCAATGACACCTCACACAAGGGTCTACCTTAAACTGTTCAAATGTTATGAAAGGGGGCGTGGCTAAAGCATAGGGGGCGGGCCAAAACATCACCAATCAAAAACAAATTCTCTGTTGAGTTCAATGACACCTCACACAAGGGTCAACGTTAAACGGTTCAAATGTTATGAAAGTGGGCGTGGCTTAAGCATAGGGGGAGGGCCAAAACAAACTCTGCTGAGTTCAATGACAACACACACAAGACTCTACCTTAAGCGGTTTAAATGTTATAAAAGGGGCGTGGCTTAAGCATAGGGGCGGGCCAAACCTTCACCAATCAAAAACAAATTCTCTGCTGAGTTCAACAACACCTCACACAAGGGACTACCTTAAATGGTTCAAATGTTATGAAAGGGGGCGTGGCTTAAGCATAGGGGGCGGGCCAAACCATCACCAATAAAGAAGGAAGTCTCTGCTGAGTTCAATGACACCTCACACAAGGGTCTACCTTAAACTGTTCAAATGTTATGAAAGTGGGCGTGGCTTAAGCATAGGGGGAGGGCCAAAACAAACTGCCGAGTTCAATAACACACACAAGACTCTACCTTAAGCGGTTCAAATGTTATGAAAGGGGGCGTGGCTTAAGCATAGGGGGCGGGCCAAACCATTACCAATAAAGAAGGAAGTCTCTGCTGAGTTCATTGATACCTCACACAAGGGTCTACCTTAAACGGTTAAAATGTTATAAAAGGGGGCGTGGCTTAAACATAGGGGCGGGCCAAACCTTCAACAATCAAAAACAAATTCTCTGCGGAGTTCAATGACACCACACAAGGGTCAACATTAAACGGTTCAAATGTTATGAAAGGGGGCGTGGCTTAAGCATAGGGGGCGGGTCAAACCATCACCAATAAAGAAGGAAGTCTCTGCTGAGTTCAATGACACCTCACACAAGGGTCTACATTAAACTGTTCAAATGTTATGAAAGTGGGCGTGGCTTAAGCATAGGGGGAGGGCCAAAACAAACTCTGCCGAGTTCAATGACAACACACACAAGACTCTACCTTAAGCGGTTCAAATGTTATGAAAGGGGGCGTGGCTTAAGCATAGGGGGCGGGCCAAACCTTTGCCAATAAAGAAGGAAGTCTCTGCTGAGTTCATTGATACCTCACACAAGGGACTACTTTAAACGGTTAAAAGGTTATAAAAGGGGGCGTTGCTTAAGCAAAATGGCGGGCCAAAACTTCACCAATCAAAAACAAATTCTCTGCTGAGTTCAATGACACCTCACACAAGGGTCCTTAAATGGTTCAAATGTTATGAAAGGGGGCGTGGCTTAAGCATAGGGGGCGGGCCAAACCATCACCAATAAAGAAGGACGTCTCTGCTGAGTTCATTGATACCTCACACAAGGGTCTACGTTAAACGGTTAAAATGTTATAAAAGGGGGCGTGGCTTAAGCATAGGGGGAGGGCCAAAACAAACTCTTCCAAGTTCAATGACACCACACACAAGACTCTACCTTAAGCGGTTGAAATGTTATGAAAGGGGGCGTGGCTTAAGCATAGGGGGCGGGCCAAACCACCAATAAAATACAAACTCTCTGCTGAGTTCAACAACACCTCACACAAGGGACTACCTTAAACGATTCAAACGTTATGAAAGGGGGCGTGGCTTAAGCATGGGGGGAGGGCCAAAACAAACTGCTAAGTTCAATGACACCTCACACAAGGGTCGACGTTAAACGGTTCAAATGTTATGAAAGTGGGCGTGGCTTAAGCATAGGGGGAGGGCCAAAACAAACTCTGCCGAGTTCAATGACACCACACAGAAGACTGTACCTTAAGCGGTTCAAATGTTATGAAAGGGGGCGTGGCTTAAGCATAGGGGGCGGGCCAAACCATCAGCAATAAAGAAGGAAGTCTCTGCTGAGTTCATTGATACCTCACACAAGGGTCTACCTTAAACGGTTAAAATGTTATAAAAGGGGGCGTGGCTTAAGCAAGGGGGAGGGCCAAAACAAACTGCTAAGTTCAATGACACCACACACAAGACTTTACCTGAAGCGGTTCAAATGTTATGAAAGGGGGCGTGGCTTAAGCATAGGGGGCGGGCCAAACCATCACCAATAAAGAAGGAAGTCTCTGCTGAGTTCATTGATACCTCACACAAGGGTCTACCTTAAACGGTTAAAAAGTTATAAAAGGGGGCGTGGCTTAAGCATAGGGGCGGCCAAAACCTTCACCAATCAAAAACAAATTCTCTGCTGAGTTCAATGACACCTCACACAAGGGTCAACGTTAAACGGTGCAAATGTTATGAAAGTGGGCGTGGCTTAAGCATAGGGGGAGGGCCAAAACAAACTCTGCCGAGTTCAATGACACCACACACACAAGACTCTACCTTAAGCTGTTCAAATGTTATGAAAGGGGGCGTGGCTAAAGCATAGGGAGCGGGCCAAAACATCACCAATCAAAAACAAATTCACTGCTGAGTTCAATGACACCTCACACAAGGGTCAACGTTAAACGGTTCAAATGTTATGAAAGTGGGCGTGGCTTAAGCATAGGGGGAGGGCCAAAACAAACTCTGCCGAGTTCAATGACACCACACACACAAGACTCTACCTTAAGCGGTTCAAATGTTATGAAAGGGGGCGTGGCTTAAGCAAAGGGGGCGGGCCAAACCTTCACCAATCAAAAACAAATTCTCTGCTGAGTTCAATGACACCTCACACAAGGGTCTACCTTAACCTGTTCAAATGTTATGAAAGGGGGCGTGGCTAAAGCATAGGGGGCGGGCCAAAACATCACCAATCAAAAACAAATTCTCTGCTGAGTTCAATGACACCTCACACAAGGGTCTACCTTAAACTGTTCAAATGTTATGAAAGGGGGCGAGGCTAAAGCATAGGGGGCGGGCCAAAACATCACCAATCAAAAACAAATTATCTGCTGAGTTCAATGACACCTCACACAAGGGTCCTTAAATGGTTCAAATGTTATGATAGGGGGCGTGGCTTAAGCATAGGGGGAGGGCCAAAACAAACTCTGCTGAGTTCAATGACACCACACACAAGACTCTACCTTAAACGGTTCAAATGTTATGAAAGGGGGCGTGGCTTAAGCATAGGGGCGGGCCAAACCATCACCAATAAAAAACAAACTCTCTGCTGAGTTCAACAACACCTCACACAAGGGACTACCTTAAACGGTTCAAATGTTATGAAAGGGGGCGTGGCTTAAGCATAGGGGGCGGGCCAAACCATCACCAGTAAAGAAGGAAGTCTCTGCTGAGTTCATTGATACCTCGAACAAGGGTCCTTAAATGGTTCAAATGTTATGAAAGGGGGCGTGGCTTAAGCATAGGGGGAGGGCCAAAACAAACTGCTAAGTTCAATGACACCACACACAAGACTTTACCTTAAGAGGTTCAAATGTTATGAAAGGGGGCGTGGCTTAAGCATAGGGGGAGGGCCAAAACAAACTGTTGAGTTGAATGACACCACACACAAGACTCTAGCTTAAGCGGTTCAAATGTTATGAAAGGGGGCGTGGCTTAAGCATAGGGGGCGGGCCAAACCATCACCAATAAAGAAGGAAGTCTCTGCTGAGTTCATTGATACCTCACACAAGGGTCTACCTTAAACGGTTAAAATGTTATAAAAGGGGGCGTGGTTTAAGCATAGGGGCGGGCCAAACCTTCACCAATCAAAAACAAATTCTTTGCTGAGTTCAATGACACCTCACACAAGGGTCTACCTTAAACGGTTCAAATGTTATGAAAGGGGGCGTGGCTTAAGCATAGAGGGAGGGCCAAAACAAACTGCTGAGTTCAATGACACCACACACAAGACTCTAACTTAAGCAGTTCAAATGTTATGAAAGGGGGCGTGGCTTAAGCATAGGGGGCGGGCCAAACCATCACCAATATAAAACAAACTGCTGAGTTCAACAACACCTCACACAAGGGACTACCTTAAACTGTTCAAATGTTATGAAAGGGGTCGTGGCTGAATCATAGGGGGCGGGCCAAACCATCACCAATAAAGAAGGAAGTCTCTGCTGAGTTCACTGACACCTCACACAAGGGTCTACCTTAAACTGTTCAAATGTTATGAAAGGGGTCGTGGCTGAATCATAGGGGGCGGGCCAAAACATCACCAATAAAAAATAAATTCTCTGCTGAGTTCAATGACACCTCACACAAGGGTCAACGTTAAACGGTTCAAATGTTATGAAAGTGGACGTGGCTTAAGCATAGGGGGAGGGCCAAAACAAACTCTGCCGAGTTCAATGACACCACACACAAGACTCTACCTTAAGCGGTTCAAATGTTATGAAAGGGGGCGTGGCTTAAGCATAGGGGGCGGGCCAAACCATCACCAATAAAGAAGGACGTCTCTGCTGAGTTCATTGATACCTCACACAAGGGTCTACCTTAAATGGTTAAAATGTTATAAAAGGGGGCGTGGCTTAAGCATAGGGGCGGGCCAAACCTTAACCAATTAAAAACAAATTCTCTGCTGAGTTCAATGACACCTCACCCAAGGGTCAACGTTAAACGGTTCAAATGTTATGAAAGTGGGCGTGGCTTAAGCATAGGGGGAGGGCCAAAACAAACTCTGCCCAGTTCAATGACACCACACACAAGGGTCTACCTTAAACTGTTCACATGTTATGAAAGGGGGCGTGGCTAAAGCATAGGGGGCCGGCCAAAACATCACCAATCAAAAACAAATTCTCTGCTGAGTTCAATGACACCTCACACAAGGGTCAACGTTAAACAGTTAAAATGTTATGAAAGTGGGCGTGGCTTAAGCATAGGGGGAGGGCCAAAACAAATTCTCTGCTGAGTTCAATGACACCTCACACAAGGGTCTACCTTAAACTGTTCAAATGTTATAAAAGGGGGCGTGGCTAAAGCATAGGGGGCGGGCCAAAACATCACCAATCAAAAACAAATTCTCTGCTGAGTTCAATGACACCTCACACAAGGGTCTACCTTAAACTGTTCAAATGTTATGAAAAGGGGCGTGGCTAAAGCATAGGGGGCGGGCCAAAACATCACCAATCAAAAACAAATTCTCTGCTGAGTTCAATGACACCTCACACAAGGGTCAACGTTAAACGGTTCAAATGTTATGAAAGTGGGCGTGGCTTAAGCATAGGGGGAGGGCCAAAACAAACTGCTGAGTTCAATGACACCACACACAAGACTCTACCTTAAGCGGTTCAAATGTTATGAAAGGGGGCGTGGCTTAAGCATAGGGGGCGGGCCAAACCATCACCAATAAAGAAGGACGTCTCTGCTGAGTTCATTGATACCTCACACAAGGGTCTACCTTAAACGGTTAAAATGTTATAAAAGTGGGCGTGGCTTAAGCATAGGGGCGGGCCAAACCTTCACCAATCAAAAACAAATTCTCTGCTGAGTTCAATGACACCTCACACAAGGGTCTACCTTAAACAGTTAAAATGTTATAAAAGGGGCGTGGCTTAAGCATAGGGGTGGGCCAAACCTTCACCAATCAAAAACAAATTCTCTGCTGAGTTCAATGACACCTCACACAAGGGTCTACCTTAAACTGTTCAAATGTTATGAAAGGGGGCGAGGCTAAAGCATAGGGGGCGGGCCAAAACATCACCAATCAAAAACAAATTATCTGCTGAGTTCAATGACACCTCACACAAGGGTCCTTAAATGGTTCAAATGTTATGATAGGGGGCGTGGCTTAAGCATAGGGGGAGGGCCAAAACAAACTCTGCTGAGTTCAATGACACCACACACAAGACTCTACCTTAAACGGTTCAAATGTTATGAAAGGGGGCGTGGCTTAAGCATAGGGGCGGGCCAAACCATCACCAATAAAAAACAAACTCTCTGCTGAGTTCAACAACACCTCACACAAGGGACTACCTTAAACGGTTCAAATGTTATGAAAGGGGGCGTGGCTTAAGCATAGGGGGCGGGCCAAACCATCACCAGTAAAGAAGGAAGTCTCTGCTGAGTTCATTGATACCTCGAACAAGGGTCCTTAAATGGTTCAAATGTTATGAAAGGGGGCGTGGCTTAAGCATAGGGGGAGGGCCAAAACAAACTGCTAAGTTCAATGACACCACACACAAGACTTTACCTTAAGAGGTTCAAATGTTATGAAAGGGGGCGTGGCTTAAGCATAGGGGGAGGGCCAAAACAAACTGTTGAGTTGAATGACACCACACACAAGACTCTAGCTTAAGCGGTTCAAATGTTATGAAAGGGGGCGTGGCTTAAGCATAGGGGGCGGGCCAAACCATCACCAATAAAGAAGGAAGTCTCTGCTGAGTTCATTGATACCTCACACAAGGGTCTACCTTAAACGGTTAAAATGTTATAAAAGGGGGCGTGGTTTAAGCATAGGGGCGGGCCAAACCTTCACCAATCAAAAACAAATTCTTTGCTGAGTTCAATGACACCTCACACAAGGGTCTACCTTAAACGGTTCAAATGTTATGAAAGGGGGCGTGGCTTAAGCATAGAGGGAGGGCCAAAACAAACTCTGCTGAGTTCAATGACACCACACACAAGACTCTAACTTAAGCAGTTCAAATGTTATGAAAGGGGGCGTGGCTTAAGCATAGGGGGCGGGCCAAACCATCACCAATATAAAACAAACTGCTGAGTTCAACAACACCTCACACAAGGGACTACCTTAAATGGTTCAAATGTTATGAAAGGGGGCGTGGCTTAAGCATAGGGGGAGGGCCAAAACAAACTCTGCTGAGTTCAATGACACCACACACAAGACTCTACCTTAAGCGGTTCAAATGTTATGAAAGGGGGCGTGGCTTAAGCATAGGGGGCGGGCCAAACCATCACCAATAAAGAAGGAAGTCTCTGCTGAGTTCACTGACACCTCACACAAGGGTCTACCTTAAACTGTTCAAATGTTATGAAAGGGGGCGTGGCTGAATCATAGGGGGGGGGCCAAAACATCACCAATCAAAAATAAATTCTCTGCTGAGTTCAATGACACCTCACACAAGGGTCAACGTTAAACGGTTCAAATGTTATGAAAGTGGACGTGGCTTAAGCATAGGGGGAGGGCCAAAACAAACTCTGCCGAGTTCAATGACACCACACACAAGACTCTACCTTAAGCGGTTCAAATGTTATGAAAGGGGGCGTGGCTTAAGCATAGGGGGCGGGCCAAACCATCACCAATAAAGAAGGACGTCTCTGCTGAGTTCATTGATACCTCACACAAGGGTCTACCTTAAATGGTTAAAATGTTATAAAAGGGGGCGTGGCTTAAGCATAGGGGCGGGCCAAACCTTAACCAATTAAAAACAAATTCTCTGCTGAGTTCAATGACACCTCACCCAAGGGTCAACGTTAAACGGTTCAAATGTTATGAAAGTGGGCGTGGCTTAAGCATAGGGGGAGGGCCAAAACAAATTCTCTGCTGAGTTCAATGACACCTCACACAAGGGTCTACCTTAAACTGTTCAAATGTTATAAAAGGGGGCGTGGCTAAAGCATAGGGGGCGGGCCAAAACATCACCAATCAAAAACAAATTCTCTGCTGAGTTCAATGACACCTCACACAAGGGTCTACCTTAAACTGTTCAAATGTTATGAAAGGGGGCGTGGCTAAAGCATAGGGGGCGGGCCAAAACATCACCAATCAAAAACAAATTCTCTGCTGAGTTCAATGACACCTCACACAAGGGTCAACGTTAAACGGTTCAAATGTTATGAAAGTGGGCGTGGCTTAAGCATAGGGGGAGGGCCAAAACAAACTGCTGAGTTCAATGACACCACACACAAGACTCTACCTTAAGCGGTTCAAATGTTATGAAAGGGGGCGTGGCTTAAGCATAGGGGGCGGGCCAAACCATCACCAATAAAGAAGGACGTCTCTGCTGAGTTCATTGATACCTCACACAAGGGTCTACCTTAAACGGTTAAAATGTTATAAAAGTGGGCGTGGCTTAAGCATAGGGGCGGGCCAAACCTTCACCAATCAAAAACAAATTCTCTGCTGAGTTCAATGACACCTCACACAAGGGTCTACCTTAAAGGGTTAAAATGTTATAAAAGGGGCGTGGCTTAAGCATAGGGGCGGGCCAAACCTTCACCAATCAAAAACAAATTCTCTGCTGAGTTCAATGACACCTCACACAAGGGTCCTTAAATGGTTCAAATGTTATGAAAGGGGGCGTGGCTTAAGCATAGGGGGCGGGCCAAACCATCACCAATAAAGAAGGACGTATCTGCTGAGTTCATTGATACCTCACACAAGGGTCTACCTTAAACGGTTAAAATGTTATAAAAGGGGGCGTGGCTTAAGCATAGGGGCGGGCCAAACCTTCACCAATCAAAAACAAATTCTCTGCTGAGTTCAATAACACCTCACCCAAGGGTCAACGTTAAACGGTTCAAATGTTATGAAAGTGGGCGTGGCTTAAGCATAGGGGGAGGGCCAAAACAAACTCTGCCGAGTTCAATGACACCACACACAAGGGTCTACCTTAAACTGTTCACATGTTATGAAAGGGGGCGTGGCTTAAGCATAGGGGCGGGCCAAACCACCAATCAAAAACAAATTCTCTGCTGAGTTCAACAACACCTCACACAAGGGACTACCTTAAACGGTTCAAATGTTATGAAAGGGGGCGTGGCTTAAGCATAGGGGGAGGGCCAAAACAAACTGCTAAGTTCAATGACACCACACACAAGACTCTACCTTAAGCGGTTCAAATGTTATGAAAGGGGGCGTGGCTTAAGCATAGGGGGCGGGCCAAACCATCACCAGTAAAGAAGGAAGTCTCTGCTGAGTTCATTGATACCTCACACAAGGGTCCTTAAATGGTTCAAATGTTATGAAAGGGGGCGTGGCTTAAGCATAGGGGGAGGGCCAAAACAAACTCTGCTGAGTTCAATGACACCACACACAAGACTTTACCTTAAGCGGTTCAAATGTTATGAAAGGGGGCGTGGCTTAAGCATAGGGGGCGGGCCAAACCATCACCAATAAAGAAGGAAGTCTCTGCTGAGTTCATTGATACCTCACACAAGGGTCTACCTTAAACGGTTAAAATGTTATAAAAGGGGGCGTGGCTTAAGCATAGGGGCAGGCAAAACCTTCACCAATCAAAAACAAATTCTCTGCTGAGTTCAATGACACCTCACACAAGGGTCTACGTTAAACGGTTCAAATGTTATGAAAGTGGGTGTGGCTTAAGCATAGGGGGAGGGCCAAAATAAACTCTGCCGAGTTCAATGACACCACACAAGACTCTACCTTAAGCGGTTCAAATGTTATGAAAGCAAAAGGGGGCGGACCAAACCTTCACCAATCAAAAACAAATTCTCTGCTGAGTTCAATGACACCACACACAAGACTCTACCTTAAGTGGTTCAAATGTTATGAAAGGGGGCGTGGCTTAAGCATAGGGGGCGGGCCAAACCATCAACAATAAAGAAGGAAGTCTCTGCTGAGTTCACTGACACCTTACACAAGGGTCTACCTTAAACTGTTCAAATGTTATGAAAGGGGGCGTGGCTTAAGCATATGGGGAGGGCCAAAACAAACTGCCGAGTTGAATGACACCACACACAAGACTCTACCTTAAGCGGTTCAAATATTATGAAAGGGGGCGTGGCTTAAGCATAGGGGCGGGTCAAACATTCACAAATCCTCTGCTGACTTCAATGACACCTCACACAAGGGTCTACCTTAAACTGTTCAAATGTTATGAAAGGGGGCGTGGATAAAGCATAGGGGGAGGGCCAAAACAAACTCTGCTAAGTTCAATGACACCACACACAAGGGTCTACCTTAAACTGTTCAAATGTTATGAAAGGGGGCGTGGTTAAAGCATAGGGGGCGGGCCAAACCATCACCAATAAAGAAGGAAGTCTCTGCTGAGTTCATTTGATACCTCACACAAGGGTCCTTAAATGGTTCAAATGTTATGATAGGGGGCGTGGCTTAAGCATAGGGGGAGGGCCAAAACAAACTTTGCTGAGTTCAATGACACCACACACAAGACTACCTTAAGCGGTTCAAATGTTATGAAAAGGGGCGTGGCTTAAGCATAGGGGGCGGGCCAAACCATCACCAATAAAAAACAAACTCTCTGCTGAGTTCAACAACACCTCACACAAGGGTCTACCTTAAACTGTTCAAATGATATGAAAGGGGGCGTGGCTAAAGCATAGGGGGCGGGCCAAAACATCACCAATCAAAAACAAATTCTCTGCTGAGTTCAATGACACCTCACACAAGGGTCGACGTTAAACGGTTCAAATGTTATGAAAGTGGGCGTGGCTTAAGCATAGGGGGAGGGCCAAAACAAACTCTGCCGAGTTCAATGACACCACACACAAGGGTCGACGTTAAACGGTTAAAATGTTATGAAAGGGGGCATGGCTTAAGCATAGGGGGTGGGCCAAACCATCACCAATAAAGAAGGTAGTCTCTGCTTAGTTCATTGATACCTCACACAAGGGTCTACCTTAAACGGTTAAAATGTTATAAAAGGGGGCGTGGCTTAAGCATAGGGGCGGGCCAAAACATCACCAATCAAAAATAAATTCTCTGCTGAGTTCAATGACACCTCACACAAGGGTCAACGTTAAACGGTTCAAATGTTATGAAAGTGGACGTGGCTTAAGCATAGGGGGAGGGCCAAAACAAACTCTGCCGAGTTCAATGACACCACACACAAGACTCTACCTTAAGCGGTTCAAATGTTATGAAAGGGGGCGTGGCTTAAGCATAGGGGGCGGGCCAAACCATCACCAATAAAGAAGGACGTCTTTGCTGAGTTCATTGATACCTCACACAAGGGTCTACCTTAAATGGTTAAAATGTTATAAAAGGGGGCGTGGCTTAAGCATAGGGGCGGGCCAAACCTTAACCAATTAAAAACAAATTCTCTGCTGAGTTCAATGACACCTCACCCAAGGGTCAACGTTAAACGGTTCAAATGTTGTGAAAGTGGGCGTGGCTTAAGCATAGGGGGAGGGCCAAAACAAATTCTCTGCTGAGTTCAATGACACCTCACACAAGGGTCTACCTTAAACTGTTCAAATGTTATAAAAGGGGGCGTGGCTAAAGCATAGGGGGCGGGCCAAAACATCACCAATCAAAAACAAATTCTCTGCTGAGTTCAATGACACCTCACACAAGGGTCTACCTTAAACTGTTCAAATGTTATGAAAGGGGGCGTGGCTAAAGCATAGGGGGCGGGCCAAAACATCACCAATCAAAAACAAATTCTCTGCTGAGTTCAATGACACCTCACACAAGGGTCAACGTTAAACGGTTCAAATGTTATGAAAGTGGGCGTGGCTTAAGCATAGGGGGAGGGCCAAAACAAACTGCTGAGTTCAATGACACCACACACAAGACTCTACCTTAAGCGGTTCAAATGTTATGAAAGGGGGCGTGGCTTAAGCATAGGGGGCGGGCCAAACCATCACCAATAAAGAAGGACGTCTCTGCTGAGTTCATTGATACCTCACACAAGGGTCTACCTTAAACGGTTAAAATGTTATAAAAGTGGGCGTGGCTTAAGCATAGGGGCGGGCCAAACCTTCACCAATCAAAAACAAATTCTCTGCTGAGTTCAATGACACCTCACACAAGGGTCTACCTTAAAGGGTTAAAATGTTATAAAAGGGGCGTGGCTTAAGCATAGGGGCGGGCCAAACCTTCACCAATCAAAAACAAATTCTCTGCTGAGTTCAATGACACCTCACACAAGGGTCCTTAAATGGTTCAAATGTTATGAAAGGGGGCGTGGCTTAAGCATAGGGGGCGGGCCAAACCATCACCAATAAAGAAGGACGTATCTGCTGAGTTCATTGATACCTCACACAAGGGTCTACCTTAAACGGTTAAAATGTTATAAAAGGGGGCGTGGCTTAAGCATAGGGGCGGGCCAAACCTTCACCAATCAAAAACAAATTCTCTGCTGAGTTCAATAACACCTCACCCAAGGGTCAACGTTAAACGGTTCAAATGTTATGAAAGTGGGCGTGGCTTAAGCATAGGGGGAGGGCCAAAACAAACTCTGCCGAGTTCAATGACACCACACACAAGGGTCTACCTTAAACTGTTCACATGTTATGAAAGGGGGCGTGGCTTAAGCATAGGGGCGGGCCAAACCACCAATCAAAAACAAATTCTCTGCTGAGTTCAACAACACCTCACACAAGGGACTACCTTAAACGGTTCAAATGTTATGAAAGGGGGCGTGGCTTAAGCATAGGGGGAGGGCCAAAACAAACTCTGCTGAGTTCAATGACACCACACACAAGACTTTACCTTAAGCGGTTCAAATGTTATGAAAGGGGGCGTGGCTTAAGCATAGGGGGCGGGCCAAACCATCACCAGTAAAGAAGGAAGTCTCTGCTGAGTTCATTGATACCTCACACAAGGGTCCTTAAATGGTTCAAATGTTATGAAAGGGGGCGTGGCTTAAGCATAGGGGGAGGGCCAAAACAAACTCTGCTGAGTTCAATGACACCACACACAAGACTTTACCTTAAGCGGTTCAAATGTTATGAAAGGGGGCGTGGCTTAAGCATAGGGGGCGGGCCAAACCATCACCAATAAAGAAGGAAGTCTCTGCTGAGTTCATTGATACCTCACACAAGGGTCTACCTTAAACGGTTAAAATGTTATAAAAGGGGGCGTGGCTTAAGCATAGGGGCAGGCAAAACCTTCACCAATCAAAAACAAATTCTCTGCTGAGTTCAATGACACCTCACACAAGGGTCTACGTTAAACGGTTCAAATGTTATGAAAGTGGGTGTGGCTTAAGCATAGGGGGAGGGCCAAAATAAACTCTGCCGAGTTCAATGACACCACACAAGACTCTACCTTAAGCGGTTCAAATGTTATGAAAGCAAAAGGGGGCGGACCAAACCTTCACCAATCAAAAACAAATTCTCTGCTGAGTTCAATGACACCACACACAAGACTCTACCTTAAGTGGTTCAAATGTTATGAAAGGGGGCGTGGCTTAAGCATAGGGGGCGGGCCAAACCATCAACAATAAAGAAGGAAGTCTCTGCTGAGTTCACTGACACCTCACACAAGGGTCTACCTTAAACTGTTCAAATGTTATGAAAGGGGGCGTGGCTTAAGCATATGGGGAGGGCCAAAACAAACTGCCGAGTTGAATGACACCACACACAAGACTCTACCTTAAGCGGTTCAAATATTATGAAAGGGGGCGTGGCTTAAGCATAGGGGCGGGTCAAACATTCACAAATCCTCTGCTGACTTCAATGACACCTCACACAAGGGTCTACCTTAAACTGTTCAAATGTTATGAAAGGGGGCGTGGATAAAGCATAGGGGGAGGGCCAAAACAAACTCTGCTAAGTTCAATGACACCACACACAAGGGTCTACCTTAAACTGTTCAAATGTTATGAAAGGGGGCGTGGTTAAAGCATAGGGGGCGGGCCAAACCATCACCAATAAAGAAGGAAGTCTCTGCTGAGTTCATTTGATACCTCACACAAGGGTCCTTAAATGGTTCAAATGTTATGATAGGGGGCGTGGCTTAAGCATAGGGGGAGGGCCAAAACAAACTTTGCTGAGTTCAATGACACCACACACAAGACTCTACCTTAAGCGGTTCAAATGTTATGAAAAGGGGCGTGGCTTAAGCATAGGGGGCGGGCCAAACCATCACCAATAAAAAACAAACTCTCTGCTGAGTTCAACAACACCTCACACAAGGGTCTACCTTAAACTGTTCAAATGTTATGAAAGGGGGCGTGGCTAAAGCATAGGGGGCGGGCCAAAACATCACCAATCAAAAACAAATTCTCTGCTGAGTTCAATGACACCTCACACAAGGGTCGACGTTAAACGGTTCAAATGTTATGAAAGTGGGCGTGGCTTAAGCATAGGGGGAGGGCCAAAACAAACTCTGCCGAGTTCAATGACACCACACACAAGGGTCGACGTTAAACGGTTAAAATGTTATGAAAGGGGGCATGGCTTAAGCATAGGGGGTGGGCCAAACCATCACCAATAAAGAAGGTAGTCTCTGCTTAGTTCATTGATACCTCACACAAGGGTCTACCTTAAACGGTTAAAATGTTATAAAAGGGGGCGTGGCTTAAGCATAGGGGCGGGCCAAACCTTCACCAATCAAAAACAAATTCTCTGCTGAGTTCAATGACACCTCACACAAGGGTCCTTAAATAGTTCAAATGTTATGAAAGGGGGCGTGGCTTAAGCATAGGGGGAGGGCCAAAACAAACTGCTAAGTTCAATGACACCACACACAAGACTTTACCTTAAGCGGTTCAAATGTTATGAAAGGGGGCGTGGCTTAATCATAGGGGGCAGGCCAAACCATCACCAATAAAGAAGGAAGTCTCTGCTGAGTTCATTGATACCTCACACAAGGGTCTACCTTAAACGGTTAAAATGTTATAAAAGGGGGCATGGCTTAAGCATAGGGGGCGGGCCAAAACATCACCAATCAAAAACAAATTCTCTGCTGAGTTCAATGACCCCTCACACAAGGGTCAACGTTAAACGGTTCAAATGTTATGAAAGTGAGCGTGGCTTAAGCATAGGGGGAGGGCCAAAACAAACTCTGCCGAGTTCAATGACACCACAAACAAGACTCTACCTTAAGCGGTTCAAATGTTATGAAAGGGGGCGTGGCTTAAGCATAGGGGGGCGGGCCAAACCATCACCATTAAAGAAGGAAGTCTCTGCTGAGTTCATTGATACCTCACACAAGGGTCCTGAAATGGTTCAAATGTTATGAAAGGGGGCGTGGCTTAAGCATAGAGGGAGGGCCAAAACAAACTCTGCTGAGTTCAATGACACCACACACAAGACTCTACCTTAAGCGGTTCAAATGTTATGAAAGGGGGTGTGGCTTAAGCATAGAGGGCGGGCTAAACCATCACCAATAAAATACAAACTCTCTGCTGAGTTCAAAAACACCTCACACAAGGGACTACCTTAAACGGTTCAAACGTTATGAAAGGGGGCGTGGCTTAAGCATAGGGGGAGGGCCAAAACAAACTGCCGAGTTCAATGACACCACACACAAGACTCTACCTTAAGCGATTCAAATGTTATGAAAGGGGGCGTGGATTAAGCATAGGGGCGGGCCAAACCTTCACCAATCAAAAACAAATTCTCTGCTGAGTTCAATGACACCTCACACAAGGGTCCTTAAATAGTTCAAATGTTATGAAAGGGGGCGTGGCTTAAGCATAGGGGGAGGGCCAAAACAAACTGCTAAGTTCAATGACACCACACACAAGACTTTACCTTAAGCGGTTCAAATGTTATGAAAGGGGGCGTGGCTTAATCATAGGGGGCAGGCCAAACCATCACCAATAAAGAAGGAAGTCTCTGCTGAGTTCATTGATACCTCACACAAGGGTCTACCTTAAACTGTTCAAATGTTATGAAAGGGGGCGTGGATAAAGCATAGGAAGCGGGCCAAACCATCACCAATAAAGAAGGAAGTCTCTGCTGAGTTCATTGATACCTCACACAAGGGTCCTTAAATGGTTCAAATGTTATGATAGGGGGCGTGGCTTAAGCATAGGGGGAGGGCCAAAACAAACTCTGCTGAGTTCAATGACACCACACACAAGACTTTACCTTAAGCGGTTCAAATGTTATGAAAGGGGGCGTGACTTAAGCATAGGGGCGGGCCAAACCTTCACCAATCAAAAACAAATTCTCTGCTGAGTTCAATGACACCTCACACAAGGGTCTACCTTAAACTGTTCAAATATTAAGAAAAGGGGCGTGGCTAAAGCATAGGGGGAGGGCCAAAACAAACTGCCGAGTTCAATGACACCACACACAAGGGTTTACCTTAAACGGTTAAAATGTTATGAAAGGGGCGTGGCTTAAGCATAGGGGGAGGGCCAAAACAAACTGCTAAGTTCAATGACACCACACACAAGACTTTACCTTATGCGGCTCAAATATTATGAAAGGGGGCGTGGCTTAATCATAGGGGGCGGGCCAAACCATCACCAATAAAGAAGGAAGTCTCTGCTGAGTTCATTGATACCTCACACAAGGGTCAACGTTAAACGGTTCAAATGTTATGAAAGTGAGCGTGGCTTAAGCATAGGGGGAGGGCCAAAACAAACTCTGCCGAGTTCAATGACACCACACACAACACACTACCTTATGCGGTTCAAATGTTATGAAAAGGGGCGTGGCTTAAGCATAGGGGGAGGGCCAAAACAAACTGCCGAGTTCAATGACACCACACACAAGACTCTACCTTAAGCAGTTGAAATGTTATGAAAGGGGGCGTGGCTTAAGCATAGGGGCGGGCCAAACCTACACCAATCAAAAACAAATTCTCTGCTGAGTTCAATGACACCTCACACAAGGGTCTACCTTAAACTGTTCAAATGTTATGAAAGGGGGCGTGGCTAAAGCATAGGGGGCGGGCCAAAACATCACCAATCAAAAACAAATTCTCTGCTGAGTTCAATGACACCTCAAACAAAGGTCAATGTTAAACGGTTCAAATGTTATGAAAGTGGGCGTGGCTTAAGCATAGGGGGAGGGCGAAAACAAACTACCGAGTTGAATGACACCACACACAAGACTCTACCTTAAGCGGTTCAAATGTTATGAAAGGGGGCGTGGCTTAAGCATAGGGACGGGCCAAACCTTCACCAATCAAAAACAAATTCTCTGCTGAGTTCAATGACACCTTACACAAGGGTCCTTAAATGGTTCAAATATTATGAAAGGGGGCGTGGCTTAAGCAAAAGGGGCGGGCCAAACCATCACCAATTAAATACAAACTCTCTGCTGAGTTCAACAACACCTCACACAAGGGACTACCTTAAACGGTTCAAACGTTATGAAAGGGGGCGTGGCTTAAGCATAGGGGGAGGGCCAAAACAAACTCTGCCGAGTTCAATGACACCACACACAATGGTCGACGTTAAACGGTTCAAATGTTATGAAAGGGGGCATGGCTTAAGCATAGGGGGTGGGCCAAACCATCACCATTAAAGAAGGTAGTCTCTGCTGAGTTCATTGATACCTCACACAAGGGTCTACCTTAAACGGTTAAAATGTTATAAAAGGGGGCGTGGCTTAAGCATAGGGGCGGGCCAAACCTTCACCAATCAAAAACAAATTCTCTGCTGAGTTAAATGACACCTCACACAAGGGTCCTTAAATAGTTCAAATGTTATGAAAGGGGGCGTGGCTTAAGCATAGGGGCAGGGCCAAAACAAACTCTGCCGAGTTCAATGACACCACACACAAGACCCTACCTTAAGCGGTTCAAATGTTATGAAAGGGGGCGTGGCTTAAGCATAGGGGCCGGGCCAAACCATCACCAATAAAGAAGGAAGTCTCTGCTGAGTTCATTGATACCTCACACAAGGGTATACCTTAACGGTTAAAATGCTATAAAAGGGGGCGTGGCTTAAGCATAGGGGCGGGCCAAACCTTCACCAATCAAAAACAAATTCTCTGCTGAGTTCAATGACACCTCACACAAGGGTCCTTAAGTGGTTCAAATGTTATGAAAGGGGGCGTGGCTTAAGCATAGGGGGCGGGCCAAACCATCACCAATAAAAAACAAACTCTCTGCTGAGTTCAACAACACCTCACACAAGGGTCCTTAAACGGTTCAAATGTTATAAAAGGGGGCGTGGCTTAAGCATAGGGGGAGGGCCAAAACAAACTCTGCTAAGTTCAATGACACCACACACAAGACTCTACCTTAAGCGGTTCAAATGTTATGAAAGGGGGCGTGTCTTAAGCATAGGGGGTGGGCCAAATCATCACCAATAAAAAACAAACTCTGCTGAGTTCAACAACACCTCACACAAGGGTCCTTAAGCGGTTCAAATGTTATGAAAGGGGGCGTGGCTTAAGCATAGGGGGCGGGCCAAACCATCACCAATAAAAAACAAACTCTCTGCTGAGTTCAACAACAACTCACACAAGGGTCCTTAAACGGTTCAAATGTTATGAAAGGGGGCGTGGCTTAAGCATAGGGGGCGGGCCAAACCATCACCAATAAAGAAGGAAGTCTCTGCTGAGTTCATTGATACCTCACACAAGGGTCTACCTTAAACGTTTCAAATTTTATGAAAGGGGGCGTGGCTTAAGCATAGGGGGCGGGCCAAACCATCACCAATCAAAACCAAATTGTCTGCTGAGTTCAATGACACCTCACACAAGGGTCTACCTTAAACTGTTCAAATGTTATGAAAGGGGGCATGGCTAAAGCATAGGGGGCGGGCCAAACCATCACCAATAAAAAACAAACTCTCTGCTGAGTTCGACAACACCTCACACAAGGTACTACCTTAAACGGTTCAAATGTTATGAAAGGGGGCTTGGCTTAAGCATAGGGGGCGGGCCAAACCATCACCAATAAAGAAGGAAGTCTCTGCTGAGTTCAATGACACCTCACACAAGGGTCTACCTTAAACTGTTCAAATATTATGAAAGGGGGCGTGGCTAAAACATAGGGGGCTGGCCAAAACATCACCAATCAAAAACAAATTCTCTGCTGAGTTCAATGACACCTCACACAAGGATCAACGTTAAACGGTTCAAATGTTATGAAAGGGGGCGTGGCTTAAGCATAGGGGGCGGGCCAAACCATCACCAATAAAGAAGGAAGTCTCTGCTGAGTTCATTGATACCTCACAAAAGGGTATACCTTAAATGGTTAAAATGTTATAAAAGGGGGCGTGGCTAAAGCATAGGGGGCTGGCCAAACCATCACCAATAAAAAACAAACTCTCTGCTGAGTTCAACAACACCTCACACAAGGGTCCTTAAACGGTTCAAATGTTATAAAAGGGGGCGTGGCTTAAGCATAGGGGGAGGGCCAAAACAAACTCTGCTAAGTTCAATGACACCACACACAAGACTCTACCTTAAGCGGTTCAAATGTTATGAAAGGGGGCGTGTCTTAAGCATAGGGGGTGGGCCAAATCATCACCAATAAAAAACAAACTCTCTGCTGAGTTCAACAACACCTCACACAAGGGTCCTTAAGCGGTTCAAATGTTATGAAAGGGGGCGTGGCTTAAGCATAGGGGGCGGGCCAAACCATCACCAATAAAAAACAAACTCTCTGCTGAGTTCAACAACAACTCACACAAGGGTCCTTAAACGGTTCAAATGTTATGAAAGGGGGCGTGGCTTAAGCATGGGGGCGGGCCAAACCATCACCAATAAAGAAGGAAGTCTCTGCTGAGTTCATTGATACCTCACACAAGGGTCTACCTTAAACGTTTCAAATTTTATGAAAGGGGGCGTGGCTTAAGCATAGGGGGCGGGCCAAACCATCACCAATCAAAACCAAATTGTCTGCTGAGTTCAATGACACCTCACACAAGGGTCTACCTTAAACTGTTCAAATGTTATGAAAGGGGGCATGGCTAAAGCATATGGGGCGGGCCAAACCATCACCAATAAAAAACAAACTCTCTGCTGAGTTCGACAACACCTCACACAAGGTACTACCTTAAACGGTTCAAATGTTATGAAAGGGGGCTTGGCTTAAGCATAGGGGGCGGGCCAAACCATCACCAATAAAGAAGGAAGTCTCTGCTGAGTTCAATGACACCTCACACAAGGGTCTACCTTAAACTGTTCAAATATTATGAAAGGGGGCGTGGCTAAAACATAGGGGGCTGGCCAAAACATCACCAATCAAAAACAAATTCTCTGCTGAATTCAATGACACCTCACACAAGGATCAACGTTAAACCGTTCAAATGTTATGAAAGGGGGCGTGGCTAAAGCATAGGGGGCTGGCCAAAACATCACCAATTAAAAACAAATTCTCTGCTGAGTTCAATGACACCACACACAAGACTACCTTAAGCGGATCAAATGTTATGAAAGGGGGCGTGGCTTAAGCATAGGGGGAGGGCCAAAACAAACTCTGCTAAGTTCAATGACACCACACACAAGACTTTACCTTAAGCGGTTCAAATGTTATGAAAGGGGGCGTGGCTTAAGCATAGGGGGAGGGCCAAAACAAACTGCCGAGTTCAATGACACGACACACAAGACTCTACATTAAGCGGTTCAAATGTTATGAAAGGGGGCGTGGCTTAAGCATAGGGGCCGGGCCAAACGATCACCAATAAAGAAGGAAGTCTCTGCTGAGTTCATTGATACCTTACACAAGGGTATACCTTAAACGGTTAAAATGTTATAAAAGGGGGCGTGGCTTAAGCATAGGGGGAGGGCCAAAACAAACTCTGCTAAGTTCAATGACACCACACACAAGACTCTACCTTAAGCGGTTCAAATGTTATGAAAGGGGGCGTGGCTTAAGCATAGGGGGCGGGCCAAACCATCACCAATCAAAAACAAATTCTCTGCTGAGTTCAATGACACCTCACACAAGGGTCTACCTTAAACTGTTCAAATGTTATGAAAGGGGGCGTGGCTAAAGCATAGGGGGCTGGCCAAAACATCACCAATCAAAAACAAATTCTCTGCTGAGTTCAATGACACCACACACAAGGGTCAACGTTAAACGGTTCAAATGTTATGAAAGTGGGCATAGCTTAAGCATAGGGGGAGGGCCAAAACAAACTGTTAAGTTCAATGACACCACACACAAGACTTTACCTTAAGCGGTTCAAATGTTATGAAAGGGGGCGTGGCTTAAGCATAGGGGGCCTTCCAAACCATCACCAATAAAGAAGGAAGTCTCTGCTGAGTACATTGATACCTCACACAAGGGTCTACCTTAAACTGTTCAAATATTATGAAAGGGGGCGTGGCTAAAGCATAGGGGGCGGGCCAAAACATCACCAATCAAAAACAAATTCTCTGCTGAGTTCAATGACACCTCACACAAGGGTCAACGTTAAACGGTTCAAATGTTATGAAGGTGGGCGTGGCTTAAGCATAGGGGGAGGGCCAAAACAAACTGCCGAGTTCAATGACACCACACACAAGACTCTACCTTAAGCGGTTCAAATGTTATGAAAGGGAGCGTGGCTTAAGCATAGGGGGCGGGCCAAACCATCACCAATAAAAAACAAACTCTCTGCTGAGTTCAACAACACCTCACACAAGGGAGTACCTTAAACGGTTCAAATGTTATGAAAGGGGGTGTGGCTTAAGCATAGGGGGAGGGCCAAAACAAACTCTGCTAAGTTCAATGACACCACACACAAGACTTTACCTTAAGCGGTTCAAATGTTATGCAAGGGGGCGTGGCTTAAGCATAGGGGGCGGGCCAAACCATCACCAATAAAGAAGAAAGTCTCTGCTGAGTTCAATGACACCTCACACAAGGGTCTACCTTAAACTGTTCAAATGTTATGAAAGGGGGCGTGGCTAAAGCATAGGGGGCGGGCCAAAACATCACCAATCAAAAACAAATTCTCTGCTGAGTTCAATGACACCTCACACAAGGGTCAACGTTAAACTGTTCAAATGTTATGAAAGGGGGCGTGGCTTAAGCATAGGGGCGGGCCAAACCTTCACCAATCAAAAACAAATTCTCTGCTGAGTTCAATGACACCTCACACAAGGGTCCTTAAATGGTTCAAATGTTATGATAGGGGGCGTGGCTTAAGCATTGGGGGAGGGCCAAACCTTCACCAATCAAAAACAAATTCTCTGCTGAGTTCAATGACACCTCACACAAGGGTCAACGTTAAACGGTTCAAATGTTATGAAAGTGGGCGTGGCTTAAGCATAGGGGGAGGGCCAAAACAAACTGCCGAGTTCAATGACATCACACACAAGGGTATACCTTAAACGGTTCAAATGTTATCAAAGGGGGCGTGGCTTAAGCATAGGGGGCGGGCCAAACCATCACCAATAAAGAAGGAAGTCTCTGCTGAGTTCATTGATACCTCACACAAGGGTCTACCTTAAACGGTTAAAATGTTATGAAAGGGGGCGTGGCTTAAGCATAGGGGCGGGCCAAACTTTCACCAATCAAAAACAAATTCTCTGCTGAGTTCAATGACACCTCACACAAGGGTCTACCTTAAACTGTTCAAATGTTATGAAAGGGGGCGTGGCTAAAGCATAGGGGGCTGGCCAAAACATCACCAATCAAAAACAAATTCTCTGCTGAGTTCAATGACACCTCACACAAGGATCAACGTTAAACGGTTCAAATGTTATGAAAGGGGGCGTGGCTTAAGCATAGGGGGCGGGCCAAACCATCACCAATAAAGAAGGAAGTCTCTGCTGAGTTCAATGACACCTCACACAAGGATCAACGTTAAACGGTTCAAATGTTATGAAAGTGGGCGTGGCTTAAGCATGGGGAGAGGGCCAAAACAAACTCTGCCGAGTTCAATGACATCACACACAAGGGACTACCTTAAACGGTTCAAATGTTATGAAAGGGGGCGTGGCTTAAGCATAGGGGCGGGCCAAACCTTCACCAATCAAAAACAAATTCTCTGCTGAGTTCAATGACACCTCACACAAGGGTCTACCTTAAACTGTTCAAATGTTATGAAAGTGGGCGTAGCTTAAGCATAGGGGGAGGGCCAAAACAAACTGCTAAGTTCAATGACACCACACACAAGACTTTACCTTAAGCGGTTCAAATGTTATGAAAGGGGGCGTGGCTTAAGCATAGGGGGCCTTCCAAACCATCACCAATAAAGAAAGAAGTCTCTGATGAGTTCATTGATACCTCACACAAGGATCTACCTTAAACGATTAAAATGTTATGAAAGGGGGCGTGGCTAAAGTATAGGGGGCGGGCCAAAACATCACCGATCAAAAACAAATTCTCTGCTGAGTTCAATGACACCTCACACAAGGGTCTACCTTAAACTGTTCAAATGTTATGAAAGTGGGCGTAGCTTAAGCATAGGGGGAGGGCCAAAACAAACTGCTAAGTTCAATGACACCACACACAAGACTTTACCTTAAGCGGTTCAAATGTTATGAAAGGGGGCGTGGCTTAAGCATAGGGGGCCTTCCAAACCATCACCAATAAAGAAAGAAGTCTCTGCTGAGTTCATTGATACCTCACACAAGGATCTACCTTAAACGATTAAAATGTTATGAAAGGGGGCGTGGCTAAAGCATAGGGGGCGGGCCAAAACATCACCAATCAAAAACAAATTCTCTGCTGAGTTCATTGACACCTCACACAAGGGTCTACCTTAAACGGTTAAAATGTTATGAAAGGGGGCGTGGCTTAAGCATAGGGGCCTTCCAAACCATCACCAATAAAGAAAGAAGTCTCTGCTGAGTTCATTGATACCTCACACAAGGATCTACCTTAAACGATTAAAATGTTATGAAAGTGGGCGTGGCTTAAGCATAGGGGGAGGGCCAAAACAAACTCTGCTAAGTTCAATGACACCACACACAAGACTCTACCTTAAGCGGTTCAAATGTTATGAAAGGGGGCGTGGCTTAAGCATAGGGGGCGGGCCAAACCATCACCAATAAAGAAGGAAGTCTCTGCTGAGTTCATTGATACCTCACACAAGGGTCAACGTTAAACGGTTCAAATGTTATGAAAGTGAGCGTGGCTTAAGCATAGGGGGAGGGCCAAAACAAACTCTGCCGAGTTCAATGACACCACACACAACACACTACCTTATGCGGTTCAAATGTTATGAAAGGGGGCGTGGCTTAAGCATTGGGGGAGGGCCAAAACAAACTGCCGAGTTCAATGACACCACACACAAGACTCTACCTTAAGCAGTTGAAATGTTATGAAAGGGGGCGTGGCTTAAGCATAGCGTCGGGCCAAACCTACACCAATCAAAAACAAATTCTCTGCTGAGTTCAATGACACCTCACACAAGGGTCTACCTTAAACTGTTCAAATGTTATGAAAGGGGGCGTGGCTAAAGCATAGGGGGCGGGCCAAAACATCACCAATCAAAAACAAATTCTCTGCTGAGTTCAATGACACCTCAAACAAAGGTCAATGTTAAACGGTTCAAATGTTATGAAAGTGGGCGTGGCTTAAGCATAGGGGGAGGGCGAAAACAAACTACCGAGTTGAATGACACCACACACAAGACTCTACCTTAAGCGGTTCAAATGTTATGAAAGGGGGCGTGGCTTAAGCATAGGGGGCGGGCCAAACCATCACCAATAAAGAAGGAAGTCTCTGCTGAGTTCATTGACAAGGGTCTACCTTAAACGGTTAAAATGTTATAAAAGGGGGCGTGGCTTAAGCATAGGGACGGGCCAAACCTTCACCAATCAAAAACAAATTCTCTGCTGAGTTCAATGACACCTTACACAAGGGTCCTTAAATGGTTCAAATATTATGAAAGGGGGCGTGGCTTAAGCAAAAGGGGCGGGCCAAACCATCACCAATTAAATACAAACTCTCTGCTGAGTTCAACAACACCTCACACAAGGGACTACCTTAAACGGTTCAAACGTTATGAAAGGGGGCGTGGCTTAAGCATAGGGGGAGGGCCAAAACAAACTCTGCCGAGTTCAATGACACCACACACAAGACCCTACCTTAAGCGGTTCAAATGTTATGAAAGGGGGCGTGGCTTAAGCATAGGGGCCGGGCCAAACCATCACCAATAAAGAAGGAAGTCTCTGCTGAGTTCATTGATACCTCACACAAGGGTATACCTTAAACGGTTAAAATGCTATAAAAGGGGGCGTGGCTTAAGCATAGGGGCGGGCCAAACCTTCACCAATCAAAAACAAATTCTCTGCTGAGTTCAATGACACCTCACACAAGGGTCCTTAAGTGGTTCAAATGTTATGAAAGGGGGCGTGGCTTAAGCATAGGGGGCGGGCCAAACCATCACCAATAAAAAACAAACTCTCTGCTGAGTTCAACAACACCTCACACAAGGGTCCTTAAACGGTTCAAATGTTATAAAAGGGGGCGTGGCTTAAGCATAGGGGGAGGGCCAAAACAAACTCTGCTAAGTTCAATGACACCACACACAAGACTCTACCTTAAGCGGTTCAAATGTTATGAAAGGGGGCGTGTCTTAAGCATAGGGGGTGGGCCAAATCATCACCAATAAAAAACAAACTCTCTGCTGAGTTCAACAACACCTCACACAAGGGTCCTTAAGCGGTTCAAATGTTATGAAAGGGGGCGTGGCTTAAGCATAGGGGGCGGGCCAAACCATCACCAATAAAAAACAAACTCTCTGCTGAGTTCAACAACAACTCACACAATGGTCCTTAAACGGTTCAAATGTTATGAAAGGGGGCGTGGCTTAAGCATAGGGGGCGGGCCAAACCATCACCAATAAAGAAGGAAGTCTCTGCTGAGTTCATTGATACCTCACACAAGGGTCTACCTTAAACGTTTCAAATTTTATGAAAGGGGGCGTGGCTTAAGCATAGGGGGCGGGCCAAACCATCACCAATCAAAACCAAATTGTCTGCTGAGTTCAATGACACCTCACACAAGGGTCTACCTTAAACTGTTCAAATGTTATGAAAGGGGGCATGGCTAAAGCATAGGGGGCGGGCCAAACCATCACCAATAAAAAACAAACTCTCTGCTGAGTTCGACAACACCTCACACAAGGTACTACCTTAAACGGTTCAAATGTTATGAAAGGGGGCTTGGCTTAAGCATAGGGGGCGGGCCAAACCATCACCAATAAAGAAGGAAGTCTCTGCTGAGTTCAATGACACCTCACACAAGGGTCTACCTTAAACTGTTCAAATATTATGAAAGGGGGCGTGGCTAAAACATAGGGGGCTGGCCAAAACATCACCAATCAAAAACAAATTCTCTGCTGAGTTCAATGACACCTCACACAAGGATCAACGTTAAACCGTTCAAATGTTATGAAAGGGGGCGTGGCTAAAGCATAGGGGGCTGGCCAAAACATCACCAATTAAAAACAAATTCTCTGCTGAGTTCAATGACACCACACACAAGACTCTACCTTAAGCGGTTCAAATGTTATGAAAGGGGGCGTGGCTTAAGCATAGGGGGAGGGCCAAAACAAACTGCCGAGTTCAATGACACGACACACAAGACTCTACATTAAGCGGTTCAAATGTTATGAAAGGGGGCGTGGCTTAAGCATAGGGGCCGGGCCAAACGATCACCAATAAAGAAGGAAGTCTCTGCTGAGTTCATTGATACCTTACACAAGGGTATACCTTAAACGGTTAAAATGTTATAAAAGGGGGCGTGGCTTAAGCATAGGGGGAGGGCCAAAACAAACTGCTAAGTTCAATGACACCACACACAAGACTCTACCTTAAGCGGTTCAAATGTTATGAAAGGGGGCGTGGCTTAAGCATAGGGGGCGGGCCAAACCATCACCAATCAAAAACAAATTCTCTGCTGAGTTCAATGACACCTCACACAAGGGTCTACCTTAAACTGTTCAAATGTTATGAAAGGGGGCGTGGCTAAAGCATAGGGGGCTGGCCAAAACATCACCAATCAAAAACAAATTCTCTGCTGAGTTCAATGACACCACACACAAGGGTCAACGTTAAACGGTTCAAATGTTATGAAAGTGGGCATAGCCTAAGCATAGGGGGAGGGCCAAAACAAACTGTTAAGTTCAATGACACCACACACAAGACTTTACCTTAAGCGGTTCAAATGTTATGAAAGGGGGCGTGGCTTAAGCATAGGGGGCCTTCCAAACCATCACCAATAAAGAAGGAAGTCTCTGCTGAGTTCATTGATACCTCACACAAGGGTCTACCTTAAACTGTTCAAATATTATGAAAGGGGGCGTGGCTAAAGCATAGGGGGCGGGCCAAAACATCACCAATCAAAAACAAATTCTCTGCTGAGTTCAATGACACCTCACACAAGGGTCAACGTTAAACGGTTCAAATGTTATGAAGGTGGGCGTGGCTTAAGCATAGGGGGAGGGCCAAAACAAACTGCCGAGTTCAATGACACCACACACAAGACTCTACCTTAAGCGGTTCAAATGTTATGAAAGGGAGCGTGGCTTAAGCATAGGGGGCAGGCCAAACCATCACCAATAAAAAACAAACTCTCTGCTGAGTTCAACAACACCTCACACAAGGGAGTACCTTAAACTGTTCAAATGTTATGAAAGGGGGTGTGGCTTAAGCATAGGGGGAGGGCCAAAACAAACTCTGCTAAGTTCAATGACACCACACACAAGACTTTACCTTAAGCGGTTCAAATGTTATGCAAGGGGGCGTGGCTTAAGCATAGGGGGCGGGCCAAACCATCACCAATAAAGAAGAAAGTCTCTGCTGAGTTTCAATGACACCTCACACAAGGGTCTACCTTAAACTGTTCAAATGTTATGAAAGGGGGCGTGGCTAAAGCATAGGGGGCGGGCCAAAACATCACCAATCAAAAACAAATTCTCTGCTGAGTTCAATGACACCTCACACAAGGGTCAACGTTAAACTGTTCAAATGTTATGAAAGGGGGCGTGGCTTAAGCATAGGGGCGGGCCAAACCTTCACCATTCAAAAACAAATTCTCTGCTGAGTTCAATGACACCTCACACAAGGGTCCTTAAATGGTTCAAATGTTATGATAGGGGGCGTGGCTTAAGCATTGGGGGAGGGCCAAACCTTCACCAATCAAAAACAAATTCTCTGCTGAGTTCAATGACACCTCACACAAGGGTCTACCTTAAACTGTTCAAATGTTATGAAAGGGGGCGTGGCTAAAGCATAGGGGGCTGGCCAAAACATCACCAATCAAAAACAAATTCTCTGCTGAGTTCAATGACACCTCACACAAGGGTCAACGTTAAACGGTTCAAATGTTATGAAAGTGGGCGTGGCTTAAGCATAGGGGGAGGGCCAAAACAAATTGCCGAGTTCAATGACATCACACACAAGGGTATACCTTAAACGGTTCAAATGTTATCAAAGGGGGCGTGGCTTAAGCATAGGGGGCGGGCCAAACCATCACCAATAAAGAAGGAAGTCTCTGCTGAGTTCATTGATACCTCACACAAGGGTCTACCTTAAACGGTTAAAATGTTATGAAAGGGGGCGTGGCTTAAGCATAGGGGCGGGCCAAACTTTCACCAATCAAAAACAAATTCTCTGCTGAGTTCAATGACACCTCACACAAGGGTCTACCTTAAACTGTTCAAATGTTATGAAAGGGGGCGTGGCTTAAGCATAGGGGGCGGGCCAAACCATCACCAATAAAGAAGGAAGTCTCTGCTGAGTTCAATGACACCTCACACAAGGATCAACGTTAAACGGTTCAAATGTTATGAAAGTGGGCGTGGCTTAAGCATGGGGAGAGGGCCAAAACAAACTCTGCCGAGTTCAATGACATCACACACAAGGGACTACCTTAAACGGTTCAAATGTTATGAAAGGGGGCGTGGCTTAAGCATAGGGGCGGGCCAAACCTTCACCAATCAAAAACAAATTCTCTGCTGAGTTCAATGACACCTCACACAAGGGTCTACCTTAAACTGTTCAAATGTTATGAAAGTGGGCGTAGCTTAAGCATAGGGGGAGGGCCAAAACAAACTGCTAAGTTCAATGACACCACACACAAGACTTTACCTTAAGCGGTTCAAATGTTATGAAAGGGGGCGTGGCTTAAGCATAGGGGGCCTTCCAAACCATCACCAATAAAGAAAGAAGTCTCTGCTGAGTTCATTGATACCTCACACAAGGATCTACCTTAAACGATTAAAATGTTATGAAAGGGGGCGTGGCTAAAGTATAGGGGGCGGGCCAAAACATCACCAATCAAAAACAAATTCTCTGCTGAGTTCAATGACACCTCACACAAGGGTCTACCTTAAACTGTTCAAATGTTATGAAAGTGGGCGTAGCTTAAGCATAGGGGGAGGGCCAAAACAAACTGCTAAGTTCAATGACACCACACACAAGACTTTACCTTAAGCGGTTCAAATGTTATGAAAGGGGGCGTGGCTTAAGCATAGGGGGCCTTCCAAACCATCACCAATAAAGAAAGAAGTCTCTGCTGAGTTCATTGATACCTCACACAAGGATCTACCTTAAACGATTAAAATGTTATGAAAGGGGGCGTGGCTAAAGCATAGGGGGCGGGCCAAAACATCACCAATCAAAAACAAATTCTCTGCTGAGTTCATTGACACCTCACACAAGGGTCTACCTTAAACGGTTAAAATATTATGAAAGGGGGCGTGGCTTAAGCATAGGGGGAGGGCCAAAACAAACTCTGCTAAGTTCAATGACACCACACACAAGACTCTACCTTAAGCGGTTCAAATGTTATGAAAGGGGGCGTGGCTTAAGCATAGGGGGCGGGCCAAACCATCACCAATAAAGAAGGAAGTCTCTGCTGAGTTCATTGATACCTCACACAAGGGTCTACCTTAAACGGTTAAAATATTATGAAAGGGGGCGTGGCTTAAGCATAGGGGTGGGCCAAACCTTCACCAATAAAAAACAAACTCTCTGCTGAGTTCAACAACACCTCACACAAGGGACTACCTTAAACGGTTCAAATGGTATGAAAGGGGGCGTGGCTTAAGCATAGGGGGCGGGCCAAACCATCACCAATAAAGAAGAAAGTCTCTGCTGAGTTCATTGATTCCTCAAATAAGACTCTACCTTAAACGGGTCACTAGTTATGAAAGAGGAATGGCTTAACCATAGGGGGCGGGCCAAACCTTCACCAATCAAAAACAAACTCTCTGCTGAGGTCAATGACACCACACAGAAGACTCTGCCTTAGATGGGTTAGCATTCATGAAAGGGGGCGTGGCTTAAACATAGGGGGCGGGCAAAACTATCACCAATGAAGAAGCAAGTCTCTGCTGAGTTCAATGATACCTCACACAAGGGACTACCTTAAACGGTTCAAATGTTATGAAAGGGGGCGTGGCTTAAGCATAGGGGGCGGGCCAAACCTTCACCAATGAAGAAGAAAGTCTCTGCTGAGTTCATTGATACCTCAAATAAGACTCTACCTTAAACGGTTCAAATGTTATGAAAGGGGGCGTGGCTTAAGCATAGGGGGCGGGCCAAACCATCACCAATAAAAAAGAAAGTATCTGCTGAGTTCATTGATACCTCAAATAAGACTCTACCTTAAACGGGTAACCAGTTATGAAAGAGGAATGGCTTAACCATAGGGGGCGGGCCAAACCTTCACCAATCAAAAACAAACTCTCTGCTGAGGTCAATGACACCACACACAAGAATCTACCTTAGATGGGTTAGCATTCATGAAAGGGGCGTGGTATTAACATAGGGGGCAGGCAAAACTATCACCAATGAAGAAGCAAGTCTCTGCTGAGTTCAATGATACCTCACACAAGGGACTACCTTAAACGGTTCAAATGTTATGAAAGGGGGCGTGGCTTAAACATAGAGCTGAATTATGTGTGCCATTTAAAGTGCAAAGAACATATAGAATTCACAATAATAAAGCATGCGCCAGTATGAAACTCAAACACAGAAGAACTGAGTAAAACTCTATAAACCTCTGTAAAACTTGATAAGAGTGAGTTCACTCAAATCCTAAACCTTCAACGCCATCTGTAGAGCTTTTAAGCATGCAAACAGACCTTGAGATCATGGACTTTGGAGGACAATTTTTTGTTCGCATCCTCCAGCTCTAGGAAGATTTTCTGAAAGACCTCAAATGTGTATTTCAGTTTATTAGGGTACCTTAGTTCCAAGGCATAGATAAGGCCCATCAGATAGGTGCAAGCATGTGCCACATCTGCGATACCAAAAAGGACTTCTGCTCCCTCGATGGCTATTCCAGCTTGCTTGGGGAGACCATCCCTGGCTTTGCTGACAACAAAGATGCCAAGGACAAATGTTGTAAGAGCTTCTTGGACAGCTGCAGCATCGTCGTCATTGAAAACCTGTTTAATACACCAGAGAGAACACTTATTTATTCTATATTAATGTGAAGGATGCATAACTCTGTTCCCTCTCTAAACAGAGGATCAGATTGTTATGTGGTAGTTTTGAGTAGTATTGTAGCTTAGCAAGGGTGTCTACAGGTATCTCAGAGTTCAATTAAATGCCATTTAATAAGTCAATTTAAGACTTATTGTTTGAGAAATCATCTTTCGCTCATTCAATTAAGCAATGCAGCTTATCGTATAGAGATCATATTTGGTTCTGTTTGGTACATAATTATATAAATGGTTATACATCTGTCATTACTTTCTTGTTCTTTCACTACAGCATTTTTAATAATCATAGCAGAGCAAAAGTCATATTCCAACATATTCCAATCTTCAAAATTCCATAAAAATAATAAAATTAAATTGTTAGCAGCAGTTATCAGCAAACCCTAGGACATTCTTGTACATGTCTCTAGATATCTGTGTTGATTTTCCATGTCTCACTGCAGCATTTCTAATAATTAAATACTAAAATATTATGAGTACCACAATGGAAATAAGTCCTGGACTTTGTGTTTTTTATCCTTGATTGTACTTTGTGTCCTTCATGTGAAAGGCATTTTGATACAATTAAATGAATCAAATATATTATAGGCACATTATTTAAAATCTAAAAATCTTGTCAAATTATCAGCAAACAGCTATTTTTGCAAAAACATGTCTCATATTGGCAGGGCTTTGAATCAGAGCTACAGCATAGTAATATTTTCTTTACCTGGTAGTCCTTGATTAACTCTCCAGTGTTTTCACCAAGGTAGAGTGTGAGGCCTCTGATCACAACTTCTCTTCGGGACTCAATGTTGCTGTCCTACAAAAATATGAAATGAGATCACGCATTAATATGATAAATATGAGATTTATAAGAATACAGACATCAGAAAGCAACTACATAAAACCAAACAAAAAACTACCACTACACTGTTTTAAATACATGCCTCATTTAACATGTCGAGGGTCTCATCAAGTTTCTTCCCAACGGCTCCACCCTTCCTCCTGCTTAATATCTGCGACAATGACTGAAGAATGGGAACATACTGAATGGTTTTACCTTCCTTCTTGTCCAGAATGTATTCAACTGGCTCAACCACATTAAAATTATTTTTATAAAACTCCTTTCTTTTGTAAGATGTGGCAAGAGGACCATCAGCTCTTAAAGCTGTGCTAATTGGGTTTGACTCACTCAACTGTTTGACTAAATCGGAGACGACTAGGTCATCAAGTACACAGTCATGTTTCCTTAAACACAAGTTTACAGTATTTCTTATGTCAGGACCTGACACCGATGAGGATATAAACTGGAGCGCTGTTACTACTTCAGAAATACACTTGCTTGGCACATTATTAATGCTCTCCAACTTTAATAAAAGGTGGCCTAAGTTCAGTTCAATTTCTTCCCTTTTCAATTCTTCTGTTTCATACTCTCCTATACAGTCATATGTTTCCGAACACTTGTATGCTGAACAATGTGCTTCAGCGATATCTGTGATATTTGTCTGATGTACAATTTGTGGCCGAAAATCACTCAAAGAATGTACGGTGTGTTTTCGGGATCTACGCAAAGGTTCCATACACATTTGTGTAGAAATCACACTCTTTATAGACACAGTGCACAGTTTGATTTTTCCTAAGATGAACTCCAAGATGTTGGAAGTAATCCTTCTCAGTGGAGAAACAAGAACTGAAAAGTTCACAATTGAAAGAAATTACTTCTGGTGTTGACTTATTAGTTGAATGTTTCCTTGACAAATGTGATTTGAGGGTGTTCCAGGTTTTGAAGGAGCAGGGGCAATCAGCATATAAACAGGGAAGATATTCGCTGTGGTTGTGTCTTAACCTGTAGTGCCTCAAAAGTGCATTTGTTTCAGGCGCAACAAAAAAGGTACAGATCTTGCAAATCCATCCCATAAGAGTAAAAGCCAGATGCTAAATCCAAGTACGTCCAAAGGAGGAGCAAATTGGGTGGTCTCTCTGGAGGAGGTTGGGATGGGACACAGCTGCGAGATTCAGTGTGATGCTAGGTTACAGCCAGGCGCTTGGCTTCAGTGTAGCAACGTTTCTGTCTCCGTCTGCTTGTCCGTCCTTCCTCAAAAGTTTAACCAAAAAAGACCAATCAATTTCTGCTGTTTATATGCCAAATGTAATCAAATCAAGGAAATATTCAAGTAAGTCAACACCAGAAGCCATTTGTTGCTATTGTGTAATTTGCAGTTATTTCTCCGCTGCGGATTACTTCTAACATCTTTGAGTTCATCTAAATGAAACGGTGCACCGTCTTTAGAGTGTATGATTTTTATACAAAAGTGTATAGATAGTGTATTTTTGCATTACAAAAATCCCAACAACAGACAGCACAATCTCAGGAGTGAATGTTGTGCACAAATTGTACATAAGTATATACACTCCCCGGCCACTTCATTAGGAACACCTGTGCAATCAAATGCAATCCAACAGCTCTACTATAGGTTCAACTTTTAGGAAGCTTCTACATTTTCAGTTTGTGTTGACATTGTCAGAAAGGTGATAATTCTACTTTATGTGTATTATTGAGGTTGTACTAGGTGGCTGGGTGGTGCTAGTGTCCTGAGTGCAATATATTGAATCGTTTGTCCCCGACAAATATGTTAATGATTTGGACAAAAGTACAAGGAACTCTGCTCAATATAATGCACTCAAGTACACTACCACTATGAACTCAATAATAAACAAAGTAGAATTATCACCTTTCTGACAATGTCAACAAATAACCTAAAAATGTTTAGGCTTCATAAAAATAGACTTTATGGCAGAGATGTTGTATTGGATTGCACAGGTGTTCCTAATGAAGTGGCCGGTGAGTATAGATCGGTCAAATATTACAGATTATATTACTGAAGCATATTGTTCTGAGGCATACGCATGTTAAAAGATCATAAGACTGTTCAGTAAAGTATGAAACTCAACAATTGAAAGAAAAAACTGAACTAGGTCACCTTCAATAACGTAATCAGGCAAGTATGGCTTTTATTCTGACAGCTGCCTCTGGTAAATATACTGCTCAACCCCCCCCCCCCCAGTTAATCAGGTAAGTTTAGCCTTTATTCTTGAAGGTTCATGAGCTAAGCATTGTGTTCATTAGCTTGCCCATATAATGAATTCAGCAAAGTTTTTCTTGGCAGTTTAATTTTGGCATGTGCCTGGCTGAACTTGGAAATTAATTAATTAATGTAATCACCATCATGTGATCCACATAAAATATATATAACCAACTTTTTGTCTGGCCCATGAGTGAACATAATTTTTGCCCCACATTCAATACTACAATTAATTAAGTGTTTGTATATACAAACCTTCAATAGTTGTAGAATCACCTGGTAAGGATACCTTCATCCAGTGTAGTTGTAGAGTCAGCTGGTAAAGATACATCATAGTTAGTTACTAACCACTGCAATTAACCAAAACTGCACTATAATATAAAAAGGCCAAACTAAAATGCATGAAAATTAGAATTTAAGTTTTCAGATTTGCATTGACCTAACCTTTATTTGACGTCCACATTTATCTGATATTCATTTTATCTCTTTGCAGATTATTTCCGTTTCTTGCATACATTCACATCTTTTCTGAAGCACATTGTTGTACATTTATTCAGCAGTTGTTGGTATAAATTTGTCTGCTTGTTGCAGAAAGTAAGCCACTTACATGTACATTCTGGACTTTCTTTATCTTATTAAACAACTTCGGGAAATTTCTATAACATTTGTCAGTAATGTATACATTGTATTGGTCAACTTCTGCATAAGACAATGACTTGTGTCAGACAATTATGATCTGATGAGTGGCTTTTGAGATTTTAACATCTCAATAGTGGCACTGAATATTTTTCCTGCTCGTAGCTTATCAAAAATAGCTGTTTTGAAGGCTACTTTCAAGTATAACGAATTTATTGACAGCCTGTAGTCTTAGATAAGACATAAAACTGGATATTGATGTTCCGTTTTAATTGTTTGCTGTCTAAATAACAGCTAGTGGCTAAGCTGGGATAACGCTAGGCTAACTTTTCTAGCCTGTTTAGCTAGCTACATGGTAACGTCACACACAAGGCCTCGGGTACTTGCTAACGTTCATCTTCAAAATAAACGAAAAGACTAGACTTGTAGTTCTAGAGTCTTTTCGTTTAATTTTAAGATGACAGTAAGCCTAATATCTAATCTAACCAGGTACTTGGCAAACTTTATTCTTACCTTAACGTTCAGTCGACATAAACTCGGCTTCCGGAAATGCGTTCTGCTGTTTTCAATCAGGAGCGAACGGGTGTGCGTGCCAGTTCGCGGTATTACGCAACAGCGTAAATGAAACAAGCTTATTGTTTGTTGAGTGTTTGTACTTGAGAAGATCGACTGGGATTACTAAATAACGCATGTAAATAAAAAAAACACAATTTTATTGTATTTTGAACAAATGCAGATTAATTTAAAACGATATATTTTCATGTAAAGATACAAACTGAGCTTTTTATTGTTAATTTCACAGATTTAATTTATGTTATAGCTACAAATACTCAGAATCACTTTTTTCAGTGCAATGAAGAAGCAAGTCTCTGCTGAGTTCAATGATACCTCACACAAGGGACTACCTTAAATGATTTTAAATGTTATGAAAGGGGGCGTGGCTTAAGCATAGGGGGCGGACCAAACCATCACCAATAAAGAAGAAAGTCTCTGCTGAGTTCATTGATACCTCAAATAAGACTACCTTAAACGGGTCACCAGTTATGAAAGAGGAATGGCTTAACCATAGGGGGCGGGCCAAACCTTCACCTTTCAAAAACAAACTCTCTGCTGAGGTCAATGACACCACACACAAGACTCTACCTTAAATCGGTTAGCATTCATGAAAGGGAGCGTGGCTTAAACATAGGGGACGGGCAAAACTATCACCAATGAAGAAGCAAGTCTCTGCTGAGTTCAATGATACCTCACACAAGGGACTACCTTAAATGGTTCAACTGTTATGAAAGGGGGCGTGGCCTAAGCATAGGGGGCGGGCCAAACCTTCACCAATCAAAAACAAATTCTCTGCTGAGGTCAATGACACCACACACAAGAATCTACCTTAGATGGGTTAGCATTCATGAAAGGGGCGTGGCTTGAACATAGGGGGCAGGCAAAACTATCACCAATGCAGAAGCAAGTCTCTGCTGAGTTCAATGATACCTCACACAAGGGACTACCTTAAACGGTTCAAATGTTATGAAAGGGGGCGTGGCTTAAGCATAGGGGGCGGGCCAAACCATCACCAATAAAGAAGAAAGTCTCTGCTGAGTTCATTGATACCTCAAATAAGACTCTACCTTAAACGGGTCACCAGTTATGAAAGAGGAATGGCTTAACCATAGGGGGCGGGCCAAACCTTCACCAATCAAAAACAAACTCTCTGCTGAGGTCAATGACACCACACACAAGAATCTACCTTAGATGGGTTAGCATTCATGAAAGGTAGCGTGGCTTAAACATAGGGGGCGGGCAAAACTATCACCAATGAAGAAGCAAGTCTATGCTGAGTTCAATGATACCTCACACAAGGGACTACCTTAAACGGTTCAAATGTAATGAAAGGGGGCGTGGCCTATGCATAGGGGGCAGGCCAAACCTTCACCAATCAAAAACAAACTCTCTGCTGAGGTCAATGACCCCCCACACAAGAATCTACCTTAGATGGGTTAGCATTCATGAAAGGGGGCGTGGCTTAAACATAGGGGGCAGGCAAAACTATCACCAATGAAGAATCAAGTCTCTGCTGAGTTCAATGATACCTCACACAAGGGACTACCTTAAACGGTTTTAAATGTTATGAAAGGGGGCGTGGCTTAAGCATAGGGGGCGGGCCAAACCATCACCAATAAAGAAGAAATTCTCTGCTGTGTTCATTGATACCTCAAATAAGAATCTACCTTAAACGGGTCACCAGTTATGAAAGAGGAATGGCTTAACCATAGGGGGCGGGCCAAACCTTCACCAATCAAAAACAAACTCTCTGCTGAGGTCAATGACACCACACACAAGAATCTACCTTAGATGGGTTAGCATTCATGAAAGGTAGCGTGGCTTAAACATAGGGGGCGGGCAAAACTATCACCAATGAAGAAGCAAGTCTATGCTGAGTTCAATGATACCTCACACAAGGGACTACCTTAAACGGTTCAAATGTAATGAAAGGGGGCGTGGCCTATGCATAGGGGGCGGGCCAAACCTTCACCAATCAAAAACAAACTCTCTGCTGAGGTCAATGACACCACACACAAGAATCTACCTTAGATGGGTTAGCATTCATGAAAGGGGGCGTGGCTTAAACATAGGGGGCCGGCAATACTATCACCAATGAAGAAGCAAGTCTCTGCTGAGTTCAATGATACCTCACACAAGGGACTACCTTAAACGGTACAAATGTTATGAAAGGGGGCGTGGCCTATGCATAGGGGGCGGGCCAAACCTTCACCAATCAAAAACAAACTCTGCTGAGGTGAATGACACCACACACAATAATCTACCTTAGATGGGTTAGCATTCATGAAAGGGGGCGTGGCTTAAACATAGGGGGCAGGCAAAACTATCACCAATGAAGAAGCAAGTCTCTGCTGAGTTCAATGATACCTCACACAAGGGACTACCTTAAACGGTTTTAAATGTTATGAAAGGGGGCGTTGCTTAAGCATAGGGGGCGGGCCAAACCATCACCAATAAAGAAGAAAGTCTCTGCTGTGTTCATTGATACCTCAAATAAGAATCTACCTTAAACGGGTCACCAGTTATGAAAGAGGAATGGCTTAACCATAGGGGGCGGGCCAAACCTTCACCAATCAAAAACAAACTCTCTGCTGAGGTCAATGACACCACACACAATAATCTACCTTAGATGGGTTAGCATTCATGAAAGGTAGCGTGGCTTAAACATAGGGGGCGGGCAAAACTATCACCAATGAAGAAGCAAGTCTATGCTGAGTTCAATGATACCTCACACAAGGGACTACCTTAAACGGTTCAAATGTTATGAAAGGGGGCGTGGCTTAAGCATAGTGGGCGGGCCAAACCTTCACCAATCAAAAACAAACTCTCTGCTGAGGTCAATGACACCACACACAAGAATCTGCCTTAGATGGGTTAGCATTCATGAAAGGGGGCGTGGCTTAAACATAGGGGGCAGGTAAAACTATCACCAATGAAAAAGCAAGTCTCTGCTGAGTTCAATGATACCTCTGATAAGACTCTACCATAAATGGGTCACCATTTATGAAAGGCGGCGTGGCTAAGTACAGAGGGGTGGGCCAAACAATCACCAATGAATAAGGAACTGTCTGCTGAGTTCAATGATACCTCACACAAGGGTCTACCTTAACCCTCAGAGCCCTACGGCATCGTCCATGACGAGATACGGCACCTCTGATTAATATTGAGATAATTTGACAACGGTTTAATTTATCCACTTACCGGTTTTTGCTGCTAAAAGCTAAGGAGTTAACCATCACTGTGTGTCTTTGGTGTCTTTGTAGCCTTTACAGAAGGTTTTCTATCCAGCCTGGAAGTTGTGCCTCTTTTCGGAGTTGTTCAGCAATAAATCCAAACGCTTACATCCAAGATTTATCCACTTGATGTCCATAATTTATCAATTTTCCGTCATTTTTGCCACTAGCTCGATGCTAGCTGCCATTTTGGATATCCCATAATGCTTTGCAAGATTGTCTTGATGTCTTTCAACCAATGGGAAGGCAGGAGTGATCCATCTTGTCCTCTTCATACAAAGATTGTATGAAGAGGACAAGATGGATCACTCCAGCGAATCCGAGCGAGAACAAAGGCTAAAGAGTGTAAAGGTAGATCACTGCATCTATTACCGTTTTAAAGAGAAGATTGTTTTGAGATGTGGCATACATTTAGGCCTTTTTTGAAGAAATGTAAATAGTTTGTCCTTTTACATGAGTTATAATGTTCATTATGTTTATTTTTGCACTGCATGACTCCAAATATATAGGAATAAGAACTATAAGAAATATAAGGACTGTTTTAGAACATTGCTGTGTGTGTGATTTCAATAAATATGACATTATTATTTGATTATTGGCATGAGTGAATGTCATGAGGGCAAAAGCGTCCAGATTTTTTTTTAAAAAAATGTATATATTTAGTCAACTGTATGAGTTATGTTTATTTCTTCACAGTGTGACTCCTAATACATATGGGAACTGATTTAGACAGGAAATTGGCTTCACTTTTATTGATATGTGTGTGATATCAATATATACTGTATCTGTGAGATTCATGTTCCGTTTTATTTATTTGTCTTTAAGGTCATACAACCTTTTTTTACATTCAAGTGACCTCACTGCAGCACAAATATTCTAATAGCCCAGTTTTTCCTGAAAAAAATGATGTTCAGAAATTGACTGTAGACAACAGAGTTGATGTTTTACAAGCTTTTTTAGAAAATAAAACCAGACGGACAATGAACTGTAAAAATGGCCTTTAGGGATCTGAGCGTTAAACGGTTAAAATGTTATGTAAGAGGCATGGCTTAACCATAGGGGGCTAGCCAAACCTTCACCAATCAAAAATAAACTCTCTGCTGAGGTCAATGACACCACACACAAGAATCTACCTTAGATGGGATAGCATTCATGAAAGGGGGCGTGGCTTAAACATATCACCAATGAAGAAGGAAGTCTCTGCTGAGACTTGATGTCCATAATTTATCAATTTTCCGTCATTTTTGCCACTAGCTCGATGCTAGCTGCCATTTTGGATATCCCATAATGCTTTGCAAGATTGTCTTGATGTCTTTCAACCAATGGGAAGGCAGGAGTGATCCATCTTGTCCTCTTCATACAAAGATTGTATGAAGAGGACAAGATGGATCACTCCAGCGAATCCGAGCGAGAACAAAGGCTAAAGAGTGTAAAGGTAGATCACTGCATCTATTACCGTTTTAAAGAGAAGATTGTTTTGAGATGTGGCATACATTTAGGCCTTTTTTGAAGAAATGTAAATAGTTTGTCCTTTTACATGAGTTATAATGTTCATTATGTTTATTTTTGCACTGCATGACTCCAAATATATAGGAATAAGAACTATAAGAAATATAAGAACTGTTTTAGAACATTGCTGTGTGTGTGATTTCAATAAATATGACATTATTATTTGATTATTGGCATGAGTGAATGTCATGAGGGCAAAAGCGTCCAGATTTTTTTTTTTAAAAATGTATATATTTAGTCAACTGTATGAGTTATAATGTTTATTTCTTCACAGTGTGACTCCTAATACATATGGGAACTGATTTAGACAGGAAATTGGCTTCACTTTTATTGATATGTGTGTGATATCAATATATACTGTATCTGTGAGATTAATGTTCCGTTTTATTTATTTGTCTTTAAGGTCATACAACCTTTTTTTACATTCAAGTGACCTCACTGCAGCACAAATATTCTAATAGCCCAGTTTTTCCTGAAAAAAATTATGTTCAGAAATTGACTGTAGACAACAGAGTTGATGTTTTACAAGCTTTTTTAGAAAATAAAACCAGACGGACAATGAACTGTAAAAATGGCCTTTAGGGATCTGAGCGTTAAACGGTTAAAATGTTATGTAAGAGGCATGGCTTAACCATAGGGGGCTAGCCAAACCTTCACCAATCAAAAATAAACTCTCTGCTGAGGTCAATGACACCACACACAAGAATCTACCTTAGATGGGATAGCATTCATGAAAGGGGGCGTGGCTTAAACATAGGGGGCGGGCAAAACTATCACCAATGAAGAAGGAAGTCTCTGCTGAGTTCAATGATACCTCACATAAGGGACTACCTTAAACGGTTCAAATGTTATGAAAGGTGGCGTGGCTTAAGCATAGGGGGCGGGCCAACAAACTCACACAAGGGACTACCTTAAACGGTTCAAATGTTATGAAAGGGGGCGTGGCTTAAGCATAGTGGGCGGGCCAAACCTTCACCAATCAAAAACAAACTCTCTGCTGAGGTCAATGACACCACACACAAGAATCTGCCTTAGATGGGTTAGCATTCATGAAAGGGGGCGTGGCTTAAACATAGGGGGCAGGTAAAACTATCACCAATGAAAAAGCAAGTCTCTGCTGAGTTCAATGATACCTCTGATAAGACTCTACCATAAATGGGTCACCATTTATGAAAGGCGGCGTGGCTAAGTACAGAGGGGTGGGCCAAACAATCACCAATGAATAAGGAACTGTCTGCTGAGTTCAATGATACCTCACACAAGGGTCTACCTTAACCCTCAGAGCCCTACGGCATCGTCCATGACGAGATACGGCACCTCTGATTAATATTGAGATAATTTGACAACGGTTTAATTTATCCACTTACCGGTTTTTGCTGCTAAAAGCTAAGGAGTTAACCATCACTGTGTGTCTTTGGTGTCTTTGTAGCCTTTACAGAAGGTTTTCTATCCAGCCTGGAAGTTGTGCCTCTTTTCGGAGTTGTTCAGCAATAAATCCAAACGCTTACATCCAAGATTTATCCACTTGATGTCCATAATTTATCAATTTTCCGTCATTTTTGCCACTAGCTCGATGCTAGCTGCCATTTTGGATATCCCATAATGCTTTGCAAGATTGTCTTGATGTCTTTCAACCAATGGGAAGGCAGGAGTGATCCATCTTGTCCTCTTCATACAAAGATTGTATGAAGAGGACAAGATGGATCACTCCAGCGAATCCGAGCGAGAACAAAGGCTAAAGAGTGTAAAGGTAGATCACTGCATCTATTACCGTTTTAAAGAGAAGATTGTTTTGAGATGTGGCATACATTTAGGCCTTTTTTGAAGAAATGTAAATAGTTTGTCCTTTTACATGAGTTATAATGTTCATTATGTTTATTTTTGCACTGCATGACTCCAAATATATAGGAATAAGAACTATAAGAAATATAAGGACTGTTTTAGAACATTGCTGTGTGTGTGATTTCAATAAATATGACATTATTATTTGATTATTGGCATGAGTGAATGTCATGAGGGCAAAAGCGTCCAGATTTATTTTTAAAAAAATGTATATATTTAGTCAACTGTATGAGTTATGTTTATTTCTTCACAGTGTGACTCCTAATACATATGGGAACTGATTTAGACAGGAAATTGGCTTCACTTTTATTGATATGTGTGTGATATCAATATATACTGTATCTGTGAGATTCATGTTCCGTTTTATTTATTTGTCTTTAAGGTCATACAACCTTTTTTTACATTCAAGTGACCTCACTGCAGCACAAATATTCTAATAGCCCAGTTTTTCCTGAAAAAAATGATGTTCAGAAATTGACTGTAGACAACAGAGTTGATGTTTTACAAGCTTTTTTAGAAAATAAAACCAGACGGACAATGAACTGTAAAAATGGCCTTTAGGGATCTGAGCGTTAAACGGTTAAAATGTTATGTAAGAGGCATGGCTTAACCATAGGGGGCTAGCCAAACCTTCACCAATCAAAAATAAACTCTCTGCTGAGGTCAATGACACCACACACAAGAATCTACCTTAGATGGGATAGCATTCATGAAAGGGGGTGTGGCTTAAACATAGGGGGCGGGCAAAACTATCACCAATGAAGAAGGAAGTCTCTGCTGAGTTCAATGATACCTCACACAAGGGACTACCTTAAACGGTTCAAATGTTATGAAAGGTGGCGTGGCTTAAGCATAGGGGGCGGGCCAACAAACTCACACAAGGGACTACCTTAAACGGTTCAAATGTTATGAAAGGGGGCGTGGCTTAAGCATAGTGGGCGGGCCAAACCTTCACCAATCAAAAACAAACTCTCTGCTGAGGTCAATGACACCACACACAAGAATCTGCCTTAGATGGGTTAGCATTCATGAAAGGGGGCGTGGCTTAAACATAGGGGGCAGGTAAAACTATCACCAATGAAAAAGCAAGTCTCTGCTGAGTTCAATGATACCTCTGATAAGACTCTACCATAAATGGGTCACCATTTATGAAAGGTGGCGTGGCTAAGTACAGAGGGGTGGGCTAAACAATCACCAATGAATAAGGAACTGTCTGCTGAGTTCAATGATACCTCACACAAGGGTCTACCTTAACCCTCAGAGCCCTACGGCATCGTCCATGACGAGATACGGCACCTCTGATTAATATTTAGATAATTTGACAACGGTTTAATTTATCCACTTACCGATTTTTGCTGCTAAAAGCTAAGGAGTTAACCATCACTGTGTGTCTTTGGTGTCTTTGTAGCCTTTACAGAAGGTTTTCTATCCAGCCTGGAAGTTGTGCCTCTTTTCGGAGTTGTTCAGCAATAAATCCAAACGCTTACATCCAAGATTTATCCACTTGATGTCCATAATTTATCAATTTTCCGTCATTTTTGCCACTAGCTCGATGCTAGCTGCCATTTTGGATATCCCATAATGCTTTGCAAGATTGTCTTGATGTCTTTCAACCAATGGGAAGGCAGGAGTGATCCATCTTGTCCTCTTCATACAAAGATTGTATGAAGAGGACAAGATGGATCACTCCAGCGAATCCGAGCGAGAACAAAGGCTAAAGAGTGTAAAGGTAGATCACTGCATCTATTACCGTTTTAAAGAGAAGATTGTTTTGAGATGTGGCATACATTTAGGCCTTTTTTGAAGAAATGTAAATAGTTTGTCCTTTTACATGAGTTATAATGTTCATTATGTTTATTTTTGCACTGCATGACTCCAAATATATAGGAATAAGAACTATAAGAAATATAAGAACTGTTTTAGAACATTGCTGTGTGTGTGATTTCAATAAATATGACATTATTATTTGATTATTGGCATGAGTGAATGTCATGAGGGCAAAAGCGTCCAGATTTTTTTTTTTAAAAATGTATATATTTAGTCAACTGTATGAGTTATGTTTATTTCTTCACAGTGTGACTCCTAATACATATGGGAACTGATTTAGACAGGAAATTGGCTTCACTTTTATTGATATGTGTGTGATATCAATATATACTGTATCTGTGAGATTCATGTTCCGTTTTATTTATTTGTCTTTAAGGTCATACAACCTTTTTTTACATTCAAGTGACCTCACTGCAGCACAAATATTCTAATAGCCCAGTTTTTCCTGAAAAAAATGATGTTCAGAAATTGACTGTAGACAACAGAGTTGATGTTTTACAAGCTTTTTTAGAAAATAAAACCAGACGGACAATGAACTGTAAAAATGGCCTTTAGGGATCTGAGCGTTAAACGGTTAAAATGTTATGTAAGAGGCATGGCTTAACCATAGGGGGCTAGCCAAACCTTCACCAATCAAAAATAAACTCTCTGCTGAGGTCAATGACACCACACACAAGAATCTACCTTAGATGGGATAGCATTCATGAAAGGGGGCGTGGCTTAAACATAGGGGGCGGGCAAAACTATCACCAATGAAGAAGGAAGTCTCTGCTGAGTTCAATGATACCTCACACAAGGGACTACCTTAAACGGTTCAAATGTTATGAAAGGTGGCGTGGCTTAAGCATAGGGGGCGGGCCAACAAACTCACACAAGGGACTACCTTAAACGGTTCAAATGTTATGAAAGGGGGCGTGGCTTAAGCATAGTGGGCGGGCCAAACCTTCACCAATCAAAAACAAACTCTCTGCTGAGGTCAATGACACCACACACAAGAATCTGCCTTAGATGGGTTAGCATTCATGAAAGGGGGCGTGGCTTAAACATAGGGGGCAGGTAAAACTATCACCAATGAAAAAGCAAGTCTCTGCTGAGTTCAATGATACCTCTGATAAGACTCTACCATAAATGGGTCACCATTTATGAAAGGCGGCGTGGCTAAGTACAGAGGGGTGGGCTAAACAATCACCAATGAATAAGGAACTGTCTGCTGAGTTCAATGATACCTCACACAAGGGTCTACCTTAACCCTCAGAGCCCTACGGCATCGTCCATGACGAGATACGGCACCTCTGATTAATATTTAGATAATTTGACAACGGTTTAATTTATCCACTTACCGATTTTTGCTGCTAAAAGCTAAGGAGTTAACCATCACTGTGTGTCTTTGGTGTCTTTGTAGCCTTTACAGAAGGTTTTCTATCCAGCCTGGAAGTTGTGCCTCTTTTCGGAGTTGTTCAGCAATAAATCCAAACGCTTACATCCAAGATTTATCCACTTGATGTCCATAATTTATCAATTTTCCGTCATTTTTGCCACTAGCTCGATGCTAGCTGCCATTTTGGATATCCCATAATGCTTTGCAAGATTGTCTTGATGTCTTTCAACCAATGGGAAGGCAGGAGTGATCCATCTTGTCCTCTTCATACAAAGATTGTATGAAGAGGACAAGATGGATCACTCCAGCGAATCCGAGCGAGAACAAAGGCTAAAGAGTGTAAAGGTAGATCACTGCATCTATTACCGTTTTAAAGAGAAGATTGTTTTGAGATGTGGCATACATTTAGGCCTTTTTTGAAGAAATGTAAATAGTTTGTCCTTTTACATGAGTTATAATGTTCATTATGTTTATTTTTGCACTGCATGACTCCAAATATATAGGAATAAGAACTATAAGAAATATAAGGACTGTTTTAGAACATTGCTGTGTGTGTGATTTCAATAAATATGACATTATTATTTGATTATTGGCATGAGTGAATGTCATGAGGGCAAAAGTGTCCGGATTTTTTTTTTTTTTTAAATTGTATATATTTAGTCAACTGTATGAGTTATAATGTTTATTTCTTCACAGTGTGACTCCTAATACATATGGGAACTGATTTAGACAGGAATTTGGCTTCACTTTTATTGATATGTGTGTGATATCAATATATACTGTATCTGTGAGATTCATGTTCCGTTTTATTTATTTGTCTTTAAGGTCATACAACCTTTTTTTACATTCAAGTGACCTCACTGCAGCACAAATATTCTAATAGCCCAGTTTTTCCTGAAAAAAATGATGTTCAGAAATTGACTGTAGACAACAGAGTTGATGTTTTACAAGCTTTTTTAGAAAATAAAACCAGACGGACAATGAACTGTAAAAATGGCCTTTAGGGATCTGAGCGTTAAACGGTTAAAATGTTATGTAAGAGGCATGGCTTAACCATAGGGGGCTAGCCAAACCTTCACCAATCAAAAATAAACTCTCTGCTGAGGTCAATGACACCACACACAAGAATCTACCTTAGATGGGATAGCATTCATGAAAGGGGGCGTGGCTTAAACATAGGGGGCGGGCAAAACTATCACCAATGAAGAAGGAAGTCTCTGCTGAGTTCAATGATACCTCACACAAGGGACTACCTTAAACGGTTCAAATGTTATGAAAGGTGGCGTGGCTTAAGCATAGGGGGCGGGCCAACAAACTCACACAAGGGACTACCTTAAATGGTTCAAATGTTATGAAAGGGGGCGTGGCTTAAGCATAGTGGGCGGGCCAAACCTTCACCAATCAAAAACAAACTCTCTGCTGAGGTCAATGACACCACACACAAGAATCTGCCTTAGATGGGTTAGCATTCATGAAACGGGGCGTGGCTTAAACATAGGGGGCAGGTAAAACTATCACCAATGAAAAAGCAAGTCTCTGCTGAGTTCAATGATACCTCTGATAAGACTCTACCATAAATGGGTCACCATTTATGAAAGGTGGCGTGGCTAAGTACAGAGGGGTGGGCCAAACAATCACCAATGAATAAGGAACTGTCTGCTGAGTTCAATGATACCTCACACAAGGGTCTACCTTAACCCTCAGAGCCCTACGGCATCGTCCATGACGAGATACGGCACCTCTGATTAATATTTAGATAATTTGACAACGGTTTAATTTATCCACTTACCGATTTTTGCTGCTAAAAGCTAAGGAGTTAACCATCACTGTGTGTCTTTGGTGTCTTTGTAGCCTTTACAGAAGGTTTTCTATCCAGCCTGGAAGTTGTGCCTCTTTTCGGAGTTGTTCAGCAATAAATCCAAACGCTTACATCCAAGATTTATCCACTTGATGTCCATAATTTATCAATTTTCCGTCATTTTTGCCACTAGCTCGATGCTAGCTGCCATTTTGGATATCCCATAATGCTTTGCAAGATTGTCTTGATGTCTTTCAACCAATGGGAAGGCAGGAGTGATCCATCTTGTCCTCTTCATACAAAGATTGTATGAAGAGGACAAGATGGATCACTCCAGCGAATCCGAGCGAGAACAAAGGCTAAAGAGTGTAAAGATAGATCACTGCATCTATTACCGTTTTAAAGAGAAGATTGTTTTGAGATGTGGCATACATTTAGGCCTTTTTTGAAGAAATGTAAATAGTTTGTCCTTTTACATGAGTTATAATGTTCATTATGTTTATTTTTGCACTGCATGACTCCAAATATATAGGAATAAGAACTATAAGAAATATAAGAACTGTTTTAGAACATTGCTGTGTGTGTGATTTCAATAAATATGACATTATTATATTATTGGCATGAGTGAATGTCATGAGGGCAAAAGCGTCCGGATTTTTTTTTAAAAGAATGTATATATTTAGTCAACTGTATGAGTTATAATGTTTATTTCTTCACAGTGTGACTCCTAATACATATGGTAACTGATTTAGACAGGAAATTGGCTTCACTTTTATTGATATGTGTGTGATAACAATATATACTGTATCTGTGAGATTCATGTTCCGTTTTATTTATTTGTCTTTAAGGTCATACAACCTTTTTTTACATTCAAGTGACCTCACTGCAGCACAAATATTCTAATAGCCCAGTTTTTCCTGAAAAAAATTATGTTCAGAAATTGACTGTAGACAACAGAGTTGATGTTTTACAAGCTTTTTTAGAAAATAAAACCAGACTGACAATGAACTGTAAAAATGGCCTTTAGGGATCTGAGCGTTAAACGGTTAAAATGTTATGTAAGAGGCATGGCTTAACCATAGGGGGCTAGCCAAACCTTCACCAATCAAAAATAAACTCTCTGCTGAGGTCAATGACACCACACACAATAATCTACCTTAGATGGGATAGCATTCATGAAAGGGGGCGTGGCTTAAACATAGGGGGCGGGCAACACTATCACCAATGAAGAAGGAAGTCTCTGCTGAGTTCAATGATACCTCACACAAGGGACTACCTTAAACGGTTCAAATGTTATGAAAGGTGGCGTGGCTTAAGCATAGGGGGCGGGCCAACAAACTCACACAAGGGACTACCTTAAATGGTTCAAATGTTATGAAAGGGGGCGTGGCTTAAGCATAGTGGGCGGGCCAAACCTTCACCAATCAAAAACAAACTCTCTGCTGCGTTCAATGACACCACACACAAGAATCTGCCTTAGATGGGTTAGCATTCATGAAAGGGGGCGTGGCTTAAACATAGGGGGCAGGTAAAACTATCACCAATGAAAAAGCAAGTCTCTGCTGAGTTCAATGATACCTCTGATAAGACTCTACCATAAATGGGTCACCATTTATGAAAGGCGGCGTGGCTAAGTACAGAGGGGTGGGCCAAACAATCACCAATGAATAAGGAACTGTCTGCTGAGTTCAATGATACCTCACACAAGGGTCTACCTTAACCCTCAGAGCCCTACGGCATCGTCCATGACGAGATACGGCACCTCTGATTAATATTTAGATAATTTGACAACGGTTTAATTTATCCACTTACCGATTTTTGCTGCTAAAAGCTAAGGAGTTAACCATCACTGTGTGTCTTTGGTGTCTTTGTAGCCTTTACAGAAGGTTTTCTATCCAGCCTGGAAGTTGTGCCTCTTTTCGGAGTTGTTCAGCAATAAATCCAAACGCTTACATCCAAGATTTATCCACTTGATGTCCATAATTTATCAATTTTCCGTCATTTTTGCCACTAGCTCGATGCTAGCTGCCATTTTGGATATCCCATAATGCTTTGCAAGATTGTCTTAATGTCTTTCAACCAAAGGGAAGGCAGGAGTGATCCATCTTGTCCTCTTCATACAAAGATTGTATGAAGAGGACAAGATGGATCACTCCAGCGAATCCGAGCGAGAACAAAGGCTAAAGAGTGTAAAGATAGATCACTGCATCTATTACCGTTTTAAAGAGAAGATTGTTTTGAGATGTGGCATACATTTAGGCCTTTTTTGAAGAAATGTAAATAGTTTGTCCTTTTACATGAGTTATAATGTTCATTATGTTTATTTTTGCACTGCATGACTCCAAATATATAGGAATAAGAACTATAAGAAATATAAGAACTGTTTTAGAACATTGCTGTGTGTGTGATTTCAATAAATATGACATTATTATTTGATTATTGGCATGAGTGAATGTCATGAGGGCAAAAGCGTCCGGATTTTTTTTTTTAAAAATGTATATATTTAGTCAACTGTATGAGTTATGTTTATTTCTTCACAGTGTGACTCCTAATACATATGGGAACTGATTTAGACAGGAAATTGGCTTCACTTTTATTGATATGTGTGTGATATCAATATATACTGTATCTGTGAGATTCATGTTCCGTTTTATTTATTTGTCTTTAAGGTCATACAACCTTTTTTTACATTCAAGTGACCTCACTGCAGCACAAATATTCTAATAGCCCAGTTTTTCCTGAAAAAAATGATGTTCAGAAATTGACTGTAGACAACAGAGTTGATGTTTTACAAGCTTTTTTAGAAAATAAAACCAGACGGACAATGAACTGTAAAAACGGCCTTTAGGGATCTGAGCGTTAAACGGTTAAAATGTTATGTAAGAGGCATGGCTTAACCATAGGGGGCTAGCCAAACCTTCACCAATCAAAAATAAACTCTCTGCTGAGGTCAATGACACCACACACAAGAATCTACCTTAGATGGGATAGCATTCATGAAAGGGGGCGTGGCTTAAACATAGGGGGCGGGCAAAACTATCACCAATGAAGAAGGAAGTCTCTGCTGAGTTCAATGATACCTCACACAAGGGACTACCTTAAACGGTTCAAATGTTATGAAAGGTGGCGTGGCTTAAGCATAGGGGGCGGGCCAACAAACTCACACAAGGGACTACCTTAAACGGTTCAAATGTTATGAAAGGGGGCGTGGCTTAAGCATAGTGGGCGGGCCAAACCTTCACCAATCAAAAACAAACTCTCTGCTGAGGTCAATGACACCACACACAAGAATCTGCCTTAGATGGGTTAGCATTCATGAAAGGGGGCGTGGCTTAAACATAGGGGGCAGGTAAAACTATCACCAATGAAAAAGCAAGTCTCTGCTGAGTTCAATGATACCTCTGATAAGACTCTACCATAAATGGGTCACCATTTATGAAAGGCGGCGTGGCTAAGTACAGAGGGGTGGGCCAAACAATCACCAATGAATAAGGAACTGTCTGCTGAGTTCAATGATACCTCACACAAGGGTCTACCTTAACCCTCAGAGCCCTACGGCATCGTCCATGACGAGATACGGCACCTCTGATTAATATTTAGATAATTTGACAACGGTTTAATTTATCCACTTACCGATTTTTGCTGCTAAAAGCTAAGGAGTTAACCATCACTGTGTGTCTTTGGTGTCTTTGTAGCCTTTACAGAAGGTTTTCTATCCAGCCTGGAAGTTGTGCCTCTTTTCGGAGTTGTTCAGCAATAAATCCAAACGCTTACATCCAAGATTTATCCACTTGATGTCCATAATTTATCAATTTTCCGTCATTTTTGCCACTAGCTCAATGCTAGCTGCCATTTTGGATATCCCATAATGCTTTGCAAGATTGTCTTAATGTCTTTCAACCAAAGGGAAGGCAGGAGTGATCCATCTTGTCCTCTTCATACAAAGATTGTATGAAGAGGACAAGATGGATCACTCCAGCGAATCCGAGCGAGAACAAAGGCTAAAGAGTGTAAAGATAGATCACTGCATCTATTACCGTTTTAAAGAGAAGATTGTTTTGAGATGTGGCATACATTTAGGCCTTTTTTGAAGAAATGTAAATAGTTTGTCCTTTTACATGAGTTATAATGTTCATTATGTTTATTTTTGCACTGCATGACTCCAAATATATAGGAATAAGAACTATAAGAAATATAAGAACTGTTTTAGAACATTGCTGTGTGTGTGATTTCAATAAATATGACATTATTATTTGATTATTGGCATGAGTGAATGTCATGAGGGCAAAAGCGTCCGGATTTTTTTTTTTAAAAATGTATATATTTAGTCAACTGTATGAGTTATGTTTATTTCTTCACAGTGTGACTCCTAATACATATGGGAACTGATTTAGACAGGAAATTGGCTTCACTTTTATTGATATGTGTGTGATATCAATATATACTGTATCTGTGAGATTCATGTTCCGTTTTATTTATTTGTCTTTAAGGTCATACAACCTTTTTTTACATTCAAGTGACCTCACTGCAGCACAAATATTCTAATAGCCCAGTTTTTCCTGAAAAAAATGATGTTCAGAAATTGACTGTAGACAACAGAGTTGATGTTTTACAAGCTTTTTTAGAAAATAAAACCAGACGGACAATGAACTGTAAAAATGGCCTTTAGGGATCTGAGCGTTAAACGGTTAAAATGTTATGTAAGAGGCATGGCTTAACCATAGGGGGCTAGCCAAACCTTCACCAATCAAAAATAAACTCTCTGCTGAGGTCAATGACACCACACACAAGAATCTACCTTAGATGGGATAGCATTCATGAAAGGGGGCGTGGCTTAAACATAGGGGGCGGGCAAAACTATCACCAATGAAGAAGGAAGTCTCTGCTGAGTTCAATGATACCTCACACAAGGGACTACCTTAAACGGTTCAAATGTTATGAAAGGTGGCGTGGCTTAAGCATAGGGGGCGGGCCAACAAACTCACACAAGGGACTACCTTAAACGGTTCAAATGTTATGAAAGGGGGCGTGGCTTAAGCATAGTGGGCGGGCCAAACCTTCACCAATCAAAAACAAACTCTCTGCTGAGGTCAATGACACCACACACAAGAATCTGCCTTAGATGGGTTAGCATTCATGAAAGGGGGCGTGGCTTAAACATAGGGGGCAGGTAAAACTATCACCAATGAAAAAGCAAGTCTCTGCTGAGTTCAATGATACCTCTGATAAGACTCTACCATAAATGGGTCACCATTTATGAAAGGCGGCGTGGCTAAGTACAGAGGGGTGGGCCAAACAATCACCAATGAATAAGGAACTGTCTGCTGAGTTCAATGATACCTCACACAAGGGTCTACCTTAACCCTCAGAGCCCTACGGCATCGTCCATGACGAGATACGGCACCTCTGATTAATATTGAGATAATTTGACAACGGTTTAATTTATCCACTTACCGGTTTTTGCTGCTAAAAGCTAAGGAGTTAACCATCACTGTGTGTCTTTGGTGTCTTTGTAGCCTTTACAGAAGGTTTTCTATCCAGCCTGGAAGTTGTGCCTCTTTTCGGAGTTGTTCAGCAATAAATCCAAACGCTTACATCCAAGATTTATCCACTTGATGTCCATAATTTATCAATTTTCCGTCATTTTTGCCACTAGCTCGATGCTAGCTGCCATTTTGGATATCCCATAATGCTTTGCAAGATTGTCTTGATGTCTTTCAACCAATGGGAAGGCAGGAGTGATCCATCTTGTCCTCTTCATACAAAGATTGTATGAAGAGGACAAGATGGATCACTCCAGCGAATCCGAGCGAGAACAAAGGCTAAAGAGTGTAAAGATAGATCACTGCATCTATTACCGTTTTAAAGAGAAGATTGTTTTGAGATGTGGCATACATTTAGGCCTTTTTTGAAGAAATGTAAATAGTTTGTCCTTTTACATGAGTTATAATGTTCATTATGTTTATTTTTGCACTGCATGACTCCAAATATATAGGAATAAGAACTATAAGAAATATAAGAACTGTTTTAGAACATTGCTGTGTGTGTGATTTCAATAAATATGACATTATTATTTGATTATTGGCATGAGTGAATGTCATGAGGGCAAAAGCGTCCAGATTTTTTTTTTAAAAAATGTATATATTTAGTCAACTGTATGAGTTATGTTTATTTCTTCACAGTGTGACTCCTAATACATATGGGAACTGATTTAGACAAGAAATTGGCTTCACTTTTATTGATATGTGTGTGATATCAATATATACTGTATCTGTGAGATTCATGTTCCGTTTTATTTATTTGTCTTTAAGGTCATACAACCTTTTTTTACATTCAAGTGACCTCACTGCAGCACAAATATTCTAATAGCCCAGTTTTTCCTGAAAAAAATGATGTTCAGAAATTGACTGTAGACAACAGAGTTGATGTTTTACAAGCTTTTTTAGAAAATAAAACCAGACGGACAATGAACTGTAAAAATGGCCTTTAGGGATCTGAGCGTTAAACGGTTAAAATGTTATGTAAGAGGCATGGCTTAACCATAGGGGGCTAGCCAAACCTTCACCAATCAAAAATAAACTCTCTGCTGAGGTCAATGACACCACACACAAGAATCTACCTTAGATGGGATAGCATTCATGAAAGGGGGCGTGGCTTAAACATAGGGGGCGGGCAAAACTATCACCAATGAAGAAGGAAGTCTCTGCTGAGTTCAATGATACCTCACACAAGGGACTACCTTAAACGGTTCAAATGTTATGAAAGGTGGCGTGGCTTAAGCATAGGGGGCGGGCCAACAAACTCACACAAGGGACTACCTTAAACGGTTCAAATGTTATGAAAGGGGGCGTGGCTTAAGCATAGTGGGCGGGCCAAACCTTCACCAATCAAAAACAAACTCTCTGCTGAGGTCAATGACACCACACACAAGAATCTGCCTTAGATGGGTTAGCATTCATGAAAGGGGGCGTGGCTTAAACATAGGGGGCAGGTAAAACTATCACCAATGAAAAAGCAAGTCTCTGCTGAGTTCAATGATACCTCTGATAAGACTCTACCATAAATGGGTCACCATTTATGAAAGGCGGCGTGGCTAAGTACAGAGGGGTGGGCCAAACAATCACCAATGAATAAGGAACTGTCTGCTGAGTTCAATGATACCTCACACAAGGGTCTACCTTAACCCTCAGAGCCCTACGGCATCGTCCATGACGAGATACGGCACCTCTGATTAATATTTAGATAATTTGACAACGGTTTAATTTATCCACTTACCGATTTTTGCTGCTAAAAGCTAAGGAGTTAACCATCACTGTGTGTCTTTGGTGTCTTTGTAGCCTTTACAGAAGGTTTTCTATCCAGCCTGGAAGTTGTGCCTCTTTTCGGAGTTGTTCAGCAATAAATCCAAACGCTTACATCCAAGATTTATCCACTTGATGTCCATAATTTATCAATTTTCCGTCATTTTTGCCACTAGCTCGATGCTAGCTGCCATTTTGGATATCCCATAATGCTTTGCAAGATTGTCTTGATGTCTTTCAACCAATGGGAAGGCAGGAGTGATCCATCTTGTCCTATTCATACAAAGATTGTATGAAGAGGACAAGATGGATCACTCCAGCGAATCCGAGCGAGAACAAAGGCTAAAGAGTGTAAAGATAGATCACTGCATCTATTACCGTTTTAAAGAGAAGATTGTTTTGAGATGTGGCATACATTTAGGCCTTTTTTGAAGAAATGTAAATAGTTTGTCCTTTTACATGAGTTATAATGTTCATTATGTTTATTTTTGCACTGCATGACTCCAAATATATAGGAATAAGAACTATAAGAAATATAAGAACTGTTTTAGAACATTGCTGTGTGTGTGATTTCAATAAATATGACATTATTATTTGATTATTGGCATGAGTGAATGTCATGAGGGCAAAAGCGTCCAGATTTTTTTTTTAAAAAATGTATATATTTAGTCAACTGTATGAGTTATGTTTATTTCTTCACAGTGTGACTCCTAATACATATGGGAACTGATTTAGACAGGAAATTGGCTTCACTTTTATTGATATGTGTGTGATATCAATATATACTGTATCTGTGAGATTCATGTTCCGTTTTATTTATTTGTCTTTAAGGTCATACAACCTTTTTTTACATTCAAGTGACCTCACTGCAGCACAAATATTCTAATAGCCCAGTTTTTCCTGAAAAAAATGATGTTCAGAAATTGACTGTAGACAACAGAGTTGATGTTTTACAAGCTTTTTTAGAAAATAAAACCAGACGGACAATGAACTGTAAAAATGGCCTTTAGGGATCTGAGCGTTAAACGGTTAAAATGTTATGTAAGAGGCATGGCTTAACCATAGGGGGCTAGCCAAACCTTCACCAATCAAAAATAAACTCTCTGCTGAGGTCAATGACACCACACACAAGAATCTACCTTAGATGGGATAGCATTCATGAAAGGGGGCGTGGCTTAAACATAGGGGGCGGGCAAAACTATCACCAATGAAGAAGGAAGTCTCTGCTGAGTTCAATGATACCTCACACAAGGGACTACCTTAAACGGTTCAAATGTTATGAAAGGTGGCGTGGCTTAAGCATAGGGGGCGGGCCAACAAACTCACACAAGGGACTACCTTAAACGGTTCAAATGTTATGAAAGGGGGCGTGGCTTAAGCATAGTGGGCGGGCCAAACCTTCACCAATCAAAAACAAACTCTCTGCTGAGGTCAATGACACCACACACAAGAATCTGCCTTAGATGGGTTAGCATTCATGAAAGGGGGCGTGGCTTAAACATAGGGGGCAGGTAAAACTATCACCAATGAAAAAGCAAGTCTCTGCTGAGTTCAATGATACCTCTGATAAGACTCTACCATAAATGGGTCACCATTTATGAAAGGCGGCGTGGCTAAGTACAGAGGGGTGGGCTAAACAATCACCAATGAATAAGGAACTGTCTGCTGAGTTCAATGATACCTCACACAAGGGTCTACCTTAACCCTCAGAGCCCTACGGCATCGTCCATGACGAGATACGGCACCTCTGATTAATATTTAGATAATTTGACAACGGTTTAATTTATCCACTTACCGATTTTTGCTGCTAAAAGCTAAGGAGTTAACCATCACTGTGTGTCTTTGGTGTCTTTGTAGCCTTTACAGAAGGTTTTCTATCCAGCCTGGAAGTTGTGCCTCTTTTCGGAGTTGTTCAGCAATAAATCCAAACGCTTACATCCAAGATTTATCCACTTGATGTCCATAATTTATCAATTTTCCGTCATTTTTGCCACTAGCTCGATGCTAGCTGCCATTTTGGATATCCCATAATGCTTTGCAAGATTGTCTTGATGTCTTTCAACCAATGGGAAGGCAGGAGTGATCCATCTTGTCCTCTTCATACAAAGATTGTATGAAGAGGACAAGATGGATCACTCCAGCGAATCCGAGCGAGAACAAAGGCTAAAGAGTGTAAAGGTAGATCACTGCATCTATTACCGTTTTAAAGAGAAGATTGTTTTGAGATGTGGCATACATTTAGGCCTTTTTTGAAGAAATGTAAATAGTTTGTCCTTTTACATGAGTTATAATGTTCATTATGTTTATTTTTGCACTGCATGACTCCAAATATATAGGAATAAGAACTATAAGAAATATAAGAACTGTTTTAGAACATTGCTGTGTGTGTGATTTCAATAAATATGACATTATTATTTGATTATTGGCATGAGTGAATGTCATGAGGGCAAAAGCGTCCAGATTTTTTTTTTAAAAAATGTATATATTTAGTCAACTGTATGAGTTATGTTTATTTCTTCACAGTGTGACTCCTAATACATATGGGAACTGATTTAGACGGGCAATTGGCTTCACTTTTATTGATATGTGTGTGATATCAATATATACTGTATCTGTGAGATTCATGTTCCGTTTTATTTATTTGTCTTTAAGGTCATACAACCTTTTTTTACATTCAAGTGACCTCACTGCAGCACAAATATTCTAATAGCCCAGTTTTTCCTGAAAAAAATGATGTTCAGAAATTGACTGTAGACAACAGAGTTGATGTTTTACAAGCTTTTTTAGAAAATAAAACCAGACGGACAATGAACTGTAAAAATGGCCTTTAGGGATCTGAGCGTTAAACGGTTAAAATGTTATGTAAGAGGCATGGCTTAACCATAGGGGGCTAGCCAAACCTTCACCAATCAAAAATAAACTCTCTGCTGAGGTCAATGACACCACACACAAGAATCTACCTTAGATGGGATAGCATTCATGAAAGGGGGCGTGGCTTAAACATAGGGGGCGGGCAAAACTATCACCAATGAAGAAGGAAGTCTCTGCTGAGTTCAATGATACCTCACACAAGGGACTACCTTAAACGGTTCAAATGTTATGAAAGGTGGCGTGGCTTAAGCATAGGGGGCGGGCCAACAAACTCACACAAGGGACTACCTTAAACGGTTCAAATGTTATGAAAGGGGGCGTGGCTTAAGCATAGTGGGCGGGCCAAACCTTCACCAATCAAAAACAAACTCTCTGCTGAGGTCAATGACACCACACACAAGAATCTGCCTTAGATGGGTTAGCATTCATGAAAGGGGGCGTGGCTTAAACATAGGGGGCAGGTAAAACTATCACCAATGAAAAAGCAAGTCTCTGCTGAGTTCAATGATACCTCTGATAAGACTCTACCATAAATGGGTCACCATTTATGAAAGGCGGCGTGGCTAAGTACAGAGGGGTGGGCTAAACAATCACCAATGAATAAGGAACTGTCTGCTGAGTTCAATGATACCTCACACAAGGGTCTACCTTAACCCTCAGAGCCCTACGGCATCGTCCATGACGAGATACGGCACCTCTGATTAATATTTAGATAATTTGACAACGGTTTAATTTATCCACTTACCGATTTTTGCTGCTAAAAGCTAAGGAGTTAACCATCACTGTGTGTCTTTGGTGTCTTTGTAGCCTTTACAGAAGGTTTTCTATCCAGCCTGGAAGTTGTGCCTCTTTTCGGAGTTGTTCAGCAATAAATCCAAACGCTTACATCCAAGATTTATCCACTTGATGTCCATAATTTATCAATTTTCCGTCATTTTTGCCACTAGCTCGATGCTAGCTGCCATTTTGGATATCCCATAATGCTTTGCAAGATTGTCTTGATGTCTTTCAACCAATGGGAAGGCAGGAGTGATCCATCTTGTCCTCTTCATACAAAGATTGTATGAAGAGGACAAGATGGATCACTCCAGCGAATCCGAGCGAGAACAAAGGCTAAAGAGTGTAAAGGTAGATCACTGCATCTATTACCGTTTTAAAGAGAAGATTGTTTTGAGATGTGGCATACATTTAGGCCTTTTTTGAAGAAATGTAAATAGTTTGTCCTTTTACATGAGTTATAATGTTCATTATGTTTATTTTTGCACTGCATGACTCCAAATATATAGGAATAAGAACTATAAGAAATATAAGAACTGTTTTAGAACATTGCTGTGTGTGTGATTTCAATAAATATGACATTATTATTTGATTATTGGCATGAGTGAATGTCATGAGGGCAAAAGCGTCCAGATTTAAAAAAAAAAAAATGTATATATTTAGTCAACTGTATGAGTTATGTTTATTTCTTCACAGTGTGACTCCTAATACATATGGGAACTGATTTAGACGGGCAATTGGCTTCACTTTTATTGATATGTGTGTGATATCAATATATACTGTATCTGTGAGATTCATGTTCCGTTTTATTTATTTGTCTTTAAGGTCATACAACCTTTTTTTACATTCAAGTGACCTCACTGCAGCACAAATATTCTAATAGCCCAGTTTTTCCTGAAAAAAATGATGTTCAGAAATTGACTGTAGACAACAGAGTTGATGTTTTACAAGCTTTTTTAGAAAATAAAACCAGACGGACAATGAACTGTAAAAATGGCCTTTAGGGATCTGAGCGTTAAACGGTTAAAATGTTATGTAAGAGGCATGGCTTAACCATAGGGGGCTAGCCAAACCTTCACCAATCAAAAATAAACTCTCTGCTGAGGTCAATGACACCACACACAAGAATCTACCTTAGATGGGATAGCATTCATGAAAGGGGGCGTGGCTTAAACATAGGGGGCGGGCAAAACTATCACCAATGAAGAAGGAAGTCTCTGCTGAGTTCAATGATACCTCACACAAGGGACTACCTTAAACGGTTCAAATGTTATGAAAGGTGGCGTGGCTTAAGCATAGGGGGCGGGCCAACAAACTCACACAAGGGACTACCTTAAACGGTTCAAATGTTATGAAAGGGGGCGTGGCTTAAGCATAGGGGGCGGGCCAAACCTTCACCAATCAAAAACAAACTCTCTGCTGAGGTCAATGACACCACACACAAGAATCTGCCTTAGATGGGTTAGCATTCATGAAAGGGGGCGTGGCTTAAACATAGGGGGCAGGTAAAACTATCACCAATGAAAAAGCAAGTCTCTGCTGAGTTCAATGATACCTCTGATAAGACTCTACCATAAATGGGTCACCATTTATGAAAGGCGGCGTGGCTAAGTACAGAGGGGTGGGCTAAACAATCACCAATGAATAAGGAACTGTCTGCTGAGTTCAATGATACCTCACACAAGGGTCTACCTTAACCCTCAGAGCCCTACGGCATCGTCCATGACGAGATACGGCACCTCTGATTAATATTTAGATAATTTGACAACGGTTTAATTTATCCACTTACCGATTTTTGCTGCTAAAAGCTAAGGAGTTAACCATCACTGTGTGTCTTTGGTGTCTTTGTAGCCTTTACAGAAGGTTTTCTATCCAGCCTGGAAGTTGTGCCTCTTTTCGGAGTTGTTCAGCAATAAATCCAAACGCTTACATCCAAGATTTATCCACTTGATGTCCATAATTTATCAATTTTCCGTCATTTTTGCCACTAGCTCGATGCTAGCTGCCATTTTGGATATCCCATAATGCTTTGCAAGATTGTCTTGATGTCTTTCAACCAATGGGAAGGCAGGAGTGATCCATCTTGTCCTCTTCATACAAAGATTGTATGAAGAGGACAAGATGGATCACTCCAGCGAATCCGAGCGAGAACAAAGGCTAAAGAGTGTAAAGGTAGATCACTGCATCTATTACCGTTTTAAAGAGAAGATTGTTTTGAGATGTGGCATACATTTAGGCCTTTTTTGAAGAAATGTAAATAGTTTGTCCTTTTACATGAGTTATAATGTTCATTATGTTTATTTTTGCACTGCATGACTCCAAATATATAGGAATAAGAACTATAAGAAATATAAGAACTGTTTTAGAACATTGCTGTGTGTGTGATTTCAATAAATATGACATTATTATTTGATTATTGGCATGAGTGAATGTCATGAGGGCAAAAGCGTCCAGATTTTTTTTTTAAAAAATGTATATATTTAGTCAACTGTATGAGTTATGTTTATTTCTTCACAGTGTGACTCCTAATACATATGGGAACTGATTTAGACGGGCAATTGGCTTCACTTTTATTGATATGTGTGTGATATCAATATATACTGTATCTGTGAGATTCATGTTCCGTTTTATTTATTTGTCTTTAAGGTCATACAACCTTTTTTTACATTCAAGTGACCTCACTGCAGCACAAATATTCTAATAGCCCAGTTTTTCCTGAAAAAAATGATGTTCAGAAATTGACTGTAGACAACAGAGTTGATGTTTTACAAGCTTTTTTAGAAAATAAAACCAGACGGACAATGAACTGTAAAAATGGCCTTTAGGGATCTGAGCGTTAAACGGTTAAAATGTTATGTAAGAGGCATGGCTTAACCATAGGGGGCTAGCCAAACCTTCACCAATCAAAAATAAACTCTCTGCTGAGGTCAATGACACCACACACAAGAATCTACCTTAGATGGGATAGCATTCATGAAAGGGGGCGTGGCTTAAACATAGGGGGCGGGCAAAACTATCACCAATGAAGAAGGAAGTCTCTGCTGAGTTCAATGATACCTCACACAAGGGACTACCTTAAACGGTTCAAATGTTATGAAAGGTGGCGTGGCTTAAGCATAGGGGGCGGGCCAACAAACTCACACAAGGGACTACCTTAAACGGTTCAAATGTTATGAAAGGGGGCGTGGCTTAAGCATAGTGGGCGGGCCAAACCTTCACCAATCAAAAACAAACTCTCTGCTGAGGTCAATGACACCACACACAAGAATCTGCCTTAGATGGGTTAGCATTCATGAAAGGGGGCGTGGCTTAAACATAGGGGGCAGGTAAAACTATCACCAATGAAAAAGCAAGTCTCTGCTGAGTTCAATGATACCTCTGATAAGACTCTACCATAAATGGGTCACCATTTATGAAAGGCGGCGTGGCTAAGTACAGAGGGGTGGGCTAAACAATCACCAATGAATAAGGAACTGTCTGCTGAGTTCAATGATACCTCACACAAGGGTCTACCTTAACCCTCAGAGCCCTACGGCATCGTCCATGACGAGATACGGCACCTCTGATTAATATTTAGATAATTTGACAACGGTTTAATTTATCCACTTACCGATTTTTGCTGCTAAAAGCTAAGGAGTTAACCATCACTGTGTGTCTTTGGTGTCTTTGTAGCCTTTACAGAAGGTTTTCTATCCAGCCTGGAAGTTGTGCCTCTTTTCGGAGTTGTTCAGCAATAAATCCAAACGCTTACATCCAAGATTTATCCACTTGATGTCCATAATTTATCAATTTTCCGTCATTTTTGCCACTAGCTCGATGCTAGCTGCCATTTTGGATATCCCATAATGCTTTGCAAGATTGTCTTGATGTCTTTCAACCAATGGGAAGGCAGGAGTGATCCATCTTGTCCTCTTCATACAAAGATTGTATGAAGAGGACAAGATGGATCACTCCAGCGAATCCGAGCGAGAACAAAGGCTAAAGAGTGTAAAGGTAGATCACTGCATCTATTACCGTTTTAAAGAGAAGATTGTTTTGAGATGTGGCATACATTTAGGCCTTTTTTGAAGAAATGTAAATAGTTTGTCCTTTTACATGAGTTATAATGTTCATTATGTTTATTTTTGCACTGCATGACTCCAAATATATAGGAATAAGAACTATAAGAAATATAAGAACTGTTTTAGAACATTGCTGTGTGTGTGATTTCAATAAATATGACATTATTATTTGATTATTGGCATGAGTGAATGTCATGAGGGCAAAAGCGTCCAGATTTAAAAAAAAAAAAATGTATATATTTAGTCAACTGTATGAGTTATGTTTATTTCTTCACAGTGTGACTCCTAATACATATGGGAACTGATTTAGACGGGCAATTGGCTTCACTTTTATTGATATGTGTGTGATATCAATATATACTGTATCTGTGAGATTCATGTTCCGTTTTATTTATTTGTCTTTAAGGTCATACAACCTTTTTTTACATTCAAGTGACCTCACTGCAGCACAAATATTCTAATAGCCCAGTTTTTCCTGAAAAAAATGATGTTCAGAAATTGACTGTAGACAACAGAGTTGATGTTTTACAAGCTTTTTTAGAAAATAAAACCAGACGGACAATGAACTGTAAAAATGGCCTTTAGGGATCTGAGCGTTAAACGGTTAAAATGTTATGTAAGAGGCATGGCTTAACCATAGGGGGCTAGCCAAACCTTCACCAATCAAAAATAAACTCTCTGCTGAGGTCAATGACACCACACACAAGAATCTACCTTAGATGGGATAGCATTCATGAAAGGGGGCGTGGCTTAAACATAGGGGGCGGGCAAAACTATCACCAATGAAGAAGGAAGTCTCTGCTGAGTTCAATGATACCTCACACAAGGGACTACCTTAAACGGTTCAAATGTTATGAAAGGTGGCGTGGCTTAAGCATAGGGGGCGGGCCAACAAACTCACACAAGGGACTACCTTAAACGGTTCAAATGTTATGAAAGGGGGCGTGGCTTAAGCATAGGGGGCGGGCCAAACCTTCACCAATCAAAAACAAACTCTCTGCTGAGGTCAATGACACCACACACAAGAATCTGCCTTAGATGGGTTAGCATTCATGAAAGGGGGCGTGGCTTAAACATAGGGGGCAGGTAAAACTATCACCAATGAAAAAGCAAGTCTCTGCTGAGTTCAATGATACCTCTGATAAGACTCTACCATAAATGGGTCACCATTTATGAAAGGCGGCGTGGCTAAGTACAGAGGGGTGGGCTAAACAATCACCAATGAATAAGGAACTGTCTGCTGAGTTCAATGATACCTCACACAAGGGTCTACCTTAACCCTCAGAGCCCTACGGCATCGTCCATGACGAGATACGGCACCTCTGATTAATATTTAGATAATTTGACAACGGTTTAATTTATCCACTTACCGATTTTTGCTGCTAAAAGCTAAGGAGTTAACCATCACTGTGTGTCTTTGGTGTCTTTGTAGCCTTTACAGAAGGTTTTCTATCCAGCCTGGAAGTTGTGCCTCTTTTCGGAGTTGTTCAGCAATAAATCCAAACGCTTACATCCAAGATTTATCCACTTGATGTCCATAATTTATCAATTTTCCGTCATTTTTGCCACTAGCTCGATGCTAGCTGCCATTTTGGATATCCCATAATGCTTTGCAAGATTGTCTTGATGTCTTTCAACCAATGGGAAGGCAGGAGTGATCCATCTTGTCCTCTTCATACAAAGATTGTATGAAGAGGACAAGATGGATCACTCCAGCGAATCCGAGCGAGAACAAAGGCTAAAGAGTGTAAAGGTAGATCACTGCATCTATTACCGTTTTAAAGAGAAGATTGTTTTGAGATGTGGCATACATTTAGGCCTTTTTTGAAGAAATGTAAATAGTTTGTCCTTTTACATGAGTTATAATGTTCATTATGTTTATTTTTGCACTGCATGACTCCAAATATATAGGAATAAGAACTATAAGAAATATAAGGACTGTTTTAGAACATTGCTGTGTGTGTGATTTCAATAAATATGACATTATTATTTGATTATTGGCATGAGTGAATGTCATGAGGGCAAAAGTGTCCGGATTTTTTTTTTTTTTTAAATTGTATATATTTAGTCAACTGTATGAGTTATAATGTTTATTTTTTCACAGTGTGACTCCTAATACATATGGGAACTGATTTAGACAGGAATTTGGCTTCACTTTTATTGATATGTGTGTGATATCAATATATACTGTATCTGTGAGATTCATGTTCCGTTTTATTTATTTGTCTTTAAGGTCATACAACCTTTTTTTACATTCAAGTGACCTCACTGCAGCACAAATATTCTAATAGCCCAGTTTTTCCTGAAAAAAATGATGTTCAGAAATTGACTGTAGACAACAGAGTTGATGTTTTACAAGCTTTTTTAGAAAATAAAACCAGACGGACAATGAACTGTAAAAATGGCCTTTAGGGATCTGAGCGTTAAACGGTTAAAATGTTATGTAAGAGGCATGGCTTAACCATAGGGGGCTAGCCAAACCTTCACCAATCAAAAATAAACTCTCTGCTGAGGTCAATGACACCACACACAAGAATCTACCTTAGATGGGATAGCATTCATGAAAGGGGGCGTGGCTTAAACATAGGGGGCGTGCAAAACTATCACCAATGAAGAAGGAAGTCTCTGCTGAGTTCAATGATACCTCACACAAGGGACTACCTTAAACGGTTCAAATGTTATGAAAGGTGGCGTGGCTTAAGCATAGGGGGCGGGCCAACAAACTCACACAAGGGACTACCTTAAACGGTTCAAATGTTATGAAAGGGGGCGTGGCTTAAGCATAGGGGGCGGGCCAAACCTTCACCAATCAAAAACAAACTCTCTGCTGAGGTCAATGACACCACACACAAGAATCTGCCTTAGATGGGTTAGCATTCATGAAAGGGGGCGTGGCTTAAACATAGGGGGCAGGTAAAACTATCACCAATGAAAAAGCAAGTCTCTGCTGAGTTCAATGATACCTCTGATAAGACTCTACCATAAATGGGTCACCATTTATGAAAGGCGGCGTGGCTAAGTACAGAGGGGTGGGCTAAACAATCACCAATGAATAAGGAACTGTCTGCTGAGTTCAATGATACCTCACACAAGGGTCTACCTTAACCCTCAGAGCCCTACGGCATCGTCCATGACGAGATACGGCACCTCTGATTAATATTTAGATAATTTGACAACGGTTTAATTTATCCACTTACCGATTTTTGCTGCTAAAAGCTAAGGAGTTAACCATCACTGTGTGTCTTTGGTGTCTTTGTAGCCTTTACAGAAGGTTTTCTATCCAGCCTGGAAGTTGTGCCTCTTTTCGGAGTTGTTCAGCAATAAATCCAAACGCTTACATCCAAGATTTATCCACTTGATGTCCATAATTTATCAATTTTCCGTCATTTTTGCCACTAGCTCGATGCTAGCTGCCATTTTGGATATCCCATAATGCTTTGCAAGATTGTCTTGATGTCTTTCAACCAATGGGAAGGCAGGAGTGATCCATCTTGTCCTCTTCATACAAAGATTGTATGAAGAGGACAAGATGGATCACTCCAGCGAATCCGAGCGAGAACAAAGGCTAAAGAGTGTAAAGGTAGATCACTGCATCTATTACCGTTTTAAAGAGAAGATTGTTTTGAGATGTGGCATACATTTAGGCCTTTTTTGAAGAAATGTAAATAGTTTGTCCTTTTACATGAGTTATAATGTTCATTATGTTTATTTTTGCACTGCATGACTCCAAATATATAGGAATAAGAACTATAAGAAATATAAGAACTGTTTTAGAACATTGCTGTGTGTGTGATTTCAATAAATATGACATTATTATTTGATTATTGGCATGAGTGAATGTCATGAGGGCAAAAGCGTCCAGATTTTTTTTTAAAAAAATGTATATATTTAGTCAACTGTATGAGTTATGTTTATTTCTTCACAGTGTGACTCCTAATACATATGGGAACTGATTTAGACAGGAAATTGGCTTCACTTTTATTGATATGTGTGTGATATCAATATATACTGTATCTGTGAGATTCATGTTCCGTTTTATTTATTTGTCTTTAAGGTCATACAACCTTTTTTTACATTCAAGTGACCTCACTGCAGCACAAATATTCTAATAGCCCAGTTTTTCCTGAAAAAAATGATGTTCAGAAATTGACTGTAGACAACAGAGTTGATGTTTTACAAGCTTTTTTAGAAAATAAAACCAGACGGACAATGAACTGTAAAAATGGCCTTTAGGGATCTGAGCGTTAAACGGTTAAAATGTTATGTAAGAGGCATGGCTTAACCATAGGGGGCTAGCCAAACCTTCACCAATCAAAAATAAACTCTCTGCTGAGGTCAATGACACCACACACAAGAATCTACCTTAGATGGGATAGCATTCATGAAAGGGGGCGTGGCTTAAACATAGGGGGCGGGCAAAACTATCACCAATGAAGAAGGAAGTCTCTGCTGAGTTCAATGATACCTCACACAAGGGACTACCTTAAACGGTTCAAATGTTATGAAAGGTGGCGTGGCTTAAGCATAGGGGGCGGGCCAACAAACTCACACAAGGGACTACCTTAAACGGTTCAAATGTTATGAAAGGGGGCGTGGCTTAAGCATAGTGGGCGGGCCAAACCTTCACCAATCAAAAACAAACTCTCTGCTGAGGTCAATGACACCACACACAAGAATCTGCCTTAGATGGGTTAGCATTCATGAAAGGGGGCGTGGCTTAAACATAGGGGGCAGGTAAAACTATCACCAATGAAAAAGCAAGTCTCTGCTGAGTTCAATGATACCTCTGATAAGACTCTACCATAAATGGGTCACCATTTATGAAAGGCGGCGTGGCTAAGTACAGAGGGGTGGGCTAAACAATCACCAATGAATAAGGAACTGTCTGCTGAGTTCAATGATACCTCACACAAGGGTCTACCTTAACCCTCAGAGCCCTACGGCATCGTCCATGACGAGATACGGCACCTCTGATTAATATTTAGATAATTTGACAACGGTTTAATTTATCCACTTACCGATTTTTGCTGCTAAAAGCTAAGGAGTTAACCATCACTGTGTGTCTTTGGTGTCTTTGTAGCCTTTACAGAAGGTTTTCTATCCAGCCTGGAAGTTGTGCCTCTTTTCGGAGTTGTTCAGCAATAAATCCAAACGCTTACATCCAAGATTTATCCACTTGATGTCCATAATTTATCAATTTTCCGTCATTTTTGCAACTAGCTCGATGCTAGCTGCCATTTTGGATATCCCATAATGCTTTGCAAGATTGTCTTGATGTCTTTCAACCAATGGGAAGGCAGGAGTGATCCATCTTGTCCTCTTCATACAAAGATTGTATGAAGAGGACAAGATGGATCACTCCAGCGAATCCGAGCGAGAACAAAGGCTAAAGAGTGTAAAGGTAGATCACTGCATCTATTACCGTTTTAAAGAGAAGATTGTTTTGAGATGTGGCATACATTTAGGCCTTTTTTGAAGAAATGTAAATAGTTTGTCCTTTTACATGAGTTATAATGTTCATTATGTTTATTTTTGCACTGCATGACTCCAAATATATAGGAATAAGAACTATAAGAAATATAAGGACTGTTTTAGAACATTGCTGTGTGTGTGATTTCAATAAATATGACATTATTATTTGATTATTGGCATGAGTGAATGTCATGAGGGCAAAAGTGTCCGGATTTTTTTTTTTTTTTAAATTGTATATATTTAGTCAACTGTATGAGTTATAATGTTTATTTCTTCACAGTGTGACTCCTAATACATATGGGAACTGATTTAGACAGGAATTTGGCTTCACTTTTATTGATATGTGTGTGATATCAATATATACTGTATCTGTGAGATTCATGTTCCGTTTTATTTATTTGTCTTTAAGGTCATACAACCTTTTTTTACATTCAAGTGACCTCACTGCAGCACAAATATTCTAATAGCCCAGTTTTTCCTGAAAAAAATGATGTTCAGAAATTGACTGTAGACAACAGAGTTGATGTTTTACAAGCTTTTTTAGAAAATAAAACCAGACGGACAATGAACTGTAAAAATGGCCTTTAGGGATCTGAGCGTTAAACGGTTAAAATGTTATGTAAGAGGCATGGCTTAACCATAGGGGGCTAGCCAAACCTTCACCAATCAAAAATAAACTCTCTGCTGAGGTCAATGACACCACACACAAGAATCTACCTTAGATGGGATAGCATTCATGAAAGGGGGCGTGGCTTAAACATAGGGGGCGGGCAAAACTATCACCAATGAAGAAGGAAGTCTCTGCTGAGTTCAATGATACCTCACACAAGGGACTACCTTAAACGGTTCAAATGTTATGAAAGGTGGCGTGGCTTAAGCATAGGGGGCGGGCCAACAAACTCACACAAGGGACTACCTTAAATGGTTCAAATGTTATGAAAGGGGGCGTGGCTTAAGCATAGTGGGCGGGCCAAACCTTCACCAATCAAAAACAAACTCTCTGCTGAGGTCAATGACACCACACACAAGAATCTGCCTTAGATGGGTTAGCATTCATGAAAGGGGGCGTGGCTTAAACATAGGGGGCAGGTAAAACTATCACCAATGAAAAAGCAAGTCTCTGCTGAGTTCAATGATACCTCTGATAAGACTCTACCATAAATGGGTCACCATTTATGAAAGGCGGCGTGGCTAAGTACAGAGGGGTGGGCCAAACAATCACCAATGAATAAGGAACTGTCTGCTGAGTTCAATGATACCTCACACAAGGGTCTACCTTAACCCTCAGAGCCCTACGGCATCGTCCATGACGAGATACGGCACCTCTGATTAATATTTAGATAATTTGACAACGGTTTAATTTATCCACTTACCGGTTTTTGCTGCTAAAAGCTAAGGAGTTAACCATCACTGTGTGTCTTTGGTGTCTTTGTAGCCTTTACAGAAGGTTTTCTATCCAGCCTGGAAGTTGTGCCTCTTTTCGGAGTTGTTCAGCAATAAATCCAAACGCTTACATCCAAGATTTATCCACTTGATGTCCATAATTTATCAATTTTCCGTCATTTTTGCCACTAGCTCGATGCTAGCTGCCATTTTGGATATCCCATAATGCTTTGCAAGATTGTCTTGATGTCTTTCAACCAATGGGAAGGCAGGAGTGATCCATCTTGTCCTCTTCATACAAAGATTGTATGAAGAGGACAAGATGGATCACTCCAGCGAATCCGAGCGAGAACAAAGGCTAAAGAGTGTAAAGGTAGATCACTGCATCTATTACCGTTTTAAAGAGAAGATTGTTTTGAGATGTGGCATACATTTAGGCCTTTTTTGAAGAAATGTAAATAGTTTGTCCTTTTACATGAGTTATGTTCATTATGTTTATTTTTGCACTGCATGACTCCAAATATATAGGAATAAGAACTATAAGAAATATAAGGACTGTTTTAGAACATTGCTGTGTGTGTGATTTCAATAAATATGACATTATTATTTGATTATTGGCATGAGTGAATGTCATGAGGGCAAAAGTGTCCGGATTTTTATTTTTTTTTAAATTGTATATATTTAGTCAACTGTATGAGTTATAATGTTTATTTCTTCACAGTGTGACTCCTAATACATATGGGAACTGATTTAGACAGGAATTTGGCTTCACTTTTATTGATATGTGTGTGATATCAATATATACTGTATCTGTGAGATTCATGTTCCGTTTTATTTATTTGTCTTTAAGGTCATACAACCTTTTTTTACATTCAAGTGACCTCACTGCAGCACAAATATTCTAATAGCCCAGTTTTTCCTGAAAAAAATGATGTTCAGAAATTGACTGTAGACAACAGAGTTGATGTTTTACAAGCTTTTTTAGAAAATAAAACCAGACGGACAATGAACTGTAAAAATGGCCTTTAGGGATCTGAGCGTTAAACGGTTAAAATGTTATGTAAGAGGCATGGCTTAACCATAGGGGGCTAGCCAAACCTTCACCAATCAAAAATAAACTCTCTGCTGAGGTCAATGACACCACACACAAGAATCTACCTTAGATGGGATAGCATTCATGAAAGGGGGCGTGGCTTAAACATAGGGGGCGGGCAAAACTATCACCAATGAAGAAGGAAGTCTCTGCTGAGTTCAATGATACCTCACACAAGGGACTACCTTAAACGGTTCAAATGTTATGAAAGGTGGCGTGGCTTAAGCATAGGGGGCGGGCCAACAAACTCACACAAGGGACTACCTTAAATGGTTCAAATGTTATGAAAGGGGGCGTGGCTTAAGCATAGTGGGCGGGCCAAACCTTCACCAATCAAAAACAAACTCTCTGCTGAGGTCAATGACACCACACACAAGAATCTGCCTTAGATGGGTTAGCATTCATGAAAGGGGGCGTGGCTTAAACATAGGGGGCAGGTAAAACTATCACCAATGAAAAAGCAAGTCTCTGCTGAGTTCAATGATACCTCTGATAAGACTCTACCATAAATGGGTCACCATTTATGAAAGGCGGCGTGGCTAAGTACAGAGGGGTGGGCCAAACAATCACCAATGAATAAGGAACTGTCTGCTGAGTTCAATGATACCTCACACAAGGGTCTACCTTAACCCTCAGAGCCCTACGGCATCGTCCATGACGAGATACGGCACCTCTGATTAATATTTAGATAATTTGACAACGGTTTAATTTATCCACTTACCGGTTTTTGCTGCTAAAAGCTAAGGAGTTAACCATCACTGTGTGTCTTTGGTGTCTTTGTAGCCTTTACAGAAGGTTTTCTATCCAGCCTGGAAGTTGTGCCTCTTTTCGGAGTTGTTCAGCAATAAATCCAAACGCTTACATCCAAGATTTATCCACTTGATGTCCATAATTTATCAATTTTCCGTCATTTTTGCCACTAGCTCGATGCTAGCTGCCATTTTGGATATCCCATAATGCTTTGCAAGATTGTCTTGATGTCTTTCAACCAATGGGAAGGCAGGAGTGATCCATCTTGTCCTCTTCATACAAAGATTGTATGAAGAGGACAAGATGGATCACTCCAGCGAATCCGAGCGAGAACAAAGGCTAAAGAGTGTAAAGGTAGATCACTGCATCTATTACCGTTTTAAAGAGAAGATTGTTTTGAGATGTGGCATACATTTAGGCCTTTTTTGAAGAAATGTAAATAGTTTGTCCTTTTACATGAGTTATGTTCATTATGTTTATTTTTGCACTGCATGACTCCAAATATATAGGAATAAGAACTATAAGAAATATAAGGACTGTTTTAGAACATTGCTGTGTGTGTGATTTCAATAAATATGACATTATTATTTGATTATTGGCATGAGTGAATGTCATGAGGGCAAAAGTGTCCGGATTTTTTTTTTTTTTTAAATTGTATATATTTAGTCAACTGTATGAGTTATAATGTTTATTTCTTCACAGTGTGACTCCTAATACATATGGGAACTGATTTAGACAGGAATTTGGCTTCACTTTTATTGATATGTGTGTGATATCAATATATACTGTATCTGTGAGATTCATGTTCCGTTTTATTTATTTGTCTTTAAGGTCATACAACCTTTTTTTACATTCAAGTGACCTCACTGCAGCACAAATATTCTAATAGCCCAGTTTTTCCTGAAAAAAATGATGTTCAGAAATTGACTGTAGACAACAGAGTTGATGTTTTACAAGCTTTTTTAGAAAATAAAACCAGACGGACAATGAACTGTAAAAATGGCCTTTAGGGATCTGAGCGTTAAACGGTTAAAATGTTATGTAAGAGGCATGGCTTAACCATAGGGGGCTAGCCAAACCTTCACCAATCAAAAATAAACTCTCTGCTAAGGTCAATGACACCACACACAAGAATCTACCTTAGATGGGATAGCATTCATGAAAGGGGGCGTGGCTTAAACATAGGGGGCGGGCAAAACTATCACCAATGAAGAAGGAAGTCTCTGCTGAGTTCAATGATACCTCACACAAGGGACTACCTTAAACGGTTCAAATGTTATGAAAGGTGGCGTGGCTTAAGCATAGGGGGCGGGCCAACAAACTCACACAAGGGACTACCTTAAATGGTTCAAATGTTATGAAAGGGGGCGTGGCTTAAGCATAGTGGGCGGGCCAAACCTTCACCAATCAAAAACAAACTCTCTGCTGAGGTCAATGACACCACACACAAGAATCTGCCTTAGATGGGTTAGCATTCATGAAAGGGGGCGTGGCTTAAACATAGGGGGCAGGTAAAACTATCACCAATGAAAAAGCAAGTCTCTGCTGAGTTCAATGATACCTCTGATAAGACTCTACCATAAATGGGTCACCATTTATGAAAGGCGGCGTGGCTAAGTACAGAGGGGTGGGCCAAACAATCACCAATGAATAAGGAACTGTCTGCTGAGTTCAATGATACCTCACACAAGGGTCTACCTTAACCCTCAGAGCCCTACGGCATCGTCCATGACGAGATACGGCACCTCTGATTAATATTTAGATAATTTGACAACGGTTTAATTTATCCACTTACCGATTTTTGCTGCTAAAAGCTAAGGAGTTAACCATCACTGTGTGTCTTTGGTGTCTTTGTAGCCTTTACAGAAGGTTTTCTATCCAGCCTGGAAGTTGTGCCTCTTTTCGGAGTTGTTCAGCAATAAATCCAAACGCTTACATCCAAGATTTATCCACTTGATGTCCATAATTTATCAATTTTCCGTCATTTTTGCCACTAGCTCGATGCTAGCTGCCATTTTGGATATCCCATAATGCTTTGCAAGATTGTCTTAATGTCTTTCAACCAAAGGGAAGGCAGGAGTGATCCATCTTGTCCTCTTCATACAAAGATTGTATGAAGAGGACAAGATGGATCACTCCAGCGAATCCGAGCGAGAACAAAGGCTAAAGAGTGTAAAGATAGATCACTGCATCTATTACCGTTTTAAAGAGAAGATTGTTTTGAGATGTGGCATACATTTAGGCCTTTTTTGAAGAAATGTAAATAGTTTGTCCTTTTACATGAGTTATAATGTTCATTATGTTTATTTTTGCACTGCATGACTCCAAATATATAGGAATAAGAACTATAAGAAATATAAGAACTGTTTTAGAACATTGCTGTGTGTGTGATTTCAATAAATATGACATTATTATTTGATTATTGGCATGAGTGAATGTCATGAGGGCAAAAGCGTCCGGATTTGTTTTTTTAAAAATGTATATATTTAGTCAACTGTATGAGTTATGTTTATTTCTTCACAGTGTGACTCCTAATACATATGGGAACTGATTTAGACAGGAAATTGGCTTCACTTTTATTGATATGTGTGTGATATCAATATATACTGTATCTGTGAGATTCATGTTCCGTTTTATTTATTTGTCTTTAAGGTCATACAACCTTTTTTTTACATTCAAGTGACCTCACTGCAGCACAAATATTCTAATAGCCCAGTTTTTCCTGAAAAAAATGATGTTCAGAAATTGACTGTAGACAACAGAGTTGATGTTTTACAAGCTTTTTTAGAAAATAAAACCAGACGGACAATGAACTGTAAAAATGGCCTTTAGGGATCTGAGCGTTAAACGGTTAAAATGTTATGTAGGAGGCATGGCTTAACCATAGGGGGCTAGCCAAACCTTCACCAATCAAAAATAAACTCTCTGCTGAGGTCAATGACACCACACACAAGAATCTACCTTAGATGGGATAGCATTCATGAAAGGGGGCGTGGCTTAAACATAGGGGGCGGGCAAAACTATCACCAATGAAGAAGGAAGTCTCTGCTGAGTTCAATGATACCTCACACAAGGGACTACCTTAAACGGTTCAAATGTTATGAAAGGTGGCGTGGCTTAAGCATAGGGGGCGGGCCAACAAACTCACACAAGGGACTACCTTAAACGGTTCAAATGTTATGAAAGGGGGCGTGACTTAAGCATAGGGGGCGGGCCAAACCTTCACCAATCAAAAACAAACTCTCTGCTGAGGTCAATGACACCACACACAAGAATCTGCCTTAGATGGGTTAGCATTCATGAAAGGGGGCGTGGCTTAAACATAGGGGGCAGGTAAAACTATCACCAATGAAAAAGCAAGTCTCTGCTGAGTTCAATGATACCTCTGATAAGACTCTACCATAAATGGGTCACCATTTATGAAAGGCGGCGTGGCTAAGTACAGAGGGGTGGGCCAAACAATCACCAATGAATAAGGAACTGTCTGCTGAGTTCAATGATACCTCACACAAGGGTCTACCTTAACCCTCAGAGCCCTACGGCATCGTCCATGACGAGATACGGCACCTCTGATTAATATTTAGATAATTTGACAACGGTTTAATTTATCCACTTACCGGTTTTTGCTGCTAAAAGCTAAGGAGTTAACCATCACTGTGTGTCTTTGATGTCTTTGTAGCCTTTACAGAAGGTTTTCTATCCAGCCTGGAAGTTGTGCCTCTTTTCGGAGTTGTTCAGCAATAAATCCAAACGCTTACATCCAAGATTTATCCACTTGATGTCCATAATTTATCAATTTTCCGTCATTTTTGCCACTAGCTCGATGCTAGCTGCCATTTTGGATATCCCATAATGCTTTGCAAGATTGTCTTGATGTCTTTCAACCAATGGGAAGGCAGGAGTGATCCATCTTGTCCTCTTCATACAAAGATTGTATGAAGAGGACAAGATGGATCACTCCAGCGAATCCGAGCGAGAACAAAGGCTAAAGAGTGTAAAGGTAGATCACTGCATCTATTACCGTTTTAAAGAGAAGATTGTTTTGAGATGTGGCATACATTTAGGCCTTTTTTGAAGAAATGTAAATAGTTTGTCCTTTTACATGAGTTATAATGTTCATTATGTTTATTTTTGCACTGCATGACTCCAAATATATAGGAATAAGAACTATAAGAAATATAAGAACTGTTTTAGAACATTGCTGTGTGTGTGATTTCAATAAATATGACATTATTATTTGATTATTGGCATGAGTGAATGTCATGAGGGCAAAAGCGTCCAGATTTAAAAAAAAAAAAATGTATATATTTAGTCAACTGTATGAGTTATAATGTTTATTTCTTCACAGTGTGACTCCTAATACATATGGGAACTGATTTAGACAGGAAATTGGCTTCACTTTTATTGATATGTGTGTGATATCAATATATACTGTATCTGTGAGATTCATGTTCCGTTTTATTTATTTGTCTTTAAGGTCATACAACCTTTTTTTACATTCAAGTGACCTCACTGCAGCACAAATATTCTAATAGCCCAGTTTTTCCTGAAAAAAATGATGTTCAGAAATTGACTGTAGACAACAGAGTTGATGTTTTACAAGCTTTTTTAGAAAATAAAACCAGACGGACAATGAACTGTAAAAATGGCCTTTAGGGATCTGAGCGTTAAACGGTTAAAATGTTATGTAAGAGGCATGGCTTAACCATAGGGGGCTAGCCAAACCTTCACCAATCAAAAATAAACTCTCTGCTGAGGTCAATGACACCACACACAAGAATCTACCTTAGATGGGATAGCATTCATGAAAGGGGGCGTGGCTTAAACATAGGGGGCGGGCAAAACTATCACCAATGAAGAAGGAAGTCTCTGCTGAGTTCAATGATACCTCACACAAGGGACTACCTTAAACGGTTCAAATGTTATGAAAGGTGGCGTGGCTTAAGCATAGGGGGCGGGCCAACAAACTCACACAAGGGACTACCTTAAACGGTTCAAATGTTATGAAAGGGGGCGTGGCTTAAGCATAGTGGGCGGGCCAAACCTTCACCAATCAAAAACAAACTCTCTGCTGAGGTCAATGACACCACACACAAGAATCTGCCTTAGATGGGTTAGCATTCATGAAAGGGGGCGTGGCTTAAACATAGGGGGCAGGTAAAACTATCACCAATGAAAAAGCAAGTCTCTGCTGAGTTCAATGATACCTCTGATAAGACTCTACCATAAATGGGTCACCATTTATGAAAGGCGGCGTGGCTAAGTACAGAGGGGTGGGCCAAACAATCACCAATGAATAAGGAACTGTCTGCTGAGTTCAATGATACCTCACACAAGGGTCTACCTTAACCCTCAGAGCCCTACGGCATCGTCCATGACGAGATACGGCACCTCTGATTAATATTTAGATAATTTGACAACGGTTTAATTTATCCACTTACCGATTTTTGCTGCTAAAAGCTAAGGAGTTAACCATCACTGTGTGTCTTTGGTGTCTTTGTAGCCTTTACAGAAGGTTTTCTATCCAGCCTGGAAGTTGTGCCTCTTTTCGGAGTTGTTCAGCAATAAATCCAAACGCTTACATCCAAGATTTATCCACTTGATGTCCATAATTTATCAATTTTCCGTCATTTTTGCCACTAGCTCGATGCTAGCTGCCATTTTGGATATCCCATAATGCTTTGCAAGATTGTCTTGATGTCTTTCAACCAATGGGAAGGCAGGAGTGATCCATCTTGTCCTATTCATACAAAGATTGTATGAAGAGGACAAGATGGATCACTCCAGCGAATCCGAGCGAGAACAAAGGCTAAAGAGTGTAAAGATAGATCACTGCATCTATTACCGTTTTAAAGAGAAGATTGTTTTGAGATGTGGCATACATTTAGGCCTTTTTTGAAGAAATGTAAATAGTTTGTCCTTTTACATGAGTTATAATGTTCATTATGTTTATTTTTGCACTGCATGACTCCAAATATATAGGAATAAGAACTATAAGAAATATAAGAACTGTTTTAGAACATTGCTGTGTGTGTGATTTCAATAAATATGACATTATTATTTGATTATTGGCATGAGTGAATGTCATGAGGGCAAAAGCGTCCAGATTTAAAAAAAAAAAAATGTATATATTTAGTCAACTGTATGAGTTATAATGTTTATTTCTTCACAGTGTGACTCCTAATACATATGGGAACTGATTTAGACAGGAAATTGGCTTCACTTTTATTGATATGTGTGTGATATCAATATATACTGTATCTGTGAGATTCATGTTCCGTTTTATTTATTTGTCTTTAAGGTCATACAACCTTTTTTTACATTCAAGTGACCTCACTGCAGCACAAATATTCTAATAGCCCAGTTTTTCCTGAAAAAAATGATGTTCAGAAATTGACTGTAGACAACAGAGTTGATGTTTTACAAGCTTTTTTAGAAAATAAAACCAGACGGACAATGAACTGTAAAAATGGCCTTTAGGGATCTGAGCGTTAAACGGTTAAAATGTTATGTAAGAGGCATGGCTTAACCATAGGGGGCTAGCCAAACCTTCACCAATCAAAAATAAACTCTCTGCTGAGGTCAATGACACCACACACAAGAATCTACCTTAGATGGGATAGCATTCATGAAAGGGGGCGTGGCTTAAACATAGGGGGCGGGCAAAACTATCACCAATGAAGAAGGAAGTCTCTGCTGAGTTCAATGATACCTCACACAAGGGACTACCTTAAACGGTTCAAATGTTATGAAAGGTGGCGTGGCTTAAGCATAGGGGGCGGGCCAACAAACTCACACAAGGGACTACCTTAAACGGTTCAAATGTTATGAAAGGGGGCGTGGCTTAAGCATAGTGGGCGGGCCAAACCTTCACCAATCAAAAACAAACTCTCTGCTGAGGTCAATGACACCACACACAAGAATCTGCCTTAGATGGGTTAGCATTCATGAAAGGGGGCGTGGCTTAAACATAGGGGGCAGGTAAAACTATCACCAATGAAAAAGCAAGTCTCTGCTGAGTTCAATGATACCTCTGATAAGACTCTACCATAAATGGGTCACCATTTATGAAAGGCGGCGTGGCTAAGTACAGAGGGGTGGGCTAAACAATCACCAATGAATAAGGAACTGTCTGCTGAGTTCAATGATACCTCACACAAGGGTCTACCTTAACCCTCAGAGCCCTACGGCATCGTCCATGACGAGATACGGCACCTCTGATTAATATTTAGATAATTTGACAACGGTTTAATTTATCCACTTACCGATTTTTGCTGCTAAAAGCTAAGGAGTTAACCATCACTGTGTGTCTTTGGTGTCTTTGTAGCCTTTACAGAAGGTTTTCTATCCAGCCTGGAAGTTGTGCCTCTTTTCGGAGTTGTTCAGCAATAAATCCAAACGCTTACATCCAAGATTTATCCACTTGATGTCCATAATTTATCAATTTTCCGTCATTTTTGCCACTAGCTCGATGCTAGCTGCCATTTTGGATATCCCATAATGCTTTGCAAGATTGTCTTGATGTCTTTCAACCAATGGGAAGGCAGGAGTGATCCATCTTGTCCTCTTCATACAAAGATTGTATGAAGAGGACAAGATGGATCACTCCAGCGAATCCGAGCGAGAACAAAGGCTAAAGAGTGTAAAGGTAGATCACTGCATCTATTACCGTTTTAAAGAGAAGATTGTTTTGAGATGTGGCATACATTTAGGCCTTTTTTGAAGAAATGTAAATAGTTTGTCCTTTTACATGAGTTATAATGTTCATTATGTTTATTTTTGCACTGCATGACTCCAAATATATAGGAATAAGAACTATAAGAAATATAAGGACTGTTTTAGAACATTGCTGTGTGTGTGATTTCAATAAATATGACATTATTATTTGATTATTGGCATGAGTGAATGTCATGAGGGCAAAAGCGTCCAGATTTAAAAAAAAAAAAATGTATATATTTAGTCAACTGTATGAGTTATAATGTTTATTTCTTCACAGTGTGACTCCTAATACATATGGGAACTGATTTAGACAGGAAATTGGCTTCACTTTTATTGATATGTGTGTGATATCAATATATACTGTATCTGTGAGATTCATGTTCCGTTTTATTTATTTGTCTTTAAGGTCATACAACCTTTTTTTACATTCAAGTGACCTCACTGCAGCACAAATATTCTAATAGCCCAGTTTTTCCTGAAAAAAATGATGTTCAGAAATTGACTGTAGACAACAGAGTTGATGTTTTACAAGCTTTTTTAGAAAATAAAACCAGACGGACAATGAACTGTAAAAATGGCCTTTAGGGATCTGAGCGTTAAACGGTTAAAATGTTATGTAAGAGGCATGGCTTAACCATAGGGGGCTAGCCAAACCTTCACCAATCAAAAATAAACTCTCTGCTGAGGTCAATGACACCACACACAAGAATCTACCTTAGATGGGATAGCATTCATGAAAGGGGGCGTGGCTTAAACATAGGGGGCGGGTAAAACTATCACCAATGAAGAAGGAAGTCTCTGCTGTGTTCAATGATACCTCACACAAGGGACTACCTTAAACGGTTCAAATGTTATGAAAGGTGGCGTGGCTTAAGCATAGGGGGCGGGCCAACAAACTCACACAAGGGACTACCTTAAATGGTTCAAATGTTATGAAAGGGGGCGTGGCTTAAGCATAGTGGGCGGGCCAAACCTTCACCAATAAAAAAAAAACTCTCTGCTGAGGTCAATGACACCACACACAAGAATCTGCCTTAGATGGGTTAGCATTCATGAAAGGGGGCGTGGCTTAAACATAGGGGGCAGGTAAAACTATCACCAATGAAAAAGCAAGTCTCTGCTGAGTTCAATGATACCTCTGATAAGACTCTACCATAAATGGGTCACCATTTATGAAAGGCGGCGTGGCTAAGTACAGAGGGGTGGGCCAAACAATCACCAATGAATAAGGAACTGTCTGCTGAGTTCAATGATACCTCACACAAGGGTCTACCTTAACCCTCAGAGCCCTACGGCATCGTCCATGACGAGATACGGCACCTCTGATTAATATTTAGATAATTTGACAACGGTTTAATTTATCCACTTACCGATTTTTGCTGCTAAAAGCTAAGGAGTTAACCATCACTGTGTGTCTTTGGTGTCTTTGTAGCCTTTACAGAAGGTTTTCTATCCAGCCTGGAAGTTGTGCCTCTTTTCGGAGTTGTTCAGCAATAAATCCAAACGCTTACATCCAAGATTTATCCACTTGATGTCCATAATTTATCAATTTTCCGTCATTTTTGCCACTAGCTCGATGCTAGCTGCCATTTTGGATATCCCATAATGCTTTGCAAGATTGTCTTGATGTCTTTCAACCAATGGGAAGGCAGGAGTGATCCATCTTGTCCTATTCATACAAAGATTGTATGAAGAGGACAAGATGGATCACTCCAGCGAATCCGAGCGAGAACAAAGGCTAAAGAGTGTAAAGATAGATCACTGCATCTATTACCGTTTTAAAGAGAAGATTGTTTTGAGATGTGGCATACATTTAGGCCTTTTTTGAAGAAATGTAAATAGTTTGTCCTTTTACATGAGTTATAATGTTCATTATGTTTATTTTTGCACTGCATGACTCCAAATATATAGGAATAAGAACTATAAGAAATATAAGAACTGTTTTAGAACATTGCTGTGTGTGTGATTTCAATAAATATGACATTATTTGATTATTGGCATGAGTGAATGTCATGAGGGCAAAAGCGTCCAGATTTAAAAAAAAAAAAAAGTATATATTTAGTCAACTGTATGAGTTATAATGTTTATTTCTTCACAGTGTGACTCCTAATACATATGGGAACTGATTTAGACAGGAAATTGGCTTCACTTTTATTGATATGTGTGTGATATCAATATATACTGTATCTGTGAGATTCATGTTCCGTTTTATTTATTTGTCTTTAAGGTCATACAACCTTTTTTTACATTCAAGTGACCTCACTGCAGCACAAATATTCTAATAGCCCAGTTTTTCCTGAAAAAAATGATGTTCAGAAATGGACTGTAGACAACAGAGTTGATGTTTTACAAGCTTTTTTAGAAAATAAAACCAGACGGACAATGAACTGTAAAAATGGCCTTTAGGGATCTGAGCGTTAAACGGTTAAAATGTTATGTAAGAGGCATGGCTTAACCATAGGGGGCTAGCCAAACCTTCACCAATCAAAAATAAACTCTCTGCTGAGGTCAATGACACCACACACAAGAATCTACCTTAGATGGGATAGCATTCATGAAAGGGGGCGTGGCTTAAACATAGGGGGCGGGCAAAACTATCACCAATGAAGAAGGAAGTCTCTGCTGAGTTCAATGATACCTCACACAAGGGACTACCTTAAACGGTTCAAATGTTATGAAAGGTGGCGTGGCTTAAGCATAGGGGGCGGGCCAACAAACTCACACAAGGGACTACCTTAAACGGTTCAAATGTTATGAAAGGGGGCGTGGCTTAAGCATAGTGGGCGGGCCAAACCTTCACCAATCAAAAACAAACTCTCTGCTGAGGTCAATGACACCACACACAAGAATCTGCCTTAGATGGGTTAGCATTCATGAAAGGGGGCGTGGCTTAAACATAGGGGGCAGGTAAAACTATCACCAATGAAAAAGCAAGTCTCTGCTGAGTTCAATGATACCTCTGATAAGACTCTACCATAAATGGGTCACCATTTATGAAAGGCGGCGTGGCTAAGTACAGAGGGGTGGGCTAAACAATCACCAATGAATAAGGAACTGTCTGCTGAGTTCAATGATACCTCACACAAGGGTCTACCTTAACCCTCAGAGCCCTACGGCATCGTCCATGACGAGATACGGCACCTCTGATTAATATTTAGATAATTTGACAACGGTTTAATTTATCCACTTACCGATTTTTGCTGCTAAAAGCTAAGGAGTTAACCATCACTGTGTGTCTTTGGTGTCTTTGTAGCCTTTACAGAAGGTTTTCTATCCAGCCTGGAAGTTGTGCCTCTTTTCGGAGTTGTTCAGCAATAAATCCAAACGCTTACATCCAAGATTTATCCACTTGATGTCCATAATTTATCAATTTTCCGTCATTTTTGCCACTAGCTCGATGCTAGCTGCCATTTTGGATATCCCATAATGCTTTGCAAGATTGTCTTGATGTCTTTCAACCAATGGGAAGGCAGGAGTGATCCATCTTGTCCTCTTCATACAAAGATTGTATGAAGAGGACAAGATGGATCACTCCAGCGAATCCGAGCGAGAACAAAGGCTAAAGAGTGTAAAGGTAGATCACTGCATCTATTACCGTTTTAAAGAGAAGATTGTTTTGAGATGTGGCATACATTTAGGCCTTTTTTGAAGAAATGTAAATAGTTTGTCCTTTTACATGAGTTATAATGTTCATTATGTTTATTTTTGCACTGCATGACTCCAAATATATAGGAATAAGAACTATAAGAAATATAAGAACTGTTTTAGAACATTGCTGTGTGTGTGATTTCAATAAATATGACATTATTATTTGATTATTGGCATGAGTGAATGTCATGAGGGCAAAAGCGTCCAGATTTTTTAAAAAAAAAATGTATATATTTAGTCAACTGTATGAGTTATGTTTATTTCTTCACAGTGTGACTCCTAATACATATGGGAACTGATTTAGACAGGAAATTGGCTTCACTTTTATTGATATGTGTGTGATATCAATATATACTGTATCTGTGAGATTCATGTTCCGTTTTATTTATTTGTCTTTAAGGTCATACAACCTTTTTTTACATTCAAGTGACCTCACTGCAGCACAAATATTCTAATAGCCCAGTTTTTCCTGAAAAAAATGATGTTCAGAAATTGACTGTAGACAACAGAGTTGATGTTTTACAAGCTTTTTTAGAAAATAAAACCAGACGGACAATGAACTGTAAAAATGGCCTTTAGGGATCTGAGCGTTAAACGGTTAAAATGTTATGTAAGAGGCATGGCTTAACCATAGGGGGCTAGCCAAACCTTCACCAATCAAAAATAAACTCTCTGCTGAGGTCAATGACACCACACACAAGAATCTACCTTAGATGGGATAGCATTCATGAAAGGGGGCGTGGCTTAAACATAGGGGGCGGGCAAAACTATCACCAATGAAGAAGGAAGTCTCTGCTGAGTTCAATGATACCTCACACAAGGGACTACCTTAAACGGTTCAAATGTTATGAAAGGTGGCGTGGCTTAAGCATAGGGGGCGGGCCAACAAACTCACACAAGGGACTACCTTAAACGGTTCAAATGTTATGAAAGGGGGCGTGGCTTAAGCATAGTGGGCGGGCCAAACCTTCACCAATCAAAAACAAACTCTCTGCTGAGGTCAATGACACCACACACAAGAATCTGCCTTAGATGGGTTAGCATTCATGAAAGGGGGCGTGGCTTAAACATAGGGGGCAGGTAAAACTATCACCAATGAAAAAGCAAGTCTCTGCTGAGTTCAATGATACCTCTGATAAGACTCTACCATAAATGGGTCACCATTTATGAAAGGCGGCGTGGCTAAGTACAGAGGGGTGGGCCAAACAATCACCAATGAATAAGGAACTGTCTGCTGAGTTCAATGATACCTCACACAAGGGTCTACCTTAACCCTCAGAGCCCTACGGCATCGTCCATGACGAGATACGGCACCTCTGATTAATATTTAGATAATTTGACAACGGTTTAATTTATCCACTTACCGATTTTTGCTGCTAAAAGCTAAGGAGTTAACCATCACTGTGTGTCTTTGGTGTCTTTGTAGCCTTTACAGAAGGTTTTCTATCCAGCCTGGAAGTTGTGCCTCTTTTCGGAGTTGTTCAGCAATAAATCCAAACGCTTACATCCAAGATTTATCCACTTGATGTCCATAATTTATCAATTTTCCGTCATTTTTGCCACTAGCTCGATGCTAGCTGCCATTTTGGATATCCCATAATGCTTTGCAAGATTGTCTTGATGTCTTTCAACCAATGGGAAGGCAGGAGTGATCCATCTTGTCCTATTCATACAAAGATTGTATGAAGAGGACAAGATGGATCACTCCAGCGAATCCGAGCGAGAACAAAGGCTAAAGAGTGTAAAGATAGATCACTGCATCTATTACCGTTTTAAAGAGAAGATTGTTTTGAGATGTGGCATACATTTAGGCCTTTTTTGAAGAAATGTAAATAGTTTGTCCTTTTACATGAGTTATAATGTTCATTATGTTTATTTTTGCACTGCATGACTCCAAATATATAGGAATAAGAACTATAAGAAATATAAGAACTGTTTTAGAACATTGCTGTGTGTGTGATTTCAATAAATATGACATTATTTGATTATTGGCATGAGTGAATGTCATGAGGGCAAAAGCGTCCAGATTTAAAAAAAAAAAAAAGTATATATTTAGTCAACTGTATGAGTTATAATGTTTATTTCTTCACAGTGTGACTCCTAATACATATGGGAACTGATTTAGACAGGAAATTGGCTTCACTTTTATTGATATGTGTGTGATATCAATATATACTGTATCTGTGAGATTCATGTTCCGTTTTATTTATTTGTCTTTAAGGTCATACAACCTTTTTTTACATTCAAGTGACCTCACTGCAGCACAAATATTCTAATAGCCCAGTTTTTCCTGAAAAAAATGATGTTCAGAAATGGACTGTAGACAACAGAGTTGATGTTTTACAAGCTTTTTTAGAAAATAAAACCAGACGGACAATGAACTGTAAAAATGGCCTTTAGGGATCTGAGCGTTAAACGGTTAAAATGTTATGTAAGAGGCATGGCTTAACCATAGGGGGCTAGCCAAACCTTCACCAATCAAAAATAAACTCTCTGCTGAGGTCAATGACACCACACACAAGAATCTACCTTAGATGGGATAGCATTCATGAAAGGGGGCGTGGCTTAAACATAGGGGGCGGGCAAAACTATCACCAATGAAGAAGGAAGTCTCTGCTGAGTTCAATGATACCTCACACAAGGGACTACCTTAAACGGTTCAAATGTTATGAAAGGTGGCGTGGCTTAAGCATAGGGGGCGGGCCAACAAACTCACACAAGGGACTACCTTAAACGGTTCAAATGTTATGAAAGGGGGCGTGGCTTAAGCATAGTGGGCGGGCCAAACCTTCACCAATCAAAAACAAACTCTCTGCTGAGGTCAATGACACCACACACAAGAATCTGCCTTAGATGGGTTAGCATTCATGAAAGGGGGCGTGGCTTAAACATAGGGGGCAGGTAAAACTATCACCAATGAAAAAGCAAGTCTCTGCTGAGTTCAATGATACCTCTGATAAGACTCTACCATAAATGGGTCACCATTTATGAAAGGCGGCGTGGCTAAGTACAGAGGGGTGGGCTAAACAATCACCAATGAATAAGGAACTGTCTGCTGAGTTCAATGATACCTCACACAAGGGTCTACCTTAACCCTCAGAGCCCTACGGCATCGTCCATGACGAGATACGGCACCTCTGATTAATATTTAGATAATTTGACAACGGTTTAATTTATCCACTTACCGATTTTTGCTGCTAAAAGCTAAGGAGTTAACCATCACTGTGTGTCTTTGGTGTCTTTGTAGCCTTTACAGAAGGTTTTCTATCCAGCCTGGAAGTTGTGCCTCTTTTCGGAGTTGTTCAGCAATAAATCCAAACGCTTACATCCAAGATTTATCCACTTGATGTCCATAATTTATCAATTTTCCGTCATTTTTGCCACTAGCTCGATGCTAGCTGCCATTTTGGATATCCCATAATGCTTTGCAAGATTGTCTTGATGTCTTTCAACCAATGGGAAGGCAGGAGTGATCCATCTTGTCCTCTTCATACAAAGATTGTATGAAGAGGACAAGATGGATCACTCCAGCGAATCCGAGCGAGAACAAAGGCTAAAGAGTGTAAAGGTAGATCACTGCATCTATTACCGTTTTAAAGAGAAGATTGTTTTGAGATGTGGCATACATTTAGGCCTTTTTTGAAGAAATGTAAATAGTTTGTCCTTTTACATGAGTTATAATGTTCATTATGTTTATTTTTGCACTGCATGACTCCAAATATATAGGAATAAGAACTATAAGAAATATAAGAACTGTTTTAGAACATTGCTGTGTGTGTGATTTCAATAAATATGACATTATTATTTGATTATTGGCATGAGTGAATGTCATGAGGGCAAAAGCGTCCAGATTTTTTAAAAAAAAAATGTATATATTTAGTCAACTGTATGAGTTATGTTTATTTCTTCACAGTGTGACTCCTAATACATATGGGAACTGATTTAGACAGGAAATTGGCTTCACTTTTATTGATATGTGTGTGATATCAATATATACTGTATCTGTGAGATTCATGTTCCGTTTTATTTATTTGTCTTTAAGGTCATACAACCTTTTTTTACATTCAAGTGACCTCACTGCAGCACAAATATTCTAATAGCCCAGTTTTTCCTGAAAAAAATGATGTTCAGAAATTGACTGTAGACAACAGAGTTGATGTTTTACAAGCTTTTTTAGAAAATAAAACCAGACGGACAATGAACTGTAAAAATGGCCTTTAGGGATCTGAGCGTTAAACGGTTAAAATGTTATGTAAGAGGCATGGCTTAACCATAGGGGGCTAGCCAAACCTTCACCAATCAAAAATAAACTCTCTGCTGAGGTCAATGACACCACACACAAGAATCTACCTTAGATGGGATAGCATTCATGAAAGGGGGCGTGGCTTAAACATAGGGGGCGGGCAAAACTATCACCAATGAAGAAGGAAGTCTCTGCTGAGTTCAATGATACCTCACACAAGGGACTACCTTAAACGGTTCAAATGTTATGAAAGGTGGCGTGGCTTAAGCATAGGGGGCGGGCCAACAAACTCACACAAGGGACTACCTTAAACGGTTCAAATGTTATGAAAGGGGGCGTGGCTTAAGCATAGTGGGCGGGCCAAACCTTCACCAATCAAAAACAAACTCTCTGCTGAGGTCAATGACACCACACACAAGAATCTGCCTTAGATGGGTTAGCATTCATGAAAGGGGGCGTGGCTTAAACATAGGGGGCAGGTAAAACTATCACCAATGAAAAAGCAAGTCTCTGCTGAGTTCAATGATACCTCTGATAAGACTCTACCATAAATGGGTCACCATTTATGAAAGGCGGCGTGGCTAAGTACAGAGGGGTGGGCTAAACAATCACCAATGAATAAGGAACTGTCTGCTGAGTTCAATGATACCTCACACAAGGGTCTACCTTAACCCTCAGAGCCCTACGGCATCGTCCATGACGAGATACGGCACCTCTGATTAATATTTAGATAATTTGACAACGGTTTAATTTATCCACTTACCGATTTTTGCTGCTAAAAGCTAAGGAGTTAACCATCACTGTGTGTCTTTGGTGTCTTTGTAGCCTTTACAGAAGGTTTTCTATCCAGCCTGGAAGTTGTGCCTCTTTTCGGAGTTGTTCAGCAATAAATCCAAACGCTTACATCCAAGATTTATCCACTTGATGTCCATAATTTATCAATTTTCCGTCATTTTTGCCACTAGCTCGATGCTAGCTGCCATTTTGGATATCCCATAATGCTTTGCAAGATTGTCTTGATGTCTTTCAACCAATGGGAAGGCAGGAGTGATCCATCTTGTCCTCTTCATACAAAGATTGTATGAAGAGGACAAGATGGATCACTCCAGCGAATCCGAGCGAGAACAAAGGCTAAAGAGTGTAAAGGTAGATCACTGCATCTATTACCGTTTTAAAGAGAAGATTGTTTTGAGATGTGGCATACATTTAGGCCTTTTTTGAAGAAATGTAAATAGTTTGTCCTTTTACATGAGTTATAATGTTCATTATGTTTATTTTTGCACTGCATGACTCCAAATATATAGGAATAAGAACTATAAGAAATATAAGGACTGTTTTAGAACATTGCTGTGTGTGTGATTTCAATAAATATGACATTATTATTTGATTATTGGCATGAGTGAATGTCATGAGGGCAAAAGTGTCCGGATTTTTTTTTTTTTTTTAAATTGTATATATTTAGTCAACTGTATGAGTTATAATGTTTATTTCTTCACAGTGTGACTCCTAATACATATGGGAACTGATTTAGACAGGAATTTGGCTTCACTTTTATTGATATGTGTGTGATATCAATATATACTGTATCTGTGAGATTCATGTTCCGTTTTATTTATTTGTCTTTAAGGTCATACAACCTTTTTTTACATTCAAGTGACCTCACTGCAGCACAAATATTCTAATAGCCCAGTTTTTCCTGAAAAAAATGATGTTCAGAAATTGACTGTAGACAACAGAGTTGATGTTTTACAAGCTTTTTTAGAAAATAAAACCAGACGGACAATGAACTGTAAAAATGGCCTTTAGGGATCTGAGCGTTAAACGGTTAAAATGTTATGTAAGAGGCATGGCTTAACCATAGGGGGCTAGCCAAACCTTCACCAATAAAAAATAAACTCTCTGCTGAGGTCAATGACACCACACACAAGAATCTACCTTAGATGGGATAGCATTCATGAAAGGGGGCGTGGCTTAAACATAGGGGGCGGGCAAAACTATCACCAATGAAGAAGGAAGTCTCTGCTGAGTTCAATGATACCTCACACAAGGGACTACCTTAAACGGTTCAAATGTTATGAAAGGTGGCGTGGCTTAAGCATAGGGGGCGGGCCAACAAACTCACACAAGGGACTACCTTAAATGGTTCAAATGTTATGAAAGGGGGCGTGGCTTAAGCATAGTGGGCGGGCCAAACCTTCACCAATCAAAAACAAACTCTCTGCTGAGGTCAATGACACCACACACAAGAATCTGCCTTAGATGGGTTAGCATTCATGAAAGGGGGCGTGGCTTAAACATAGGGGGCAGGTAAAACTATCACCAATGAAAAAGCAAGTCTCTGCTGAGTTCAATGATACCTCTGATAAGACTCTACCATAAATGGGTCACCATTTATGAAAGGCGGCGTGGCTAAGTACAGAGGGGTGGGCTAAACAATCACCAATGAATAAGGAACTGTCTGCTGAGTTCAATGATACCTCACACAAGGGTCTACCTTAACCCTCAGAGCCCTACGGCATCGTCCATGACGAGATACGGCACCTCTGATTAATATTTAGATAATTTGACAACGGTTTAATTTATCCACTTACCGATTTTTGCTGCTAAAAGCTAAGGAGTTAACCATCACTGTGTGTCTTTGGTGTCTTTGTAGCCTTTACAGAAGGTTTTCTATCCAGCCTGGAAGTTGTGCCTCTTTTCGGAGTTGTTCAGCAATAAATCCAAACGCTTACATCCAAGATTTATCCACTTGATGTCCATAATTTATCAATTTTCCGTCATTTTTGCCACTAGCTCGATGCTAGCTGCCATTTTGGATATCCCATAATGCTTTGCAAGATTGTCTTGATGTCTTTCAACCAATGGGAAGGCAGGAGTGATCCATCTTGTCCTCTTCATACAAAGATTGTATGAAGAGGACAAGATGGATCACTCCAGCGAATCCGAGCGAGAACAAAGGCTAAAGAGTGTAAAGGTAGATCACTGCATCTATTACCGTTTTAAAGAGAAGATTGTTTTGAGATGTGGCATACATTTAGGCCTTTTTTGAAGAAATGTAAATAGTTTGTCCTTTTACATGAGTTATAATGTTCATTATGTTTATTTTTGCACTGCATGACTCCAAATATATAGGAATAAGAACTATAAGAAATATAAGGACTGTTTTAGAACATTGCTGTGTGTGTGATTTCAATAAATATGACATTATTATTTGATTATTGGCATGAGTGAATGTCATGAGGGCAAAAGTGTCCGGATTTTTTTTTTTTTTTTAAATTGTATATATTTAGTCAACTGTATGAGTTATAATGTTTATTTCTTCACAGTGTGACTCCTAATACATATGGGAACTGATTTAGACAGGAATTTGGCTTCACTTTTATTGATATGTGTGTGATATCAATATATACTGTATCTGTGAGATTCATGTTCCGTTTTATTTATTTGTCTTTAAGGTCATACAACCTTTTTTTACATTCAAGTGACCTCACTGCAGCACAAATATTCTAATAGCCCAGTTTTTCCTGAAAAAAATGATGTTCAGAAATTGACTGTAGACAACAGAGTTGATGTTTTACAAGCTTTTTTAGAAAATAAAACCAGACGGACAATGAACTGTAAAAATGGCCTTTAGGGATCTGAGCGTTAAACGGTTAAAATGTTATGTAAGAGGCATGGCTTAACCATAGGGGGCTAGCCAAACCTTCACCAATAAAAAATAAACTCTCTGCTGAGGTCAATGACACCACACACAAGAATCTACCTTAGATGGGATAGCATTCATGAAAGGGGGCGTGGCTTAAACATAGGGGGCGGGCAAAACTATCACCAATGAAGAAGGAAGTCTCTGCTGAGTTCAATGATACCTCACACAAGGGACTACCTTAAACGGTTCAAATGTTATGAAAGGTGGCGTGGCTTAAGCATAGGGGGCGGGCCAACAAACTCACACAAGGGACTACCTTAAATGGTTCAAATGTTATGAAAGGGGGCGTGGCTTAAGCATAGTGGGCGGGCCAAACCTTCACCAATCAAAAACAAACTCTCTGCTGAGGTCAATGACACCACACACAAGAATCTGCCTTAGATGGGTTAGCATTCATGAAAGGGGGCGTGGCTTAAACATAGGGGGCAGGTAAAACTATCACCAATGAAAAAGCAAGTCTCTGCTGAGTTGAATGATACCTCTGATAAGACTCTACCATAAATGGGTCACCATTTATGAAAGGCGGCGTGGCTAAGTACAGAGGGGTGGGCCAAACAATCACCAATGAATAAGGAACTGTCTGCTGAGTTCAATGATACCTCACACAAGGGTCTACCTTAACCCTCAGAGCCCTACGGCATCGTCCATGACGAGATACGGCACCTCTGATTAATATTTAGATAATTTGACAACGGTTTAATTTATCCACTTACCGGTTTTTGCTGCTAAAAGCTAAGGAGTTAACCATCACTGTGTGTCTTTGGTGTCTTTGTAGCCTTTACAGAAGGTTTTCTATCCAGCCTGGAAGTTGTGCCTCTTTTCGGAGTTGTTCAGCAATAAATCCAAACGCTTACATCCAAGATTTATCCACTTGATGTCCATAATTTATCAATTTTCCGTCATTTTTGCCACTAGCTCGATGCTAGCTGCCATTTTGGATATCCCATAATGCTTTGCAAGATTGTCTTGATGTCTTTCAACCAATGGGAAGGCAGGAGTGATCCATCTTGTCCTCTTCATACAAAGATTGTATGAAGAGGACAAGATGGATCACTCCAGCGAATCCGAGCAAGAACAAAGGCTAAAGAGTGTAAAGATAGATCACTGCATCTATTACCATTTTAAAGAGAAGATTGTTTTGAGATGTGGCATACATTTAGGCCTTTTTTGAAGAAATGTAAATAGTTTGTCCTTTTACATGAGTTATAATGTTCATTATGTTTATTTTTGCACTGCATGACTCCAAATATATAGGAATAAGAACTATAAGAAATATAAGAACTGTTTTAGAACATTGCTGTGTGTGTGATTTCAATAAATATGACATTATTATTTGATTATTGGCATGAGTGAATGTCATGAGGGCAAAAGCGTCCGGATTTAAAAAAATTTTTTTTTATATATTTAGTCAACTGTATGAGTTATAATGTTTATTTCTTCACAGTGTGACTCCTAATACATATGGTAACTGATTTAGACAGGAAATTGGCTTCACTTTTATTGATATGTGTGTGATATCAATATATACTGTATCTGTGAGATTCATGTTCCGTTTTATTTATTTGTCTTTACGGTCATACAACCTTTTTTTACATTCAAGTGACCTCACTGCAGCACAAATATTCTAATAGCCCAGTTTTTCCTGAAAAAAATGATGTTCAGAAATTGACTGTAGACAACAGAGTTGATGTTTTACAAGCTTTTTTAGAAAATAAAACCAGACTGACAATGAACTGTAAAAATGGCCTTTAGGGATCTGAGCGTTAAACGGTTAAAATGTTATGTAAGAGGCATGGCTTAACCATAGGGGGCTAGCCAAACCTTCACCAATCAAAAATAAACTCTCTGCTGAGGTCAATGACACCACACACAAGAATCTACCTTAGATGGGATAGCATTCATGAAAGGGGGCGTGGCTTAAACATAGGGGGCGGGCAAAACTATCACCAATGAAGAAGGAAGTCTCTGCTGAGTTCAATGATACCTCACACAAGGGACTACCTTAAACGGTTCAAATGTTATGAAAGGTGGCGTGGCTTAAGCATAGGGGGCGGGCCAACAAACTCACACAAGGGACTACCTTAAATGGTTCAAATGTTATGAAAGGGGGCGTGGCTTAAGCATAGTGGGCGGGCCAAACCTTCACCAATCAAAAACAAACTCTCTGCTGAGGTCAATGACACCACACACAAGAATCTGCCTTAGATGGGTTAGCATTCATGAAAGGGGGCGTGGCTTAAACATAGGGGGCAGGTAAAACTATCACCAATGAAAAAGCAAGTCTCTGCTGAGTTCAATGATACCTCTGATAAGACTCTACCATAAATGGGTCACCATTTATGAAAGGCGGCGTGGCTAAGTACAGAGGGGTGGGCCAAACAATCACCAATGAATAAGGAACTGTCTGCTGAGTTTAATGATACCTCACACAAGGGTCTACCTTAACCCTCAGAGCCCTACGGCATCGTCCATGACGAGATACGGCACCTCTGATTAATATTTAGATAATTTGACAACGGTTTAATTTATCCACTTACCGATTTTTGCTGCTAAAAGCTAAGGAGTTAACCATCACTGTGTGTCTTTGGTGTCTTTGTAGCCTTTACAGAAGGTTTTCTATCCAGCCTGGAAGTTGTGCCTCTTTTCGGAGTTGTTCAGCAATAAATCCAAACGCTTACATCCAAGATTTATCCACTTGATGTCCATAATTTATCAATTTTCCGTCATTTTTGCCACTAGCTCGATGCTAGCTGCCATTTTGGATATCCCATAATGCTTTGCAAGATTGTCTTAATGTCTTTCAACCAAAGGGAAGGCAGGAGTGATCCATCTTGTCCTCTTCATACAAAGATTGTATGAAGAGGAAAAGATGGATCACTCCTGCGAATCCGAGCGAGAACAAAGGCTAAAGAGTGTAAAGATAGATCACTGCATCTATTACCGTTTTAAAGAGAAGATTGTTTTGAGATGTGGCATACATTTAGGCCTTTTTTGAAGAAATGTAAATAGTTTGTCCTTTTACATGAGTTATAATGTTCATTATGTTTATTTTTGCACTGCATGACTCCAAATATATAGGAATAAGAACTATAAGAACTGTTTTAGAACATTGCTCTGTGTGTGATTTCAATAAATATGACATTATTATTTGATTATTGGCATGAGTGAATGTCATGAGGGCAAAAGCGTCCGGATTTTTTTTTAAAAAAATGTATATATTTAGTCAACTGTATGAGTTATAATGTTTATTTCTTCACAGTGTGACTCCTAATACATATGGGAACTGATTTAGACAGGAAATTGGCTTCACTTTTATTGATATGTGTGTGATATCAATATATACTGTATCTGTGAGATTCATGTTCCGTTTTATTTATTTGTCTTTAAGGTCATACAACCTTTTTTTTTACATTCAAGTGACCTCACTGCAGCACAAATATTCTAATAGCCCAGTTTTTCCTGAAAAAAATGATGTTCAGAAATTGACTGTAGACAACAGAGTTGATGTTTTACAAGCTTTTTTAGAAAATAAAACCAGACGGACAATGAACTGTAAAAATGGCCTTTAGGGATCTGAGCGTTAAACGGTTAAAATGTTATGTAAGAGGCATGGCTTAACCATAGGGGGCTAGCCAAACCTTCACCAATCAAAAATAAACTCTCTGCTGAGGTCAATGACACCACACACAAGAATCTACCTTAGATGGGATAGCATTCATGAAAGGGGGCGTGGCTTAAACATAGGGGGCGGGCAAAACTATCACCAATGAAGAAGGAAGTCTCTGCTGAGTTCAATGATACCTCACACAAGGGACTACCTTAAACGGTTCAAATGTTATGAAAGGTGGCGTGGCTTAAGCATAGGGGGCGGGCCAACAAACTCACACAAGGGACTACCTTAAATGGTTCAAATGTTATGAAAGGGGGCGTGGCTTAAGCATAGTGGGCGGGCCAAACCTTCACCAATCAAAAACAAACTCTCTGCTGAGGTCAATGACACCACACACAAGAATCTGCCTTAGATGGGTTAGCATTCATGAAAGGGGGCGTGGCTTAAACATAGGGGGCAGGTAAAACTATCACCAATGAAAAAGCAAGTCTCTGCTGAGTTGAATGATACCTCTGATAAGACTCTACCATAAATGGGTCACCATTTATGAAAGGCGGCGTGGCTAAGTACAGAGGGGTGGGCCAAACAATCACCAATGAATAAGGAACTGTCTGCTGAGTTCAATGATACCTCACACAAGGGTCTACCTTAACCCTCAGAGCCCTACGGCATCGTCCATGACGAGATACGGCACCTCTGATTAATATTTAGATAATTTGACAACGGTTTAATTTATCCACTTACCGGTTTTTGCTGCTAAAAGCTAAGGAGTTAACCATCACTGTGTGTCTTTGGTGTCTTTGTAGCCTTTACAGAAGGTTTTCTATCCAGCCTGGAAGTTGTGCCTCTTTTCGGAGTTGTTCAGCAATAAATCCAAACGCTTACATCCAAGATTTATCCACTTGATGTCCATAATTTATCAATTTTCCGTCATTTTTGCCACTAGCTCGATGCTAGCTGCCATTTTGGATATCCCATAATGCTTTGCAAGATTGTCTTGATGTCTTTCAACCAATGGGAAGGCAGGAGTGATCCATCTTGTCCTCTTCATACAAAGATTGTATGAAGAGGACAAGATGGATCACTCCAGCGAATCCGAGCGAGAACAAAGGCTAAAGAGTGTAAAGATAGATCACTGCATCTATTACCGTTTTAAAGAGAAGATTGTTTTGAGATGTGGCATACATTTAGGCCTTTTTTGAAGAAATGTAAATAGTTTGTCCTTTTACATGAGTTATAATGTTCATTATGTTTATTTTTGCACTGCATGACTCCAAATATATAGGAATAAGAACTATAAGAAATATAAGAACTGTTTTAGAACATTGCTGTGTGTGTGATTTCAATAAATATGACATTATTATTTGATTATTGGCATGAGTGAATGTCATGAGGGCAAAAGCGTCCGGATTTTTTTTTAAAAAAATGTATATATTTAGTCAACTGTATGAGTTATAATGTTTATTTCTTCACAGTGTGACTCCTAATACATATGGTAACTGATTTAGACAGGAAATTGGCTTCACTTTTATTGATATGTGTGTGATATCAATATATACTGTATCTGTGAGATTCATGTTCCGTTTTATTTATTTGTCTTTAAGGTCATACAACCTTTTTTTTACATTCAAGTGACCTCACTGCAGCACAAATATTCTAATAGCCCAGTTTTTCCTGAAAAAAATGATGTTCAGAAATTGACTGTAGACAACAGAGTTGATGTTTTACAAGCTTTTTTAGAAAATAAAACCAGACGGACAATGAACTGTAAAAATGGCCTTTAGGGATCTGAGCGTTAAACGGTTAAAATGTTATGTAAGAGGCATGGCTTAACCATAGGGGGCTAGCCAAACCTTCACCAATCAAAAATAAACTCTCTGCTGAGGTCAATGACACCACACACAAGAATCTACCTTAGATGGGATAGCATTCATGAAAGGGGGCGTGGCTTAAACATAGGGGGCGGGCAAAACTATCACCAATGAAGAAGGAAGTCTCTGCTGAGTTCAATGATACCTCACACAAGGGACTACCTTAAACGGTTCAAATGTTATGAAAGGTGGCGTGGCTTAAGCATAGGGGGCGGGCCAACAAACTCACACAAGGGACTACCTTAAACGGTTCAAATGTTATGAAAGGGGGCGTGACTTAAGCATAGGGGGCGGGCCAAACCTTCACCAATCAAAAACAAACTCTCTGCTGAGGTCAATGACACCACACACAAGAATCTGCCTTAGATGGGTTAGCATTCATGAAAGGGGGCGTGGCTTAAACATAGGGGGCAGGTAAAACTATCACCAATGAAAAAGCAAGTCTCTGCTGAGTTCAATGATACCTCTGATAAGACTCTACCATAAATGGGTCACCATTTATGAAAGGCGGCGTGGCTAAGTACAGAGGGGTGGGCCAAACAATCACCAATGAATAAGGAACTGTCTGCTGAGTTCAATGATACCTCACACAAGGGTCTACCTTAACCCTCAGAGCCCTACGGCATCGTCCATGACGAGATACGGCACCTCTGATTAATATTTAGATAATTTGACAACGGTTTAATTTATCCACTTACCGGTTTTTGCTGCTAAAAGCTAAGGAGTTAACCATCACTGTGTGTCTTTGGTGTCTTTGTAGCCTTTACAGAAGGTTTTCTATCCAGCCTGGAAGTTGTGCCTCTTTTCGGAGTTGTTCAGCAATAAATCCAAACGCTTACATCCAAGATTTATCCACTTGATGTCCATAATTTATCAATTTTCCGTCATTTTTGCCACTAGCTCGATGCTAGCTGCCATTTTGGATATCCCATAATGCTTTGCAAGATTGTCTTGATGTCTTTCAACCAATGGGAAGGCAGGAGTGATCCATCTTGTCCTCTTCATACAAAGATTGTATGAAGAGGACAAGATGGATCACTCCAGCGAATCCGAGCGAGAACAAAGGCTAAAGAGTGTAAAGATAGATCACTGCATCTATTACCGTTTTAAAGAGAAGATTGTTTTGAGATGTGGCATACATTTAGGCCTTTTTTGAAGAAATGTAAATAGTTTGTCCTTTTACATGAGTTATAATGTTCATTATGTTTATTTTTGCACTGCATGACTCCAAATATATAGGAATAAGAACTATAAGAAATATAAGAACTGTTTTAGAACATTGCTGTGTGTGTGATTTCAATAAATATGACATTATTATTTGATTATTGGCATGAGTGAATGTCATGAGGGCAAAAGCGTCCGGATTTTTTTTTAAAAAAATGTATATATTTAGTCAACTGTATGAGTTATAATGTTTATTTCTTCACAGTGTGACTCCTAATACATATGGGAACTGATTTAGACAGGAAATTGGCTTCACTTTTATTGATATGTGTGTGATATCAATATATACTGTATCTGTGAGATTCATGTTCCGTTTTATTTATTTGTCTTTAAGGTCATACAACCTTTTTTTTTACATTCAAGTGACCTCACTGCAGCACAAATATTCTAATAGCCCAGTTTTTCCTGAAAAAAATGATGTTCAGAAATTGACTGTAGACAACAGAGTTGATGTTTTACAAGCTTTTTTAGAAAATAAAACCAGACGGACAATGAACTGTAAAAATGGCCTTTAGGGATCTGAGCGTTAAACGGTTAAAATGTTATGTAAGAGGCATGGCTTAACCATAGGGGGCTAGCCAAACCTTCACCAATCAAAAATAAACTCTCTGCTGAGGTCAATGACACCACACACAAGAATCTACCTTAGATGGGATAGCATTCATGAAAGGGGGCGTGGCTTAAACATAGGGGGCGGGCAAAACTATCACCAATGAAGAAGGAAGTCTCTGCTGAGTTCAATGATACCTCACACAAGGGACTACCTTAAACGGTTCAAATGTTATGAAAGGTGGCGTGGCTTAAGCATAGGGGGCGGGCCAACAAACTCACACAAGGGACTACCTTAAACGGTTCAAATGTTATGAAAGGGGGCGTGGCTTAAGCATAGTGGGCGGGCCAAACCTTCACCAATCAAAAACAAACTCTCTGCTGAGGTCAATGACACCACACACAAGAATCTGCCTTAGATGGGTTAGCATTCATGAAAGGGGGCGTGGCTTAAACATAGGGGGCAGGTAAAACTATCACCAATGAAAAAGCAAGTCTCTGCTGAGTTCAATGATACCTCTGATAAGACTCTACCATAAATGGGTCACCATTTATGAAAGGCGGCGTGGCTAAGTACAGAGGGGTGGGCCAAACAATCACCAATGAATAAGGAACTGTCTGCTGAGTTCAATGATACCTCACACAAGGGTCTACCTTAACCCTCAGAGCCCTACGGCATCGTCCATGACGAGATACGGCACCTCTGATTAATATTTAGATAATTTGACAACGGTTTAATTTATCCACTTACCGGTTTTTGCTGCTAAAAGCTAAGGAGTTAACCATCACTGTGTGTCTTTGGTGTCTTTGTAGCCTTTACAGAAGGTTTTCTATCCAGCCTGGAAGTTGTGCCTCTTTTCGGAGTTGTTCAGCAATAAATCCAAACGCTTACATCCAAGATTTATCCACTTGATGTCCATAATTTATCAATTTTCCGTCATTTTTGCCACTAGCTCGATGCTAGCTGCCATTTTGGATATCCCATAATGCTTTGCAAGATTGTCTTAATGTCTTTCAACCAAAGGGAAGGCAGGAGTAATCCATCTTGTCCTCTTCATACAAAGATTGTATGAAGAGGACAAGATGGATCACTCCAGCGAATCCGAGCGAGAACAAAGGCTAAAGAGTGTAAAGATAGATCACTGCATCTATTACCGTTTTAAAGAGAAGATTGTTTTGAGATGTGGCATACATTTAGGCCTTTTTTGAAGAAATGTAAATAGTTTGTCCTTTTACATGAGTTATAATGTTCATTATGTTTATTTTTGCACTGCATGACTCCAAATATATAGGAATAAGAACTATAAGAAATATAAGAACTGTTTTAGAACATTGCTGTGTGTGTGATTTCAATAAATATGACATTATTATTTGATTATTGGCATGAGTGAATGTCATGAGGGCAAAAGCGTCCGGATTTTTTTTTTTAAAAATGTATATATTTAGTCAACTGTATGAGTTATAATGTTTATTTCTTCACAGTGTGACTCCTAATACATATGGGAACTGATTTAGACAGGAAATTGGCTTCACTTTTATTGATATGTGTGTGATATCAATATATACTGTATCTGTGAGATTCATGTTCCGTTTTATTTATTTGTCTTTAAGGTCATACAACCTTTTTTTACATTCAAGTGACCTCACTGCAGCACAAATATTCTAATAGCCCAGTTTTTCCTGAAAAAAATGATGTTCAGAAATTGACTGTAGACAACAGAGTTGATGTTTTACAAGCTTTTTTAGAAAATAAAACCAGACGGACAATGAACTGTAAAAATGGCCTTTAGGGATCTGAGCGTTAAACGGTTAAAATGTTATGTAAGAGGCATGGCTTAACCATAGGGGGCTAGCCAAACCTTCACCAATCAAAAATAAACTCTGCTGAGGTCAATGACACCACACACAAGAATCTACCTTAGATGGGATAGCATTCATGAAAGGGGGCGTGGCTTAAACATAGGGGGCGGGCAAAACTATCACCAATGAAGAAGGAAGTCTCTGCTGAGTTCAATGATACCTCACACAAGGGACTACCTTAAACGGTTCAAATGTTATGAAAGGTGGCGTGGCTTAAGCATAGGGGGCGGGCCAACAAACTCACACAAGGGACTACCTTAAATGGTTCAAATGTTATGAAAGGTGGCGTGGCTTAAGCATAGGGGGCGGGCCAACAAACTCACACAAGGGACTACCTTAAACGGTTCAAATGTTATGAAAGGGGGCGTGGCTTAAGCATAGTGGGCGGGCCAAACCTTCACCAATCAAAAACAAACTCTCTGCTGAGGTCAATGACACCACACACAATAATCTGCCTTAGATGGGTTAGCATTCATGAAAGGGGGCGTGGCTTAAACATAGGGGGCAGGTAAAACTATCACCAATGAAAAAGCAAGTCTCTGCTGAGTTCAATGATACCTCTGATAAGACTCTACCATAAATGGGTCACCATTTATGAAAGGCGGCGTGGCTAAGTACAGAGGGGTGGGCCAAACAATCACCAATGAATAAGGAACTGTCTGCTGAGTTCAATGATACCTCACACAAGGGTCTACCTTAACCCTCAGAGCCCTACGGCATCGTCCATGACGAGATACGGCACCTCTGATTAATATTTAGATAATTTGACAACGGTTTAATTTATCCACTTACCGATTTTTGCTGCTAAAAGCTAAGGAGTTAACCATCACTGTGTGTCTTTGGTGTCTTTGTAGCCTTTACAGAAGGTTTTCTATCCAGCCTGGAAGTTGTGCCTCTTTTCGGAGTTGTTCAGCAATAAATCCAAACGCTTACATCCAAGATTTATCCACTTGATGTCCATAATTTATCAATTTTCCGTCATTTTTGCCACTAGCTCGATGCTAGCTGCCATTTTGGATATCCCATAATGCTTTGCAAGATTGTCTTAATGTCTTTCAACCAAAGGCAAGGCAGGAGTAATCCATCTTGTCCTCTTCATACAAAGATTGTATGAAGAGGACAAGATGGATCACTCCAGCGAATCCGAGCGAGAACAAAGGCTAAAGAGTGTAAAGATAGATCACTGCATCTATTACCGTTTTAAAGAGAAGATTGTTTTGAGATGTGGCATACATTTAGGCCTTTTTTGAAGAAATGTAAATAGTTTGTCCTTTTACATGAGTTATAATGTTCATTATGTTTATTTTTGCACTGCATGACTCCAAATATATAGGAATAAGAACTATAAGAAATATAAGAACTGTTTTAGAACATTGCTGTGTGTGTGATTTCAATAAATATGACATTATTATTTGATTATTGGCATGAGTGAATGTCATGAGGGCAAAAGCGTCCGGATTTTTTTTTTTTAAAATGTATATATTTAGTCAACTGTATGAGTTATAATGTTTATTTCTTCACAGTGTGACTCCTAATACATATGGGAACTGATTTAGACAGGAAATTGGCTTCACTTTTATTGATATGTGTGTGATATCAATATATACTGTATCTGTGAGATTCATGTTCCGTTTTATTTATTTGTCTTTAAGGTCATACAACCTTTTTTTACATTCAAGTGACCTCACTGCAGCACAAATATTCTAATAGCCCAGTTTTTCCTGAAAAAAATGATGTTCAGAAATTGACTGTAGACAACAGAGTTGATGTTTTACAAGCTTTTTTAGAAAATAAAACCAGACGGACAATGAACTGTAAAAATGGCCTTTAGGGATCTGAGCGTTAAACGGTTAAAATGTTATGTAAGAGGCATGGCTTAACCATAGGGGGCTAGCCAAACCTTCACCAATCAAAAATAAACTCTCTGCTGAGGTCAATGACACCACACACAAGAATCTACCTTAGATGGGATAGCATTCATGAAAGGGGGCGTGGCTTAAACATAGGGGGCGGGCAAAACTATCACCAATGAAGAAGGAAGTCTCTGCTGAGTTCAATGATACCTCACACAAGGGACTACCTTAAACGGTTCAAATGTTATGAAAGGTGGCGTGGCTTAAGCATAGGGGGCGGGCCAACAAACTCACACAAGGGACTACCTTAAACGGTTCAAATGTTATGAAAGGGGGCGTGGCTTAAGCATAGTGGGCGGGCCAAACCTTCACCAATCAAAAACAAACTCTCTGCTGAGGTCAATGACACCACACACAAGAATCTGCCTTAGATGGGTTAGCATTCATGAAAGGGGGCGTGGCTTAAACATAGGGGGCAGGTAAAACTATCACCAATGAAAAAGCAAGTCTCTGCTGAGTTCAATGATACCTCTGATAAGACTCTACCATAAATGGGTCACCATTTATGAAAGGCGGCGTGGCTAAGTACAGAGGGGTGGGCCAAACAATCACCAATGAATAAGGAACTGTCTGCTGAGTTCAATGATACCTCACACAAGGGTCTACCTTAACCCTCAGAGCCCTACGGCATCGTCCATGACGAGATACGGCACCTCTGATTAATATTTAGATAATTTGACAACGGTTTAATTTATCCACTTACCGGTTTTTGCTGCTAAAAGCTAAGGAGTTAACCATCACTGTGTGTCTTTGGTGTCTTTGTAGCCTTTACAGAAGGTTTTCTATCCAGCCTGGAAGTTGTGCCTCTTTTCGGAGTTGTTCAGCAATAAATCCAAACGCTTACATCCAAGATTTATCCACTTGATGTCCATAATTTGTCAATTTTCCGTCATTTTTGCCACTAGCTCGATGCTAGCTGCCATTTTGGATATCCCATAATGCTTTGCAAGATTGTCTTAATGTCTTTCAACCAAAGGGAAGGCAGGAGTGATCCATCTTGTCCTCTTCATACAAAGATTGTATGAAGAGGACAAGATGGATCACTCCAGCGAATCCGAGCGAGAACAAAGGCTAAAGAGTGTAAAGATAGATCACTGCATCTATTACCGTTTTAAAGAGAAGATTGTTTTGAGATGTGGCATACATTTAGGCCTTTTTTGAAGAAATGTAAATAGTTTGTCCTTTTACATGAGTTATAATGTTCATTATGTTTATTTTTTGCACTGCATGACTCCAAATATATAGGAATAAGAACTATAAGAAATATAAGAACTGTTTTAGAACATTGCTGTGTGTGTGATTTCAATAAATATGACATTATTATTTGATTATTGGCATGAGTGAATGTCATGAGGGCAAAAGCGTCCGGATTTTTTTTTTTAAAAATGTATATATTTAGTCAACTGTATGAGTTATAATGTTTATTTCTTCACAGTGTGACTCCTAATACATATGGGAACTGATTTAGACAGGAAATTGGCTTCACTTTTATTGATATGTGTGTGATATCAATATATACTGTATCTGTGAGATTCATGTTCCGTTTTATTTATTTGTCTTTAAGGTCATACAACCTTTTTTTACATTCAAGTGACCTCACTGCAGCACAAATATTCTAATAGCCCAGTTTTTCCTGAAAAAAATGATGTTCAGAAATTGACTGTAGACAACAGAGTTGATGTTTTACAAGCTTTTTTAGAAAATAAAACCAGACGGACAATGAACTGTAAAAATGGCCTTTAGGGATCTGAGCGTTAAACGGTTAAAATGTTATGTAAGAGGCATGGCTTAACCATAGGGGGCTAGCCAAACCTTCACCAATCAAAAATAAACTCTCTGCTGAGGTCAATGACACCACACACAAGAATCTACCTTAGATGGGATAGCATTCATGAAAGGGGGCGTGGCTTAAACATAGGGGGCGGGCAAAACTATCACCAATGAAGAAGGAAGTCTCTGCTGAGTTCAATGATACCTCACACAAGGGACTACCTTAAACGGTTCAAATGTTATGAAAGATGGCGTGGCTTAAGCATAGGGGGCGGGCCAACAAACTCACACAAGGGACTACCTTAAACGGTTCAAATGTTATGAAAGGGGGCGTGGCTTAAGCATAGTGGGCGGGCCAAACCTTCACCAATCAAAAACAAACTCTCTGCTGAGGTCAATGACACCACACACAAGAATCTGCCTTAGATGGGTTAGCATTCATGAAAGGGGGCGTGGCTTAAACATAGGGGGCAGGTAAAACTATCACCAATGAAAAAGCAAGTCTCTGCTGAGTTCAATGATACCTCTGATAAGACTCTACCATAAATGGGTCACCATTTATGAAAGGCGGCGTGGCTAAGTACAGAGGGGTGGGCCAAACAATCACCAATGAATAAGGAACTGTCTGCTGAGTTCAATGATACCTCACACAAGGGTCTACCTTAACCCTCAGAGCCCTACGGCATCGTCCATGACGAGATACGGCACCTCTGATTAATATTTAGATAATTTGACAACGGTTTAATTTATCCACTTACCGGTTTTTGCTGCTAAAAGCTAAGGAGTTAACCATCACTGTGTGTCTTTGGTGTCTTTGTAGCCTTTACAGAAGGTTTTCTATCCAGCCTGGAAGTTGTGCCTCTTTTCGGAGTTGTTCAGCAATAAATCCAAACGCTTACATCCAAGATTTATCCACTTGATGTCCATAATTTATCAATTTTCCGTCATTTTTGCCACTAGCTCGATGCTAGCTGCCATTTTGGATATCCCATAATGCTTTGCAAGATTGTCTTGATGTCTTTCAACCAATGGGAAGGCAGGAGTGATCCATCTTGTCCTCTTCATACAAAGATTGTATGAAGAGGACAAGATGGATCACTCCAGCGAATCCGAGCGAGAACAAAGGCTAAAGAGTGTAAAGATAGATCACTGCATCTATTACCGTTTTAAAGAGAAGATTGTTTTGAGATGTGGCATACATTTAGGCCTTTTTTGAAGAAATGTAAATAGTTTGTCCTTTTACATGAGTTATAATGTTCATTATGTTTATTTTTGCACTGCATGACTCCAAATATATAGGAATAAGAACTATAAGAAATATAAGAACTGTTTTAGAACATTGCTGTGTGTGTGATTTCAATAAATATGACATTATTATTTGATTATTGGCATGAGTGAATGTCATGAGGGCAAAAGCGTCCGGATTTTTTTATTTAAAAAATGTATATATTTAGTCAACTGTATGAGTTATAATGTTTATTTCTTCACAGTGTGACTCCTAATACATATGGTAACTGATTTAGACAGGAAATTGGCTTCACTTTTATTGATATGTGTGTGATATCAATATATACTGTATCTGTGAGATTCATGTTCCGTTTTATTTATTTGTCTTTAAGGTCATACAACCTTTTTTTACATTCAAGTGACCTCACTGCAGCACAAATATTCTAATAGCCCAGTTTTTCCTGAAAAAAATGATGTTCAGAAATTGACTGTAGACAACAGAGTTGATGTTTTACAAGCTTTTTTAGAAAATAAAACCAGACGGACAATGAACTGTAAAAATGGCCTTTAGGGATCTGAGCGTTAAACGGTTAAAATGTTATGTAAGAGGCATGGCTTAACCATAGGGGGCTAGCCAAACCTTCACCAATCGAAAATAAACTCTCTGCTGAGGTCAATGACACCACACACAAGAATCTACCTTAGATGGGATAGCATTCATGAAAGGGGGCGTGGCTTAAACATAGGGGGCGGGCAAAACTATCACCAATGAAGAAGGAAGTCTCTGCTGAGTTCAATGATACCTCACACAAGGGACTACCTTAAACGGTTCAAATGTTATGAAAGGTGGCGTGGCTTAAGCATAGGGGGCGGGCCAACAAACTCACACAAGGGACTACCTTAAACGGTTCAAATGTTATGAAAGGGGGCGTGGCTTAAGCATAGTGGGCTGGCCAAACCTTCACCAATCAAAAACAAACTCTCTGCTGAGGTCAATGACACCACACACAAGAATCTGCCTTAGATGGGTTAGCATTCATGAAAGGGGCGTGGCTTAAACATAGGGGGCAGGTAAAACTATCACCAATGAAAAAGCAAGTCTCTGCTGAGTTCAATGATACCTCTGATAAGACTCTACCATAAATGGGTCACCATTTATGAAAGGCGGCGTGGCTAAGTACAGAGGGGTGGGCCAAACAATCACCAATGAATAAGGAACTGTCTGCTGAGTTCAATGATACCTCACACAAGGGTCTACTTTAACCCTCAGAGCCCTACGGCATCGTCCATGACGAGATACGGCACCTCTGATTAATATTTAGATAATTTGACAACGGTTTAATTTATCCACTTACCGGTTTTTGCTGCTAAAAGCTAAGGAGTTAACCATCACTGTGTGTCTTTGGTGTCTTTGTAGCCTTTACAGAAGGTTTTCTATCCAGCCTGGAAGTTGTGCCTCTTTTCGGAGTTGTTCAGCAATAAATCCAAACGCTTACATCCAAGATTTATCCACTTGATGTCCATAATTTATCAATTTTCCGTCATTTTTGCCACTAGCTTGATGCTAGCTGCCATTTTGGATATCCCATAATGCTTTGCAAGATTGTCTTGATGTCTTTCAACCAATGGGAAGGCAGGAGTGATCCATCTTGTCCTCTTCATACAAAGATTGTATGAAGAGGACAAGATGGATCACTCCAGCGAATCCGAGCGAGAACAAAGGCTAAAGAGTGTAAAGATAGATCACTGCATCTATTACCGTTTTAAAGAGAAGATTGTTTTGAGATGTGGCATACATTTAGGCCTTTTTTGAAGAAATGTAAATAGTTTGTCCTTTTACATGAGTTATAATGTTCATTATGTTTATTTTTGCACTGCATGACTCCAAATATATAGGAATAAGAACTATAAGAACTGTTTTAGAACATTGCTGTGTGTGTGATTTCAATAAATATGACTATTATTTGATTATTGGCATGAGTGAATGTCATGAGGGCAAAAGCGTCCGGATTTTTTTTTAAAAAAATGTATATATTTAGTCAACTGTATGAGTTATGTTTATTTCTTCACAGTGTGACTCCTAATACATATGGGAACTGATTTAGACAGGAAATTGGCTTCACTTTTATTGATATGTGTGTGATATCAATATATACTGTATCTGTGAGATTCATGTTCCGTTTTATTTATTTGTCTTTAAGGTCATACAACCTTTTTTTACATTCAAGTGACCTCACTGCAGCACAAATATTCTAATAGCCCAGTTTTTCCTGAAAAAAATGATGTTCAGAAATTGACTGTAGACAACAGAGTTGATGTTTTACAAGCTTTTTTAGAAAATAAAACCAGACGGACAATGAACTGTAAAAATGGCCTTTAGGGATCTGAGTGTTAAACGGTTAAAATGTTATGTAAGAGGCATGGCTTAACCATAGGGGGCTAGCCAAACCTTCACCAATCAAAAATAAACTCTCTGCTGAGGTCAATGACACCACACACAAGAATCTACCTTAGATGGGATAGCATTCATGAAAGGGGGCGTGGCTTAAACATAGGGGGCGGGCAAAACTATCACCAATGAAGAAGGAAGTCTCTGCTGAGTTCATTGATACCTCAAATAAGACTCTACCTTAAACGGGTCCCCAGTTATGAAAGAGGAATGGCTTAACCATAGAGGGCGAGACAAACCACCAATTAAAAACAAACTCTCTGCTGAGGTCAATGACACCACACACAAGACTCTACCTTAGATGGGTTAGCATTCATGAAAGGGAGCGTGGCTTAAACATAGGGGGCGGGCAAAACTATCACCAATGAAGAAGCAAGTCTCTGCTGAGTTCAATGATACCTCACACAAAGGACTATCTTGAACGGTTTTAAATGTTATGAAAGGTGGCGTGGCTTAAGCATAGGGGGCGGGCCAAACCTTCACAAATCAATACCAAACTCTCTGCTGAGGTCAATGACACCACACACAAGAATCTACCTTACATGGGTTAGCATTCATGAAAGGGGGCATGGCTTAAACATAGGGGGCGGGCAAAACTATCACCAATGAAGAAGCAAGTCTGCTGAGTTCAATGATACCTCACACAAGGGACTACCTTAAATGGTTCAATTGTTATGAAAGGGGGCGTGGCCTATGCATAGGGCGCGGGCCAAACCTTCACCAATCAAAAACAAAATCTCTGCTGAGGTCAATGACACCACACACAAGACTCTCCCTTGATGGGTTAGCATTCATGAAATGGGGCGTGGCTTAAGCATGGGGACGGGCCAAACCATCACCAATAAAGAAGAAAGTCTCTGCTGAGTTCATTGATACCTCAAATAAGACTACCTTAAACGGGTCACCAGTTATGAAAGAGGAATGGCTTAAACATAGGGGGCGGGCCAAACCTCCACCAATCAAAAACAAACTCTCTGCTGAGGTCAATGACACCAAACAGAAGAATCTACCTTAGATGGGTTAGCATTCATGAAAGGGGGCGTGGCTTAAACATAGGGGGCGGGCAAAATTATCACCAATGAAGAAGCAAGTCTCTCCTGAGTTCAATGATACCTCACAGAAGGGACTACCTTAAACGGTTCAAATGTTATGAAAGGGGCCATGGCTTAAGCATAGGGGACGGGCCAAACCATCACCAATAAAGAAGAAAGTCTCTGCTGAGTTCATTGATACCTCAAATAAGACTCTACCTTAAACGGTTCAAAAGTTATGAAAGAGGAATGGCTTAACTATAGGGGGCGGTCCAAACCTTCACCAATCAAAAACAAACTCTCTGCTGAGGCCAATGACACCACACACAAGAATCTATCTTAGATGGGTTAGCATTCATGAAAGGGGGCGTGGCTTTAACATAGGGGGCAGGCAAAACTATCACCAATGAAGAAGCAAGTCTCTGCTGAGTTCAATGATACCTCACACAAGGGACTACCTTAAACGGTTCAAATGTTATGAAAGGGGGCGTGGCTTAAGCATAGGGGGCGGGCCAAACCATCACCAATAAAAAAGAAAGTCTCTGCTGAGTTCATTGATACCTCAAATAAGACTCTACGTTAAACGGGTAACCAGTTATGAAAGAGGAATGGCTTAACCATATGGGGCGGGCCAAACCTTCACCAATCAAAAACAAACTCTCTGCTGAGGTCAATGACACCACACACAAGAATCTACCTTAGATGGGTTAGCATTCATGAAATGGGTCGTGGCTTAAAAATAGGGGGCAGGCAAAACTATCACCAATGAAGAAGCAAGTCTCTGCTGAGTTCAATGATACCTCACACAAGGGACTACCTTAAATGGTTCAACTGTTATGAAAGGGGGCGTGGCCTAAGCATAGGGGGCGGGCCAAACCTTCACCAATCAAAAACAAATTCTCTGCTGAGGTCAATGACACCACACACAAGAATCTACCTTAGATGGGTTAGCATTCATGAAAGGGGGCGTGGCTTGAACATAGGGGGCAGGCAAAACTATCACCAATGAAGAAGCAAGTCTCTGCTGAGTTCAATGATACCTCACACAAGGGACTACCTTAAACGGTTTTAAATGTTATGAAAGGGGGCGTGGCTTAAGCATAGGGGGCGGGCCAAACCATCACCAATAAAGAAGAAAGTCTCTGCCGAGTTCATTGATACCTCAAATAAGACTCTACCTTAAACGGGTCACCAGTTATGAAAGAGGAATGGCTTAACCCAGGGGGCGGGCCACATCTTCACCAATCAAAAACAAACTCTCTGCTGAGGTCAATGACACCACACACAAGAATCTACCTTAGATGGGTTAGCATTCATGAAAGGGAGCGTGGCTTAAACATAGGGGGCGGGCAAAACTATCACCAATAAAGAAGCAAGTCTCTGCTGAGTTCAATGACACCACACACAAGAATCTACCTTAGATGGGTTAGCATTCATGAAAGAGAGCGTGGCTTAAACAAAGGGGGCGGGCAAAACTATCACCAATGAGGAAGCAAGTCTCTGCTGAGTTCAATGATACCTCACACAAGGGACTACCTTAAACGGTTCAAATGTAATGAAAGGGGGCGTGGCCTATGCATAGGGTGCGGGCCAAACCTTCACCAATCAAAAACAAACTCTGCTGAGGTCAATGACCCCACACACAAGAATCTACCTTAGATGGGTTAGCATTCACGAAAGGGGGCGTGGCTTAGACATAGGGGGCAGGTAAAACTATCACCAATGAAGAAGCAAGTCTCTGCTGAGTTCAATGATACCTCACACAAGGGACTGCCTTAAACGGTTTTAAATGTTATGAAAGGGGGCGTGGCTTAAGCATAGGGGGCGGGCCAAACCATCACCAATAAAGAAGAAATTATCTGCTGAGTTCAGTGATACCTCAAATAAGACTCTACCTTAAACGGTTCAAAAGTTATTAAAGAGGAATGGCTTAACTATAGGGGGCGGTCCAAACCTTCACCAATCAAAAACAAACTCTCTGCTGAGGTCAATGACACCACACACAAGAATCTACCTTAGATGGGTTAGCATTCATGAAAGGGGGCGTGGCTTAAACATAGGGGGCCGGCAATACTATCACCAATGAAGAAGCAAGTCTGTGCTGAGTTCAATGATACCTCACACAAGGGACTACCTTAAACGGTACAAATGTTATGAAAGGGGGCGTGGCCTATGCATAGGGGGCGGGCCAAACCTTCACCAATAAAAAACAAACTCTCTGCTGAGTTCAATGACACCACACACAAGAATCTACCTTAGATGGGTTAGCATTCATGAAATGGGGCGTGGCTTAAACATAGGGGGCAGGCAAAACTATCACCAATGAAGAAGCAAGTCTCTGCTGAGTTCAATGATACCTCACACAAGGGACTACCTTAAACGGTTTTAAATGTTATGAAAGGGGGCGTGGCTTAAGCATAGGGGGCGGGCCAAACCATCACCAATAAAGAAGAAAGTCTCTGCTGAGTTCATTGATACCTCAAATAAGACTCTACCTTAAACGGGTCACCAGTTATGAAAGAGGAATGGCTTAACCCTAGGGGTTACACCTTCACCAATCAAAAACAAACTCTCTGCTGAGGGCAATGACACCACACACAAGAATCTACCTTAGATGGGTTAGCATTCATGAAAGGTAGCGTGGCTTAAACATAGGGGGTGGGCAAAACTATCACCAATGAAGAAGCAAGTCTCTGCTGAGTTCAATGATACCTCACACAAGGGACTACCTTAAATGGTTCAACTGTTATGAAAGGGGTTGTGGCCTAAGCATAGGGGGCGGGCCAAACCTTCACCAATCAAAAACAAACTCTCTGCTGAGGTCAATGACACCACACACAAGAATCTACCTTAGATGGGTTAGCATTCATGAAAGGTAGCGTGGCTTAAACATAGGGGGCGGGCAAAACTATCACCAATGAAGAAGCAAGTCTATGCTGAGTTCAATGATACCTCACACAAGGGACTACCTTAAACGGTTTTAAATGTTATGAAAGGGGGCGTGGCTTAAGCATAGGGGGCGGGCCAAACCATCACCAATAAAGAAGAAAGTCTCTGCTGAGTTCATTAATACCTCAAATAAGAATCTACCTTAAACGGGTCACCAGTTATGAAAGAGGAATGGCTTAACCCTAGGGGGCGGGCCACACCTTCACCAATCAAAAACAAACTCTCTGCTGAGGTCAATGACACCACACACAAGAATCTACCTTAGATGGGTTAGCATTCATGAAAGGGGGCGTGGCTTAAACATAGGGGGCCGGCAATACTATCACCAATGAAGAAGCAAGTCTGTGCTGAGTTCAATGATACCTCACACAAGGGACTACCTTAAACGGTACAAATGTTATGAAAGGGGGCGTGGCCTATGCATAGGGGGCGGGCCAAACCTTCACCAATCAAAAACAAACTCTCTGCTGAGTTCAATGACACCAAACACAAGAATCTACCTTAGATGGGTTAGCATTCATGAAAGAGAGCGTGGCTTAAACATAGGGGGCGGGCAAAACTATCACCAATGAGGAAGCAAGTCTCTGCTGAGTTCAATGATACCTCACACAAGGGACTACCTTAAACGGTTCAAATGTAATGAAAGGGGGCGTGGCCTATGCATAGGGGGCGGGCCAAACCTTCACCAATAAAGAAGAAAGTCTCTGCTGAGTTCATTGATACCTCAAATACGACTCTACCTTAAACGGGTCAGCAGTTATGATAGAAGAATGGCTTAACCATAGGGGGCGGGCCAAATCTTCACCAATAAAGAAGAAAGTCTCTGCTGAGTTCATTGATACCTTAAATAAGAATCTACCTTAAACAGTTCACCGGTTATGAAAGAGGAATGGCTTAACCATAGGGGGCGGGCCAAACCTTCACCAATCAAAAACAAACTCTGCTGAGGTCAATGACACCACACAGAAGACTACCTTAGATGGGTTAGCATTCATGAAAGGGGGCGTGGCTTAAACATAGGGAGCGGGCAAAACTATCACCAATGAAGAAGCAAGTCTCTGCTGAGTTCAATGATACCTCACACAAGGGACTACATTAAACGGTTCAAATGTTATGAAAGGGGGCGTGGCTTAAGCATAGGGGGCGGGCCAAACCATCACCAATAAAGAAGAAAGTCTCTGCTGAGTTCATTGTTACCTCAAATAAGACTAAGTTAAACGGGTCACCAGTTATGAAAGAGGAATGGCTTAACCATATGGGGCGGGCCAAACCTTCACCAATCAAAAACAAACTCTCCGCTGAGGTCAATGACACCACACACAAGACTCTACCTTAGATGGGTTAGCATTCATGAAAGGGGGCGCGGCTTAAACATAGGGTGCGGGCCAAACCTTCACCAATCAAAAACAAACTCTCTGCTGAGGTCAATGACACCACACACAAGACTCTACCTTAGATGTGTTAGCCTTCATGAAAGGGGGCGCGGCTTAAACATAGGGGGCGGAAAAAACTATCACCAATGAAGAAGCAAGTCTCTGCTGAGTTCAGTGACACCTCAAATAAGACTACCTTAAACGGGTCACCAGTTATGAAAGAGGAATGGCTTAACAATAGGGGGCGGGCCAAACCTTCACCAATCAAAAACAAACTCTCTGCTGAGGTCAATGACACCACACACAAGACTCTACCTTAGATGGGTTAGCATTCATGAAAGGGGGCGTGGCTTAAACACAGGGGGCGGGCAATACTATCACCAATGAAGAAGCAAGTCTCTGCTGAGTTCAATGATACCTCACACAAGGGACTACCTTAAACGGTTCAAATGTTATGAAAGGGGGCATGACTTAAGCATAGGGGGCGGGCCAAACCATCACCAATAAAGAAGAAAGTCTCTGCTGAGTTCATTGATACCTCAAATAAGACTACCTTAAACGGGTCACCAGTTATGAAAAAGGAATGGCTTAACCATAGAGGGCGGGCCAAACCTTCACCAATCAAAAACAAACTCTCTGCTGAGGTCAATGACACCACACACAAGACTCTACCTTAGATGGGTTAGCATTCATGAAAGGGAGCGTGGCTTAAGCATAGGGGGCGGGCCAAACCATCATCAATAAAGAAGAAAGTCTCTGCTGAGTTCATTGATACCTCAAATAAGACTCTACCTTAAACGGGTCAGCAGTTATGAAAGAAGAATGGCTTAACCATAGGGGGCGGGCCAAATCTTCACCAATAAAGAAGAAAGTCTCTGCTGAGTTCATTGATACCTCAGATAAGACTCTACCTTAAACGGTTCAAATGTTATGAAAGGGGTGTGGCTTAAGCATAGGGGGCGGGCCAAACCATCACCAATAAAGAAGAAAGTCTCTGCTGAGTTCAGTGATACTTCACACAAGGGACTACCTTAAACGGTTCAAATGTTATGAAAGGGGGCGTGGCTTAGGCATAGGGGGCGGGCCAAACTATCACCAATAAAGAAGAAAGTGACTGCTGAGTTCATTGATACGTCGAATAAGACTACCTTAAATGGGTCACCAGTTATGAAAGAGGAATGGCTTAACAATAGGGGGCGGGCCAAACCTTCACCAATAAAAAACAAACCCTCTGCTGAGGTCAATGACACCACACAGAAGACTCTACCTTAGATGGGTTAGCATTCATGAAAGGGGGCGTGGCTTAAACATAGGGGGCGGGAAAAACTATCACCAATGAAGAAGGAAGTCTCTGCTGAGTTCAATGATACCTCACAAAAGGACTACCTTAAACGGTTCAAATGTTATGAAAGGGGGCGTGGCTTAAGCATAGGGTGTGGGCCAAACCATCACCAATAAAGAAGAAAGTCTCTGCTGAGTTCATTGATACCTTAAATAAGACTCTACCTTAAACGGTTCACCGGTTATGAAAGAGGAATGCCTTAACCATAGGGGGCGGGCCAAACCTTCACCAATCAAAAACAAATTCTGCTGAGGTCAATGACACCACACAGAAAACTCTACCTTAGATGGGTTAGCATTCATGAAAGGGGGCGTGGCTTAAACATAGGGAGCGGGCAAAACTATCACCAATGAAGAAGCAAGTCTCTGCTGAGTTCAATGATACCTCACACAAGGGACTACATTAAACGGTTCAAATGTTATGAAAGGGGGCGTGGCTTAAGCATAGGGGGCGGGCCAAACCATCACCAATGAAGAAGAAAGTCTCTGCTGAGTTCATTGTTACCTCAAATAAGACTCTAAGTTAAACGGGTCACCAGTTATGAAAGAGGAATGGCTTAACCATATGGGGCGGGCCAAACCTTCACCAATCAAAAACAAACTCTCTGCTGAGGTCAATGACACCACACACAAGACTCTACCTTAGATGGGTTAGCATTCATGAAAGGGGGCGCGGCTTAAACATAGGGTGCGGGCCAAACCTTCACCAATCAAAAACAAACTCTCTGCTGAGGTCAATGACACCACACACAAGACTCTACCTTAGATGTGTTAGCCTTCATGAAAGGGGGCGCGGCTAAAACATAGGGGGCGGAAAAAACTATCACCAATGAAGAAGCAAGTCTCTGCTGAGTTCAGTGATACCTCAAATAAGACTACCTTAAACGGGTCACCAGTTATGAAAGAGGAATGGCTTAACCATAGGGGGCGGGCCAAACCTTCACCAATCAAAAACAAACTCTCTGCTGAGGTCAATGACACCACACACAAGACTCTACCTTAGATGGGTTAGCATTCATGAAAGGGGGCGTGGCTTAAACACAGGGGGCGGGCAATACTATCACCAATGAAGAAGCAAGTCTCTGCTGAGTTCAATGATACCTCACACAAGGGACTACCTTAAACGGTTCAAATGTTATGAAAGGGGGCGTGACTTAAGCATAGGGGGCGGGCCAAACCATCACCAATAAAGAAGAAAGTCTCTGCTGAGTTCATTGATACCTCAAATAAGACTACCTTAAACGGGTCACCAGTTATGAAAAAGGAATGGCTTAACCATAGAGGGCGGGCCAAACCTTCACCAATCAAAAACAAACTCTCTGCTGAGGTCAATGACACCACACACAAGACTCTACCTTAGATGGGTTAGCATTCATGAAAGGGAGCGTGGCTTAAGCATAGGGGGCGGGCCAAACCATCACCAATAAAGAAGAAAGTCTCTGCTGAGTTCATTGATACCACAAATAAGACTCTACCTTAAACGGGTCAGCAGTTATGAAAGAAGAATGGCTTAACCATAGGGGGCGGGCCAAATCTTCACCAATAAAGAAGAAAGTCTCTGCTGAGTTCATTGATACCTCAGATAAGACTCTACCTTAAACGGTTCAAATGTTATGAAAGGGGTGTGGCTTAAGCATAGGGGGCGGGCCAAACCATCACCAATAAAGAAGAAAGTCTCTGCTGAGTTCAGTGATACTTCACACAAGGGACTACCTTAAACGGTTCAAATGTTATGAAAGGGGGCGTGGCTTAGGCATAGGGGGCGGGCCAAACTATCACCAATAAAGAAGAAAGTGACTGCTGAGTTCATTGATACGTCGAATAAGACTACCTTAAATGGGTCACCAGTTATGAAAGAGGAATGGCTTAACAATAGGGGGCGGGCCAAACCTTCATCAATAAAAAACAAACCCTCTGCTGAGGTCAATGACACCACACAGAAGACTCTACCTTAGATGGGTTAGCATTCATGAAAGGGGGCGTGGCTTAAACATAGGGGGCGGGAAAAACTATCACCAATGAAGAAGGAAGTCTCTGCTGAGTTCAATGATACCTCACAAAAGGACTACCTTAAACGGTTCAAATGTTATGAAAGGGGGCGTGGCTTAAGCATAGGGTGTGGGCCAAACCATCACCAATAAAGAAGAAAGTCTCTGCTGAGTTCATTGATACCTTAAATAAGACTCTACCTTAAACGGTTCACCGGTTATGAAAGAGGAATGGCTTAACCATAGGGGGCGGGCAAAACCTTCACCAATCAAAAACAAACTCTGCTGAGGTCAATGACACCACACAGAAAACTCTACCTTAGATGGGTTAGCATTCATGAAAGGGGGCGTGGCTTAAACATAGGGAGCGGGCAAAACTATCACCAATGAAGAAGCAAGTCTCTGCTGAGTTCAATGATACCTCACACAAGGGACTACATTAAACGGTTCAAATGTTATGAAAGGGGGCGTGGCTTAAGCATAGGGGGCGGGCCAAACCATCACCAATGAAGAAGAAAGTCTCTGCTGAGTTCATTGTTACCTCAAATAAGACTCTAAGTTAAACGGGTCACCAGTTATGAAAGAGGAATGGCTTAACCATATGGGGCGGGCCAAACCTTCACCAATCAAAAACAAACTCTCTGCTGAGGTCAATGACACCACACACAAGACTCTACCTTAGATGGGTTAGCATTCATGAAAGGGGGCGCGGCTTAAACATAGGGTGCGGGCCAAACCTTCACCAATCAAAAACAAACTCTCTGCTGAGGTCAATGACACCACACACAAGACTCTACCTTAGATGGGTTAGCATTCATGAAAGGGGGCGTGGCTTAAACATAGGGGGCGGGCAAAACTATCACCAATGAAGAAGCAAGTCTCTACTGAGTTCAATGATACCTCACACAAAGGATTACCTTAAACGGTTCAAATGTTATGAAAGGGGGCATGGCTTAAGCATAGGGGGCGGGCCAATCCATCACCAATAAAGAAGAAAGTCTCTGCTGAGTTCATTGATACCTCAAATAAGACTCTACCTTAAACGGGTGACCAGTTATGAAAGAGGAATGGCTTAACCGTAGGGGGCGGGCTAAACCTTCACCAATCAAAAACAAACTCTCTGCTGAGGCCAATGACACCACACACAAGACTCTACCTTAGATGGGTTAGCATTCATGAAAGGGGGCGTGGCTTAAGCATGGGGGCGGGCCAAACCATCACCAATGAAGAAAAAAGTCTCTGCTGAGTTCATTGATACCTCAAATAAGACTCTACCTTAAACGGGTCACCATTTATGAAAGAGGAATGGCTTAACCATAGGGGGCTAGCCAAACCTTCACCAATCAAAAATAAACTCTCTGCTGAGGTCAATGACACCACACACAAGAATCTACCTTAGATGGGATAGCATTCATGAAAGGGGGCGTGGCTTAAACATAGGGGGCGGGCAAAACTATCACCAATGAAGAAGGAAGTCTCTGCTGAGTTCAATGATACCTCACACAAGGGACTACCTTAAACGGTTCAAATGTTATGAAAGGTGGCGTGGCTTAAGCATAGGGGGCGGGCCAACAAACTCACACAAGGGACTACCTTAAACGGTTCAAATGTTATGAAAGGGGGCGTGGCTTAAGCATAGTGGGCGGGCCAAACCTTCACCAATCAAAAACAAACTCTCTGCTGAGGTCAATGACACCACACACAAGAATCTGCCTTAGATGGGTTAGCATTCATGAAAGGGGGCGTGGCTTAAACATAGGGGGCAGGTAAAACTATCACCAATGAAAAAGCAAGTCTCTGCTGAGTTCAATGATACCTCTGATAAGACTCTACCATAAATGGGTCACCATTTATGAAAGGCGGCGTGGCTAAGTACAGAGGGGTGGGCCAAACAATCACCAATGAATAAGGAACTGTCTGCTGAGTTCAATGATACCTCACACAAGGGTCTACTTTAACCCTCAGAGCCCTACGGCATCGTCCATGACGAGATACGGCACCTCTGATTAATATTTAGATAATTTGACAACGGTTTAATTTATCCACTTACCGATTTTTGCTGCTAAAAGCTAAGGAGTTACCATCACTGTGTGTCTTTGGTGTCTTTGTAGCCTTTACAGAAGGTTTTCTATCCAGCCTGGAAGTTGTGCCTCTTTTCGGAGTTGTTCAGCAATAAATCCAAACGATTACATCCAAGATTTATCCGCTTGATGTCCATAATTTATCAACTTTCCGTCATTGTTGCCACTAGCTCGATGCTAGCTGCCATTTTGGATATCCCATAATGCTTTGCAAGATTGTCTTGATGTCTTTCAACCAATGGGAAGGCAGGAGTGATCCATCTTGTCCTCTTCATACAAAGATTGTATGAAGAGGACAAGATGGATCACTCCAGCGAATCCGAGCGAGAACAAAGGCTAAATAGTGTAAAGATAGATCACTGCATCTATTACCGTTTTAAAGAGAAGATTGTTTTGAGATGTGGCATACATTTAGGCCTTTTTTGAAGAAATGTAAATAGTTTGTCCTTTTACATGAGTTATAATGTTCATTATGTTTATTTTTGCACTGCATGACTCCAAATATATAGGAATAAGAACTATAAGAAATATAAGAACTGTTTTAGAACATTGCTGTGTGTGTGATTTCAATAAATATGACATTATTATTTGATTATTGGCATGAGTGAATGTCATGAGGGCAAAAGCGTCCAGATTTTTTTTTTAAAAAATGTATATATTTAGTCAACTGTATGAGTTATAATGTTTATTTCTTCACAGTGTGACTCCTAATACATATGGGAACTGATTTAGACAGGAATTTGGCTTCACTTTTATTGATATGTGTGTGATATCAATACTGTATCTGTGAGATTCATGTTCCGTTTTATTTATTTGTCTTTAAGGTCATACAACCTTTTTTTACATTCAAGTGACCTCACTGCAGCACAAATATTCTAATAGCCCAGTTTTTCCTGAAAAAAATGATGTTCAGAAATTGACTGTAGACAACAGAGTTGATGTTTTACAAGCTTTTTTAGAAAATAAAACCAGACGGACAATGAACTGTAAAAATGGCCTTTAGGGATCTGAGCGTTAAACGGTTAAAATGTTATGTAAGAGGCATGGCTTAACCATAGGGGGCGGGCCAACAAACTCACACAAGGGACTACCTTAAACGGTTCAAATGTTATGAAAGGGGGCGTGGCTTAAGCATAGTGGGCGGGCCAAACCTTCACCAATCAAAAACAAACTCTCTGCTGAGGTCAATGACACCACACACAAGAATCTGCCTTAGATGGGTTAGCATTCATGAAAGGGGGCGTGGCTTAAACATAGGGAGCGGGCAAAACTATCACCAATGAAGAAGCAAGTCTCTGCTGAGTTCAATGATACCTCACACAAGGGACTACATTAAACGGTTCAAATGTTATGAAAGGGGGCGTGGCTTAAGCATAGGGGGCGGGCCAAACCATCACCAATAAAGAAGAAAGTCTCTGCTGAGTTCATTGTTACCTCAAATAAGACTCTAAGTTAAACGGGTCACCAGTTATGAAAGAGGAATGGCTTAACCATATGGGGCGGGCCAAACCTTCACCAATCAAAAACAAACTCTCTGCTGAGGTCAATGACACCACACACAAGACTCTACCTTAGATGGGTTAGCATTCATGAAAGGGGGCGCGGCTTAAACATAGGGTGCGGGCCAAACCTTCACCAATCAAAAACAAACTCTCTGCTGAGGTCAATGACACCACACACAAGACTCTACCTTAGATGTGTTAGCCTTCATGAAAGGGGGCGCGGCTTAAACATAGGGGGCGGAAAAAACTATCACCAATGAAGAAGCAAGTCTCTGCTGAGTTCAGTGATACCACAAATAAGACTCTACCTTAAACGGGTCGGCAGTTATGAAAGAGGAATGGCTTAACCATAGGGGGCGGGCCAAACCTTCACCAATCAAAAACAAACTCTCTGCTGAGGTCAATGACACCACACACAAGATTCTACCTTAGATGGGTTAGCATTCATGAAAGGGGGCGTGGCTTAAACATAGGGGGCGGGCAAAACTATCACCAATGAAGAAGCAAGTCTCTGCTGAGTTCAATGATACCTCACACAAAGGACTACCTTAAACGGTTCAAATGTTATGAAAGGGGGCATGGCTTAAGCATAGGGGGCGGGCCAAACCATCACCAATAAATAAGAAAGTCTCTGCTGAGTTCATTGATACCTCAAATAAGACTCTACCTTAAACGGGTCACCAGTTATGAAAAAGGAATGGCTTAACCATAGAGGGCGGGCCAAACCTTCACCAATCAAAAACAAACTCTCTGCTGAGGTCAATGACACCACACACAAGACTCTACCTTAGATGGGTTAGCATTCATGAAAGGGAGCGTGGCTTAAGCATAGGGGGCGGGCCAAACCATCACCAATAAAGAAGAAAGTCTCTGCTGAGTTCATTGATACCTCAAATAAGACTCTACCTTAAACGGGTCAGCAGTTATGAAAGAAGAATGGCTTAACCATAGGGGACGGGCCAAATCTTCACCAATAAAGAAGAAAGTCTCTGCTGAGTTCATTGATACCTCAAATAAGACTCTACCTAAAACGGTTCAAATGTTATGAAAGGGGGCGTGGCTTAGGCATAGGGGGCGGGCCAAACTATCACCAATAAAGAAGAAAGTGACTGCTGAGTTCATTGATACGTCGAATAAGACTCTACCTTAAATGGGTCACCAGTTATGAAAGAGGAATGGCTTAACAATAGTAGGCGGGCCAAACCTTCACCAATCAAAAACAAACCCTCTGCTGAGGTCAATGACACCACACAGAAGACTCTACCTTAGATGGGTTAGCATTCATGAAAGGGGGCGTGGCTTAAACATAGGGGGCGGGCAAAACTATCACCAATGAAGAAGGAAGTCTCTGCTGAGTTCAATGATACCTCACAAAAGGACTACCTTAAACGGTTCAAATGTTATGAAAGGGGGCGTGGCTTAAGCATAGGGTGTGGGCCAAACCATCACCAATAAAGAAGAAAGTCTCTGCTGAGTTCATTGATACCTTAAATAAGAATCTACCTTAAACGGTTCACTGGTTATGAAAGAGGAATGGCTTAACCATAGGGGGCGGGCCAAACCTTCACCAATAAAAAACAAACTCTGCTGAGGTCAATGACACCACACAGAAAACTCTACCTTAGATGGGTTAGCATTCATGAAAGGGGGCGTGGCTTAAACATAGGGAGCGGGCAAAACTATCACCAATGAAGAAGCAAGTCTCTGCTGAGTTCAATGATACCTCACACAAGGGACTACATTAAACGGTTCAAATGTTATGAAAGGGGGCGTGGCTTAAACATAGGGAGCGGGCAAAACTATCACCAATGAAGAAGCAAGTCTCTGCTGAGTTCAATGATACCTCACACAAGGGACTACATTAAACGGTTCAAATGTTATGAAAGGGGGCGTGGCTTAAGCATAGGGGGCGGGCCAAACCATCACCAATAAAGAAGAAAGTCTCTGCTGAGTTCATTGTTACCTCAAATAAGACTCTAAGTTAAACGGGTCACCAGTTATGAAAGAGGAATGGCTTAACCATATGGGGCGGGCCAAACCTTCACCAATCAAAAACAAACTCTCTGCTGAGGTCAATGACACCACACACAAGACTCTACCTTAGATGGGTTAGCATTCATGAAAGGGGGCGCGGCTTAAACATAGGGTGCGGGCCAAACCTTCACCAATCAAAAACAAACTCTCTGCTGAGGTCAATGACACCACACACAAGACTCTACCTTAGATGTGTTAGCATTCATGAAAGGGGGCGCGGCTTAAACATAGGGGGCGGGAAAAACTATCACCAATGAAGAAGCAAGTCTCTGCTGAGTTCAGTGATACCTCAAATAAGACTACCTTGAATGGGTCACCAGTTATGAAAGAGGAATGGCTTAACCATAGGGGGCGGGCCAAACCTTCACCAATCAAAAACAAACTCTCTGCTGAGGTCAATGACACCACACACAAGACTCTACCTTAGATGGGTTAGCATTCATGAAAGGGGGCGTGGCTTAAACACAGGGGGCGGGCAATACTATCACCAATGAAGAAGCAAGTCTCTGCTGAGTTCAATGATACCTCACACAAGGGACTACCTTAAACGGTTCAAATGTTATGAAAGGGGGCGTGACTTAAGCATAGGGGGCGGGCCAAACCATTACCAATAAAGAAGAAAGTCTCTGCTGAGTTCATTGATACCTCAAATAAGACTCTACCTTAAACGGGTCACCGGTTATGAAAGAGGAATGGCTTAACGATAGGGGGCGGGCAAAACCTTCACCAATCAAAAACAAACTCTCTGCTGAGGTCAATGACACCACACACAAGATTCTACCTTAGATGGGTTAGCATTCATGAAAGGGGGCGTGGCTTAAACATAGGGGGCTGGCAAAACTGTCACCAATAAAGAAGCAAGTCTCTGCTGAGTTCATTGATACCTCAAATAAGACTCTACCTTAAACGGGTCAGCAGTTATGAAAGAAGAATGGCTTAACCATAGGGGGCGGGCCAAATCTTCACCAATAAAGAAGAAAGTCTCTGCTGAGTTCATTGATACCTCAGATAAGACTACCTTAAACGGTTCAAATGTTATGAAAGGGGGCGTGGCTTAAGCATAGGGGGCGGGCCAAACCATCACCAATAAAGAAGAAAGTCTCTGCTGAGTTCAGTGATACTTCACACAAGGGACTACCTTAAACGGTTCAAATGTTATGAAAGGGGGCGTGGCTTAGGTATAGGGGGCGGGCCAAACTATCACCAATAAAGAAGAAAGTGACTGCTGAGTTCATTGATACGTCGAATAAGACTACCTTAAATGGGTCACCAGTTATGAAAGAGGAATGGCTTAACAATAGGGGGCGGGCCAAACCTTCACCAATCAAAAACAAACCCTCTGCTGAGGTCAATGACACCACACAGAAGACTCTACCTTAGATGGGTTAGCATTCATGAAAGGGGGCGTGGCTTAAACATAGGGGGCGGGAAAAACTATCACCAATGAAGAAGGAAGTCTCTGCTGAGTTCAATGATACCTCACAAAAGGACTACCTTAAACGGTTCAAATGTTATGAAAGGGGGCGTGGCTTAAGCATAGGGTGTGGGCCAAACCATCACCAATAAAGAAGAAAGTCTCTGCTGAGTTCATTGATACCTTAAATAAGACTCTACCTTAAACGGTTCACCGGTTATGAAAGAGGAATGGCTTAACCATAGGGGGCGGGCCAAACCTTCACCAATCAAAAACAAACTCTGCTGAGGTCAATGACACCACACAGAAAACTCTACCTTAGATGGGTTAGCATTCATGAAAGGGGGCGTGGCTTAAACATAGGGAGCGGGCAAAACTATCACCAATGAAGAAGCAAGTCTCTGCTGAGTTCAATGATACCTCACACAAGGGACTACATTAAACGGTTCAAATGTTATGAAAGGGGACGTGGCTTAAGCATAGGGGGCGGGCCAAACCATCACCAATGAAGAAGAAAGTCTCTGCTGAGTTCATTGTTACCTCAAATAAGACTCTAAGTTAAACGGGTCACCAGTTATGAAAGAGGAATGGCTTAACCATATGGGGCGGGCCAAACCTTCACCAATCAAAAACAAACTCTCTGCTGAGGTCAATGACACCACACACAAGACTCTACCTTAGATGTGTTAGCATTCATGAAAGGGGGCGCGGCTTAAACATAGGGGGCGGAAAAAACTATCACCAATGAAGAAGCAAGTCTCTGCTGAGTTCAGTGATACCTCAAATAAGACTACCTTAAACGAGTCACCAGTTATGAAAGAGGAATGGCTTAACCATAGGGGGCGGGCCAAACCTTCACCAATCAAAAACAAACTCTCTGCTGAGGTCAATGACACCACACACAAGACTCTACCTTAGATGGGTTAGCATTCATGAAAGGGGGCGTGGCTTAAACACAGGGGGCGGGCAATACTATCACCAATGAAGAAGCAAGTCTCTGCTGAGTTCAATGATACCTCACACAAGGGACTACCTTAAACGGTTCAAATGTTATGAAAGGGGGCGTGACTTAAGCATAGGGGGCGGGCCAAACCATCACCAATAAAGAAGAAAGTCTCTGCTGAGTTCATTGATACCTCAAATAAGACTCTACCTTAAACGGGTCACCGGTTATGAAAGAGGAATGGCTTAACGATAGGGGGCGGGCAAAACCTTCACCAATCAAAAACAAACTCTCTGCTGAGGTCAATGACACCACACACAAGATTCTACCTTAGATGGGTTAGCATTCATGAAAGGGGGGTGGCTTAAACATAGGGGGCGGGCAATACTATCACCAATGAAGAAGCAAGTCTCTGCTGAGTTCAATGATACCTCACACAAAGGACTACCTTAAACGGTTCAAATGTTATGAAAGGGGGCGTGGCTTAAGCATAGGGGGCGGGACAAATCTTCACCAATAAAGAAGAAAGTCTCTGCTGAGTTCATTGATACCTCAAATAAAACTCTACCTTAAACGGTTCAAATGTTATGAAAGGGGGCGTGGCTTAAGCATAGGGGGCGGGCCAAACCATCACCAATAAAGAAGAAAGTCTCTGCTGAGTTCAGTGATACTTCACACGAGGGACTACCTTAAACGGTTCAAATGTTATGAAAGGGGGCGTGGCTTAGGCATAGGGGGCGGGCCAAACTATCACCAATAAAGAAAAAAGTGACTGCTGAGTTCATTGATACGTCGAATAAGACTCTACCTTAAATGGGTCACCAGTTATGAAAGAGGAATGGCTTAACAATAGGAGGCGGGCCAAACCTTCACCAATCAAAAACAAACCCTCTGCTGAGGTCAATGACACCACACAGAAGACTCTACCTTAGATGGGTTAGCATTCATGAAAGGGGGCGTGGCTTAAACATAGGGGGCGGGTAAAACTATCACCAATGAAGAAGGAAGTCTCTGCTGAGTTCAATGATACCTCACAAAAGGACTACCTTAAACGGTTCAAATGTTATGAAAGGGGGCGTGGCTTAAGCATAGGGGGCGGGCCAAACCATCACCAATAAAAAAGAAAGTCTCTGCTGAGTTCATTGATACCTCAAATAAGACTCTACGTTAAACGGGTAACCAGTTATGAAAGAGGAATGGCTTAACCATAGGGGGCGGGCCAAACCTTCACCAATCAAAAACAAACTCTCTGCTGAGGTCAATGACACCACACACAAGAATCTACCTTAGATGGGTTAGCATTCATGAAATGGGTCGTGGCTTAAAAATAGGGGGCAGGCAAAACTATCACCAATGAAGAAGCAAGTCTCTGCTGAGTTCAATGATACCTCACACAAGGGACTACCTTAAATGGTTCAACTGTTATGAAAGGGGGCGTGGCCTAAGCATAGGGGGCGGGCCAAACCTTCACCAATCAAAAACAAATTCTCTGCTGAGGTCAATGACACCACACACAAGAATCTACCTTAGATGGGTTAGCATTCATGAAAGGGGGCGTGGCTTGAACATAGGGGGCAGGCAAAACTATAACCAATGAAGAAGCAAGTCTCTGCTGAGTTCAATGATACCTCACACAAGGGACTACCTTAAACGGTTTTAAATGTTATGAAAGGGGGCGTGGCTTAAGCATAGGGGGCGGGCCAAACCATCACCAATAAAGAAGAAAGTCTCTGCTGAGTTCATTGATACCTCAAATAAGACTCTACCTTAAACGGGTCACCAGTTATGAAAGAGGAATGGCTTAACCCAGGGGGCGGGCCACATCTTCACCAATCAAAAACAAACTCTCTGCTGAGGTCAATGACACCACACACAAGAATCTACCTTAGATGGGTTAGCATTCATGAAAGGGAGCGTGGCTTAAACATAGGGGGCGGGCAAAACTATCACCAATAAAGAAGCAAGTCTCTGCTGAGTTCAATGACACCACACACAAGAATCTACCTTAGATGGGTTAGCATTCATGAAAGGGGGCGTGGCTTAAACATAGGGGGCCGGCAATACTATCACCAATGAAGAAGCAAGTCTGTGCTGAGTTCAATGATACCTCACACAAGGGACTACCTTAAACGGTACAAATGTTATGAAAGGGGGCATGGCCTATGCATAGGGGGCGGGCCAAACCTTCACCAATCAAAAACAAACTCTCTGCTGAGTTCAATGACACCACACACAAGAATCTACCTTAGATGGGTTAGCATTCATGAAAGAGAGCGTGGCTTAAACATAGGGGGCGGGCAAAACTATCACCAATGAGGAAGCAAGTCTCTGCTGAGTTCAATGATACCTCACACAAGGGACTACCTTAAACGGTTCAAATGTAATGAAAGGGGGCGTGGCCTATGCATAGGGGGCGGGCCAAACCTTCACCAATAAAGAAGAAAGTCTCTGCTGAGTTCATTGATACCTCAAATACGACTCTACCTTAAACGGGTCAGCAGTTATGATAGAAGAATGGCTTAACCATAGGGGGCGGGCCAAATCTTCACCAATAAAGAAGAAAGTCTCTGCTGAGTTCATTGATACCTTAAATAAGAATCTACCTTAAACGGTTCACCGGTTATGAAAGAGGAATGGCTTAACCATAGGGGGCGGGCCAAACCTTCACCAATCAAAAACAAACTCTGCTGAGGTCAATGACACCACACAGAAGACTCTACCTTAGATGGGTTAGCATTCATGAAAGGGGGCGTGGCTTAAACATAGGGAGCGGGCAAAACTATCACCAATGAAGAAGCAAGTCTCTGCTGAGTTCAATGATACCTCACACAAGGGACTACATTAAATGGTTCAAATGTTATGAAAGGGGGCGTGGCTTAAGCATAGGGGGCGGGCCAAACCATCACCAATAAAGAAGAAAGTCTCTGCTGAGTTCATTGTTACCTCAAATAAGACTAAGTTAAACGGGTCACCAGTTATGAAAGAGGAATGGCTTAACCATATGGGGCGGGCCAAACCTTCACCAATCAAAAACAAACTCTCTGCTGAGGTCAATGACACCACACACAAGACTCTACCTTAGATGGGTTAGCATTCATGAAAGGGGGCGCGGCTTAAACATAGGGTGCGGGCCAAACCTTCACCAATCAAAAACAAACTCTCTGCTGAGGTCAATGACACCACACACAAGACTCTACCTTAGATGTGTTAGCCTTCATGAAAGGGGGCGCGGCTTAAACATAGGGGGCGGAAAAAACTATCACCAATGAAGAAGCAAGTCTCTGCTGAGTTCAGTGATACCTCAAATAAGACTACCTTAAACGGGTCACCAGTTATGAAAGAGGAATGGCTTAACCATAGGGGGCGGGCCAAACCTTCACCAATCAAAAACAAACTCTCTGCTGAGGTCAATGACACCACACACAAGACTCTACCTTAGATGGGTTAGCATTCATGAAAGGGGGCGTGGCTTAAACACAGGGGGCGGGCAATACTATCACCAATGAAGAAGCAAGTCTCTGCTGAGTTCAATGATACCTCACACAAGGGACTACCTTAAACGGTTCAAATGTTATGAAAGGGGGCGTGACTTAAGCATAGGGGGCGGGCCAAACCATCACCAATAAAGAAGAAAGTCTCTGCTGAGTTCATTGATACCTCAAATAAGACTCTACCTTAAACGGGTCGGCAGTTATGAAAGAGGAATGGCTTAACCATAGGGGGCGGGCCAAACCTTCACCAATCAAAAACAAACTCTCTGCTGAGGTCAATGACACCACACACAAGACTCTACCTTAGATGGGTTAGCATTCATGAAAGGGAGCGTGGCTTAAGCATAGGGGGCGGGCCAAACCATCACCAATAAAGAAGAAAGTCTCTGCTGAGTTCATTGATACCTCAAATAAGACTCTACCTTAAACGGGTCAGCAGTTATGAAAGAAGAATGGCTTAACCATAGGGGGCGGGCCAAATCTTCACCAATAAAGAAGAAAGTCTCTGCTGAGTTCATTGATACCTCAGATAAGACTCTACCTTAAACGGTTCAAATGTTATGAAAGGGGTGTGGCTTAAGCATAGGGGGCGGGCCAAACCATCACCAATAAAGAAGAAAGTCTCTGCTGAGTTCAGTGATACTTCACACAAGGGACTACCTTAAACGGTTCAAATGTTATGAAAGGGGGCGTGGCTTAGGCATAGGGGGCGGGCCAAACTATCACCAATAAAGAAGAAAGTGACTGCTGAGTTCATTGATACGTCGAATAAGACTACCTTAAATGGGTCACCAGTTATGAAAGAGGAATGGCTTAACAATAGGGGGCGGGCCAAACCTTCACCAATAAAAAACAAACCCTCTGCTGAGGTCAATGACACCACACAGAAGACTCTACCTTAGATGGGTTAGCATTCATGAAAGGGGGCGTGGCTTAAACATAGGGGGCGGGAAAAACTATCACCAATGAAGAAGGAAGTCTCTGCTGAGTTCAATGATACCTCACAAAAGGACTACCTTAAACGGTTCAAATGTTATGAAAGGGGGCGTGGCTTAAGCATAGGGTGTGGGCCAAACCATCACCAATAAAGAAGAAAGTCTCTGCTGAGTTCATTGATACCTTAAATAAGACTCTACCTTAAACGGTTCACCGGTTATGAAAGAGGAATGGCTTAACCATAGGGGGCGGGCCAAACCTTCACCAATCAAAAACAAACTCTGCTGAGGTCAATGACACCACACAGAAAACTCTACCTTAGATGGGTTAGCATTCATGAAAGGGGGCGTGGCTTAAACATAGGGAGCGGGCAAAACTATCACCAATGAAGAAGCAAGTCTCTGCTGAGTTCAATGATACCTCACACAAGGGACTACATTAAACGGTTCAAATGTTATGAAAGGGGGCGTGGCTTAAGCATAGGGGGCGGGCCAAACCATCACCAATGAAGAAGAAAGTCTCTGCTGAGTTCATTGATACCTCAAATAAGACTACCTTAAACGGGTCACCGGTTATGAAAGAGGAATGGCTTAACGATATGGGGCGGGCAAAACCTTCACCAATCAAAAACAAACTCTCTGCTGAGGTCAATGACACCACACACAAGATTCTACCTTAGATGGGTTAGCATTCATGAAAGGGGGGTGGCTTAAACATAGGGGGCGGGCAATACTATCACCAATGAAGAAGCAAGTCTCTGCTGAGTTCAATGATACCTCACACAAAGGACTACCTTAAACGGTTCAAATGTTATGAAAGGGGGCGTGGCTTAAGCATAGGGGGCGGGCCAAACCATCACCAATAAAGAAGAAAGTGTCTGCTGAGTTCATTGATACCACAAATAAGACTACCTTAAACGGGTCGGCAGTTATGAAAGAGGAATGGCTTAACAATAGGAGGCGGGCCAAACCTTCACCAATCAAAAACAAACCCTCTGCTGAGGTCAATGACACCACACAGAAGACTCTACCTTAGATGGGTTAGCATTCATGAAAGGGGGCGTGGCTTAAACATAGGGGGCGGGCAAAACTATCACCAATGAAGAAGGAAGTCTCTGCTGAGTTCAATGATACCTCACAAAAGGACTACCTTAAACGGTTCAAATGTTATGAAACGGGGCGTGGCTTAAGCATAGGGTGCGGGCCAAACCATCACCAATAAAGAAGAAAGTCTCTGCTGAGTTCATTGATACCTTAAATAAGACTCTACCTTAAACGGTTCACCGGTTATGAAAGAGGAATGGCTTAACCATAGGGGGCGGGCCAAACCTTCACCAATCAAAAACAAACTCTGCTGAGGTCAATGACACCACACACAAGACTCTACCTTAGATGGGTTAGCATTCATGAAAGGGGGCGCGGCTTAAACATAGGGTGCGGGCCAAACCATCACCAATCAAAAACAAACTCTCTGCTGAGGTCAATGACACCACACACAAGACTCTACCTTAGATGGGTTAGCATTCATGAAAGGGGGCGCGGCTTAAACATAGGGGGCGGAAAAAACTATCACCAATGAAGAAGCAAGTCTCTGCAGAGTTCATTGATACCTCAAATAAGACTACCTTAAACGGGTCACCAGTTATGAAAGAGGAATGGCTTAACCATAGGGGGCGGGCCAAACCTTCACCAATCAAAAACAAACTCTGCTGAGGTCAATGACACCACACACAAGACTCTACCTTAGATGGGTTAGCATTCATGAAAGGGGGCGTGGCTTAAACATAGGGTCGGGCAAAACTATCACCAATGAAGAGGCAAGTCTCTGCTGAGTTCAATGATACCTCACAAAAAGGACTACCTTAAACGGTTCAAATGTTATGAAAGGGGGCGTGGCTTAAGCATAGGGTGCGTGCCAAACCATCACCAATAAAGAAGAAAGTCTCTGCTGATTTTATTGATACCTCAAATAAGACTCTACCTTAAACGGGTCACCAGTTATGAAAGAGGAATGGCTTAACCATAGGGGGCGGTCCAAATCTTCACCAATCAAAAACAAACTCTCTGCTGAGGTTAATGACACCACACACAAGACTCTACCTTAGATGGGTTAGCATTCATGAAAGGGGGCGTGGCTTAAACATAGGGGACGGGCAAAACTATCACCAATGAAGAAGCAAGTCTCTACTGAGTTCAATGATACCTCACACAAAGGACTACCTTAAACGGTTCAAATGTTATGAAAGGGGGCGTGGCTTAAGCATAGGGTGCGAGCCAAACCATCACCAATAAAGAAGAAAGTCTCTGCTGAGTTCATTGATACCTTAAATAAGACTCTACCTTAAACGGTTCACCGGTTATGAAAGAGGAATGGCTTAACCATAGGGGGCGGGCCAAACCTTCACCAATCAAAAATAAACTCTCTGCTGAGGTCAATGACACCACACACAAGAATCTACCTTAGATGGGATAGCATTCATGAAAGGGGGCGTGGCTTAAACATAGGGGGCGGGCAAAACTATCACCAATGAAGAAGGAAGTCTCTGCTGAGTTCAATGATACCTCACACAAGGGACTACCTTAAACGGTTCAAATGTTATGAAAGGTGGCGTGGCTTAAGCATAGGGGGCGGGCCAACAAACTCACACAAGGGACTACCTTAAACGGTTCAAATGTTATGAAAGGGGGCGTGGCTTAAGCATAGTGGGCGGGCCAAACCTTCACCAATCAAAAACAAACTCTCTGCTGAGGTCAATGACACCACACACAAGAATCTGCCTTAGATGGGTTAGCATTCATGAAAGGGGGCGTGGCTTAAACATAGGGGGTAGGTAAAACTATCACCAATGAAAAAGCAAGTCTCTGCTGAGTTCAATGATACCTCTGATAAGACTCTACCATAAATGGGTCACCATTTATGAAAGGCGGCGTGGCTAAGTACAGAGGGGTGGGCCAAACAATCACCAATGAATAAGGAACTGTCTGCTGAGTTCAATGATACCTCACACAAGGGTCTACTTTAACCCTCAGAGCCCTACGGCATCGTCCATGACGAGATACGGCACCTCTGATTAATATTTAGATAATTTGACAACGGTTTAATTTATCCACTTACCGATTTTTGCTGCTAAAAGCTAAGGAGTTAACCATCACTGTGTGTCTTTGGTGTCTTTGTAGCCTTTACAGAAGGTTTTCTATCCAGCCTGGAAGTTGTGCCTCTTTTCGGAGTTGTTCAGCAATAAATCCAAACGCTTACATCCAAGATTTATCCGCTTGATGTCCATAATTTATCAATTTTCCGTCATTGTTGCCACTAGCTCGATGCTAGCTGCCATTTTGGATATCCCATAATGCTTTGCAAGATTGTCTTGATGTCTTTCAACCAATGGGAAGGCAGGAGTGATCCATCTTGTCCTCTTCATACAAAGATTGTATGAAGAGGACAAGATGGATCACTCCAGCGAATCCGAGCGAGAACAAAGGCTAAATAGTGTAAAGATAGATCACTGCATCTATTACCGTTTTGAAGAGAAGATTGTTTTGAGATGTGGCATACATTTAGGCCTTTTTTGAAGAAATGTAAATAGTTTGTCCTTTTACATGAGTTATAATGTTCATTATGTTTATTTTTGCACTGCATGACTCCAAATATATAGGAATAAGAACTATAAGAAATATAAGAACTGTTTTAGAACATTGCTGTGTGTGTGATTTCAATAAATATGACATTATTATTTGATTATTGGCATGAGTGAATGTCATGAGGGCAAAAGCGTCCAGATTTTTTTTTTTAAAAATGTATATATTTAGTCAACTGTATGAGTTATAATGTTTATTTCTTCACAGTGTGACTCCTAATACATATGGGAACTGATTTAGACAGGAATTTGGCTTCACTTTTATTGATATGTGTGTGATATAAATATATATATTTATATATTATATATAAAACGGAACATGAATCTCACAGATACAGTATACTGTATCTGTGAGATTCATGTTCCGTTTTATTTATTTGTCTTTAAGGTCATACAACCTTTTTTACATTCAAGTGACCTCACTGCAGCACAAATATTCTAATAGCCCAGTTTTTCCTGAAAAAAAATGATGTTCAGAAATTGACTGTAGACAACAGAGTTGATGTTGTACAAGCTTTTTTAGAAAATAAAACCAGACGGACAATGAACTGTAAAAATGGCCTTTAAGGATCTGAGCGTTAAACGGTTAAAATGTTATGTAAGAGGCATGGCTTAAACATAGGGGGCTAGCCAAACCTTCACCAATCAAAAATAAACTCTCTGCTGAGGTCAATGACACCACACACAAGAATCTACCTTAGATGGGATAGCATTCATGAAAGGGGGCGTGGCTTAAACATAGGGGGCGGGCAAAACTATCACCAATGAAGAAGGAAGTCTCTGCTGAGTTCAATGATACCTCACACAAGGGACTACCTTAAACGGTTCAAATGTTATGAAAGGTGGCGTGGCTTAAGCATAGGGGGCGGGCCAACAAACTCACACAAGGGACTACCTTAAACGGTTCAAATGTTATGAAAGGGGGCATGGCTTAAGCATAGTGGGCGGGCCAAACCTTCACCAATCAAAAACAAACTCTCTGCTGAGGTCAATGACACCACACACAAGAATCTGCCTTAGATGGGTTAGCATTCATGAAAGGGGGCGTGGCTTAAACATAGGGGGCAGGTAAAACTATCACCAATGAAAAAGCAAGTCTCTGCTGAGTTCAATGATACCTCTGATAAGACTCTACCATAAATGGGTCACCATTTATGAAAGGCGGCGTGGCTAAGTACAGAGGGGTGGGCCAAACAATCACCAATGAATAAGGAACTGTCTGCTGAGTTCAATGATACCTCACACAAGGGTCTACCTTAACCCTCAGAGCCCTACGGCATCGTCCATGACGAGATACGGCACCTCTGATTAATATTGAGATAATTTGACAACGGTTTAATTTATCCACTTACCGATTTTTGCTGCTAAAAGCTAAGGAGTTAACCATCACTGTGTGTCTTTGGTGTCTTTGTAGCCTTTACAGAAGGTTTTCTATCCAGCCTGGAAGTTGTGCCTCTTTTCGGAGTTGTTCAGCAATAAATCCAAACGCTTACATCCAAGATTTATCCACTTGATGTCCATAATTTATCAATTTTCCGTCATTTTTGCCACTAGCTCGATGCTAGCTGCCATTTTGGATATCCCATAATGCTTTGCAAGATTGTCTTGATGTCTTTCAACCAATGGGAAGGCAGGAGTGATCCATCTTGTCCTCTTCATACAAAGATTGTATGAAGAGGACAAGATGGATCACTCCAGCGAATCCGAGCGAGAACAAAGGCTAAAGAGTGTAAAGATAGATCACTGCATCTATTACCGTTTTAAAGAGAAGATTGTTTTGAGATGTGGCATACATTTAGGCCTTTTTTGAAGAAATGTAAATAGTTTGTCCTTTTACATGAGTTATAATGTTCATTATGTTTATTTTTGCACTGCATGACTCCAAATATATAGGAATAAGAACTATAAGAAATATAAGAACTGTTTTAGAACATTGCTGTGTGTGTGATTTCAATAAATATGACATTATTATTTGATTATTGGCATGAGTGAATGTCATGAGGGCAAAAGCGTCCAGATTTTTTTTTAAAAAAATGTATATATTTAGTCAACTGTATGAGTTATAATGTTTATTTCTTCACAGTGTGACTCCTAATACATATGGGAACTGATTTAGACAGGAATTTGGCTTCACTTTTATTGATATGTGTGTGATATAAATATATATATTTATATATTATATATAAAACGGAACATGAATCTCACAGATACAGTATACTGTATCTGTGAGATTCATGTTCCGTTTTATTTATTTGTCTTTAAGGTCATACAACCTTTTTTACATTCAAGTGACCTCACTGCAGCACAAATATTCTAATAGCCCAGTTTTTCCTGAAAAAAAAATGATGTTCAGAAATTGACTGTAGACAACAGAGTTGATGTTTTACAAGCTTTTTTAGAAAATAAAACCAGACGGACAATGAACTGTAAAAATGGCCTTTAGGGATCTGAGCGTTAAACGGTTAAAATGTTATGTAAGAGGCATGGCTTAACCATAGGGGGCTAGCCAAACCTTCACCAATCAAAAATAAACTCTCTGCTGAGGTCAATGACACCACACACAAGAATCTACCTTAGATGGGATAGCATTCATGAAAGGGGGCGTGGCTTAAACATAGGGGGCGGGCAAAACTATCACCAATGAAGAAGGAAGTCTCTGCTGAGTTCAATGATACCTCACACAAGGGACTACCTTAAACGGTTCAAATGTTATGAAAGGTGGCGTGGCTTAAGCATAGTGGGCGGGCCAAACCTTCACCAATCAAAAACAAACTCTCTGCTGAGGTCAATGACACCACACACAAGAATCTGCCTTAGATGGGTTAGCATTCATGAAAGGGGGCGTGGCTTAAACATAGGGGGCAGGTAAAACTATCACCAATGAAAAAGCAAGTCTCTGCTGAGTTCAATGATACCTCTGATAAGACTCTACCATAAATGGGTCACCATTTATGAAAGGCGGCGTGGCTAAGTACAGAGGGGTGGGCTAAACAATCACCAATGAATAAGGAACTGTCTGCTGAGTTCAATGATACCTCACACAAGGGTCTACCTTAACCCTCAGAGCCCTACGGCATCGTCCATGACGAGATACGGCACCTCTGATTAATATTTAGATAATTTGACAACGGTTTAATTTATCCACTTACCGATTTTTGCTGCTAAAAGCTAAGGAGTTAACCATCACTGTGTGTCTTTGGTGTCTTTGTAGCCTTTACAGAAGGTTTTCTATCCAGCCTGGAAGTTGTGCCTCTTTTCGGAGTTGTTCAGCAATAAATCCAAACGCTTACATCCAAGATTTATCCACTTGATGTCCATAATTTATCAATTTTCCGTCATTTTTGCCACTAGCTCGATGCTAGCTGCCATTTTGGATATCCCATAATGCTTTGCAAGATTGTCTTGATGTCTTTCAACCAATGGGAAGGCAGGAGTGATCCATCTTGTCCTCTTCATACAAAGATTGTATGAAGAGGACAAGATGGATCACTCCAGCGAATCCGAGCGAGAACAAAGGCTAAAGAGTGTAAAGATAGATCACTGCATCTATTACCGTTTTAAAGAGAAGATTGTTTTGAGATGTGGCATACATTTAGGCCTTTTTTGAAGAAATGTAAATAGTTTGTCCTTTTACATGAGTTATAATGTTCATTATGTTTATTTTTGCACTGCATGACTCCAAATATATAGGAATAAGAACTATAAGAAATATAAGGACTGTTTTAGAACATTGCTGTGTGTGTGATTTCAATAAATATGACATTATTATTTGATTATTGGCATGAGTGAATGTCATGAGGGCCAAAGCGTCCGGAATTTTTTTTTTTTTTTTAAATTGTATATATTTAGTCAACTGTATGAGTTATAATGTTTATTTCTTCACAGTGTGACTCCTAATACATATGGGAACTGATTTAGACAGGAAATTGGCTTCACTTTTATTGATATGTGTGTGATATCAATATATACTGTATCTGTGAGATTCATGTTCCGTTTTATTTATTTGTCTTTAAGGTCATACAACCTTTTTTTACATTCAAGTGACCTCACTGCAGCACAAATATTCTAATAGCCCAGTTTTTCCTGAAAAAAATGATGTTCAGAAATTGACTGTAGACAACAGAGTTGATGTTTTACAAGCTTTTTTAGAAAATAAAACCAGACGGACAATGAACTGTAAAAATGGCCTTTAGGGATCTGAGCGTTAAACGGTTAAAATGTTATGTAAGAGGCATGGCTTAACCATAGGGGGCGGGCCAACAAACTCACACAAGGGACTACCTTAAACGGTTCAAATGTTATGAAAGGGGGCGTGGCTTAAGCATAGTGGGCGGGCCAAACCTTCACCAATCAAAAACAAACTCTCTGCTGAGGTCAATGACACCACACACAAGACTCTACCTTAGATGGGTTAGCATTCATGAAAGGGGGCGCGGCTTAAACATAGGGTGCGGGCCAAACCTTCACCAATCAAAAACAAACTCTCTGCTGAGGTCAATGACACCACACACAAGACTCTACCTTAGATGTGTTAGCCTTCATGAAAGGGGGCGCGGCTTAAACATAGGGGGCGGAAAAAACTATCACCAATGAAGAAGCAAGTCTCTGCTGAGTTCAGTGATACCTCAAATAAGACTACCTTAAACGGGTCACCAGTTATGAAAGAGGAATGGCTTAACCATAGGGGGCGGGCCAAACCTTCACCAATCAAAAACAAACTCTCTGCTGAGGTCAATGACACCACACACAAGACTCTACCTTAGATGGGTTAGCATTCATGAAAGGGGGCGTGGCTTAAACACAGGGGGCGGGCAATACTATCACCAATGAAGAAGCAAGTCTCTGCTGAGTTCAATGATACCTCACACAAGGGACTACCTTAAACGGTTCAAATGTTATGAAAGGGGGCGTGACTTAAGCATAGGGGGCGGGCCAAACCATCACCAATAAAGAAGAAAGTCTCTGCTGAGTTCATTGATACCTCAAATAAGACTCTACCTTAAACGGGTAACCGGTTATGAAAGAGGAATGGCTTAACGATAGGGGGCGGGCAAAACCTTCACCAATCAAAAACAAACTCTCTGCTGAGGTAAATGACACCACACACAAGATTCTACCTTAGATGGGTTAGCATTCATGAAAGGGGGGTGGCTTAAACATAGGGGGCGGCAATACTATCACTAATGAAGAAGCAAGTCTCTGCTGAGTTCAATGATACCTCACACAAAGGACTACCTTAAACGGTTCAAATGTTATGAAAGGGGGCGTGGCTTAAGCATAGGGGGCGGGCCAAACCATCACCAATAAAGAAGAAAGTGTCTGCTGAGTTCATTGATACCACAAATAAGACTCTACCTTAAACGGGTCGGCAGTTATGAAAGAGGAATGGCTTAACCATAGGGGGCGGGCCAAACCTTCACCAATCAAAAACAAACTCTCTGCTGAGGTCAATGACACCACACACAAGATTCTACCTTAGATGGGTTAGCATTCATGAAAGGGGGCGTGGCTTAAACATAGGGGGCGGGCAAAACTATCACCAATGAAGAAGCAAGTCTCTGCTGAGTTCAATGATACCTCACACAAAGGACTACCTTAAACGGTTCAAATGTTATGAAAGGGGGCATGGCTTAAGCATAGGGGGCGGGCCAAACCATCACCAATAAAGAAGAAAGTCTCTGCTGAGTTCATTGATACCTCAAATAAGACTCTACCTTAAACGGGTCACCAGTTATGAAAAAGGAATGGCTTAACCATAGAGGGCGGGCCAAACCTTCACCAATCAAAAACAAACTCTCTGCTGAGGTCAATGACACCACACACAAGACTCTACCTTAGATGGGTTAGCATTCATGAAAGGGAGCGTGGCTTAAGCATAGGGGGCGGGCCAAACCATCACCAATAAAGAAGAAAGTCTCTGCTGAGTTCATTGATACCTCAAATAAGACTCTACCTTAAACGGGTCAGCAGTTATGAAAGAAGAATGGCTTAACCATAGGGGACGGGCCAAATCTTCACCAATAAAGAAGAAAGTCTCTGCTGAGTTCATTGATACCTCAAATAAGACTCTACCTAAAACGGGTCAGCAGTTATGAAAGAAGAATGGCTTAACCATAGGGGGCGGGCCAAACCATCACCAATAAAGAAGAAAGTCTCTGCTGAGTTCAGTGATACTTCACACAAGGGACTACCTTAAACGGTTCAAATGTTATGAAAGGGGGCGTGGCTTAGGCATAGGGGGCGGGCCAAACTATCACCAATAAAGAAGAAAGTGACTGCTGAGTTCATTGATACGTCGAATAAGACTACCTTAAATGGGTCACCAGTTATGAAAGAGGAATGGCTTAACAATAGGGGGCGGGCCAAACCTTCACCAATCAAAAACAAACCCTCTGCTGAGGTCAATGACACCACACAGAAGACTCTACCTTAGATGGGTTAGCATTCATGAAAGGGGGCGTGGCTTAAACATAGGGGGCGGGAAAAACTATCACCAATGAAGAAGGAAGTCTCTGCTGAGTTCAATGATACCTCACAAAAGGACTACCTTAAACGGTTCAAATGTTATGAAAGGGGGCGTGGCTTAAGCATAGGGTGTGGGCCAAACCATCACCAATAAAGAAGAAAGTCTCTGCTGAGTTCATTGATACCTTAAATAAGACTCTACCTTAAACGGTTCACCGGTTATGAAAGAGGAATGGCTTAACCATAGGGGGCGGGCCAAACCTTCACCAATCAAAAACAAACTCTGCTGAGGTCAATGACACCACACAGAAAACTCTACCTTAGATGGGTTAGCATTCATGAAAGGGGGCGTGGCTTAAACATAGGGAGCGGGCAAAACTATCACCAATGAAGAAGCAAGTCTCTGCTGAGTTCAATGATACCTCACACAAGGGACTACATTAAACGGTTCAAATGTTATGAAAGGGGACGTGGCTTAAGCATAGGGGGCGGGCCAAACCATCACCAATGAAGAAGAAAGTCTCTGCTGAGTTCATTGTTACCTCAAATAAGACTCTAAGTTAAACGGGTCACCAGTTATGAAAGAGGAATGGCTTAACCATATGGGGCGGGCCAAACCTTCACCAATCAAAAACAAACTCTCTGCTGAGGTCAATGACACCACACACAAGAATCTGCCTTAGATGGGTTAGCATTCATGAAAGGGGGCGTGGCTTAAACATAGGGGGCAGGTAAAACTATCACCAATGAAAAAGCAAGTCTCTGCTGAGTTCAATGATACCTCTGATAAGACTCTACCATAAATGGGTCACCATTTATGAAAGGCGGCGTGGCTAAGTACAGAGGGGTGGGCTAAACAATCACCAATGAATAAGGAACTGTCTGCTGAGTTCAATGATACCTCACACAAGGGTCTACCTTAACCCTCAGAGCCCTACGGCATCGTCCATGACGAGATACGGCACATCTGATTAATATTTAGATAATTTGACAACGGTTTAATTTATCCACTTACCGATTTTTGCTGCTAAAAGCTAAGGAGTTAACCATCACTGTGTGTCTTTGGTGTCTTTGTAGCCTTTACAGAAGGTTTTCTATCCAGCCTGGAAGTTGTGCCTCTTTTCGGAGTTGTTCAGCAATAAATCCAAACGCTTACATCCAAGATTTATCCACTTGATGTCCATAATTTATCAATTTTCCGTCATTTTTGCCACTAGCTCGATGCTAGCTGCCATTTTGGATATCCCATAATGCTTTGCAAGATTGTCTTGATGTCTTTCAACCAATGGGAAGGCAGGAGTGATCCATCTTGTCCTCTTCATACAAAGATTGTATGAAGAGGACAAGATGGATCACTCCAGCGAATCCGAGCGAGAACAAAGGCTAAAGAGTGTAAAGATAGATCACTGCATCTATTACCGTTTTAAAGAGAAGATTGTTTTGAGATGTGGCATACATTTAGGCCTTTTTTGAAGAAATGTAAATAGTTTGTCCTTTTACATGAGTTATAATGTTCATTATGTTTATTTTTGCACTGCATGACTCCAAATATATAGGAATAAGAACTATAAGAAATATAAGGACTGTTTTAGAACATTGCTGTGTGTGATTTCAATAAATATGACATTATTATTTGATTATTGGCATGAGTGAATGTCATGAGGGCCAAAGCGTCCGGAATTTTTTTTTTTTTTAAATTGTATATATTTAGTCAACTGTATGAGTTATAATGTTTATTTCTTCACAGTGTGACTCCTAATACATATGGGAACTGATTTAGACAGGAATTTGGCTTCACTTTTATTGATATGTGTGTGATATCAATATATACTGTATCTGTGAGATTCATGTTCCGTTTTATTTATTTGTCTTTAAGGTCATACAACCTTTTTTTTTACATTCAAGTGACCTCACTGCAGCACAAATATTCTAATAGCCCAGTTTTTCCTGAAAAAAATGATGTTCAGAAATTGACTGTAGACAACAGAGTTGATGTTTTACAAGCTTTTTTAGAAAATAAAACCAGACGGACAATGAACTGTAAAAATGGCCTTTAGGGATCTGAGCGTTAAACGGTTAAAATGTTATGTAAGAGGCATGGCTTAACCATAGGGGGCGGGCCAACAAACTCACACAAGGGACTACCTTAAACGGTTCAAATGTTATGAAAGGGGGCGCGGCTTAAACATAGGGTGCGGGCCAAACCTTCACCAATCAAAAACAAACTCTCTGCTGAGGTCAATGACACCACACACAAGACTCTACCTTAGATGTGTTAGCCTTCATGAAAGGGGGCGCGGCTTAAACATAGGGGGCGGAAAAAACTATCACCAATGAAGAAGCAAGTCTCTGCTGAGTTCAGTGATACCTCAAATAAGACTACCTTAAACGGGTCACCAGTTATGAAAGAGGAATGGCTTAACCATAGGGGGCGGGCCAAACCTTCACCAATCAAAAACAAACTCTCTGCTGAGGTCAATGACACCACACACAAGACTCTACCTTAGATGGGTTAGCATTCATGAAAGGGGGCGTGGCTTAAACACAGGGGGCGGGTAATACTATCACCAATGAAGAAGCAAGTCTCTGCTGAGTTCAATGATACCTCACACACGGGACTACCTTAAACGGTTCAAATGTTATGAAAGGGGGCGTGACTTAAGCATAGGGGGCGGGCCAAACCATCACCAATAAAGAAGAAAGTGTCTGCTGAGTTCATTGATACCACAAATAAGACTCTACCTTAAACGGGTAGGCAGTTATGAAAGAGGAATGGCTTAACCATAGGGGGCGGGCCAAACCTTCACCAATCAAAAACAAACTCTCTGCTGAGGTCAATGACACCACACACAAGATTCTACCTTAGATGGGTTAGCATTCATGAAAGGGGGCGTGGCTTAAACATAGGGGGCGGGCAAAACTATCACCAATGAAGAAGCAAGTCTCTGCTGAGTTCAATGATACCTCACACAAAGGACTACCTTAAACGGTTCAAATGTTATGAAAGGGGGCATGGCTTAAGCATAGGGGGCGGGCCAAACCATCACCAATAAAGAAGAAAGTGTCTGCTGAGTTCATTGATACCACAAATAAGACTCTACCTTAAACGGGTCGGCAGTTATGAAAGAGGAATGGCTTAACCATAGGGGGCGGGCCAAACCTTCACCAATCAAAAACAAACTCTCTGCTGAGGTCAATGACACCACACACAAGATTCTACCTTAGATGGGTTAGCATTCATGAAAGGGGGCGTGGCTTAAACATAGGGGGCGGGCAAAACTATCACCAATGAAGAAGCAAGTCTCTGCTGAGTTCAATGATACCTCACACAAAGGACTACCTTAAACGGTTCAAATGTTATGAAAGGGGGCATGGCTTAAGCATAGGGGGCGGGCCAAACCATCACCAATAAAGAAGAAAGTCTCTGCTGAGTTCATTGATACCTCAAATAAGACTCTACCTTAAACGGGTCACCAGTTATGAAAAAGGAATGGCTTAACCATAGAGGGCGGGCCAAACCTTCACCAATCAAAAACAAACTCTCTGCTGAGGTCAATGACACCACACACAAGACTCTACCTTAGATGGGTTAGCATTCATGAAAGGGAGCGTGGCTTAAGCATAGGGGGCGGGCCAAACCATCACCAATAAAGAAGAAAGTCTCTGCTGAGTTCATTGATACCTCAAATAAGACTCTACCTTAAACGGGTCAGCAGTTATGAAAGAAGAATGGCTTAACCATAGGGGACGGGCCAAATCTTCACCAATAAAGAAGAAAGTCTCTGCTGAGTTCATTGATACCTCAAATAAGACTCTACCTAAAACGGTTCAAATGTTATGAAAGGGGGCGTGGCTTAGGCATAGGGGGCGGGCCAAACTATCACCAATAAAGAAGAAAGTGACTGCTGAGTTCATTGATACGTCGAATAAGACTCTACCTTAAATGGGTCACCAGTTATGAAAGAGGAATGGCTTAACAATAGTAGGCGGGCCAAACCTTCACCAATCAAAAACAAACCCTCTGCTGAGGTCAATGACACCACACAGAAGACTCTACCTTAGATGGGTTAGCATTCATGAAAGGGGGCGTGGCTTAAACATAGGGGGCGGGCAAAACTATCACCAATGAAGAAGGAAGTCTCTGCTGAGTTCAATGATACCTCACAAAAGGACTACCTTAAACGGTTCAAATGTTATGAAAGGGGGCGTGGCTTAAGCATAGGGTGTGGGCCAAACCATCACCAATAAAGAAGAAAGTCTCTGCTGAGTTCATTGATACCTTAAATAAGAATCTACCTTAAACGGTTCACCGGTTATGAAAGAGGAATGGCTTAACCATAGGGGGCGGGCCAAACCTTCACCAATAAAAAACAAACTCTGCTGAGGTCAATGACACCACACAGAAAACTCTACCTTAGATGGGTTAGCATTCATGAAAGGGGGCGTGGCTTAAACATAGGGAGCGGGCAAAACTATCACCAATGAAGAAGCAAGTCTCTGCTGAGTTCAATGATACCTCACACAAGGGACTACATTAAACGATTCAAATGTTATGAAAGGGGGCGTGGCTTAAACATAGGGAGCGGGCAAAACTATCACCAATGAAGAAGCAAGTCTCTGCTGAGTTCAATGATACCTCACACAAGGGACTACCTTAAACGGTTCAAATGTTATGAAAGGGGGCATGGCTTAAGCATAGGGGGCGGGCCAAACCATCACCAATAAAGAAGAAAGTCTCTGCTGAGTTCATTGATACCTCAAATAAGAATCTACCTTAAACGGTTCACCGGTTATGAAAGAGGAATGGCTTAACAATAGGGGGCGGGCCAAACCTTCACCAATAAAAAACAAACTCTGCTGAGGTCAATGACACCACACAGAAAACTCTACCTTAGATGGGTTAGCATTCATGAAAGGGGGCGTGGCTTAAACATAGGGAGCGGGCAAAACTATCACCAATGAAGAAGCAAGTCTCTGCTGAGTTCAATGATACCTCACACAAGGGACTACATTAAACGGTTCAAATGTTATGAAAGGGGGCGTGGCTTAAGCATAGGGGGCGGGCCAAACCATCACCAATAAAGAAGAAAGTCTCTGCTGAGTTCATTGTTACCTCAAATAAGACTAAGTTAAACGGGTCACCAGTTATGAAAGAGGAATGGCTTAACCATATGGGGCGGGCCAAACCTTCACCAATCAAAAACAAACTCTCTGCTGAGGTCAATGACACCACACACAAGACTCTACCTTAGATGGGTTAGCATTCATGAAAGGGGGCGCGGCTTAAACATAGGGTGCGGGCCAAACCTTCACCAATCAAAAACAAACTCTCTGCTGAGGTCAATGACACCACACACAAGACTCTACCTTAGATGTGTTAGCATTCATGAAAGGGGGCGCGGCTTAAACATAGGGGGCGGGAAAAACTATCACCAATGAAGAAGCAAGTCTCTGCTGAGTTCAGTGATACCTCAAATAAGACTACCTTAAATGGGTCACCAGTTATGAAAGAGGAATGGCTTAACCATAGGGGGCGGGCCAAACCTTCACCAATCAAAAACAAACTCTCTGCTGAGGTCAATGACACCACACACAAGACTCTACCTTAGATGGGTTAGCATTCATGAAAGGGGGCGTGGCTTAAACACAGGGGGCGGGTAATACTATCACCAATGAAGAAGCAAGTCTCTGCTGAGTTCAATGATACCTCACACACGGGACTACCTTAAACGGTTCAAATGTTATGAAAGGGGGCGTGACTTAAGCATAGGGGGCGGGCCAAACCATCACCAATAAAGAAGAAAGTCTCTGCTGAGTTCATTGATACCTCAAATAAGACTCTACCTTAAACGGGTAACCGGTTATGAAAGAGGAATGGCTTAACGATAGGGGGCGGGCAAAACCTTCACCAATCAAAAACAAACTCTCTGCTGAGGTAAATGACACCACACACAAGATTCTACCTTAGATGGGTTAGCATTCATGAAAGGGGGGTGGCTTAAACATAGGGGGCGGGCAATACTATCACCAATGAAGAAGCAAGTCTCTGCTGAGTTCAATGATACCTCACACAAAGGACTACCTTAAACGGTTCAAATGTTATGAAAGGGGGCGTGGCTTAAGCATAGGGGGCGGGCCAAACCATCACCAATAAAGAAGAAAGTGTCTGCTGAGTTCATTGATACCACAAATAAGACTCTACCTTAAACGGGTCGGCAGTTATGAAAGAGGAATGGCTTAACCATAGGGGGCGGGCCAAACCTTCACCAATCAAAAACAAACTCTCTGCTGAGGTCAATGACACCACACACAAGATTCTACCTTAGATGGGTTAGCATTCATGAAAGGGGGCGTGGCTTAAACATAGGGGGCGGGCAAAACTATCACCAATGAAGAAGCAAGTCTCTGCTGAGTTCAATGATACCTCACACAAAGGACTACCTTAAACGGTTCAAATGTTATGAAAGGGGGCATGGCTTAAGCATAGGGGGCGGGCCAAACCATCACCAATAAAGAAGAAAGTCTCTGCTGAGTTCATTGATACCTCAAATAAGACTACCTTAAACGGGTCAGCAGTTATGAAAGAAGAATGGCTTAACCATAGGGGGCGGGACAAATCTTCACCAATAAAGAAGAAAGTCTCTGCTGAGTTCATTGATACCTCAAATAAAACTCTACCTTAAACGGTTCAAATGTTATGAAAGGGGGCGTGGCTTAAGCATAGGGGGCGGGCCAAACCATCACCAATAAAGAAGAAAGTCTCTGCTGAGTTCATTGATACCTCAAATAAGACTCTACCTTAAACGGGTCACCAGTTATGAAAAAGGAATGGCTTAACCATAGAGGGCGGGCCAAACCTTCACCAATCAAAAACAAACTCTCTGCTGAGGTCAATGACACCACACACAAGACTCTACCTTAGATGGGTTAGCATTCATGAAAGGGAGCGTGGCTTAAGCATAGGGGGCGGGCCAAACCATCACCAATAAAGAAGGAAGTCTCTGCTGAGTTCATTGATACCTCAAATAAGACTCTACCTTAAACGGGTCAGCAGTTATGAAAGAAGAATGGCTTAACCATAGGGGACGGGCCAAATCTTCACCAATAAAGAAGAAAGTCTCTGCTGAGTTCATTGATACCTCAAATAAGACTCTACCTAAAACGGTTCAAATGTTATGAAAGGGGGCGTGGCTTAGGCATAGGGGGCGGGCCAAACTATCACCAATAAAGAAGGAAGTGACTGCTGAGTTCATTGATACGTCGAATAAGACTCTACCTTAAATGGGTCACCAGTTATGAAAGAGGAATGGCTTAACAATAGTAGGCGGGCCAAACCTTCACCAATCAAAAACAAACCCTCTGCTGAGGTCAATGACACCACACAGAAGACTCTACCTTAGATGGGTTAGCATTCATGAAAGGGGGCGTGGCTTAAACATAGGGGGCGGGCAAAACTATCACCAATGAAGAAGGAAGTCTCTGCTGAGTTCAATGATACCTCACAAAAGGACTACCTTAAACGGTTCAAATGTTATGAAAGGGGGCGTGGCTTAAGCATAGGGTGTGGGCCAAACCATCACCAATAAAGAAGAAAGTCTCTGCTGAGTTCATTGATACCTTAAATAAGAATCTACCTTAAACGGTTCACCGGTTATGAAAGAGGAATGGCTTAACCATAGGGGGCGGGCCAAACCTTCACCAATAAAAAACAAACTCTGCTGAGGTCAATGACACCACACAGAAAACTCTACCTTAGATGGGTTAGCATTCATGAAAGGGGGCGTGGCTTAAACATAGGGAGCGGGCAAAACTATCACCAATGAAGAAGCAAGTCTCTGCTGAGTTCAATGATACCTGACACAAGGGACTACATTAAACGGTTCAAATGTTATGAAAGGGGGCGTGGCTTAAACATAGGGAGCGGGCAAAACTATCACCAATGAAGAAGCAAGTCTCTGCTGAGTTCAATGATACCTCTCACAAGGGACTACATTAAACGGTTCAAATGTTATGAAAGGGGGCGTGGCTTAAGCATAGGGGGCGGGCCAAACCATCACCAATAAAGAAGAAAGTCTCTGCTGAGTTCATTGTTACCTCAAATAAGACTCTAAGTTAAACGGGTCACCAGTTATGAAAGAGGAATGGCTTAACCATATGGGGCGGGCCAAACCTTCACCAATCAAAAACAAACTCTCTGCTGAGGTCAATGACACCACACACAAGACTCTACCTTAGATGGGTTAGCATTCATGAAAGGGGGCGCGGCTTAAACATAGGGTGCGGGCCAAACCTTCACCAATCAAAAACAAACTCTCTGCTGAGGTCAATGACACCACACACAAGACTCTACCTTAGATGTGTTAGCATTCATGAAAGGGGGCGCGGCTTAAACATAGGGGGCGGAAAAAACTATCACCAATGAAGAAGCAAGTCTCTGCTGAGTTCAGTGATACCTCAAATAAGACTACCTTAAACGAGTCACCAGTTATGAAAGAGGAATGGCTTAACCATAGGGGGCGGGCCAAACCTTCACCAATCAAAAACAAACTCTCTGCTGAGGTCAATGACACCACACACAAGACTCTACCTTAGATGGGTTAGCATTCATGAAAGGGGGCGTGGCTTAAACACAGGGGGCGGGCAATACTATCACCAATGAAGAAGCAAGTCTCCGCTGAGTTCAATGATACCTCACACAAGGGACTACCTTAAACGGTTCAAATGTTATGAAAGGGGGCGTGACTTAAGCATAGGGGGCGGGCCAAACCATCACCAATAAAGAAGAAAGTCTCTGCTGAGTTCATTGATACCTCAAATAAGACTCTACCTTAAACGGGTCACCGGTTATGAAAGAGGAATGGCTTAACGATAGGGGGCGGGCAAAACCTTCACCAATCAAAAACAAACTCTCTGCTGAGGTCAATGACACCACACACAAGATTCTACCTTAGATGGGTTAGCATTCATGAAAGGGGGGTGGCTTAAACATAGGGGGCGGGCAATACTATCACCAATGAAGAAGCAAGTCTCTGCTGAGATCAATGATACCTCACACAAAGGACTACCTTAAACGGTTCAAATGTTATGAAAGGGGGCGTGGCTTAAGCATAGGGGGCGGGCCAAACCATCACCAATAAAGAAGAAAGTGTCTGCTGAGTTCATTGATACCACAAATAAGACTCTACCTTAAACGGGTCCGCAGTTATGAAAGAGGAATGGCTTAACCATAGGGGGCGGGCCAAACCTTCACCAATCAAAAACAAACTCTCTGCTGAGGTCAATGACACCACACACAAGATTCTACCTTAGATGGGTTAGCATTCATGAAAGGGGGCGTGGCTTAAACATAGGGGGTGGGCAAAACTATCACCAATGAAGAAGCAAGTCTCTGCTGAGTTCAATGATACCTCACACAAAGGACTACCTTAAACGGTTCAAATGTTATGAAAGGGGGCATGGCTTAAGCATAGGGGGCGGGCCAAACCATCACCAATAAAGAAGAAAGTCTCTGCTGAGTTCATTGATACCTCAAATAAGACTCTACCTTAAACGGGTCAGCAGTTATGAAAGAAGAATGGCTTAACCATAGGGGGCGGGACAAATCTTCACCAATAAAGAAGAAAGTCTCTGCTGAGTTCATTGATACCTCAAATAAAACTCTACCTTAAACGGTTCAAATGTTATGAAAGGGGGCGTGGCTTAAGCATAGGGGGCGGGCCAAACCATCACCAATAAAGAAGAAAGTCTCTGCTGAGTTCAGTGATACTTCACACGAGGGACTACCTTAAACGGTTCAAATGTTATGAAAGGGGGCGTGGCTTAGGCATAGGGGGCGGGCCAAACTATCACCAATAAAGAAAAAAGTGACTGCTGAGTTCATCGATACGTCGAATAAGACTCTACCTTAAATGGGTCACCAGTTATGAAAGAGGAATGGCTTAACAATAGGAGGCGGGCCAAACCTTCACCAATCAAAAACAAACCCTCTGCTGAGGTCAATGACACCACACAGAAGACTCTACCTTAGATGGGTTAGCATTCATGAAAGGGGGCGTGGCTTAAACATAGGGGGCGGGTAAAACTATCACCAATGAAGAAGGAAGTCTCTGCTGAGTTCAATGATACCTCACAAAAGGACTACCTTAAACGGTTCAAATGTTATGAAAGGGGGCGTGGCTTAAGCATAGGGTGCGGGCCAAACCATCACCAATAAAGAAGAAAGTCTCTGCTGAGTTCATTGATACCTTAAATAAGACTCTACCTTAAATGGTTCACCGGTTATGAAAGAGGAATGGCTTAACCATAGGGGGCGGGCCAAATCTTCACCAATCAAAAACAAACTCTCTGCTGAGGTCAATGACACCACACACAAGACTCTACCTTAGATGGGTTAGCATTCATGAAAGGGGGCTTGGCTTAAACACAGGGGGCGGGCAATACTATCACCAATGAAGAAGCAAGTCTCTGCTGAGTTCAATGATACCTCACACAAGGGACTACCTTAAACGGTTCAAATGGTATGAAAGGGGGCGTGACTTAAGCATAGGGGGCGGGCCAAACCATCACCAATAAAGAAGAAAGTCTCTGCTGAGTTCATTGATACCTCAAATAAGACTACCTTAAACGGGTCACCAGTTATGAAAAAGGAATGGCTTAACCATAGAGGGCGGGCCAAACCTTCACCAATCAAAAACAAACTCTCTGCTGAGGTCAACGACACCACACACAAGACTCTACCTTAGATGGGTTAGCATTCATGAAAGGGAGCGTGGCTTAAGCATAGGGGGCGGGCCAAACCATCACCAATAAAGAAGAAAATCTCTGCTGAGTTCATTGATACCTCAAATAAGACTCTACCTTAAACGGGTCAGCAGTTATGAAAGAAGAATGGCTTAACCATAGGGGACGGGCCAAATCTTCACCAATAAAGAAGAAAGTCTCTGCTGAGTTCATTGATACCTCAAATAAGACTCTACCTAAAACGGTTCAAATGTTATGAAAGGGGGCGTGGCTTAGGCATAGGGGGCGGGCCAAACTATCACCAATAAAGAAGAAAGTGACTGCTGAGTTCATTGATACGTCGAATAAGACTCTACCTTAAACGGGTCGGCAGTTATGAAAGAGGAATGGCTTAACCATAGGGGGCGGGCCAAACCTTCACCAATCAAAAACAAACTCTCTGCTGAGGTCAATGACACCACACACAAGATTCTACCTTAGATGGGTTAGCATTCATGAAAGGGGGCGTGGCTTAAACATAGGGGGTGGGCAAAACTATCACCAATGAAGAAGCAAGTCTCTGCTGAGTTCAATGATACCTCACACAAAGGACTACCTTAAACGGTTCAAATGTTATGAAAGGGGGCATGGCTTAAGCATAGGGGGCGGGCCAAACCATCACCAATGAAGAAGCAAGTCTCTGCTGAGTTCAGTGATACCTCAAATAAGACTACCTTAAATGGGTCACCAGTTATGAAAGAGGAATGGCTTAACCATAGGAGGCGGGCCAAACCTTCACCAATCAAAAACAAACTCTCTGCTGAGGTCAATGACACCACACACAAGACTCTACCTTAGATGGGTTAGCATTCATGAAAGGGGGCGTGGCTTAAACACAGGGGGCGGGCAATACTATCACCAATGAAGAAGCAAGTCTCTGCTGAGTTCAATGATACCTCACACAAGGGACTACCTTAAACGGTTCAAATGTTATGAAAGGGGGCGTGACTTAAGCATAGTTGGCGGGCCAAACCATTACCAATAAAGAAGAAAGTCTCTGCTGAGTTCATTGATACCTCAAATAAGACTCTACCTTAAACGGGTCACCGGTTATGAAAGAGGAATGGCTTAACGATAGGGGGCGGGCAAAACCTTCACCAATCAAAAACAAACTCTCTGCTGAGGTCAATGACACCACACACAAGATTCTACCTTAGATGGGTTAGCATTCATGAAAGGGGGCGTGGCTTAAACATAGGGGGCTGGCAAAACTGTCACCAATAAAGAAGCAAGTCTCTGCTGAGTTCATTGATACCTCAGATAAGACTACCTTAAACGGTTCAAATGTTATGAAAGGGGGCATGGCTTAAGCATAGGGGGCGGGCCAAACCATCACCAATAAAGAAGAAAGTCTCTGCTGAGTTCAGTGATACTTCACACAAGGGACTACCTTAAACGGTTCAAATGTTATGAAAGGGGGCGTGACTTAAGCATAGGGGGCGGGCCAAACCATCACCAATAAAGAAGAAAGTCTCTGCTGAGTTCATTGATACCTCAAATAAGACTCTACCTTAAACGGGTCACCGGTTATGAAAGAGGAATGGCTTAACGATAGGGGGCGGGCAAAACCTTCACCAATCAAAAACAAACTCTCTGCTGAGGTCAATGACACCACACACAAAATTCTACCTTAGATGGGTTAGCATTCATGAAAGGGGGGTGGCTTAAACATAGGGGGCGGGCAATACTATCACCAATGAAGAAGCAAGTCTCTGCTGAGTTCAATGATACCTCACACAAAGGACTACCTTAAACGGTTCAAATGTTATGAAAGGGGGCGTGGCTTAAGCATAGGGGGCGGGCCAAACCATCACCAATAAAGAAGAAAGTGTCTGCTGAGTTCATTGATACCACAAATAAGACTCTACCTTAAACGGGTCGGCAGTTATGAAAGAGGAATGGCTTAACCATAGGGGGCGGGCCAAACCTTCACCAATCAAAAACAAACTCTCTGCTGAGGTCAATGACACCACACACAAGATTCTACCTTAGATGGGTTAGCATTCATGAAAGGGGGCGTGGCTTAAACATAGGGGGCGGGCAAAACTATCACCAATGAAGAAGCAAGTCTCTGCTGAGTTCAATGATAACTCACACAAAGGACTACCTTAAACGGTTCAAATGTTATGAAAGGGGGCATGGCTTAAGCATAGGGGGCAGGCCAAACCATCACCAATAAAGAAGAAAGTCTCTGCTGAGTTCATTGATACCTCAAATAAGACTCTACCTTAAACGGGTCAGCAGTTATGAAAGAAGAATGGCTTAACCATAGGGGGCGGGCCAAACCTTCACCAATAAAGAAGAAAGTTTCTGCTGAGTTCATTGATACCTCAAATAAAACTCTACCTTAAACGGTTCAAATGTTATGAAAGGGGGCGTGGCTTAAGCATAGGGGGCGGGCCAAACCATCACCAATAAAGAAGAAAGTCTCTGCTGAGTTCAGTGATACTTCACACGAGGGACTACCTTAAACGGTTCAAATGTTATGAAAGGGGGCGTGGCTTAGGCATAGGGGGCGGGCCAAACTATCACCAATAAAGAAAAAAGTGACTGCTGAGTTCATTGATACGTCGAATAAGACTCTACCTTAAATGGGTCACCAGTTATGAAAGAGGAATGGCTTAACAATAGGAGGCGGGCCAAACCTTCACCAATCAAAAACAAACCCTCTGCTGAGGTCAATGACACCACACAGAAGACTCTACCTTAGATGGGTTAGCATTCATGAAAGGGGGCATGGCTTAAACATAGGGGGCGGGTAAAACTATCACCAATGAAGAAGGAAGTCTCTGCTGAGTTCAATGATACCTCACAAAAGGACTACCTTAAACGGTTCAAATGTTATGAAAGGGGGCGTGGCTTAAGCATAGGGTGCGGGCCAAACCATCACCAATAAAGAAGAAAGTCTCTGCTGAGTTCATTGATACCTTAAATAAGACTCTACCTTAAACGGTTCACCGGTTATGAAAGAGGAATGGCTTAACCATAGGGGGCGGGCCAAATCTTCACCAATCAAAAACAAACTCTCTGCTGAGGTCAATGACACCACACACAATACTGTACCTTAGATGGGTTAGCATTCATGAAAGGGGGCTTGGCTTAAACACAGGGGGCGGGCAATACTATCACCAATGAAGAAGCAAGTCTCTGCTGAGTTCAATGATACCTCACACAAGGGACTACCTTAAACGGTTCAAATGTTATGAAAGGGGGCGTGACTTAAGCATAGGGGGCGGGCTAAACCATCACCAATAAAGAAGAAAGTCTCTGCTGAGTTCATTGATACCTCAAATAAGACTCTACCTTAAACGGGTCACCGGTTATGAAAGAGGAATGGCTTAACGATATGGGGAGGGCAAAACCTTCACCAATCAAAAACAAACTCTCTGCTGAGGTCAATGACACCACACACAAGATTCTACCTTAGATGGGTTAGCATTCATGAAAGGGGGGTGGCTTAACCATAGGGGGCGGGACAAACCTTCACCAATCAAAAACAAACTCTCTGCTGAGGTCAATGACACCACACACAAGACTCTACCTTAGATGGGTTAGCATTCATGAAAGGGGGCTTGGCTTAAACACAGGGGGCGGGCAATACTATCACCAATGAAGAAGCAAGTCTCTGCTGAGTTCAATGATACCTCACACAAGGGACTACCTTAAACGGTTAAAATGTTATGAAAGGGGGCGTGACTTAAGCATAGGGGGCGGGCCAAACCATCACCAATAAAGAATAAAGTCTCTGCTGAGTTCATTGATACCTCAAATAAGACTACCTTAAACGGGTCACCGGTTATGAAAGAGGAATGGCTTAACGATATGGGGCGGGCAAAACCTTCACCAATCAAAAACAAACTCTCTGCTGAGGTCAATGACACCACACACAAGACTCTACCTTAGATGGGTTAGCATTCATGAAAGGGGGCGCGGCTTAAACATAGGGGGCGGAAAAAACTATCACCAATGAAGAAGCAAGTCTCTGCAGAGTTCATTGATACCTCAAATAAGACTACCTTAAACGGGTCACCAGTTATGAAAGAGGAATGGCTTAACCATAGGGGGCGGGCCAAACCTTCACCAATCAAAAACAAACTCTGCTGAGGTCAATGACACCACACACAAGACTCTACCTTAGATGGGTTAGCATTCATGAAAGGGGGCGTGGCTTAAACATAGGGGGCGGGCAAAACTATCACCAATGAAGAGGCAAGTCTCTGCTGAGTTCAATGATACCTCACAAAAAGGACTACCTTAAACGGTTCAAATGTTATGAAAGGGGGCGTGGCTTAAGCATAGGGGGCGGGCCAAACCATCACCAATAAAGAAGAAAGTCTCTGCTGAGTTTATTGATACCTCAAATAAGACTCTACCTTAAACTGTTCACCAGTTATGAAAGAGGAATGGCTTAACCATAGGGGGCGGGCCAAACCTTCACCAATCAAAAGCAAACCCTCTGCTGAGGTCAATGACACCACACAGAAGACTCTACCTTAGATGGGTTAGCATTCATGAAAGGGGGCGTGGCTTAAACATAGGGGGCGGGCAAAACTATAACCAATGAAGAAGCAAGTCTCTGCTGAATTCAATGATATCTCACACAAGGGACTACCTTAAACGGTTCAAATGTTATGAAAGGGGGCGTGGCTTAAGCATAGGGGGTGGGCCAAACCATCACCAATAAAGAAGAAAGTCTCTGCTGAGTTCATTGTTACCTCAAATAAGACTAAGTTAAACGGGTCACCAGTTATGAAAGAGGAATGGCTTAACCATATGGGGCGGGCCAAACCTTCACCAATCAAAAACAAACTCTCTGCTGAGGTCAATGACACCACACACAAGACTCTACCTTAGATGGGTTAGCATTCATGAAAGGGGGCGCGGCTTAAACATAGGGTGCGGGCCAAACCTTCACCAATCAAAAACAAACTCTCTGCTGAGGTCAATGACACCACACACAAGACTCTACCTTAGATGTGTTAGCATTCATGAAAGGGGGCGCGGCTTAAACATAGGGGGCGGGAAAAACTATCACCAATGAAGAAGCAAGTCTCTGCTGAGTTCAGTGATACCTCAAATAAGACTACCTTAAATGGGTCACCAGTTATGAAAGAGGAATGGCTTAACCATAGGGGGCGGGCCAAACCTTCACCAATCAAAAACAAACTCTCTGCTGAGGTCAATGACACCACACACAAGACTCTACCTTAGATGGGTTAGCATTCATGAAAGGGGGCGTGGCTTAAACACAGGGGGCGGGCAATACTATCACCAATGAAGAAGCAAGTCTCTGCTGAGTTCAATGATACCTCACACAAGGGACTACCTTAAACGGTTCAAATGTTATGAAAGGGGGCGTCACTTAAGCATAGGGGGCGGGCCAAACCATTACCAATAAAGAAGAAAGTCTCTGCTGAGTTCATTGATACCTCAAATAAGACTCTACCTTAAACGGGTCACCGGTTATGAAAGAGGAATGGCTTAACGATAGGGGGCGGGCAAATCCTTCACCAATCAAAAACAAACTCTCTGCTGAGGTCAATGACACCACACACAAGATTCTACCTTAGATGGGTTAGCATTCATGAAAGGGGGCGTGGCTTCAACATAGGGGGCTGGCAAAACTGTCACCAATAAAGAAGCAAGTCTCTGCTGAGTTCATTGATACCTCAAATAAGACTCTACCTTAAACGGGTCAGCAGTTATGAAAGAAGAATGGCTTAACCATAGGGGGCGGGCCAAATCTTCACCAATAAAGAAGAAAGTCTCTGCTTAGTTCATTGATACCTCACATAAGACTCTACCTTAAACGGTTCAAATGTTATGAAAGGGGGCGTGGCTTAAGCATAGGGGGCGGGCCAAACCATCACCAATAAAGAAGAAAGTCTCTGCTGAGTTCAGTGATACTTCACACAAGGGACTACCTTAAACGGTTCAAATGTTATGAAAGGGGGCGTGGCTTAGGCATAGGGGGCGGGCCAAACTATCACCAATAAAGAAGAAAGTGACTGCTGAGTTCATTGATACGTCGAATAAGACTACCTTAAATGGGTCACCAGTTATGAAAGAGGAATGGCTTAACAATAGGGGGCGGGCCAAACCTTCACCAATCAAAAACAAACCCTCTGCTGAGGTCAATGACACCACACAGAAGACTCTACCTTAGATGGGTTAGCATTCATGAAAGGGGGCGTGGCTTAAACATAGGGGGCGGGAAAAACTATCACCAATGAAGAAGGAAGTCTCTGCTGAGTTCAATGATACCTCACAAAAGGACTACCTTAAACGGTTCAAATGTTATGAAAGGGGGCGTGGCTTAAGCATAGGGTGTGGGCCAAACCATCACCAATAAAGAAGAAAGTCTCTGCTGAGTTCATTGATACCTTAAATAAGACTCTACCTTAAACGGTTCACCGGTTATGAAAGAGGAATGGCTTAACCATAGGGGGCGGGCCAAACCTTCACCAATCAAAAACAAACTCTGCTGAGGTCAATGACACCACACACAAGACTCTACCTTAGATGGGTTAGCATTCATGAAAGGGGGCGCGGCTTAAACATAGGGTGCGGGCCAAACCTTCACCAATCAAAAACAAACTCTCTGCTGAGGTCAATGACACCACACACAAGACTCTACCTTAGATGTGTTAGCATTCATGAAAGGGGGCGCGGCTTAAACATAGGGGGCGGGAAAAACTATCACCAATGAAGAAGCAAGTCTCTGCTGAGTTCAGTGATACCTCAAATAAGACTACCTTAAATGGGTCACCAGTTATGAAAGAGGAATGGCTTAACCATAGGGGGCGGGCCAAACCTTCACCAATCAAAAACAAACTCTCTGCTGAGGTCAATGACACCACACACAAGATTCTACCTTAGATGGGTTAGCATTCATGAAAGGGGGGTGGCTTAACCATAGGGGGCGGGACAAACCTTCACCAATCAAAAACAAACTCTCTGCTGAGGTCAATGACACCACACACAAGACTCTACCTTAGATGGGTTAGCATTCATGAAAGGGGGCTTGGCTTAAACACAGGGGGCGGGCAATACTATCACCAATGAAGAAGCAAGTCTCTGCTGAGTTCAATGATACCTCACACAAGGGACTACCTTAAACGGTTAAAATGTTATGAAAGGGGGCGTGACTTAAGCATAGGGGGCGGGCCAAACCATCACCAATAAAGAAGAAAGTCTCTGCTGAGTTCATTGATACCTCAAATAAGACTCTACCTTAAACGGGTCACCGGTTATGAAAGAGGAATGGCTTAACGATATGGGGCGGGCAAAACCTTCACCAATCAAAAACAAACTCTCTGCTGAGGTCAATGACACCACACAGAAGACTCTACCTTAGATGGGTTAGCATTCATGAAAGGGGGCGTGGCTTAAACATAGGGGGCGGGCAAAACTATCACCAATGAAGAAGGAAGTCTCTGCTAAGTTCAATGATACCTCACAAAAGGACTACCTTAAACGGTTCAAATGTTATGAAAGGGGGCGTGGCTTAAGCATAGGGTGCGGGCCAAACCATCACCAATAAAGAAGAAAGTCTCTGCTGAGTTCATTGATACCTTAAATAAGACTCTACCTTAAACGGTTCACCGGTTATGAAAGAGGAATGGCTTAACCATAGGGGGCGGGCCAAACCTTCACCAATCAAAAACAAACTCTGCTGAGGTCAATGACACCACACACAAGACTCTACCTTAGATGGGTTAGCATTCATGAAAGGGGGCGCGGCTTAAACATAGGGTGCGGGCCAAACCATCACCAATCAAAAACAAACTCTCTGCTGAGGTCAATGACACCACACACAAGACTCTACCTTAGATGGGTTAGCATTCATGAAAGGGGGCGTGGCTTAAACATAGGGGGCGGAAAAAACTATCACCAATGAAGAAGCAAGTCTCTGCAGAGTTCATTGATACCTCACAAAAAGGACTACCTTAAACGGTTCAAATGTTATGAAAGGGGGCGTGGCTTAAGCATAGGGGGCGGGCCAAACCATCACCAATAAAGAAGAAAGTCTCTGCTGAGTTTATTGATACCTCAAATAAGACTCTACCTTAAACGGTTCACCAGTTATGAAAGAGGAATGGCTTAACCATAGGGGGCGGGCCAAACCTTCACCAATCAAAAGCAAACCCTCTGCCTAGGTCAATGACACCACACAGAAGACTCTACCTTAGATGGGTTAGCATTCATGAAAGGGGGCGTGGCTTAAACATAGGGGGCGGGCAAAACTATAACCAATGAAGAAGCAAGTCTCTGCTGAATTCAATGATACCTCACACAAGGGACTACCTTAAACGGTTCAAATGTTATGAAAGGGGGCGTGGCTTAAGCATAGGGGGCGGGCCAAACCATCACCAATAAAGAAGAAAGTCTCTGCTGATTTTATTGATACCTCAAATAAGACTCTACCTTAAACGGGTCACCAGTTATGAAAGAGGAATGGCTTAACCATAGGGGGCGGTCCAAATCTTCACCAATCAAAAACAAACTCTCTGCTGAGGTTAATGACACCACACACAAGACTCTACCTTAGATGGGTTAGCATTCATGAAAGGGGGCGTGGCTTAAACATAGGGGGCGGGCAAAACTATCACCAATGAAGAAGCAAGTCTCTACTGAGTTCAATGATACCTCACACAAAGGACTACCTTAAACGGTTCAAATGTTATGAAAGGGGGCGTGGCTTAAGCATAGGGGGCGGGCCAAACCATCACCAATAAAGAAGAAAGTCTCTGCTGATTGTATTGATACCTCAAATAAGACTCTACCTTAAACGGGTCACCAGTTATGAAAGAGGAATGGCTTAACCATAGGGGGCGGGCCAAACCGTCACCAATCAAAAACAAACTCTCTGCTGAGGTCAATGACACCACACACAAGACTCTAACTTAGATGGGTTAGCATTCATGAAAGGCGGCGTGGCTTAAACATAGGGGGCGGACAAAACTATCACCAATGAAGAAGCAAGTCTCTACTGAGTTCAATGACACCTCACACAAAGGACTACCTTAAACGGTTCAAATGTTATGAAAGGGGGCGTGGCTTAAGCATAGGGTGCGTGCCAAACCATCACCAATAAAGAAGAAAGTCTCTGCTGAGTTCATTGATACCTTAAATAAGACTCTACCTTAAACGGTTCACCGGTTATGAAAGAGGAATGGCTTAACAATAGGGGGCGGGCCAAACCTTCACCAATCAAAAACAAACTCTGCTGAGGTCAATGACACCACACACAAGACTCTACCTTAGATGGGTTAGCATTCATGAAAGGGGGCGTGGCTTAAACATAGGGGGCGGGCAAAACTATCACCAATGAAGAAGCAAGTCTCTGCTGAGTTCAATGATACCTCACACAAGGGACTACCTTAAACGGTTCAAATGTTATGAAAGGGGGCGTGGCTTAAGCATAGGGGGCGGGCCAAACCATCACCAATAAAGAAGAAAGTCTCTGCTGATTTTATTGATACCTCAAATAAGACTCTACCTTAAACGGGTCACCAGTTATGAAAGAGGAATGGCTTAACCATAGGGGGCGGGCTAAACCTTCACCAATCAAAAACAAACTCTCTGCTGAGGCCAATGACACCACACACAAGACTCTACCTTAGATGGGTTAGCATTCATGAAAGGGGGCGTGGCTTAAGCATGGGGGCGGGCCAAACCATCACCAATAAAGAAGAAAGTCTCTGCTGAGTTCATTGATACCTCAAATAAGACTCTACCTTAAACGGGTCACCAGTTATGAAAGAGGAATGGCTTAACCATAGGGGGCTAGCCAAACCTTCACCAATCAAAAATAAACTCTCTGCTGAGGTCAATGACACCACACACAAGAATCTACCTTAGATGGGATAGCATTCATGAAAGGGGGCGTGGCTTAAACATAGGGGGCGGGCAAAACTCTCACCAATGAAGAAGGAAGTCTCTGCTGAGTTCAATGATACCTCACACAAGGGACTACCTTAAACGGTTCAAATGTTATGAAAGGTGGCGTGGCTTAAGCATAGGGGGCGGGCCAACAAACTCACACAAGGGACTACCTTAAACGGTTCAAATGTTATGAAAGGGGGCGTGGCTTAAGCATAGTGGGCGGGCCAAACCTTCACCAATCAAAAACAAACTCTCTGCTGAGGTCAATGACACCACACACAAGAATCTGCCTTAGATGGGTTAGCATTCATGAAAGGGGGCGTGGCTTAAACATAGGGGGCAGGTAAAACTATCACCAATGAAAAAGCAAGTCTCTGCTGAGTTCAATGATACCTCTGATAAGACTCTACCATAAATGGGTCACCATTTATGAAAGGCGGCGTGGCTAAGTACAGAGGGGTGGGCCAAACAATCACCAATGAATAAGGAACTGTCTGCTGAGTTCAATGATACCTCACACAAGGGTCTACCTTAACCCTCAGAGCCCTACGGCATCGTCCATGACGAGATACGGCACCTCTGATTAATATTTAGATAATTTGACAACGGTTTAATTTATCCACTTACCGGTTTTTGCTGCTAAAAGCTAAGGAGTTAACCATCACTGTGTGTATTTGGTGTCTTTGTAGCCTTTACAGAAGGTTTTCTATCCAGCCTGGAAGTTGTGCCTCTTTTCGGAGTTGTTCAGCAATAAATCCAAACGCTTACATCCAAGATTTATCCACTTGATGTCCATAATTTATCAATTTTCCGTCATTTTTGCCACTAGCTCAATGCTAGCTGCCATTTTGGATATCCCATAATGCTTTGCAAGATTGTCTTAATGTCTTTCAACCAAAGGGAAGGCAGGAGTGATCCATCTTGTCCTCTTCATACAAAGATTGTATGAAGAGGACAAGATGGATCACTCCAGCGAATCCGAGCGAGAACAAAGGCTAAAGAGTGTAAAGATAGATCACTGCATCTATTAACGTTTTAAAGAGAAGATTGTTTTGAGATGTGGCATACATTTAGGCCTTTTTTGAAGAAATGTAAATAGTTTGTCCTTTTACATGAGTTATAATGTTCATTATGTTTATTTTTGCACTGCATGACTCCAAATATATAGGAATAAGAACTATAAGAAATATAAGAACTGTTTTAGAACATTGCTGTGTGTGTGATTTCAATAAATATGACATTATTATTTGATTATTGGCATGAGTGAATGTCATGAGGGCAAAAGCGTCCGGATTTTTTTTTTAAAAAATGTATATATTTAGTCAACTGTATGAGTTATAATGTTTATTTCTTCACAGTGTGACTCCTAATACATATGGGAACTGATTTAGACAGGAAATTGGCTTCACTTTTATTGATATGTGTGTGATATCAATATATACTGTATCTGTGAGATTCATGTTCCGTTTTATTTATTTGTCTTTAAGGTCATACAACCTTTTTTTACATTCAAGTGACCTCACTGCAGCACAAATATTCTAATAGCCCAGTTTTTCCTGAAAAAAATGATGTTCAGAAATTGACTGTAGACAACAGAGTTGATGTTTTACAAGCTTTTTTAGAAAATAAAACCAGACGGACAATAAACTGTAAAAATGGCCTTTAGGGATCTGAGCGTTAAACGGTTAAAATGTTATGTAAGAGGCATGGTTTAACCATAGGGGGCTAGCCAAACCTTCACCAATCAAAAATAAACTCTCTGCTGAGGTCAATGACACCACACACAAGAATCTACCTTAGATGGGTTAGCATTCATGAAAGGTAGCGTGGCTTAAACATAGGGGGCGGGCAAAACTATCACCAATGAAGAAGGAAGTCTCTGCTGAGTTCAATGATACCTCACACAAGGGACTACCTTAAACGGTTTTAAATGTTATGAAAGGGGGCGTGGCTTAAGCATAGGGGGCGGGCCAAACCATCACCAATAAAGAAGAAAGTCTCTGCTGAGTTCATTGATACCTCAAATAAGCATCTACCTTAAACTGGTCACCAGTTATGAAAGAGGAATGGCTTAACCCTAGGGGTTACACCTTCACCAATCAAAAACAAACTCTCTGCTGAGGGCAATGACACCACACACAAGAATCTACCTTAGATGGGTTAGCATTCATGAAAGGTAGCGTGGCTTAAACATAGGGGGCGGGCAAAACTATCACCAATGAAGAAGCAAGTCTATGCTGAGTTCAATGATACCTCACACAAGGGACTACCTTAAACGGTTTTAAATGTTATGAAAGGGGGCGTGGCTTAAGCATAGGGGGCGGGCCAAACCATCACCAATAAAGAAGAAAGTCTCTGCTGAGTTCATTAATACCTCAAATAAGAATCTACCTTAAACGGGTCACCAGTTATGAAAGAGGAATGGCTTAACCCTAGGGGGCGGGCCACACCTTCACCAATCAAAAACAAACTCTCTGCTGAGGTCAATGACACCACACACAATAATCTACCTTAGATTGGTTAGCATTCATGAAAGGGGGCGTGGCTTAAACATAGGGGGCCGGCAATACTATCACCAATGAAGAAGCAAGTCTGTGCTGAGTTCAATGATACCTCACACAAGGGACTACCTTAAACGGTACAAATGTTATGAAAGGGGGCGTGGCCTATGCATAGGGGGCGGGCCAAACCTTCACCAATCAAAAACAAACTCTCTGCTGAGGGCAATGACACCACACACAAGAATCTACCTTAGATGGGTTAGCATTCATGAAATGGGGCGTGGCTTAAACATAGGGGGCAGGCAAAACTATCACCAATGAAGAAGCAAGTCTCTGCTGAGTTCAATGATACCTCACACAAGGGACTACCTTAAACGGTTTTAAATGTTATGAAAGGGGGCGTGGCTTAAGCATAGGGGGCGGGCCAAACCATCACCAATAAAGAAGAAAGTCTCTGCTGAGTTCATTGATACCTCAAATAAGACTCTACCTTAAACGGGTCACCAGTTATGAAAGAGGAATGGCTTAACCCTAGGGGTTACACCTTCACCAATCAAAAACAAACTCTCTGCTGAGGGCAATGACACCACACACAAGAATCTACCTTAGATGGGTTAGCATTCATGAAAGGTAGCGTGGCTTAAACATAGGGGGTGGGCAAAACTATCAACAATGAAGAAGCAAGTCTCTGCTGAGTTCAATGATACCTCACACAAGGGACTACCTTAAATGGTTCAACTGTTATGAAAGGGGTTGTGGCCTAAGCATAGGGGGCGGGCCAAACCATCACCAATAAAGCAGAAAGTCTCTGCTGAGTTCATTGATACCTCAAATAAGACTCTACCTTAAACGGGTCACCAGTTATGAAAGAGGAATGGCTTAACCATAGGGGGCGGGCCAAACCTTCACCAATCAAAAACAAACTCTCTGCTGAGGTCAATGACACCACACACAAGAATCTACCTTAGATGGGTTAGCATTCATGAAAGGTAGCGTGGCTTAAACATAGGGGGCGGGCAAAACTATCACCAATGAAGAAGCAAGTCTATGCTGAGTTCAATGATACCTCACACAAGGGACTACCTTAAACGGTTTTAAATGTTATGAAAGGGGGCGTGGCTTAAGCATAGGGGGCGGGCCAAACCATCACCAATAAAGAAGAAAGTCTCTGCTGAGTTCATTAATACCTCAAATAAGAATCTACCTTAAACGGGTCACCAGTTATGAAAGAGGAATGGCTTAACCCTAGGGGGCGGGCCACACCTTCACCAATCAAAAACAAACTCTCTGCTGAGGTCAATGACACCACACACAATAATCTACCTTAGATTGGTTAGCATTCATGAAAGGGGGCGTGGCTTAAACATAGGGGGCCGGCAATACTATCACCAATGAAGAAGCAAGTCTGTGCTGAGTTCAATGATACCTCACACAAGGGACTACCTTAAACGGTACAAATGTTATGAAAGGGGGCGTGGCCTATGCATAGGGGGCGGGCCAAACCTTCACCAATCAAAAACAAACTCTCTGCTGAGGTCAATGACACCACACACAAGAATCTACCTTAGATGGGTTAGCATTCATGAAATGGGGCGTGGCTTAAACATAGGGGGCAGGCAAATCTATCACCAATGAAGAAGCAAGTCTCTGCTGAGTTCAATGATACCTCACACAAGGGACTACCTTAAACGGTTTTAAATGTTATGAAAGGGGGCGTGGCTTAAGCATAGGGGGCGGGCCAAACCATCACCAATAAAGAAGAAAGTCTCTGCTGAGTTCATTGATACCTCAAATAAGACTCTACCTTAAACGGGTCACCAGTTATGAAAGAGGAATGGCTTAACCCTAGGGGTTACACCTTCACCAATCAAAAACAAACTCTCTGCTGAGGGCAATGACACCACACACAAGAATCTACCTTAGATGGGTTAGCATTCATGAAAGGTAGCGTGGCTTAAACATAGGGGGTGGGCAAAACTATCACCAATGAAGAAGCAAGTCTCTGCTGAGTTCAATGATACCTCACACAAGGGACTACCTTAAATGGTTCAACTGTTATGAAAGGGGTTGTGGCCTAAGCATAGGGGGCGGGCCAAACCATCACCAATAAAGAAGAAAGTCTCTGCTGAGTTCATTGATACCTCAAATAAGACTCTACCTTAAACGGGTCACCAGTTATGAAAGAGGAATGGCTTAACCATAGGGGGCGGGCCAAACCTTCACCAATCAAAAACAAACTCTCTGCTGAGGTCAATGACACCACACACAAGAATCTACCTTAGATGGGTTAGCATTCATGAAAGGTAGCGTGGCTTAAACATAGGGGGCGGGCAAAACTATCACCAATGAAGAAGCAAGTCTATGCTGAGTTCAATGATACCTCACACAAGGGACTACCTTAAACGGTTTTAAATGTTATGAAAGGGGGCGTGGCTTAAGCATAGGGGGCGGGCCAAACCATCACCAATAAAGAAGAAAGTCTCTGCTGAGTTCATTAATACCTCAAATAAGAATCTACCTTAAACGGGTCACCAGTTATGAAAGAGGAATGGCTTAACCCTAGGGGGCGGGCCACACCTTCACCAATCAAAAACAAACTCTCTGCTGAGGTCACCACACACAAGAATCTACCTTAGATGGGTTAGCATTCATGAAAGGGGGCGTGGCTTAAACATAGGGGGGCGGCAATACTATCACCAATGAAGAAGCAAGTCTGTGCTGAGTTCAATGATACCTCACACAAGGGACTACCTTAAACGGTACAAATGTTATGAAAGGGGGCGTGGCCTATGCATAGGGGGCGGGCCAAACCTTCACCAATCAAAAACAAACTCTCTGCTGAGGTCAATGACACCACACACAAGACTCTACCTTAGATGGGTTAGCATTCATGAAAGGGGGCGTGGCTCAAACATAGGGGGCGGGCAAAACTATCACCAATGAAGAAGGAAGTCTCTGCTGAGTTCAATGATACCTCACACAAGGGACTACCTTAAACGGTTCAAATGTTATGAAAGGGGGAGTGGCTTAGGCATAGGGGGCGGGCCAAACTATCACCAATAAAGAAGAAAGTGACTGCTGAGTTCATTGATACGTCGAATAAGACTCTACCTTAAACGGGTCACCAGTTATGAAAGAGGAATGGCTTAACCATATGGGGCGGGCCAAACCTTCACCAATCAAAAACAAACTCTCTGCTGAGGTCAATGACACCACACACAAGACTCTACCTTAGATGTGTTAGCATTCATGAAAGGGGGCGTGGCTTAAACATAGGGGGCGGGAAAAACTATCACCAATGAAGAAGCAAGTCTCTGCTGAGTTCAGTGATACCTCAAATAAGACTACCTTAAATGGGTCACCAGTTATGAAAGAGGAATGGCTTAACCATAGGGGGCGGGCCAAACCTTCACCAATCAAAAACAAACTCTCTGCTGAGGTCAATGACACCACACACAAGACTCTACCTTAGATGGGTTAGCATTCATGAAAGGGGGCATGGCTTAAACACAGGGGGCGGGCAATACTATCACCAATGAAGAAGCAAGTCTCTGCTGAGTTCAATGATACCTCACACAAGGGACTACCTTAAACGGTTCAAATGTTATGAAAGGGGGCGTGACTTAAGCATAGGGGGCGGGCCAAACCATTACCAATAAAGAAGAAAGTCTCTGCTGAGTTCATTGATACCTCAAATAAGACTCTACCTTAAACGGGTCACCGGTTATGAAAGAGGAATGGCTTAACGATAGGGGGCGGGCAAAACCTTCACCAATCAAAAACAAACTCTCTGCTGAGGTCAATGACACCACACACAAGATTCTACCTTAGATGGGTTAGCATTCATGAAAGGGGGGTGGCTTAAACATAGGGGGCGGGCAAAACTGTCACCAATAAAGAAGCAAGTCTCTGCTGAGTTCATCGATACCTCAAATAAGACTCTACCTTAAACGGGTCAGCAGTTATGAAAGAAGAATGGCTTAACAATAGGGGGCGGGCCACATCTTCACCAATAAAGAAGAAAGTCTCTGCTGAGTTCATTGATACCTCAGATAAGACTCTACCTTAAACGGTTCAAATGTTATGAAAGGGGGCGGGCCAAACCATCACCAATATAGAAGAAAGTCTCTGCTGAGTTCAGTGATACTTCACACAAGGGACTACCGTAAACGGTTCAAATGTTATGAAAGGGGGCGTGGCTTAGGCATAGGGGGCGGGCCAAACTATCACCAATAAAGAAGAAAGTGACTGCTGAGTTCATTGATACGTCGAATAAGACTACCTTAAATGGGTCACCAGTTATGAAAGAGGAATGGCTTAACAATAGGGGGCGGGCCAAACCTTCACCAATCAAAAACAAACCCTCTGCTGAGGTCAATGACACCACACAGAAGACTCTACCTTAGATGGGTTAGCATTCATGAAAGGGGGCGTGGCTTAAACATAGGGGGCGGGAAAAACTATCACCAATGAAGAAGGAAGTCTCTGCTGAGTTCAATGATACCTCACAAAAGGACTACCTTAAACGGTTCAAATGTTATGAAAGGGGGCGTGGCTTAAGCATAGGGTGTGGGCCAAACCATCACCAATAAAGAAGAAAGTCTCTGCTGAGTTCATTGATACCTTAAATAAGACTCTACCTTAAACGGTTCACCGGTTATGAAAGAGGAATGGCTTAACCATAGGGGGCGGGCCAAACCTTCACCAATCAAAAACAAACTCTGCTGAGGTCAATGACACCACAAAGAAAACTCTACCTTAGATGGGTTAGCATTCATGAAAGGGGGCGTGGCTTAAACATAGGGAGCGGGCAAAACTATCACCAATGAAGAAGCAAGTCTCTGCTGAGTTCAATGATACCTCACACAAGGGACTACATTAAACGGTTCAAATGTTATGAAAGGGGGCGTGTCTTAAGCATAGGGGGCGGGCCAAACCATCACCAATGAAGAAGAAAGTCTCTGCTGAGTTCATTGTTACCTCAAATAAGACTAAGTTAAACGGGTCACCAGTTATGAAAGAGGAATGGCTTAACCATATGGGGCGGGCCAAACCTTCACCAATCAAAAACAAACTCTCTGCTGAGGTCAATGACACCACACCCAAGACTCTACCTTAGATGGGTTAGCATTCATGAAAGGGGGCACGGCTTAAACATAGGGTGCGGGCCAAACCTTCACCAATCAAAAACAAACTCTCTGCTGAGGTCAATGACACCACACACAAGACTCTACCTTAGATGTGTTAGCATTCATGAAAGGGGGCGCGGCTTAAACATAGGGGGCGGAAAAAACTATCACCAATGAAGAAGCAAGTCTCTGCTGAGTCCAGTGATACCTCAAATAAGACTACCTTAAACGGGTCACCAGTTATGAAAGAGGAATGGCTTAACCGTAGGGGGCGGGCCAAACCTTCACCAATCAAAAACAAACTCTCTGCTGAGGTCAATGACACCACACACAAGACTCTACCTTAGATGGGTTAGCATTCATGAAAGGGGGGTGGCTTAAACATAGGGGGCGGGCAATACTATCACCAATGAAGAAGCAAGTCTCTGCTGAGTTCAATGATACATCACACAAAGGACTACCTTAAACGGTTCAAATGTTATGAAAGGGGGCGTGGCTTAAGCATAGGGGGCGGGCCAAACCATCACCAATAAAGAAGAAAGTGTCTGCTGAGTTCATTGATACCACAAATAAGACTCTACCTTAAACGGGTCGCCGTTATGAAAGAGGAATGGCTTAACCATAGGGGGCGGGCCAAACCTTCACCAATCAAAAACAAACTCTCTGCTGAGGTCAATGACACCACACACAAGATTCTACCTTAGATGGGTTAGCATTCATGAAAGGGGGCGTGGCTTAAACATAGGGGGCGGGCAAAACTATCACCAATGAAGAAGCAAGTCTCTGCTGAGTTCAATGATACCTCACACAAAGGACTACCTTAAACGGGTCAGCAGTTATGAAAGAAGAATGGCTTAACCATAGGGGGCGGGCCAAATCTTCACCAATAAAGAAGAAAGTCTCTGCTGAGTTCATTGATACCTCAAATAAAACTCTACCTTAAACGGTTCAAATGTTATGAAAGGGGGCGTGGCTTAAGCATAGGGGGCGGGCCAAACCATCACCAATAAAGAAGAAAGTCTCTGCTGAGTTCAGTGATACTTCACACGAGGGACTACCTTAAACGGTTCAAATGTTATGAAAGGGGGCGTGGCTTAGGCATAGGGGGCGGGCCAAACTATCACCAATAAAGAAGAAAGTGACTGCTGAGTTCATTGATACGTCGAATAAGACTCTACCTTAAATGGGTCACCAGTTATGAAAGAGGAATGGCTTAACCGTAGGGGGCGGGCCAAACCTTCACCAATCAAAAACAAACTCTCTGCTGAGGTCAATGACACCACACACAAGACTCTACCTTAGATGGGTTAGCATTCATGAAAGGGGGGTGGCTTAAACATAGGGGGCGGGCAATACTATCACCAATGAAGAAGCAAGTCTCTGCTGAGTTCAATGATACCTCACACAAAGGACTACCTTAAACGGTTCAAATGTTATGAAAGGGGGCGTGGCTTAAGCATAGGGGGCGGGCCAAACCATCACCAATAAAGAAGAAAGTGTCTGCTGAGTTCATTGATACCACAAATAAGACTCTACCTTAAACGGGTCGCCGTTATGAAAGAGGAATGGCTTAACCACAGGGGGCGGGCCAAACCTTCACCAATCAAAAACAAACTCTCTGCTGAGGTCAATGACACCACACACAAGATTCTACCTTAGATGGGTTAGCATTCATGAAAGGGGGCGTGGCTTAAACATAGGGGGCGGGCAAAACTATCACCAATGAAGAAGCAAGTCTCTGCTGAGTTCAATGATACCTCACACAAAGGACTACCTTAAACGGGTCAGCAGTTATGAAAGAAGAATGGCTTAACCATAGGGGGCGGGCCAAATCTTCACCAATAAAGAAGAAAGTCTCTGCTGAGTTCATTGATACCTCAAATAAAACTCTACCTTAAACGGTTCAAATGTTATGAAAGGGGGCGTGGCTTAAGCATAGGGGGCGGGCCAAACCATCACCAATAAAGAAGAAAGTCTCTGCTGAGTTCAGTGATACTTCACACGAGGGACTACCTTAAACGGTTCAAATGTTATGAAAGGGGGCGTGGCTTAGGCATAGGGGGCGGGCCAAACTATCACCAATAAAGAAGAAAGTGACTGCTGAGTTCATTGATACGTCGAATAAGACTACCTTAAATGGGTCACCAGTTATGAAAGAGGAATGGCTTAACAATAGGAGGCGGGCCAAACCTTCACCAATCAAAAACAAACCCTCTGCTGAGGTCAATGACACCACACAGAAGACTCTACCTTAGATGGGTTAGCATTCATGAAAGGGGGCGTGGCTTAAACATAGGGGGCGGGCAAAACTATCACCAATGAAGAAGGAAGTCTCTGCTGAGTTCAATGATACCTCACAAAAGGACTACCTTAAACGGTTCAAATGTTATGAAAGGGGGCGTGGCTTAAGCATAGGGTGCAGGCCAAACCATCACCAATAAAGAAGAAAGTCTCTGCTGAGTTCATTGATACCTTAAATAAGACTCTACCTTAAACGGTTCACCGGTTATGAAAGAGGAATGGCTTAACCATAGGGGGCGGGCCAAATCTTCACCAATCAAAAACAAACTCTCTGCTGAGGTCAATGACACCTCACACAAGACTCTACCTTAGATGTGTTAGCATTCATGAAAGGGGGCGCGGCTTAAACATAGGGGGCGGGAAAAACTATCACCAATGAAGAAGCAAGTCTCTGCTGAGTTCAGTGATATCTCAAATAAGACTACCTTAAACGGGTCACCAGTTATGAAAGGGGGCGTGGCTTAAGCATAGGGGGCGGGCCAAACCATCACCAATAAAGAAGAAAGTGTCTGCTGAGTTCATTGATACCACAAATAAGACTCTACCTTAAACGGGTCGCCGTTATGAAAGAGGAATGGCTTAACCACAGGGGGCGGGCCAAACCTTCACCAATCAAAAACAAACTCTCTGCTGAGGTCAATGACACCACACACAAGATTCTACCTTAGATGGGTTAGCATTCATGAAAGGGGGCGTGGCTTAAACATAGGGGGCGGGCAAAACTATCACCAATGAAGAAGCAAGTCTCTGCTGAGTTCAATGATACCTCACACAAAGGACTACCTTAAACGGGTCAGCAGTTATGAAAGAAGAATGGCTTAACCATAGGGGGCGGGCCAAATCTTCACCAATAAAGAAGAAAGTCTCTGCTGAGTTCATTGATACCTCAAATAAAACTCTACCTTAAACGGTTCAAATGTTATGAAAGGGGGCGTGGCTTAAGCATAGGGGGCGGGCCAAACCATCACCAATAAAGAAGAAAGTCTCTGCTGAGTTCAGTGATACTTCACACGAGGGACTACCTTAAACGGTTCAAATGTTATGAAAGGGGGCGTGGCTTAGGCATAGGGGGCGGGCCAAACTATCACCAATAAAGAAGAAAGTGACTGCTGAGTTCATTGATACGTCGAATAAGACTCTACCTTAAATGGGTCACCAGTTATGAAAGAGGAATGGCTTAACAATAGGAGGCGGGCCAAACCTTCACCAATCAAAAACAAACCCTCTGCTGAGGTCAATGACACCACACAGAAGACTCTACCTTAGATGGGTTAGCATTCATGAAAGGGGGCGTGGCTTAAACATAGGGGGCGGGCAAAACTATCACCAATGAAGAAGGAAGTCTCTGCTGAGTTCAATGATACCTCACAAAAGGACTACCTTAAACGGTTCAAATGTTAAGAAAGGGGGCGTGGCTTAAGCATAGGGTGCGGGCCAAACCATCACCAATAAAGAAGAAAGTCTCTGCTGAGTTCATTGATACCTTAAATAAGACTCTACCTTAAACGGTTCACCGGTTATGAAAGAGGAATGGCTTAACCATAGGGGGCGGGCCAAATCTTCACCAATCAAAAACAAACTCTCTGCTGAGGTCAATGACACCTCACACAAGACTCTACCTTAGATGTGTTAGCATTCATGAAAGGGGGCGCGGCTTAAACATAGGGGGCGGGAAAAACTATCACCAATGAAGAAGCAAGTCTCTGCTGAGTTCAGTGATATCTCAAATAAGACTACCTTAAACGGGTCACCAGTTATGAAAGAGGAATGGCTTAACCATAGGGGGCGGGACAAACCTTCACCAATCAAAAACAAACTCTCTGCTGAGGTCAATGACACCACACACAAGATTCTACCTTAGATGGGTTAGCATTCATGAAAGGGGGCGTGGCTTAAACATAGGGGGCGGGCAAAACTATCACCAATGAAGAAGCAAGTCTATGCTGAGTTCAATGATACCTCACACAAAGGACTACCTTAAACGGTTCAAATGTTATGAAAGGGGGCATGGCTTAAGCATAGGGGGCGGGCCAAACCATCACCAATAAAGAAAAAAGTCTCTGCTGAGTTTATTTATACCTCAAATAAGACTCTACCTCAAACAGGTCGCCAGTTATGAAAGAGGAATGGCTTAACCATAGGGGGCGGGCCAAACCTTCACCAATCAAAATCAAACTCTCTGCTGAGGTCAATGACACCACAACAGAAGACTCTACCTTAGATGGGTTAGCATTCATGAAAGGGGGCGTGGCTTAAACATAGGGGGCTGGCAAAACTGTCACCAATAAAGAAGCAAGTCTCTGCTGAGTTCATTGATACCTCAAATAAGACTCTACCTTAAACGGGTCAGCAGTTATGAAAGAAGAATGGCTTAACCATAGGGGGCGGGCCAAATCTTCACCAATAAAGAAGAAAGTCTCTGCTGAGTTCATTGATACCTCAAATAAGACTCTACCTTAAACGGTTCAAATGTTATGAAAGGGGGCGTGGCTTAAGCATAGGGGGCGGGCCAAACCATCACCAATAAAGAAGAAAGTCTCTGCTGAGTTCAGTGATACTTCACACAAGGGACTACCTTAAACGGTTCAAATGTTATGAAAGGGGGCGTGGCTTAGGCATAGGGGGCGGGCCAAACTATCACCAATAAAGAAGAAAGTGACTGCTGAGTTCATTGATACGTCGAATAAGACTCTACCTTAAATGGGTCACCAGTTATGAAAGAGGAATGGCTTAACAATAGGAGGCGGGCCAAACCTTCACCAATCAAAAACAAACCCTCTGCTGAGGTCAATGACACCACACAGAAGACTCTACCTTAGATGGGTTAGCATTCATGAAAGGGGGCGTGGATTAAACATAGGGGGCGGGCAAAACTATCACCAATGAAGAAGGAAGTCTCTGCTGAGTTCAATGATACCTCACAAAAGGACTACCTTAAACGGTTCAAATGTTATGAAAGGGGGCGTGGCTTAAGCATAGGGTGCGGGCCAAACCATCACCAATAAAGAAGAAAGTCTCTGCTGAGTTCATTGATACCTTAAATAAGACTCTACCTTAAACGGTTCACCGGTTATGAAAGAGGAATGGCTTAACCATAGGGGGCGGGCCAAACCTTCACCAATCAAAAACAAACTCTGCTGAGGTCAATGACACCACACACAAGACTCTACCTTAGATGGGTTAGCATTCATGAAAGGGGGCGCGGCTTAAACATAGGGTGCGGGCCAAACCATCACCAATCAAAAACAAACTCTCTGCTGAGGTCAATGACACCACACACAAGACTCTACCTTAGATGGGTTAGCATTCATGAAAGGGGGCGCGGCTTAAACATAGGGGGCGGAAAAAACTATCACCAATGAAGAAGCAAGTCTCTGCAGAGTTCATTGATACCTCAAATAAGACTCTACCTTAAACGGGTGACCAGTTATGAAAGAGGAATGGCTTAACCGTAGGGGGCGGGCTAAACCTTCACCAATCAAAAACAAACTCTCTGCTGAGGTCAATGACACCACACACAAGACTCTACCTTAGATGGGTTAGCATTCATGAAAGGGGGCGTGGCTTAAGCATGGGGGCGGGCCAAACCATCACCAATAAAGAAGAAAGTCTCTGCTGAGTTCATTGATACCTCAAATAAGACTCTACCTTAAACGGGTCACCAGTTATGAAAGAGGAATGGCTTAACCATAGGGGGCTAGCCAAACCTTCACCAATCAAAAATAAACTCTCTGCTGAGGTCAATGACACCACACACAAGAATCTACCTTAGATGGGATAGCATTCATGAAAGGGGGCGTGGCTTAAACATAGGGGGCGGGCAAAACTATCACCAATGAAGAAGGAAGTCTCTGCTGAGTTCAATGATACCTCACACAAGGGACTACCTTAAACGGTTCAAATGTTATGAAAGGTGGCGTGGCTTAAGCATAGGGGGCGGGCCAACAAACTCACACAAGGGACTACCTTAAACGGTTCAAATGTTATGAAAGGGGGCGTGGCTTAAGCATAGTGGGCGGGCCAAACCTTCACCAATCAAAAACAAACTCTCTGCTGAGGTCAATGACACCACACACAAGAATCTGCCTTAGATGGGTTAGCATTCATGAAAGGGGGCGTGGCTTAAACATAGGGGGCAGGTAAAACTATCACCAATGAAAAAGCAAGTCTCTGCTGAGTTCAATGATACCTCTGATAAGACTCTACCATAAATGGGTCACCATTTATGAAAGGCGGCGTGGCTAAGTACAGAGGGGTGGGCCAAACAATCACCAATGAATAAGGAACTGTCTGCTGAGTTCAATGATACCTCACACAAGGGTCTACCTTAACCCTCAGAGCCCTACGGCATCGTCCATGACGAGATACGGCACCTCTGATTAATATTTAGATAATTTGACAACGGTTTAATTTATCCACTTACCGATTTTTGCTGCTAAAAGCTAAGGAGTTAACCATCACTGTGTGTCTTTGGTGTCTTTGTAGCCTTTACAGAAGGTTTTCTATCCAGCCTGGAAGTTGTGCCTCTTTTCGGAGTTGTTCAGCAATAAATCCAAACGCTTACATCCAAGATTTATCCACTTGATGTCCATAATTTATCAATTTTCCGTCATTTTTGCCACTAGCTCGATGCTAGCTGCCATTTTGGATATCCCATAATGCTTTGCAAGATTGTCTTGATGTCTTTCAACCAAAGGGAAGGCAGGAGTGATCCATCTTGTCCTCTTCATACAAAGATTGTATGAAGAGGACAAGATGGATCACTCCAGCGAATCCGAGCGAGAACAAAGGCTAAAGAGTGTAAAGATAGATCACTGCATCTATTACCGTTTTAAAGAGAAGATTGTTTTGAGATGTGGCATACATTTAGGCCTTTTTTGAAGAAATGTAAATAGTTTGTCCTTTTACATGAGTTATAATGTTCATTATGTTTATTTTTGCACTGCATGACTCCAAATATATAGGAATAAGAACTATAAGAAATATAAGAACTGTTTTAGAACATTGATGTGTGTGTGATTTCAATAAATATGACATTATTATTTGATTATTGGCATGAGTGAATGTCATGAGGGCAAAAGCGTCCAGATTTAAAAAAAAAAAAAATGTATATATTTAGTCAACTGTATGAGTTATAATGTTTATTTCTTCACAGTGTGACTCCTAATACATATGGGAACTGATTTAGACAGGAATTTGGCTTCACTTTTATTGATACGTGTGTGATATAAATATATATATTTATATATTATATATAAAACGGAACATGAATCTCACAGATACAGTATACTGTATCTGTGAGATTCATGTTCCGTTTTATTTATTTGTCTTTAAGGTCATACAACCTTTTTTTACATTCAAGTGACCTCACTGCAGCACAAATATTCTAATAGCCCAGTTTTTCCTGAAAAAAAATGATGTTCAGAAATTGACTGTAGACAACAGAGTTGATGTTTTACAAGCTTTTTTAGAAAATAAAACCAGACTGACAATGAATTGTAAAAATGGCCTTTAGGGATCTGAGCGTTAAACGGTTAAAATGTTATGTAAGAGGCATGGCTTAACCATAGGGGGCTAGCCAAACCTTCACCAATCAAAAATAAACTCTCTGCTGAGGTCAATGACACCACACACAAGAATCTACCTTAGATGGGATAGCATTCATGAAAGGGGGCGTGGCTTAAACATAGGGGGCGGGCAAAACTATCACCAATGAAGAAGGAAGTCTCTGCTGAGTTCAATGATACCTCACACAAGGGACTACCTTAAACGGTTAAAATGTTATGAAAGGTGGCGTGGCTTAAGCATAGGGGGCGGGCCAACAAACTCACACAAGGGACTACCTTAAACGGTTCAAATGTTATGAAAGGGGGCGTGGCTTAAGCATAGTGGGCGGGCCAAACCTTCACCAATCAAAAACAAACTCTCTGCTGAGGTCAATGACACCACACACAAGAATCTGCCTTAGATGGGTTAGCATTCATGAAAGGGGGCGTGGCTTAAACATAGGGGGCAGGTAAAACTATCACCAATGAAAAAGCAAGTCTCTGCTGAGTTCAATGATACCTCTGATAAGACTCTACCATAAATGGGTCACCATTTATGAAAGGCGGCGTGGCTAAGTACAGAGGGGTGGGCCAAACAATCACCAATGAATAAGGAACTGTCTGCTGAGTTCAATGATACCTCACACAAGGGTCTACCTTAACCCTCAGAGCCCTACGGCATCGTCCATGACGAGATACGGCACCTCTGATTAATATTTAGATAATTTGACAACGGTTTAATTTATCCACTTACCGATTTTTGCTGCTAAAAGCTAAGGAGTTAACCATCACTGTGTGTCTTTGGTGTCTTTGTAGCCTTTACAGAAGGTTTTCTATCCAGCCTGGAAGTTGTGCCTCTTTTCGGAGTTGTTCAGCAATAAATCCAAACGCTTACATCCAAGATTTATCCACTTGATGTCCATAATTTATCAATTTTCCGTCATTTTTGCCACTAGCTCGATGCTAGCTGCCATTTTGGATATCCCATAATGCTTTGCAAGATTGTCTTGATGTCTTTCAACCAATGGGAAGGCAGGAGTGATCCATCTTGTCCTATTCATACAAAGATTGTATGAAGAGGACAAGATGAATCACTCCAGCGAATCCGAGCGAGAACAAAGGCTAAAGAGTGTAAAGATAGATCACTGCATCTATTACCGTTTTAAAGAGAAGATTGTTTTGAGATGTGGCATACATTTAGGCCTTTTTTGAAGAAATGTAAATAGTTTGTCCTTTTACATGAGTTATAATGTTCATTATGTTTATTTTTGCACTGCATGACTCCAAATATATAGGAATAAGAACTATAAGAAATATAAGAACTGTTTTAGAACATTGCTGTGTGTGTGATTTCAATAAATATGACATTATTATTTGATTATTGGCATGAGTGAATGTCATGAGGGCAAAAGCGTCCAGATTTAAAAAAAAAAAAAAATGTATATATTTAGTCAACTGTATGAGTTATAATGTTTATTTCTTCACAGTGTGACTCCTAATACATATGGGAACTGATTTAGACAGGAAATTGGCTTCACTTTTATTGATATGTGTGTGATATCAATATATACTGTATCTGTGAGATTCATGTTCCGTTTTATTTATTTGTCTTTAAGGTCATACAACCTTTTTTTACATTCAAGTGACCTCACTGCAGCACAAATATTCTAATAGCCCAGTTTTTCCTGAAAAAAATGATGTTCAGAAATTGACTGTAGACAAAAGAGTTGATGTTTTACAAGCTTTTTTAGAAAATAAAACCAGACGGACAATGAACTGTAAAAATGGCCTTTAGGGATCTGAGCGTTAAACGGTTAAAAAGTTATGTAAGAGGCATGGCTTAACCATAGGGGGCGGGCCAAACCTTCACCAATCAAAAACAAACTCTCTGCTGAGGTCAATGACACCACACACAAGACTCTACCTTAGATGGGTTAGCATTCATGAAAGGGGGCGTGGCTTAAACATAGGGGACGGGCAAAACTATCACCAATGAAGAAGCAAGTCTCTGCTGAGTTCAATGATACCTCACACAAGGGACTACCTTAAACGGTTAAAATGTTATGAAAGGGGGCGTGGCCTAAGCATAGGGGGAGGACTAAACCTTCACCAATAAAAAAACAAACTCTCTGCTGAGGTCAATGACACCACACACAAGAATCTACCTTAAATGGGTTAGCATTCATGAAAGGGAGCGTGGTTTAAACATAGGGGACGGGCAAAACTATCACCAATGAAGAAGCAAGTCTCTGCTGAGTTCAATGATACCTCACACAAGGGACTACCTTAAACGGTTCAAATGTTATGAAAGGGGCGTGGCTTAAGCATAGGGGGTTGGCCAAACATCACCAATAAAGAAGAAAGTCTCTGCTGAGTTAATTGATACGTCAAGTAAGACTCTACCTTAAACGGGTCAACAGTTATGAAAGAGGAATGGCTAAACCACAGGGGGCGGGCCAAACCGTCACCAATCAAAAACACAAACTCTCTGCTGAGGTCAATGACACCACACACAATAATCTACCTTAGATGGGTTAGCATTCATGAAAGGGGGCTTGGCTTGAACATAGGGGGCTTGGCTTGAACATAGGGGGCAGGCAAAACTATCACCAATGAAGAAGCAAGTCTCTGCTGAGTTCAATGATACCTCACACAAGGGACTACCTTAAACTGTTCAAAATGTTATGAAAGGGGGCGTGGCTTAAGCATAGGGGGCGGGCCAAACCATCACCAATAAAGAAGAAAGTCTCTGCTGAGTTCATTGATACCTCAAATAAGACTCTACCTTAAATGGGTCCCCAGTTATGAAAGAGGAATGGCTTAACCATAGGGGGCGGGCCAACAAACTCACACAAGGGACTACCTTAAATGGTTCAAATGTTATGAAAGGGGGCGTGGCTTAAGCATAGTGGGCGGGCCAAACCTTCACCAATCAAAAACAAACTCTCTGCTGAGGTCAATGACACCACACACAAGAATCTGCCTTAGATGGGTTAGCATTCATGAAAGGGGGTGTGGCTTAAACATAGGGGGCAGGTAAAACTATCACCAATGAAAAAGCAAGTCTCTGCTGAGTTCAATGATACCTCTGATAAGACTCTACCATAAATGGGTCACCATTTATGAAAGGCGGCGTGGCTAAGTACAGAGGGGTGGGCCAAACAATCACCAATGAATAAGGAACTGTCTGCTGAGTTCAATGATACCTCACACAAGGGTCTACCTTAACCCTCAGAGCCCTACGGCATCGTCCATGACGAGATACGGCACCTCTGATTAATATTTAGATAATTTGACAACGGTTTAATTTATCCACTTACCGGTTTTTGCTGCTAAAAGCTAAGGAGTTAACCATCACTGTGTGTCTTTGGTGTCTTTGTAGCCTTTACAGAAGGTTTTCTATCCAGCCTGGAAGTTGTGCCTCTTTTCGGAGTTGTTCAGCAATAAATCCAAACGCTTACATCCAAGATTTATCCACTTGATGTCCATAATTTATCAATTTTACGTCATTTTTGCCACTAGCTCGATGCTAGCTGCCATTTTGGATATCCCATAATGCTTTGCAAGATTGTCTTGATGTCTTTCAACCAATGGGAAGGCAGGAGTGATCCATCTTGTCCTCTTCATACAAAGATTGTATGAAGAGGACAAGATGGATCACTCCAGCGAATCCGAGCGAGAACAAAGGCTAAAGAGTGTAAAGATAGATCACTGCATCTATTACCGTTTTAAAGAGAAGATTGTTTTGAGATGTGGCATACATTTAGGCCTTTTTTGAAGAAATGTAAATAGTTTGTCCTTTTACATGAGTTATAATGTTCATTATGTTTATTTTTGCACTGCATGACTCCAAATATATAGGAATAAGAACTATAAGAAATATAAGAACTGTTTTAGAACATTGCTGTGTGTGTGATTTCAATAAATATGACATTATTATTTGATTATTGGCATGAGTGAATGTCATGAGGGCAAAAGCGTCCGGATTTTTTTTTAAAAAAATGTATATATTTAGTCAACTGTATGAGTTATAATGTTTATTTCTTCACAGTGTGACTCCTAATACATATGGGAACTGATTTAGACAGGAAATTGGCTTCACTTCTATTGATATGTGTGTGATATCAATATGTACTGTATCTGTGAGATTCATGTTCCGTTTTATTTATTTGTCTTTAAGGTCATACAACCTTTTTTTACATTCAAGTGACCTCACTGCAGCACAAATATTCTAATAGCCCAGTTTTTCCTGAAAAAAATGATGTTCAGAAATTGACTGTAGACAACAGAGTTGATGTTTTACAAGCTTTTTTAGAAAATAAAACCAGACGGACAATGAACTGTAAAAATGGCCTTTAGGGATCTGAGCGTTAAACGGTTAAAATGTTATGTAAGAGGCATGGCTTAACCATAGGGGGCTAGCCAAACCTTCACCAATCAAAAATAAACTCTGCTGAGGTCAATGACACCACACACAAGAATCTACCTTAGATGGGATAGCATTCATGAAAGGGGGCGTGGCTTAAACATAGGGGGCGGGCAAAACTATCACCAATGAAGAAGGAAGTCTCTGCTGAGTTCAATGATACCTCACACAAGGGACTACCTTAAACGGTTCAAATGTTATGAAAGGTGGCGTGGCTTAAGCATAGGGGGCGGGCCAACAAACTCACACAAGGGACTACCTTAAACGGTTCAAATGTTATGAAAGGGGGCGTGGCTTAAGCATAGTGGGCGGGCCAAACCTTCACCAATCAAAAACAAACTCTCTGCTGAGGTCAATGACACCACACACAAGAATCTGCCTTAGATGGGTTAGCATTCATGAAAGGGGGCGTGGCTTAAACATAGGGGGCAGGTAAAACTATCACCAATGAAAAAGCAAGTCTCTGCTGAGTTCAATGATACCTCTGATAAGACTCTACCATAAATGGGTCACCATTTATGAAAGGCGGCGTGGCTAAGTACAGAGGGGTGGGCCAAACAATCACCAATGAATAAGGAACTGTCTGCTGAGTTCAATGATACCTCACACAAAGGACTATCTTGAACGGTTTTAAATGTTATGAAAGGTGGCGTGGCTTAAGCATAGGGGGCGGGCTAAACCTTCACAAATCAATACCAAACTCTCTGCTGAGGTCAATGACACCACACACAAGGATCTACCTTACATGGGTTAGCATTCATGAAAGGGGGCGTGGCTTAGACATAGGGGGCGGGCAAAACTATCACCAATGAAGAAGCAAGTCTGCTGAGTTCAATGATACCTCACACAAGGGACTACCTTAAATGGTTCAAATGTTATGAAAGGGGGCGTGGCCTATGCATAGGGGGCGGGCCAAACCTTCACCAATCAAAAACAAAATCTCTGCTGAGGTCAATGACACCACACACAAGACTCTAACTTAGATGGGTTAGCATTCATGAAATGGGGCGTGGCTTAAGCATGGGGACGGGCCAAACCATCACCAATAAAGAAGAAAGTCTCTGCTGAGTTCATTGATACCTCAAATAAGACTACCTTAAACGGGTCACCAGTTATGAAAGAGGAATGGCTTAAACATAGGGGGCGGGCCAAACCTCCACCAATCAAAAACAAACTCTCTGCTGAGGTCAATGACACCAAACAGAAGAATCTACCTTAGATGGGTTAGCATTCATGAAAGGGGGCGTGGCTTAAACATAGGGGGCGGGCAAAATTATCACCAATGAAGAAGCAAGTCTCTCCTGAGTTCAATGATACCTCACAGAAGGGACTACCTTAAACGGTTCAAATGTTATGAAAGGGGCCATGGCTTAAGCATAGGGGATGGGCCAAACCATCACCAATAAAGAAGAAAGTCTCTGCTGAGTTCATTGATACCTCAAATAAGACTCTACCTTAAACGGTTCAAAAGTTATGAAAGAGGAATGGCTTAACTATAGGGGGCGGTCCAAACTTTCACCAATCAAAAACAAACTCTCTGCTGAGGCCAATGACACCACACACAAGAATCTATCTTAGATGGGTTAGCATTCATGAAAGGGGGCGTGGCTTTAACATAGGGGGCAGGCAAAACTATCACCAATGAAGAAGCAAGTCTCTGCTGAGTTCAATGATACCTCACACAAGGGACTACCTTAAACGGTTCAAATGTTATGAAAGGGGGCGTGGCTTAAGCATAGGGGGCGGGCCAAACCATCACCAATAAAAAAGAAAGTCTCTGCTGAGTTCATTGATACCTCAAATAAGACTCTACGTTAAACGGGTAACCAGTTATGAAAGAGGAATGGCTTAACCATAGGGGGCGGGCCAAACCTTCACCAATCAAAAACAAACTCTCTGCTGAGGTCAATGACACCACACACAAGAATCTACCTTAGATGGGTTAGCATTCATGAAATGGGTCGTGGCTTAAACATAGGGGGCAGGCAAAACTATCACCAATGAAGAAGCAAGTCTCTGCTGAGTTCAATGATACCTCACACAAGGGACTACCTTAAACGGTTTTAAATGTTATGAAAGGGGGCGTGGCTTAAGCATAGGGGGCGGGCCAAACCATCACCAATAAAGAAGAAAGTCTCTGCTGAGTTCATTGATACCTCAAATAAGCATCTACCTTAAACGGGTCACCAGTTATGAAAGAGGAATGGCTTAACCCTAGGGGTTACACCTTCACCAATCAAAAACAAACTCTCTGCTGAGGTCAATGACACCACACACAAGAATCTACCTTAGATGGGTTAGCATTCATGAAAGGGAGCGTGGCTTAAACATAGGGGGCGGGCAAAACTATCACCAATAAAGAAGCAAGTCTCTGCTGAGTTCAATGACACCACACACAAGAATCTACCTTAGATGGGTTAGCATTCATGAAAGAGAGCGTGGCTTAAACATAGGGGGCGGGCAAAACTATCACCAATGAAGAAGCAAGTCTCTGCTGAGTTCAATGATACCTTACACAAGGGACTACCTTAAACGGTTCAAATGTAATGAAAGGGGGCGTGGCCTATGCATAGGGTGCGGGCAAAACCTTCACCAATCAAAAACAAACTCTGCTGAGGTCAATGACCCCACACACAAGAATCTACCTTAGATGGGTTAGCATTCATGAAAGGGGGCGTGGCTTAAACATAGGGGGCAGGTAAAACTATCACCAATGAAGAAGCAAGTCTCTGCTGAGTTCAATGATACCTCACACAAGGGACTACCTTAAACGGTTTTAAATGTTATGAAAGGGGGCGTGGCTTAAGCATAGGGGGCGGGCCAAACCATCACCAATAAAGAAGAAAGTCTCTGCTGAGTTCATTGATACCTCAAATAAGACTACCTTAAACGGGTCACCAGTTATGAAAGAGGAATGGCTTAAACATAGGGGGCGGGCCAAACCTCCACCAATCAAAAACAAACTCTCTGCTGAGGTCAATGACACCAAACAGAAGAATCTACCTTAGATGGGTTAGCATTCATGAAAGGGGGCGTGGCTTAAACATAGGGGGCGGGCAAAATTATCACCAATGAAGAAGCAAGTCTCTCCTGAGTTCAATGATACCTCACAGAAGGGACTACCTTAAACGGTTCAAATGTTATGAAAGGGGCCATGGCTTAAGCATAGGGGATGGGCCAAACCATCACCAATAAAGAAGAAAGTCTCTGCTGAGTTCATTGATACCTCAAATAAGACTCTACCTTAAACGGTTCAAAAGTTATGAAAGAGGAATGGCTTAACTATAGGGGGCGGTCCAAACTTTCACCAATCAAAAACAAACTCTCTGCTGAGGCCAATGACACCACACACAAGAATCTATCTTAGATGGGTTAGCATTCATGAAAGGGGGCGTGGCTTTAACATAGGGGGCAGGCAAAACTATCACCAATGAAGAAGCAAGTCTCTGCTGAGTTCAATGATACCTCACACAAGGGACTACCTTAAACGGTTCAAATGTTATGAAAGGGGGCGTGGCTTAAGCATAGGGGGCGGGCCAAACCATCACCAATAAAAAAGAAAGTCTCTGCTGAGTTCATTGATACCTCAAATAAGACTCTACGTTAAACGGGTAACCAGTTATGAAAGAGGAATGGCTTAACCATAGGGGGCGGGCCAAACCTTCACCAATCAAAACCAAACTCTCTGCTGAGGTCAATGACACCACACACAAGAATCTACCTTAGATGGGTTAGCATTCATGAAATGGGTCGTGGCTTAAACATAGGGGGCAGGCAAAACTATCACCAATGAAGAAGCAAGTCTCTGCTGAGTTCAATGATACCTCACACAAGGGACTACCTTAAACGGTTTTAAATGTTATGAAAGGGGGCGTGGCTTAAGCATAGGGGGCGGGCCAAACCATCACCAATAAAGAAGAAAGTCTCTGCTGAGTTCATTGATACCTCAAATAAGCATCTACCTTAAACGGGTCACCAGTTATGAAAGAGGAATGGCTTAACCCTAGGGGTTACACCTTCACCAATCAAAAACAAACTCTCTGCTGAGGTCAATGACACCACACACAAGAATCTACCTTAGATGGGTTAGCATTCATGAAAGGGAGCGTGGCTTAAACATAGGGGGCGGGCAAAACTATCACCAATAAAGAAGCAAGTCTCTGCTGAGTTCAATGACACCACACACAAGAATCTACCTTAGATGGGTTAGCATTCATGAAAGAGAGCGTGGCTTAAACATAGGGGGCGGGCAAAACTATCACCAATGAAGAAGCAAGTCTCTGCTGAGTTCAATGATACCTCACACAAGGGACTACCTTAAACGGTTCAAATGTAATGAAAGGGGGCGTGGCCTATGCATAGGGTGCGGGCAAAACCTTCACCAATCAAAAACAAACTCTGCTGAGGTCAATGACCCCACACACAAGAATCTACCTTAGATGGGTTAGCATTCATGAAAGGGGGCGTGGCTTAAACATAGGGGGCAGGTAAAACTATCACCAATGAAGAAGCAAGTCTCTGCTGAGTTCAATGATACCTCACACAAGGGACTACCTTAAACGGTTTTAAATGTTATGAAAGGGGGCGTGGCTTAAGCATAGGGGGCGGGCCAAACCATCACCAATAAAGAAGAAATTATCTGCTGAGTTCAGTGATACCTCAAATAAGACTCTACCTTAAACGGGTCATCAGTTATGAAAGAGGAATGGCTTAACCATAGGGGGCGGGCCAAACCTTCACCAATCAAAAACAAACTCTCTGCTGAGGTCAATGACACCACACACAAGAATCTACCTTAGATGGGTTAGCATTCATGAAAGGGGGCGTGGCTTAAACATAGGGGGCCGGCAAAACTATCACCAATGAAGAAGCAAGTCTGTGCTGAGTTCAATGATACCTCACACAAGGGACTACCTTAAACGGTACAAATGTTATGAAAGGGGGCGTGGCCTATGCATAGGGGGCGGGCCAAACCTTCACCAATAAAAAACAAACTCTCTGCTGAGGTCAATGACACCACACACAAGAATCTACCTTAGATGGGTTAGCATTCATGAAATGGGGCATGGCTTAAACATAGGGGGCAGGCAAAACTATCACCAATGAAGAAGCAAGTCTCTGCTGAGTTCAATGATACCTCACACAAGGGACTACCTTAAACGGTTTTAAATGTTATGAAAGGGGGCGTGGCTTAAGCATAGGGGGCGGGCCAAACCATCACCAATAAAGAAGAAAGTCTCTGCTGAGTTCATTGATACCTCAAATAAGACTCTACCTTAAACGGGTCACCAGTTATGAAAGAGGAATGGCTTAAACCTAGGGGTTACACCTTCACCAATCAAAAACAAACTCTCTGCTGAGGGCAATGACACCACACACAAGAATCTACCTTAGATGGGTTAGCATTCATGAAAGGTAGCGTGGCTTAAACATAGGGGGTGGGCAAAACTATCACCAATGAAGAAGCAAGTCTCTGCTGAGTTCAATGATACCTCACACAAGGGACTACCTTAAATGGTTCAACTGTTATGAAAGGGGTTGTGGCCTAAGCATAGGGGGCGGGCCAATCCATCACCAATAAAGAAGAAAGTCTCTGCTGAGTTCATTGATACCTCAAATAAGACTCTACCTTAAACGGGTCACCAGTTATGAAAGAGGAATGGCTTAACCATAGGGGGCGGGCCAAACCTTCACCAATCAAAAACAAACTCTCTGCTGAGGTCAATGACACCACACACAAGAATCTACCTTAGATGGGTTAGCATTCATGAAAGGTAGCGTGGCTTAAACATAGGGGGCGGGCAAAACTATCACCAATGAAGAAGCAAGTCTATGCTGAGTTCAATGATACCTCACACAAGGGACTACCTTAAACGGTTTTAAATGTTATGAAAGGGGGCGTGGCTTAAGCATAGGGGGCGGGCCAAACCATCACCAATAAAGAAGAAAGTCTCTGCTGAGTTCATTAATACCTCAAATAAGAATCTACCTTAAACGGGTCACCATTTATGAAAGAGGAATGGCTTAACCCTAGGGGGCGGGCCACACCTTTACCAATCAAAAACAAACTCTCTGCTGAGGTCAATGACACCACACACAAGAATCTACCTTAGATGGGTTAGCATTCATGAAAGGGGGCGTGGCTTAAACATAGGGGGCCGGCAATACTATCACCAATGAAGAAGCAAGTCTGTGCTGAGTTCAATGATACCTCACACAAGGGACTACCTTAAACGGTACAAATGTTATGAAAGGGGGCGTGGCCTATGCATAGGGGGCGGGCCAAACCTTCACCAATCAAAAACAAACTCTCTGCTGAGGTCAATGACACCACACACAAGAATCTACCTTAGATGGGTTAGCATTCATGAAATGGGGCGTGGCTTAAACATAGGGGGCAGGTAAAACTATCACCAATGAAGAAGCAAGTCTCTGCTGAGTTCAATGATACCTCACACAAGGGACTACCTTAAACGGTTTTAAATGTTATGAAAGGGGGCGTGGCTTAAGCATAGGGGGCGGGCCAAACCATCACCAATAAAGAAGAAAGTCTCTGCTGAGTTCATTGATACCTCAAATAAGATTCTACCTTAAACGGGTCACCAGTTATGAAAGAGGAATGGCTTAACCATAGAGGGCGGGCCAAACCTTCACCAATCAAAAACAAACTCTCTGCTGAGGTCAATGACACCACACACAAGAATCTACCTTAGATGGGTTAGCATTCATGAAAGGGAGCGTGGCTTAAACATAGGTGGCGGGCAAAACTATCACCAATAAAGAAGCAAGGCTCTGCTGAGTTCAATGACACCACACACAAGAATCTACCTTAGATGGGTTAGCATTCATGAAAGAGAGCGTGGCTTAAACATAGGGGGCGGGCAAAACTATCACCAATGAGGAAGCAAGTCTCTGCTGAGTTCAATGATACCTCACACAAGGGACTACCTTAAACGGTTCAAATGTAATGAAAGGGGGCGTGGCCTATGCATAGGGGGCGGGCCAAACCTTCACCAATTAAAAACAAACTCTCTGCTGAGGTCAATGACACCACACACAAGAATCTACCTTAGATGGGTTAGCATTCATGAAATGGGGCGTGGCTTAAACATAGGGGGCAGGCAAAACTATCACCAATGAAGAAGCAAGTCTCTGCTGAGTTCAATGATACCTCACACAAGGGACTACCTTAAACGGTTTTAAATGTTATGAAAGGGGGCGTGGCTTAAGCATAGGGGGCGGGCCAAACCATCACCAATAAAGAAGAAAGTCTCTGCTGAGTTCATTGATACCTCAAATAAGACTCTACCTTAAACGGGTCACCAGTTATGAAAAAGGAATGGCTTAACCATAGAGGGCGGGCCAAACCTTCACCAATCAAAAACAAACTCTCTGCTGAGGTCAATGACACCACACACAAGACTCTACCTTAGATGGGTTAGCATTCATGAAAGGGAGCGTGGCTTAAGCATAGGGGGCGGGCAAAACTATCACCAATGAAGAAGCAGGTCTCTGCTGAGTTCAATGATACCTCACACAAAGCACTACCTTAAACGGTTCAAATGTTATGAAAGGGGGCATGGCTTAAGCATAGGGGGCGGGCCAAACCATCACCAATAAAGAAGAAAGTCTCTGCTGAGTTTATTTATACCTCAAATAAGACTCTACCTTAAACGGGTAACCGGTTATGAAAGAGGAATGGCTTAACGATAGGGGGCGGGCAAAACCTTCACCAATCAAAAACAAACTCTCTGCTGAGGTCAATGACACCACACACAAGATTCTACCTTAGATGGGTTAGCATTCATGAAAGGGGGGTGGCTTAAACATAGGGGGCGGGCAATACTATCACCAATGAAGAAGCAAGTCTCTGCTGAGTTCAATGATACCTCACACAAAGGACTACCTTAAACGGTTCAAATGTTATGAAAGGGGGCGTGGCTTAAGCATAGGGGGCGGGCCAAACCATCACCAATAAAGAAGAAAGTGTCTGCTGAGTTCATTGATACCACAAATAAGACTCTACCTTAAACGGGTCGGCAGTTATGAAAGAGGAATGGCTTAACCATAGGGGGCGGGCCAAACCTTCACCAATCAAAAACAAACTCTCTGCTGAGGTCAATGACACCACACACAAGATTCTACCTTAGATGGGTTAGCATTCATGAAAGGGGGCGTGGCTTAAACATAGGGGGCGGGAAAAACTATCACCAATGAAGAAGCAAGTCTCTGCTGAGTTCAATGATACCTCACACAAAGGACTACCTTAAACGGTTCAAATGTTATGAAAGGGGGCATGGCTTAAGCATAGGGGGCGGGCCAAACCATCACCAATAAAGAAGAAAGTGTCTGCTGAGTTCATTGATACCACAAATAAGACTCTACCTTAAACGGGTCGGCAGTTATGAAAGAGGAATGGCTTAACCATAGGGGGCGGGCCAAACCTTCACCAATCAAAAACAAACTCTCTGCTGAGGTCAATGACACCACACACAAGATTCTACCTTAGATGGGTTAGCATTCATGAAAGGGGGCGTGGCTTAAACATAGGGGGCGGGCAAAACTATCACCAATGAAGAAGCAAGTCTCTGCTGAGTTCAATGATACCTCACACAAAGGACTACCTTAAACGGTTCAAATGTTATGAAAGGGGGCATGGCTTAAGCATAGGGGGCGGGCCAAACCATCACCAATAAAGAAGAAAGTCTCTGCTGAGTTCATTGATACCTCAAATAAGACTCTACCTTAAACGGGTCACCAGTTATGAAAAAGGAATGGCTTAACCATAGAGGGCGGGCCAAACCTTCACCAATCAAAAACAAACTCTCTGCTGAGGTCAATGACACCACACACAAGACTCTACCTTAGATGGGTTAGCATTCATGAAAGGGAGCGTGGCTTAAGCATAGGGGGCGGGCCAAACCATCACCAATAAAGAAGAAAGTCTCTGCTGAGTTCATTGATACCTCAAATAAGACTCTACCTTAAACGGGTCAGCAGTTATGAAAGAAGAATGGCTTAACCATAGGGGGCGGGCCAAATCTTCACCAATAAAGAAGAAAGTCTCTGCTGAGTTCATTGATACCTCAAATAAGACTCTACCTTAAACGGTTGAAATGTTATGAAAGGGGGCGTGGCTTAAGCATAGGGGGCGGGCCAAACCATCACCAATAAAGAAGAAAGTCTCTGCTGAGTTCAGTGATACTGCACACAAGGGACTACCTTAAACGGTTCAAATGTTATGAAAGGGGGAGTGGCTTAGGCATAGGGGGCGGGCCAAACTATCACCAATAAAGAAGAAAGTGACTGCTGAGTTCATTGATACGTCGAATAAGACTCTACCTTAAATGGGTCACCAGTTATGAAAGAGGAATGGCTTAACAATAGTAGGCGGGCCAAACCTTCACCAATCAAAAACAAACCCTCTGCTGAGGTCAATGACACCACACAGAAGACTCTACCTTAGATGGGTTAGCATTCATGAAAGGGGGCGTGGCTTAAACATAGGGGGCGGGCAAAACTATCACCAATGAAGAAGGAAGTCTCTGCTGAGTTCAATGATACCTCACAAAAGGACTACCTCAAACGGTTCAAATGTTATGAAAGGGGGCGTGGCTTAAGCATAGGGTGTGGGCCAAACCATCACCAATAAAGAAGAAAGTCTCTGCTGAGTTCATTGATACCTTAAATAAGAATCTACCTTAAACGGTTCACCGGTTATGAAAGAGGAATGGCTTAACCATAGGGGGCGGGCCAAACCTTCACCAATCAAAAACAAACTCTGCTGAGGTCAATGACACCACACAGAAAACTCTACCTTAGATGGGTTAGCATTCATGAAAGGGGGCGTGGCTTAAACATAGGGAGCGGGCAAAACTATCACCAATGAAGAAGCAAGTCTCTGCTGAGTTCAATGATACCTCACACAAGGGACTACATTAAACGGTTCAAATGTTATGAAAGGGGGCGTGGCTTAAGCATAGGGGGCGGGCCAAACCATCACCAATAAAGAAGAAAGTCTCTGCTGAGTTCATTGTTACCTCAAATAAGACTCTAAGTTAAACGGGTCACCAGTTATGAAAGAGGAATGGCTTAACCATATGGGGCGGGCCAAACCTTCACCAATCAAAAACAAACTCTCTGCTGAGGTCAATGACACCACACACAAGACTCTACCTTAGATGGGTTAGCATTCATGAAAGGGGGCGTGGCTTAAACATAGGGTGCGGGCAAAACCTTCACCAATCAAAAACAAACTCTCTGCTGAGGTCAATGACACCACACACAAGACTCTACCTTAGATGTGTTAGCATTCATGAAAGGGGGCGTGGCTTAAACATAGGGGGCTGGCAAAACTGTCACCAATAAAGAAGCAAGTCTCTGCTGAGTTCATTGATACCTCAAATAAGACTCTACCTTAAACGGGTCAGCAGTTAGGAAAGAAGAATGGCTTAACCATAGGGGGCAGGCCAAATCTTCACCAATAAAGAAGAAAGTCTCTGCTGAGTTCATTGATACCTCAGATAAGACTCTACCTTAAACGGTTCAAATGTTATGAAAGGGGGCGTGGCTTAAGCATAGGGGGCGGGCCAAACCATCACCAATAAAGAAGAAAGTCTCTGCTGAGTTCAGTGATACTTCACACAAGGGACTACCTTAAACGGTTCAAATGTTATGAAAGGGGGCGTGGCTTAGGCATAGGGGGCGGGCCAAACTATCACCAATAAAGAAGAAAGTGACTGCTGAGTTCATTGATACGTCGAATAAGACTACCTTAAATGGGTCACCAGTTATGAAAGAGGAATGGCTTAACAATAGGGGGCGGGCCAAACCTTCACCAATCAAAAACAAACCCTCTGCTGAGGTCAATGACACCACACAGAAGACTCTACCTTAGATGGGTTAGCATTCATGAAAGGGGGCGTGGCTTAAACATAGGGGGCGGGCAAAACTATCACCAATGAAGAAGGAAGTCTCTGCTGAGTTCAATGATACCTCACAAAAGGACTACCTTAAACGGTTCAAATGTTATGAAAGGGGGCGTGGCTTAAGTATAGGGTGTGGGCCAAACCATCACCAATAAAGAAGAAAGTCTCTGCTGAGTTCATTGATACCTTAAATAAGACTCTACCTTAAACGGTTCACCGGTTATGAAAGAGGAATGGCTTAACCATAGGGGGCGGGCCAAACCTTCACCAATCAAAAACAAACTCTGCTGAGGTCAATGACACCACACAGAAGACTCTACCTTAGATGGGTTAGCATTCATGAAAGGGGGCGTGGCTTAAACATAGGGAGCGGGCAAAACTATCACCAATGAAGAAGCAAGTCTCTGCTGAGTTCAATGATACCTCACACAAGGGACTACATTAAACGGTTCAAATGTTATGAAAGGGGGCGTGGCTTAAGCATAGGGGGCGGGCCAAACCATCACCAATGAAGAAGAAAGTCTCTGCTGAGTTCATTGTTACCTCAAATAAGACTCTAAGTTAAACGGGTCACCAGTTATGAAAGAGGAATGGCTTAACCATATGGGGCGGGCCAAACCTTCACCAATCAAAAACAAACTCTCTGCTGAGGTCAATGACACCACACACAAGACTCTACCTTAGATGGGTTAGCATTCATGAAAGGGGGCGCGGCTTAAACATAGGGTGCGGGCCAAACCTTCACCAATCAAAAACAAACTCTCTGCTGAGGTCAATGACACCACACACAAGACTCTACCTTAGATGTGTTAGCATTCATGAAAGGGGGCGCGGCTTAAACATAGGGGGCGGAAAAAACTATCACCATTGAAGAAGCAAGTCTCTGCTGAGTTCAGTGATACCTCAAATAAGACTACCTTAAACGGGTCACCAGTTATGAAAGAGGAATGGCTTAACCATAGGGGGCGGGCCAAACCTTCACCAATCAAAAACAAACTCTCTGCTGAGGTCAATGACACCACACACAAGACTCTACCTTAGATGGGTTAGCATTCATGAAAGGGGGCGTGGCTTAAACACAGGGGGCGGGCAATACTATCACCAATGAAGAAGCAAGTCTCTGCTGAGTTCAATGATACCTCACACAAGGGACTACCTTAAACGGTTCAAATGTTATGAAAGGGGGCGTGACTTAAGCATAGGGGGCGGACCAAACCATCACCAATAAAGAAGAAAGTCTCTGCTGAGTTCATTGATACCTCAAATAAGACTCTACCTTAAACGGGTCACCAGTTATGAAAAAGGAATGGCTTAACCATAGAGGGCGGGCCAAACCTTCACCAATAAAGAAGAAAGTCTCTGCTGAGTTCATTGATACCTCAAATAAGACTCTACCTTAAACGGTTCAAATGTTATGAAAGGGGGCGTGGCTTAAGCATAGGGGGCGGGCCAAACCATCACCAATAAAGAAGAAAGTCTCTGCTGAGTTCAGTGATACTGCACACAAGGGACTACCTTAAACGGTTCAAATGTTATGAAAGGGGGAGTGGCTTAGGCATAGGGGGCGGGCCAAACTATCACCAATAAAGAAGAAAGTGACTGCTGAGTTCATTGATACGTCGAATAAGACTCTACCTTAAATGGGTCACCAGTTATGAAAGAGGAATGGCTTAACAATAGTAGGCGGGCCAAACCTTCACCAATCAAAAACAAACCCTCTGCTGAGGTCAATGACACCACACAGAAGACTCTACCTTAGATGGGTTAGCATTCCTGAAAGGGGGCGTGGCTTAAACATAGGGGGCGGGCAAAACTATCACCAATGAAGAAGGAAGTCTCTGCTGAGTTCAATGATACCTCACAAAAGGACTACCTTAAACGGTTCAAATGTTATGAAAGGGGGCGTGGCTTAAGCATAGGGTGTGGGCCAAACCATCACCAATAAAGAAGAAAGTCTCTGCTGAGTTCATTGATACCTTAAATAAGAATCTACCTTAAACGGTTCACCGGTTATGAAAGAGGAATGGCTTAACCACAGGGGGCGGGCCAAACCTTCAACAATCAAAAACAAACTCTGCTGAGGTCAATGACACCACACAGAAAACTCTACCTTAGATGGGTTAGCATTCATGAAAGGGGGCGTGGCTTAAACATAGGGAGCGGGCAAAACTATCACCAATGAAGAAGCAAGTCTCTGCTGAGTTCAATGATACCTCACACAAGGGACTACGTTAAACGGTTCAAATGTTATGAAAGGGGGCGTGGCTTAAGCATAGGGGGCGGGCCAAACCATCACCAATCAAAAACAAACTCTATGCTGAGGTCAATGACACCACACACAAGACTCTACCTTAGATGGGTTAGCATTCATGAAAGGGGGCGCGGCTTAAACATAGGGTGCGGGCCAAACCATCACCAATCAAAAACAAACTCTATGCTGAGGTCAATGACACCACACACAAGACTCTACCTTAGATGGGTTAGCATTCATGAAAGGGGGCGCGGCTTAAACATAGGGGGCGGAAAAAACTATCACCAATGAAGAAGCAAGTCTCTGCAGAGTTCATTGATACCTCAAATAAGACTACCTTAAATGGGTCACCAGTTATGAAAGAGGAATGGCTTAACCATAGGGGGCGGGCCTAACCTTCACCAATCAAAAACAAACTCTCTGCTGAGGTCAATGACACCACACACAAGACTCTACCTTAGATGGGTTAGCATTCATGAAAGGGGGCGCGGCTTAAACATAGGGTGCGGGCCAAACCTTCACCAATCAAAAACAAACTCTCTGCTGAGGTCAATGACACCACACACAAGACTCTACCTTAGATGTGTTAGCATTCATGAAAGGGGGCGCGGCTTAAACATAGGGGGCGGAAAAAACTATCACCATTGAAGAAGCAAGTCTCTGCTGAGTTCAGTGATACCTCAAATAAGACTACCTTAAACGGGTCACCAGTTATGAAAGAGGAATGGCTTAACCATAGGGGGCGGGCCAAACCTTCACCAATCAAAAACAAACTCTCTGCTGAGGTCAATGACACCACACACAAGACTCTACCTTAGATGGGTTAGCATTCATGAAAGGGGGCGTGGCTTAAACACAGGGGGCGGGCAATACTATCACCAATGAAGAAGCAAGTCTCTGCTGAGTTCAATGATACCTCACACAAGGGACTACCTTAAACGGTTCAAATGTTATGAAAGGGGGCGTGACTTAAGCATAGGGGGCGGGCCAAACCATCACCAATAAAGAAGAAAGTCTCTGCTGAGTTCATTGATACCTCAAATAAGACTCTACCTTAAACGGGTCACCAGTTATGAAAAAGGAATGGCTTAACCATAGAGGGCGGGCCAAACCTTCACCAATCAAAAACAAACTCTCTGCTGAGGTCAATGACACCACACACAAGACTCTACCTTAGATGGGTTAGCATTCATGAAAGGGAGCGTGGCTTAAGCATAGGGGGCGGGCCAAACCATCACCAATAAAGAAGAAAGTCTCTGCTGAGTTCATTGATACCTCAAATAAGACTCTACCTTAAACGGGTCAGCAGTTATGAAAGAAGAATGGCTTAACCATAGGGGGCGGGCCAAATCTTCACCAATAAAGAAGAAAGTCTCTGCTGAGTTCATTGATACCTCAAATAAGACTCTACCTTAAACGGTTCAAATGTTATGAAAGGGGGCGTGGCTTAAGCATAGGGGGCGGGCCAAACCATCACCAATAAAGAAGAAAGTCTCTGCTGAGTTCAGTGATACTGCACACAAGGGACTACCTTAAACGGTTCAAATGTTATGAAAGGGGGAGTGGCTTAGGCATAGGGGGCGGGCCAAACTATCACCAATAAAGAAGAAAGTGACTGCTGAGTTCATTGATACGTCGAATAAGACTCTACCTTAAACGGTTCACCGGTTATGAAAGAGGAATGGCTTAACCATAGGGGGCGGGCCAAACCTTCAACAATCAAAAACAAACTCTGCTGAGGTCAATGACACCACACAGAAAACTCTACCTTAGATGGGTTAGCATTCATGAAAGGGGGCGTGGCTTAAACATAGGGAGCGGGCAAAACTATCACCAATGAAGAAGCAAGTCTCTGCTGAGTTCAATGATACCTCACACAAGGGACTACGTTAAACGGTTCAAATGTTATGAAAGGGGGCGTGGCTTAAGCATAGGGGGCGGGCCAAACCATCACCAATAAAGAAGAAAGTCTCTGCTGAGTTCATTGATACCTCAAATAAGACTCTACCTTAAACGGGTCAGCAGTTATGAAAGAAGAATGGCTTAACCATAGGGGGCGGGCCAAATCTTCACCAATAAAGAAGAAAGTCTCTGCTGAGTTCATTGATACCTCAGATAAGACTCTACCTTAAACGGGTCACCAGTTATGAAAAAGGAATGGCTTAACCATAGAGGGCGGGCCAAACCTTCACCAATCAAAAACAAACTCTCTGCTGAGGTCAATGACACCACACACAAGACTCTACCTTAGATGTGTTAGCATTCATGAAAGGGGGCGTGGCTTAAACACAGGGGGCGGGCAATACAATCACCAATGAAGAAGCAAGTCTCTGCTGAGTTCAATGATACCTCGCACAAGGGACTACCTTAAACGGTTCAAATGTTATGAAAGGGGGCGTGACTTAAGCATAGGGGGCGGGCCAAACCATCACCAATAAAGAAGAAAGTCTCTGCTGAGTTCATTGATACATCAAATAAGACTCTACCTTAAACGGGTCACCGGTTATGAAAGAGGAATGGCTTAACGATAGGGGGCGGGCAAAACCTTCACCAATCAAAAACAAACTCTCTGCTGAGGTCAATGACACCACACACAAGATTCTACCTTAGATGGGTTAGCATTCATGAAAGGGGGGTGGCTTAAACATAGGGGGCGGGCAATACTATCACCAATGAAGAAGCAAGTCTCTGCTGAGTTCAATGATACCTCACACAAAGGACTACCTTAAACGGTTCAAATGTTATGAAAGGGGGCGTGGCTTAAGCATAGGGGGCGGGCCAAACCATCACCAATAAAGAAGAAAGTGTCTGCTGAGTTCATTGATACCACAAATAAGACTCTACCTTAAACGGGTCGCAGTTATGAAAGAGGAATGGCTTAACCATAGGGGGCGGGCCAAACCTTCACCAATCAAAAACAAACTCTCTGCTGAGGTCAATGACACCACACACAAGACTCTACCTTAGATGGGTTAGCATTCATGAAAGAGGGCGTGGCTTAAACATAGGGGGCTGGCAAAACTGTCACCAATAAATAAGCAAGTCTCTGCAGAGTTCATTGATACCTCAAATAAGACTACCTTAAACGGGTCACCAGTTATGAAAGAGGAATGGCTTAACCATAGGGGGCGGGCCAAACCTTCACCAATCAAAAACAAACTCTGCTGAGGTCAATGACACCACACACAAGACTCTACCTTAGATGGGTTAGCATTCATGAAAGGGGGCGTGGCTTAAACATAGGGGGCTGGCAAAACTGTCACCAATAAAGAAGCGAGTCTCTGCTGAGTTCATTGATACCTCAAATAAGACTCTACCTCAAACAGGTCGCCAGTTATGAAAGAGGAATGGCTTAACCATAGGGGGCGGGCCAAACCTTCACCAATCAAAATCAAACTCTCTGCTGAGGTCAATGACACCACAACAGAAGACTCTACCTTAGATGGGTTAGCATTAATGAAAGGGGGCGTGGCTTAAACATAGGGGGCTGGCAAAACTGTCACCAATAAAGAAGCAAGTCTCTGCTGAGTTCATTGATACCTCAAATAAGACTCTACCTTAAACGGGTCAGCAGTTATGAAAGAAGAATGGCTTAACCATAGGGGGCGGGCTAAATCTTCACCAATAAAGAAGAAAGTCTCTGCTGAGTTCATTGATACCTCAAATATGACTCTACCTTAAACGGTTCAAATGTTATGAAAGGGGGCGTGGCTCAAACATAGGGGGCGGGCAAAACTATCACCAATGAAGAAGGAAGTCTCTGCTGAGTTCAATGATACCTCACAAAAGGACTACCTTAAACGGTTCAAATGTTATGAAAGGGGGCGTGGCTTAAGCATAGGGGGCGGGCCAAACCATCACCAATAAAGAAGAAAGTCTCTGCTGAGTTCATTGTTACCTCAAATAAGACTCTAAGTTAAACGGGTCACCAGTTATGAAAGAGGAATGGCTTAACCATATGGGGCGGGCCAAACCTTCACCAATCAAAAACAAACTCTCTGCTGAGGTCAATGACACCACACACAAGATTCTACCTTAGATGGGTTAGCATTCATGAAAGGCTTAAACATAGGGGGCGGGCAAAACTATCACCAATGAAGAAGCAAGTCTCTGCTGAGTTCAATGATACCTCACACAAAGGACTACCTTAAACGGTTCAAATGTTATGAAAGGGGGCATGGCTTAAGCATAGGGGGCGGGCCAAACCATCACCAATAAAGAAGAAAGTCTCTGCTGAGTTTATTTATACCTCAAATAAGACTCTACCTCAAACAGGTCGCCAGTTATGAAAGAGGAATGGCTTAACCATAGGGGGCGGGCCAAACCTTCACCAATCAAAATCAAACTCTCTGCTGAGGTCAATGACACCACAACAGAAGACTCTACCTTAGATGGGTTAGCATTCATGAAAGGGGGCATGGCTTAAACATAGGGGGCTGGCAAAACTGTCACCAATAAAGAAGCAAGTCTCTGCTGAGTTCATTGATACCTCAAATAAGACTCTACCTTAAACGGTTCAAATGTTATGAAAGGGGGCGTGGCTTAAGCATAGGGTGCGGGCCAAACCATCACCAATAAAGAAGAAAGTCTCTGCTGAGTTCATTGATACCTTAAATAAGACTCTACCTTAAACGGTTCACCGGTTATGAAAGAGGAATGGCTTAACCATAGGGGGCGGGCCAAACCTTCACCAATCAAAAACAAACTCTCTGCTGAGGTCAATGACACCACACACAAGACTCTACCTTAGATGGGTTAGCATTCATCAAAGGGGGCGCGGCTTAAACATATGGGGCGGAAAAAACTATCACCAATGAAGAAGCAAGTCTCTGCAGAGTTCATTGATACCTCAAATAAGACTACCTTAAACGGGTCACCAGTTATGAAAGAGGAATGGCTTAACCATAGGGGGCGGTCCAAACCTTCACCAATCAAAAACAAACTCTGCTGAGGTCAATGACACCACACACAAGACTCTACCTTAGATGGGTTAGCATTCATGAAAGGGGGCGTGGCTTAAACATAGGGGGCGGGCAAAACTATCACCAATGAAGAGGCAAGTCTCTGCTGAGTTCAATGATACCTCACAAAAAGGACTACCTTAAACGGTTCAAATGTTATGAAAGGGGGCGTGGCTTAAGCATAGGGGGCGGGCCAAACCATCACCAATAAAGAAGAAAGTCTCTGCTGATTTTATTGATACCTCAAATAAGACTCTACCTTAAACGGGTCACCAGTTATGAAAGAGGAATGGCTTAACCATAGGGGGCGGTCCAAATCTTCACCAATCAAAAACAAACTCTCTGCTGAGGTTAATGACACCACACACAAGACTCTACCTTAGATGGGTTAGCATTCATGAAAGGGGGCGTGGCTTAAACATAGGGGGCGGGCAAAACTATCACCAATGAAGAAGCAAGTCTCTGCTGAGTTCAATGATACCTCACACAAAAGGACTACCTTAAACGGTTCAAATGTTATGAAAGGGGCGTGGCTTAAGCATAGGGGGCGGGCCAAACCATCACCAATAAAGAAGAAAGTCTCTGCTGATTGTATTGATACCTCAAATAAGACTCTACCTTAAACGGGTCACCAGTTATGAAAGAGGAATGGCTTAACCATAGGGGGCGGGCCAAACCTTCACCAATCAAAAACAAACTCTGCTGAGGTCAATGACACCACACACAAGACTCTACCTTAGATGGGTTAGCATTCATGAAAGGGGGCGTGGCTTAAACATAGGGGGCGGGCAAAACTATCACCAATGAAGAAGCAAGTCTCTACTGAGTTCAATGATACCTCACACAAAGGATTACCTTAAACGGTTCAAATGTTATGAAAGGGGGCGTGGCTTAAGCATAGGGGGCGGGCCAAACCATCACCAATAAAGAAGAAAGTCTCTGCTGAGTTCATTGTTACCTCAAATAAGACTCTAAGTTAAACGGGTCACCAGTTATGAAAGAGGAATGGCTTAACCATATGGGGCGGGCCAAACCTTCACCAATCAAAAACAAACTCTCTGCTGAGGTCAATGACACCACACACAAGACTCTACCTTAGATGGGTTAGCATTCATGAAAGGGGGCGTGGCTTAAACATAGGGGGCGGAAAAAACTATCACCAATGAAGAAGCAAGTCTCTGCAGAGTTCATTGATACCTCAAATAAGACTACCTTAAACGGGTCACCAGTTATGAAAGAGGAATGGCTTAACCATAGAGGGCGGGCCAAACCTTCACCAATCAAAAACAAACTCTGCTGAGGTCAATGACACCACACACAAGACTCTACCTTAGATGGGTTAGCATTAATGAAAGGGGGCGTGGCTTAAACATAGGGGGCTGGCAAAACTGTCACCAATAAAGAAGCAAGTCTCTGCTGAGTTCATTGATACCTCAAATAAGACTCTACCTTAAACGGGTCAGCAGTTATGAAAGAAGAATGGCTTAACCATAGGGGGCGGGCTAAATCTTCACCAATAAAGAAGAAAGTCTCTGCTGAGTTCATTGATACCTCAAATATGACTCTACCTTAAACGGTTCAAATGTTATGAAAGGGGGCGTGGCTCAAACATAGGGGGCGGGCAAAACTATCACCAATGAAGAAGGAAGTCTCTGCTGAGTTCAATGATACCTCACAAAAGGACTACCTTAAACGGTTCAAATGTTATGAAAGGGGGCGTGGCTTAAGCATAGGGGGCGGGCCAAACCATCACCAATAAAGAAGAAAGTCTCTGCTGAGTTCATTGTTACCTCAAATAAGACTCTAAGTTAAACGGGTCACCAGTTATGAAAGAGGAATGGCTTAACCATATGGGGCGGGCCAAACCTTCACCAATCAAAAACAAACTCTCTGCTGAGGTCAATGACACCACACACAAGATTCTACCTTAGATGGGTTAGCATTCATGAAAGGCTTAAACATAGGGGGCGGGCAAAACTATCACCAATGAAGAAGCAAGTCTCTGCTGAGTTCAATGATACCTCACACAAAGGACTACCTTAAACGGTTCAAATGTTATGAAAGGGGGCATGGCTTAAGCATAGGGGGCGGGCCAAACCATCACCAATAAAGAAGAAAGTCTCTGCTGAGTTTATTTATACCTCAAATAAGACTCTACCTCAAACAGGTCGCCAGTTATGAAAGAGGAATGGCTTAACCATAGGGGGCGGGCCAAACCTTCACCAATCAAAATCAAACTCTCTGCTGAGGTCAATGACACCACAACAGAAGACTCTACCTTAGATGGGTTAGCATTCATGAAAGGGGGCATGGCTTAAACATAGGGGGCTGGCAAAACTGTCACCAATAAAGAAGCAAGTCTCTGCTGAGTTCATTGATACCTCAAATAAGACTCTACCTTAAACGGTTCAAATGTTATGAAAGGGGGCGTGGCTTAAGCATAGGGTGCGGGCCAAACCATCACCAATAAAGAAGAAAGTCTCTGCTGAGTTCATTGATACCTTAAATAAGACTCTACCTTAAACGGTTCACCGGTTATGAAAGAGGAATGGCTTAACCATAGGGGGCGGGCCAAACCTTCACCAATCAAAAACAAACTCTGCTGAGGTCAATGACACCACACACAAGACTCTACCTTAGATGGGTTAGCATTCATGAAAGGGGGCGCGGCTTAAACATAGGGGGCGGGCCAAACCTTCACCAATCAAAAACAAACTCTCTGCTGAGGTCAATGACACCACACACAAGACTCTACCTTAGATGGGTTAGCATTCATCAAAGGGGGCGCGGCTTAAACATATGGGGCGGAAAAAACTATCACCAATGAAGAAGCAAGTCTCTGCAGAGTTCATTGATACCTCAAATAAGACTACCTTAAACGGGTCACCAGTTATGAAAGAGGAATGGCTTAACCATAGGGGGCGGTCCAAACCTTCACCAATCAAAAACAAACTCTGCTGAGGTCAATGACACCACACACAAGACTCTACCTTAGATGGGTTAGCATTCATGAAAGGGGGCGTGGCTTAAACATAGGGGGCGGGCAAAACTATCACCAATGAAGAGGCAAGTCTCTGCTGAGTTCAATGATACCTCACAAAAAGGACTACCTTAAACGGTTCAAATGTTATGAAAGGGGGCGTGGCTTAAGCATAGGGGGCGGGCCAAACCATCACCAATAAAGAAGAAAGTCTCTGCTGATTTTATTGATACCTCAAATAAGACTCTACCTTAAACGGGTCACCAGTTATGAAAGAGGAATGGCTTAACCATAGGGGGCGGTCCAAATCTTCACCAATCAAAAACAAACTCTCTGCTGAGGTTAATGACACCACACACAAGACTCTACCTTAGATGGGTTAGCATTCATGAAAGGGGGCGTGGCTTAAACATAGGGGGCGGGCAAAACTATCACCAATGAAGAAGCAAGTCTCTGCTGAGTTCAATGATACCTCACACAAAAGGACTACCTTAAACGGTTCAAATGTTATGAAAGGGGCGTGGCTTAAGCATAGGGGGCGGGCCAAACCATCACCAATAAAGAAGAAAGTCTCTGCTGATTGTATTGATACCTCAAATAAGACTCTACCTTAAACGGGTCACCAGTTATGAAAGAGGAATGGCTTAACCATAGGGGGCGGGCCAAACCTTCACCAATCAAAAACAAACTCTGCTGAGGTCAATGACACCACACACAAGACTCTACCTTAGATGGGTTAGCATTCATGAAAGGGGGCGTGGCTTAAACATAGGGGGCGGGCAAAACTATCACCAATGAAGAAGCAAGTCTCTACTGAGTTCAATGATACCTCACACAAAGGATTACCTTAAACGGTTCAAATGTTATGAAAGGGGGCGTGGCTTAAGCATAGGGGGCGGGCCAAACCATCACCAATAAAGAAGAAAGTCTCTGCTGAGTTCATTGTTACCTCAAATAAGACTCTAAGTTAAACGGGTCACCAGTTATGAAAGAGGAATGGCTTAACCATATGGGGCGGGCCAAACCTTCACCAATCAAAAACAAACTCTCTGCTGAGGTCAATGACACCACACACAAGACTCTACCTTAGATGGGTTAGCATTCATGAAAGGGGGCGTGGCTTAAACATAGGGGGCGGAAAAAACTATCACCAATGAAGAAGCAAGTCTCTGCAGAGTTCATTGATACCTCAAATAAGACTACCTTAAACGGGTCACCAGTTATGAAAGAGGAATGGCTTAACCATAGAGGGCGGGCCAAACCTTCACCAATCAAAAACAAACTCTGCTGAGGTCAATGACACCACACACAAGACTCTACCTTAGATGGGTTAGCATTCATAAAAGGGGGCTTGGCTTAAACATAGGGGGCGGGCAAAACTATCATCAATGAAGAAGCAATTCTCTACTGAGTTCAATGATACCTAGCACAAAGGACTACCTTAAACGGTTCAAATGTTATGAAAGGGGGCGTGGCTTAAGCATAGGGGGCGGGCCAAACCATCACCAATAAAGAAGAAAGTCTCTGCTGATTTTATTGATACCTCAAATAAGACTCTACCTTAAACGGGTCACCAGTTATGAAAGAGGAATGGCTTAACCATAGGGTGCGGGCCAAACCTTCACCAATCAAAAACAAACTCTCTGCTGAGGTCAATGACACCACACACAAGACTCTACCTTAGATGGGTTAGCATTCATGAAAGGGGGCGTGGCTTAAACATAGGGGGCGGAAAAAACTATCATCAATGAAGAAGCAAGTCTCTGCAGAGTTCAATGATACCTCAAATAAGACTACCTTAAACGGGTCACCAGTTATGAAAGAGGAATGGCTTAACCATAGAGGGCGGGCCAAACCTTCACCAATCAAAAACAAACTCTGCTGAGGTCAATGACACCACACACAAGACTAACTTAGATGGGTTAGCATTCATAAAAGGGGGCTTGGCTTAAACATAGGGGGCGGGCAAAACTATCATCAATGAAGAAGCAAGTCTCTACTGAGTTCAATGATACCTCACACAAAGGACTACCTTAAACGGTTCAAATGTTATGAAAGGGGGCGTGGCTTAAGCATAGGGGGCGGGCCAAACCATCACCAATAAAGAAGAAAGTCTCTGCTGAGTTCATTGATACCTCAAATAAGACTCTACATCAAACGGGTCACCAGTTATGAAAGAGGAATGGCTTAACCATAGGGGGCGGGTCAAACCGTCACCAATCAAAAACAAACCCTCTGCTGAGGTCAATGACACCACACAGATGACTCTACCTTAGATGGGTTAGCATTCATGAAAGGGGGCGTGGCTTAAACATAGGGGGCGGGCAAAAGTATCACCAATGAAGAAGCAAGTCTCTGCTGAGTTCAATGATACCTCACACAAGACTCTACCTTAGATGGGTTAGCATTCATGAAAGGGGGCGTGGCTTAAATATAGCAGGCGGGCAAAACTATCATCAATGAAGAAGCAAGTCTCTACTGAGTTCAATGATACCTCACACAAAGGACTACCTTAAACGGTTCAAATGTTATGAAAGGGGGCGTGGCTTAAGCTTAGGGGGCGGGCCAAACCATCACCAATAAAGAAGAAAGTCTCTGCTGAGTTCATTGATACCTCAAATAAGACTCTACCTTAAACGGGTGACCAGTTATGAAAGAGGAATGGCTTAACCGTAGGGGGCGGGCTAAACCTTCACCAATCAAAAACAAACTCTCTGCTGAGGTCAATGACACCACACACAAGACTCTACCTTAGATGGGTTAGCATTCATGAAAGGGGGCGTGGCTTAAACATAGGGAGCGGGCAAAACTATCACCAATGAAGAAGCAAGTCTCTGCTGAGTTCAATGATACCTCACACAAGGGACTACCTTAAACGGTTCAAATGTTATGAAAGGGGGCGTGGCTTAAGCATAGCGGGCGGGCCAAACCATCACCAATAAAGAAGAAAGTCTCTGCTGAGTTCATTGTTACCTCAAATAAGACTCTAAGTTAAACGGGTCAGCAGTTATGAAAGAGGAATGGCTTAACCATATGGGGCGGGCCAAACCTTCACCAATCAAAAACAAACTCTCTGCTGAGGTCAATGACACCACACACAAGACTCTACCTTAGATGGGTTAGCATTCATGAAAGGCGGCGTGGCTTAAACATAGGGGGCGGACAAAACTATCACCAATGAAGAAGCAAGTCTCTACTGAGTTCAATGATATCTCACACAAAGGACTACCTTAAACGGTTCAAATGTTATGAAAGGGGCATGGCTTAAGCATAGGGTGGGAGCCAAACCATCACCAATAAAGAAGAAAGTCTCTGCTGAGTTCATTGATACCTTAAATAAGACTCTACCTTAAACGGTTCACCGGTTATGAAAGAGGAATGGCTTAACCATAGGGGGCGGGCCAAACCTTCACCAATCAAAAACAAACCCTCTGCTGAGGTCAATGACACCACACAGAAGACTCTACCTTAGATGGGGTAGCATTCATGAAAGGGGGCGTGGCTTAAACATAGGGGGCGGGCAAAAATATCACCAATGAAGAAGCAAGTCTCTGCTGAGTTCAATGATACCTCACACAAGGGACTACCTTAAACGGTTCAAATGTTATGAAAGGGGGCGTGGCTTAAGCATAGGGGGCGGGCCAAACCATCACCAATAAAGAAGAAAGTCTCTGCTGATTTAATTGATACCTCAAATAAGACTCTACATCAAACGGGTCACCAGTTATGAAAGAGGAATGGCTTAACCATAGGGGGCGGGCCAAACCGTCACCAATCAAAAACAAACTCTCTGCTGAGGTCAATGACACCACACACAAGACTCTACCTTAGATGGGTTAGCATTCATGAAAGGCGGCATGGCTTAAACATAGGGGGCGGACAAAACTATCACCAATGAAGAAGCAAGTCTCTACTGAGTTCAATGATACCTCACACAAGGGACTACCTTAAACGGTTCAAATGTTATGAAAGGGGGCGTGGCTTAAGCATAGGGTGCGAGCCAAACCATCACCAATGAAGAAAAAAGTCTCTGCTGAGTTCATTGATACCTTAAATAAGACTCTACCTTAAACGGTTCACCGGTTATGAAAGAGGAATGGCTTAACAATATGAGGCGGGCCAAACCTTCACCAATCAAAAACAAACCCTCTGCTGAGGTCAATGACACCACACAGAAGACTCTACCTTAGATGGGTTAGCATTCATGAAAGGGGGCGTGGCTTAAACATAGGGGGCGGGCAAAACTATCACCAATGAAGAAGCAAGTCTCTGCTGAGTTCAATGATACCTCACACAAGACTCTACCTTAGATGGGTTAGCATTCATGAAAGGGGGCGTGGCTTAAATATAGCAGGCGGGCAAAACTATCACCAATGAAGAGGCAAGTCTCTGCTGAGTTCAATGATACCTCACACAAGGGACTACCTTAAACTGTTCAAATGTTATGAAAGGGGTCGTGGCTTAAGCTTATGGGGCGGGCCAAACCATCACCAATAAAGAAGAAATCTCTGCTTATTTTATTGATACCTCAAATAAGACTCTACCTTAAATGCGTCACCAGTTATGAAAGAGGAATGGCTTAACCATAGGGGGCGGGCCAAACCTTCACCAATCAAAAACAAACTCTCTGCTGAGGTTAATGACACCACACACAAGACTCTACCTTAGATGGGTTAGCATTCATGAAAGGGGGCGTGGCTTAAACATAGGGGGCGGGCAAAACTATCACCAATGAAGAAGCAAGTCTCTGCTGAGTTCAATGATACCTCACACAAGGGACTACCTTAAACTGTTCAAATGTTATGAAAGGGGTCGTGGCTTAAGCTTATGGGGCGGGCCAAACCATCACCAATAAAGAAGAAATCTCTGCTTATTTTATTGATACCTCAAATAAGACTCTACCTTAAATGCGTCACCAGTTATGAAAGAGGAATGGCTTAACCATAGGGGGCGGGCCAAACCTTCACCAATCAAAAACAAACCCTCTGCTGAGGTCAATGACACCACACAGAAGACTCTACCATAGATGGGTTAGCATTCATGAAAGGGGGCGTGGCTTAAACATAGGGGGCTGGCAAAACTGTCACCAATAAAGAAGCAAGTCTCTGCTGAGTTCATTGATACCTCAAATAAGACTCTACCTTAAACGGGTCAGCAGTTATGAAAGAAGAATGGCTTAACCATAGGGGGCGGGCCAAATCTTCACCAATAAAGAAGAAAGTCTCTGCTGAGTTCATTGATACCTCAAATAAGACTCTACCTTAAACGGTTCAAATGTTATGAAAGGGGGCGTGGCTTAAGCATAGGGGGCAGGCCAAACCATCACCAATAAAGAAGAAAGTCTCTGCTGAGTTCAGTGATACTTCACACAAGGGACTACCTTAAACGGTTCAAATGTTATGAAAGGGGGCGTGGCTTAGGCATAGGGGGCGGGCCAAACTATCACCAATAAAGAAGAAAGTCTGCTGAGATCATTGATACCTTAAATAAGACTCTACCTTAAATGGGTCACCAGTTATGAAAGAGGAATGGCTTAACCATAGAGGGCGGGCCAAACCTTCACCAATCAAAAACAAACTCTGCTGAGGTCAATGACACCACACACAAGACTCTACCTTAGATGGGTTAGCATTCATAAAAGGGGGCTTGGCTTAAACATAGGGGGCGGGCAAAACTATCATCAATGAAGAAGCAAGTCTCTACTGAGTTCAATGATACCTCACACAAAGGACTACCTTAAACGGTTCAAATGTTATGAAAGGGGGCGTGGCTTAAGCATAGGGGGCGGGCCAAACCATCACCAATAAAGAAGAAAGTCTCTGCTGAGTTCATTGATACCTCAAATAAGACTCTACCTTAAACGGGTGACCAGTTATGAAAGAGGAATGGCTTAACCGTAGGGGGCGGGCTAAACCTTCACCAATCAAAAACAAACTCTCTGCTGAGGTCAATGACACCACCCACAAGACTCTACCTTAGATGGGTTAGCATTCATGAAAGGGGGCGTGGCTTAAACATAGGGAGCGGGCAAAACTATCACCAATGAAGAAGCAAGTCTCTGCTGAGTTCAATGATACCTCACACAAGGGACTACCTTAAACGGTTCAAATGTTATGAAAGGGGGCGTGGCTTAAGCATAGGGGGCGGGCCAAACCATCACCAATAAAGAAGAAAGTCTCTGCTGAGTTCATTGTTACCTCAAATAAGACTCTAAGTTAAACGGGTCACCAGTTATGAAAGAGGAATGGCTTAACCATATGGGGCGGGCCAAACCTTCACCAATCAAAAACTCTCTGCTGAGGTCAATGACACCACACACAAGACTCTACCTTAGATGGGTTAGCATTCATGAAAGGGGGCGCGGCTTGAACATAGGGTGCGGGCCAAACCTTCACCAATCAAAAACAAACTCTCTGCTGAGGTCAATGACACCACACACAAGACTCTACCTTAGATGGGTTAGCATTCATGAAAGGGGGCGGGGCTTAAACATAGGGGGCGGAAAAAACTATCACCAATGAAGAAGCAAGTCTCTGCAGAGTTCATTGATACCTCAAATAAGACTCTACCTTAAACGGGTCAGCAGTTATGAAAGAAGAATGGCTTAACCATAGGGGGCGGGCCAAATCTTCACCAATAAAGAAGAAAGTCTCTGCTGAGTTCATTGATACCTCAAATAAGACTCTACCTTAAACGGTTCAAATGTTATGAAAGGGGGCGTGGCTTAAGCATAGGGGGCAGGCCAAACCATCACCAATAAAGAAGAAAGTCTCTGCTGAGTTCAGTGATACTTCACACAAGGGACTACCTTAAACGGTTCAAATGTTATGAAAGGGGGCGTGGCTTAGGCATAGGGGGCGGGCCAAACTATCACCAATAAAGAAGAAAGTCTGCTGAGATCATTGATACCTTAAATAAGACTCTACCTTAAATGGGTCACCAGTTATGAAAGAGGAATGGCTTAACAATATGAGGCGGGCCAAACCTTCACCAATCAAAAACAAACCCTCTGCTGAGGTCAATGACACCACACAGAAGACTCTACCTTAGATGGGTTAGCATTCATGAAAGGGGGCGTGGCTTAAACATAGGGGGCGGGCAAAACTATCACCAATGAAGAAGGAAGTCTCTGCTGAGTTCAATGATACCTCACAAAAGGACTACCTTAAACGGTTCAAATGTTATGAAAGGGGGCGTGGCTTAAGCATAGGGTGCGGGCCAAACCATCACCAATAAAGAAGAAATTCTCTGCTGAGATCATTGATACCTTAAATAAGACTCTACCTTAAACGGTTCACCGGTTATGAAAGAGGAATGGCTTAACCATAGGGGGCGGGCCAAACCTTCACCAATCAAAAGCAAACCCTCTGCTGAGGTCAATGACACCACACAGAAGACTCTACCTTAGATGGGTTAGCATTCATGAAAGGGGGCGTGGCTTAAACATAGGGGGCGGGCAAAACTATCACCAATGAAGAAGCAAGTCTCTGATGAGTTCAATGATACCTCACACAAGGGACTACCTTAAACGGTTCAAATGTTATGAAAGGGGGCGTGGCTTAAGCATAGGGGGCGGGCCAAACCATCACCAATAAAGAAGAAAGTCTCTGCTGATTTTATTGATACCTCAAATAAGACTACCTTAAACGGGTCACCAGTTATGAAAGAGGAATGGCTTAACCGTAGGGGGCGGTCCAAATCTTCACCAATCAAAAACAAACTCTCTGCTGAGGTTAATGACACCACACACAAGACTCTACCTTAGATGGGTTAGCATTCATGAAAGGGGGCGTGGCTTAAACATAGGGGGTGGGCAAAACTATCACCAATGAAGAAGCAAGTCTCTACTGAGTTCAATGATACCTCACACAAAGGACTACCTTAAACGGTTCAAATGTTATGAAAGGGGGCGTGGCTTAAGCATAGGGGGCGGGCCAAACCATCACCAATAAAGAAGAAAGTCTCTGCTGATTTTATTGATACCTCAAATAAGACTCTACCTTAAACGGGTCACCAGTTATGAAAGAGGAATGGCTTAACCATAGGGGGTGGTCCAAATCTTCACCAATCAAAAACAAACTCTCTGCTGAGGTTAATGACACCACACTCAAGACTCTACCTTAGATGGGTTAGCATTCATGAAAAGGGGCGTGGCTTAAACATAGGGGGCGGGCAAAACTATCACCAATGAAGAAGCAAGTCTCTGCTGAGTTCAATGATACCTCAAACAAGGGACTACCTTAAACGGTTCAAATGTTATGAAAGGGGGCGTGGCTTAAGCATAGGGGGCGGGCCAAAGCATCACCAATAAAGAAGAAAGTCTCTGCTGATTTTATTGATACCTCAAATAAGAATCTACCTTAAACGGGTCACCAGTTATGAAAGAGGAATGGCTTAACCATAGGAGGCGGTCCAAATCTTCACCAATCAAAAACAAACTCTCTGCTGAGGTTAATGACACCACACACAAGACTCTACCTTAGATGGGTTAGCATTCATAAAAGGGGGCTTGGCTTAAACATAGGGAGCGGGCAAAACTATCATCAATGAAGAAGCAAGTCTCTGCTGAGTTCAATGATACCTCAAACAAGGGACTACCTTAAACGGTTCAAATGTTATGAAAGGGGGCGTGGCTTAAGCATAGGGGGCGGGCCAAAGCATCACCAATAAAGAAGAAAGTCTCTGCTGATTTTATTGATACCTCAAATAAGAATCTACCTTAAACGGGTCACCAGTTATGAAAGAGGAATGGCTTAACCATAGGAGGCGGTCCAAATCTTCACCAATCAAAAACAAACTCTCTGCTGAGGTTAATGACACCACACACAAGACTCTACCTTAGATGGGTTAGCATTCATAAAAGGGGGCTTGGCTTAAACATAGGGAGCGGGCAAAACTATCATCAATGAAGAAGCAAGTCTCTACTGAGTTCAATGATACCTCACACAAAGGACTACCTTAAACGGTTCAAATGTTATGAAAGGGGGCGTGGCTTAAGCATAGGGGGCGGGCCAAACCATCACCAATAAAGAAGAAAGTCTCTGCTGAGTTCATTGATACCTCAAATAAGACTCTACCTTAAACGGGTGACCAGTTATGAAAGAGGAATGGCTTAACCGTAGGGGGCGGGCTAAACCTTCACCAATCAAAAACAAACTCTCTGCTGAGGTCAATGACACCACCCACAAGACTCTACCTTAGATGGGTTAGCATTCATGAAAGGGGGCGTGGCTTAAACATAGGGAGCGGGCAAAACTATCACCAATGAAGAAGCAAGTCTCTGCTGAGTTCAATGATACCTCACACAAGGGACTACCTTAAACGGTTCAAATGTTATGAAAGGGGGCGTGGCTTAAGCATAGGGGGCGGGCCAAACCATCACCAATAAAGAAGAAAGTCTCTGCTGAGTTCATTGTTACCTCAAATAAGACTCTAAGTTAAACGGGTCACCAGTTATGAAAGAGGAATGGCTTAACCATATGGGGCGGGCCAAACCTTCACCAATCAAAAACAAACTCTCTGCTGAGGTCAATGACACCACACACAAGACTCTACCTTAGATGGGTTAGCATTCATGAAAGGGGGCGCGGCTTGAACATAGGGTGCGGGCCAAACCTTCACCAATCAAAAACAAACTCTCTGCTGAGGTCAATGACACCACACACAAGACTCTACCTTAGATGGGTTAGCATTCATGAAAGGGGGCGGGGCTTAAACATAGGGGGCGGAAAAAACTATCACCAATGAAGAAGCAAGTCTCTGCAGAGTTCATTGATACCTCAAATAAGACTACCTTAAACGGGTCACCAGTTATGAAAGAGGAATGGCTTAACCATAGAGGGCGGGCCAAACCTTCACCAATCAAAAACAAACTCTGCTGAGGTCAATGACACCACACACAAGACTCTACCTTAGATGGGTTAGCATTCATAAAAGGGGGCTTGGCTTAAACATAGGGGGCGGGCAAAACTATCATCAATGAAGAAGCAAGTCTCTACTGAGTTCAATGATACCTCACACAAAGGACTACCTTAAACGGTTCAAATGTTATGAAAGGGGGCGTGGCTTAAGCATAGGGGGCGGGCCAAACCATCACCAATAAAGAAGAAAGTCTCTGCTGAGTTCATTGATACCTCAAATAAGACTCTACATCAAACGGGTCACCAGTTATGAAAGAGGAATGGCTTAACCATAGGGGGCGGGTCAAACCGTCACCAATCAAAAACAAACCCTCTGCTGAGGTCAATGACACCACACAGATGACTCTACCTTAGATGGGTTAGCATTCATGAAAGGGGGCGTGGCTTAAACATAGGGGGCGGGCAAAAGTATCACCAATGAAGAAGCAAGTCTCTGCTGAGTTCAATGATACCTCACACAAGACTCTACCTTAGATGGGTTAGCATTCATGAAAGGGGGCGTGGCTTAAATATAGCAGGCGGGCAAAACTATCATCAATGAAGAAGCAAGTCTCTACTGAGTTCAATGATACCTCACACAAAGGACTACCTTAAACGGTTCAAATGTTATGAAAGGGGGCGTGGCTTAAGCTTAGGGGGCGGGCCAAACCATCACCAATAAAGAAGAAAGTCTCTGCTGAGTTCATTGATACCTCAAATAAGACTCTACCTTAAACGGGTGACCAGTTATGAAAGAGGAATGGCTTAACCGTAGGGGGCGGGCTAAACCTTCACCAATCAAAAACAAACTCTCTGCTGAGGTCAATGACACCACACACAAGACTCTACCTTAGATGGGTTAGCATTCATGAAAGGGGGCGTGGCTTAAACATAGGGAGCGGGCAAAACTATCACCAATGAAGAAGCAAGTCTCTGCTGAGTTCAATGATACCTCACACAAGGGACTACCTTAAACGGTTCAAATGTTATGAAAGGGGGCGTGGCTTAAGCATAGCGGGCGGGCCAAACCATCACCAATAAAGAAGAAAGTCTCTGCTGAGTTCATTGTTACCTCAAATAAGACTAAGTTAAACGGGTCAGCAGTTATGAAAGAGGAATGGCTTAACCATATGGGGCGGGCCAAACCTTCACCAATCAAAAACAAACTCTCTGCTGAGGTCAATGACACCACACACAAGACTCTACCTTAGATGGGTTAGCATTCATGAAAGGCGGCGTGGCTTAAACATAGGGGGCGGACAAAACTATCACCAATGAAGAAGCAAGTCTCTACTGAGTTCAATGATATCTCACACAAAGGACTACCTTAAACGGTTCAAATGTTATGAAAGGGGCATGGCTTAAGCATAGGGTGGGAGCCAAACCATCACCAATAAAGAAGAAAGTCTCTGCTGAGTTCATTGATACCTTAAATAAGACTCTACCTTAAACGGTTCACCGGTTATGAAAGAGGAATGGCTTAACCATAGGGGGCGGGCCAAACCTTCACCAATCAAAAACAAACCCTCTGCTGAGGTCAATGACACCACACAGAAGACTCTACCTTAGATGGGGTAGCATTCATGAAAGGGGGCGTGGCTTAAACATAGGGGGCGGGCAAAAATATCACCAATGAAGAAGCAAGTCTCTGCTGAGTTCAATGATACCTCACACAAGGGACTACCTTAAACGGTTCAAATGTTATGAAAGGGGGCGTGGCTTAAGCATAGGGGGCGGGCCAAACCATCACCAATAAAGAAGAAAGTCTCTGCTGATTTAATTGATACCGCAAATAAGACTCTACATCAAACGGGTCACCAGTTATGAAAGAGGAATGGCTTAACCATAGGGGGCGGGCCAAACCGTCACCAATCAAAAACAAACTCTCTGCTGAGGTCAATGACACCACACACAAGACTCTACCTTAGATGGGTTAGCATTCATGAAAGGCGGCATGGCTTAAACATAGGGGGCGGACAAAACTATCACCAATGAAGAAGCAAGTCTCTACTGAGTTCAATGATACCTCACACAAGGGACTACCTTAAACGGTTCAAATGTTATGAAAGGGGGCGTGGCTTAAGCATAGGGTGCGAGCCAAACCATCACCAATGAAGAAAAAAGTCTCTGCTGAGTTCATTGATACCTTAAATAAGACTCTACCTTAAACGGTTCACCGGTTATGAAAGAGGAATGGCTTAACAATATGAGGCGGGCCAAACCTTCACCAATCAAAAACAAACCCTCTGCTGAGGTCAATGACACCACACAGAAGACTCTACCTTAGATGGGTTAGCATTCATGAAAGGGGGCGTGGCTTAAACATAGGGGGCGGGCAAAACTATCACCAATGAAGAAGCAAGTCTCTGCTGAGTTCAATGATACCTCACACAAGACTCTACCTTAGATGGGTTAGCATTCATGAAAGGGGGCGTGGCTTAAATATAGCAGGCGGGCAAAACTATCACCAATGAAGAAGCAAGTCTCTGCTGAGTTCAATGATACCTCACACAAGGGACTACCTTAAACGGTTCAAATGTTATGAAAGGGGGCGTGGCTTAAGCTTATGGGGCGGGCCAAACCATCACCAATAAAGAAGAAATCTCTGCTTATTTTATTGATACCTCAAATAAGACTCTACCTTAAATGCGTCACCAGTTATGAAAGAGGAATGGCTTAACCATAGGGGGCGGGCCAAACCTTCACCAATCAAAAACAAACCCTCTGCTGAGGTCAATGACACCACACACAAGACTCTACCATAGATGGGTTAGCATTCATGAAAGGGGGCGTGGCTTAAACATAGGGGGCTGGCAAAACTGTCACCAATAAAGAAGCAAGTCTCTGCTGAGTTCATTGATACCTCAAATAAGACTCTACCTTAAACGGGTCAGCAGTTATGAAAGAAGAATGGCTTAACCATAGGGGGCGGGCCAAATCTTCACCAATAAAGAAGAAAGTCTCTGCTGAGTTCATTGATACCTCAAATAAGACTCTACCTTAAACGGTTCAAATGTTATGAAAGTGGGCGTGGCTTAAGCATAGGGGGCAGGCCAAACCATCACCAATAAAGAAGAAAGTCTCTGCTGAGTTCAGTGATACTTCACACAAGGGACTACCTTAAACGGTTCAAATGTTATGAAAGGGGGCGTGGCTTAGGCATAGGGGGCGGGCCAAACTATCACCAATAAAGAAGAAAGTCTGCTGAGATCATTGATACCTTAAATAAGACTCTACCTTAAATGGGTCACCAGTTATGAAAGAGGAATGGCTTAACAATATGAGGCGGGCCAAACCACCAATCAAAAACAAACCCTCTGCTGAGGTCAATGACACCACACAGAAGACTCTACCTTAGATGGGTTAGCATTCATGAAAGGGGGCGTGGCTTAAACATAGGGGGCGGGCAAAACTATCACCAATGAAGAAGGAAGTCTCTGCTGAGTTCAATGATACCTCACAAAAGGAATACCTTAAACGGTTCAAATGTTATGAAAGGGGGCGTGGCTTAAGCATAGGGTGCGGGCCAAACCATCACCAATAAAGAAGAAATTCTCTGCTGAGATCATTGATACCTTAAATAAGACTCTACCTTAAACGGTTCACCGGTTATGAAAGAGGAATGGCTTAACCATAGGGGGCGGGCCAAACCTTCACCAATCAAAAGCAAACCCTCTGCTGAGGTCAATGACACCACACAGAAGACTCTACCTTAGATGGGTTAGCATTCATGAAAGGGGGCGTGGCTTAAACATAGGGGGCGGGCAAAACTATCACCAATGAAGAAGCAAGTCTCTGCTGAGTTCAATGATACCTCACACAAGGGACTACCTTAAACGGTTCAAATGTTATGAAAGGGGGCGTGGCTTAAGCATAGGGGGCGGGCCAAACCATCACCAATAAAGAAGAAAGTCTCTGCTGATTTTATTGATACCTCAAATAAGACTCTACCTTAAACGGGTCACCAGTTATGAAAGAGGAATGGCTTAACCGTAGGGGGCTGTCCAAATCTTCACCAATCAAAAACAAACTCTCTGCTGAGGTTAATGACACCACACACAAGACTCTACCTTAGATGGGTTAGCATTCATGAAAGGGGGCGTGGCTTAAACATAGGGGGTGGGCAAAACTATCACCAATGAAGAAGCAAGTCTCTACTGAGTTCAATGATACCTCACACAAAGGACTACCTTAAACGGTTCAAATGTTATGAAAGGGGGCGTGGCTTAAGCATAGGGGGCGGGCCAAACCATCACCAATAAAGAAGAAAGTCTCTGCTGATTTTATTGATACCTCAAATAAGACTCTACCTTAAACGGGTCACCAGTTATGAAAGAGGAATGGCTTAACCATAGGGGGCGGGCCAAACCGTCACCAATCAAAAACAAACTCTCTGCTGAGGTCAATGACACCACACACAAGACTCTAACTTAGATGGGTTAGCATTCATGAAAGGCGGCGTGGCTTAAACATAGGGGGCGGACAAAACTATCACCAATGAAGAAGCAAGTCTCTACTGAGTTCAATGACACCTCACACAAAGGACTACCTTAAACGGTTCAAATGTTATGAAAGGGGGCGTGGCTTAAGCATAGGGTGCGTGCCAAACCATCACCAATACAGAAGAAAGTCTCTGCTGAGTTCATTGATACCTTAAATAAGACTCTACCTTAAACGGTTCACCGGTTATGAAAGAGGATGGCTTAACAATAGGGGGCGGGCCAAACCTTCACCAATCAAAAACAAACTCTGCTGAGGTCAATGACACCACACACAAGACTCTACCTTAGATGGGTTAGCATTCATGAAAGGGGGCGTGGCTTAAATATAGCAGGCGGGCAAAACTATCACCAATGAAGAGGCAAGTCTCTGCTGAGTTCAATGATACCTCACAAAAAGGACTACCTTAAACGGTTCAAATGTTATGAAAGGGGACGTGGCTTAAGCATAGGGGGCGGGCCAAACCATCACCAATAAAGAAGAAAGTCTCTGCTGAGTTTATTGATACCTCAAATAAGACTCTACCTTAAATGGGTCACCAGTTATGAAAGAGGAATGGCTTAACCATAGGGGGCGGGCCAAACCTTCACCAATCAAAAACAAACCCTCTGCTGAGGTCAATGACACCACACAGAAGACTCTACCTTAGATGGGTTAGCATTCATGAAAGGGGGCGTGGCTTAAACATAGGGGTCGGGCAAAACTATCACCAATGAAGAAGCAAGTCTCTGCTGAGTTCAATGATACCTCACACAAGGGACTACCTTAAACGGTTCAAATGTTATGAAAGGGGGCGTGGCTTAAGCATAGGGGGCGGGCCAAACCATCACCAATAAAGAAGAAAGTCTCTGCTGATTTTATTTATACCTCAAATAAGACTCTACCTTAAACGGGTCACCAGTTATGAAATAGGAATGGCTTAACCATAGGGGGAGGTCCAAATCTTCACCAATCAAAAACAAACTCTCTGCCTCAGCAGAGAGTTTGTTTTTGATTGGTGAAGATTTGGACCTCGGGCCAAACCATCACCAATAAAGAAGAAAGTCTCTGCTGATTTTATTGATACCTCAAATAAGACTCTACCTTAAACGGGTCACCAGTTATGAAAGAGGAATGACTTAACCATAGGGGGCGGGCCAAACCGTCACCAATCAAAAACAAACTCTGCTGAGGTCAATGACACCACACACAAGACTCTACCTTAGATGGGTTAGCATTCATGAAAGGGGGCGTGGCTTAAATATAGCAGGCGGGCAAAACTATCACCAATGAAGAGGCAAGTCTCTGCTGAGTTCAATGATACCTCACAAAAAGGACTACCTTAAACGGTTCAAATGTTATGAAAGGGGGCGTGGCTTAAGCATAGGGGGCGGGCCAAACCATCACCAATAAAGAAGAAAGTCTCTGCTGAGTTTATTGATACCTCAAATAAGACTCTACCTTAAATGGGTCACCAGTTATGAAAGAGGAATGGCTTAACCATAGGGGGCGGGCCAAACCTTCACCAATCAAAAACAAACCCTCTGCTGAGGTCAATGACACCACACAGAAGACTCTACCTTAGATGGGTTAGCATTCATGAAAGGGGGCGTGGCTTAAACATAGGGGGCGGGCAAAACTATCACCAATGAAGAAGCAAGTCTCTACTGAGTTCAATGATACCTCACACAAAGGACTACCTTAAACGGTTCAAATGTTATGAAAGGGGGCGTGGCTTAAGCGTAAGGTGCGAGCCAAACCATCACCAATAAAGAAGAAAGTCTCTGCTGAGTTCATTGATACCTTAAATAAGACTCTAGCTTAAATGGTTCACCGGTCATGAAAGAGGAATGGCTTAACCATAGGGGGCGGGCCAAACCTTCACCAATCAAAAACAAACTCTCTGCTGAGGTCAATGACACCACACACAAGACTCTACCTTAGATGGTTTAGCATTCATGAAAGGGGGCGTGGCTTAAACATAGGGGGCGGGCAAAACTATCACCAATGAAGAAGCAAGTCTCTGCTGAGTTCAATGATACCTCACACAAGGGACTACCTTAAACAGTTCAAATGTTATGAAAGGGGGCGTGGCTTAAGCATAGGGGGCGGGCCAAACCATCACCAATAAAGAAGAAAGTCTCTGCTGATTTTATTGATACTTCAAATAAGACTACCTTAAACGGGTCACCAGTTATGAAAGAGGAATGGCTTAACCATAGGGGGCGGTCCAAATCTTCACCAATCAAAAACAAACTCTCTGCTGAGGTTAATGACACCACACACAAGACTCTACCTTAGATGGGTTAGCATTCATGAAAGGGGGCGTGGCTTAAACATAGGGGGCGGGCAAAACTATCACCAATGAAGAAGCAAGTCTCTGCTGAGTTCAATGATACCTCACACAAGGGACTACCTTAAACGGTTCAAATGTTATGAAAGGGGGCGTGGCTTAAGCATAGGGTGCGAGCCAAACCATCACCAATAAAGAAAAAAAGTCTCTGCTGAGTTCATTGATACCTTAAATAAGACTCTACCTTAAACGGTTCACCGGTTATGAAAGAGGAATGGCTTAACCATAGGGGGCGGGCCAAACCTTCACCAATCAAAAACAAACCCTCTGCTGAGGTCAATGACACCACACAGAAGACTCTACCTTAGATGGGTTAGCATTCATGAAAGGGGGCATGGCTTAAACATAGGGGGCGGGCAAAACTATCACCAATGAAGAGGCAAGTCTCTGCTGAGTTCAATGATACCTCACAAAAAGGACTACCTTAAACGGTTCAAATGTTATGAAAGGGGGCGTGGCTTAAGCATAGGGGGCGGGCCAAACCATCACCAATAAAGAAGAAAGTCTCTGCTGAGTTTATTGATACCTCAAATAAGACTCTACCTTAAATGGGTCACCAGTTATGAAAGAGGAATGGCTTAACCATAGGGGGCGGGCCAAACCTTCACCAATCAAAAACAAACCCTCTGCTGAGGTCAATGACACCACACAGAAGACTCTACCTTAGATGGGTTAGCATTCATGAAAGGGGGCGTGGCTTAAACATAGGGGGCGGGCAAAACTATCACCAATGAAGAAGCAAGTCTCTACTGAGTTCAATGATACCTCACACAAAGGACTACCTTAAACGGTTCAAATGTTATGAAAGGGGGCGTGGCTTAAGCGTAAGGTGCGAGCCAAACCATCACCAATAAAGAAGAAAGTCTCTGCTGAGTTCATTGATACCTTAAATAAGACTCTAGCTTAAATGGTTCACCGGTCATGAAAGAGGAATGGCTTAACCATAGGGGGCGGGCCAAACCTTCACCAATCAAAAACAAACTCTCTGCTGAGGTCAATGACACCACACACAAGACTCTACCTTAGATGGTTTAGCATTCATGAAAGGGGGCGTGGCTTAAACATAGGGGGCGGGCAAAACTATCACCAATGAAGAAGCAAGTCTCTGCTGAGTTCAATGATACCTCACACAAGGGACTACCTTAAACAGTTCAAATGTTATGAAAGGGGGCGTGGCTTAAGCATAGGGGGCGGGCCAAACCATCACCAATAAAGAAGAAAGTCTCTGCTGATTTTATTGATACTTCAAATAAGACTACCTTAAACGGGTCACCAGTTATGAAAGAGGAATGGCTTAACCATAGGGGGCGGTCCAAATCTTCACCAATCAAAAACAAACTCTCTGCTGAGGTTAATGACACCACACACAAGACTCTACCTTAGATGGGTTAGCATTCATGAAAGGGGGCGTGGCTTAAACATAGGGGGCGGGCAAAACTATCACCAATTAAGAGGCAAGTCTCTGCTGAGTTCAATGATACCTCACACAAGGGACTACCTTAAACAGTTCAAATGTTATGAAAGGGGGCGTGGCTTAAGCATAGGGGGCGGGCCAAACCATCACCAATAAAGAAGAAAGTCTGCTGATTTTATTGATACCTCAAATAAGACTCTACCTTAAACGGGTCACCAGTTATGAAAGAGGAATGGCTTAACCATAGGGGGCGGTCCAAATCTTCACCAATCAAAAACAAACTCTCTGCTGAGGTTAATGACACCACACACAAGACTCTACCTTAGATGGGTTAGCATTCATGAAAGGGGGCGTGGCTTAAACATAGGGGGCGGGCAAAACTATCACCAATGAAGAAGTAAGTCTCTGCTGAGTTCAATGATACCTCACACAAGGGACTACCTTAAACGGTTCAAATGTTATGAAAGGGGGCGTGGCTTAAGCATAGGGTGCGAGCCAAACCATCACCATTAAAGAAAAAAGTCTCTGCTGAGTTCATTGATACCTTAAATAAGACTCTATCTTAAACGGTTCACCGGTTATGAAAGAGGAATGGCTTAACCATAGAGGGCGGGCCAAACCTTCACCAATCAAAAACAAACCCTCTGCTGAGGTCAATGACACCACACAGAAGACTCTACCTTAGATGGGTTAGCATTCATGAAAGGGGGCGTGGCTTAAACATAGGGGGCGGGCAAAACTATCACCAATGAAGAAGCAAGTCTCTGCTGAGTTCAATGATACCTCACACAAGGGACTACCTTAAACGGTTCAAATGTTATGAAAGGGGGCGTGGCTTAAGCATAGGGGGCGGGCCAAACCATCACCAATAAAGAAGAAAGTCTCTGCTGATTTTATTGATACCTCAAATAAGACTCTACCTTAAACGGGTCACCAGTTATGAAAGAGGAATGGCTTAACCATAGGGGGCGGTCCAAATCTTCACCAATCAAAAACAAACTCTCTGCTGAGGTTAATGACACCACACACAAGACTCTACCTTAGATGGGTTAGCATTGATGAAAGGGGGCGTGGCTTAAACATAGGGGGCGGGCAAAACTATCACCAATGAAGAAGCAAGTCTCTACTGAGTTCAATGATACCTCACACAAAGGACTACCTTAAACGGTTCAAATGTTATGAAAGGGGGGCGTGGCTTAAGCATAGGGTGCGTGCCAAACCATCACCAATACAGAAGAAAGTCTCTGCTGAGTTCATTGATACCTTAAATAAGACTCTACCTTAAACGGTTCACCGGTTATGAAAGAGGATGGCTTAACAATAGGGGGCGGGCCAAACCTTCACCAATCAAAAACAAACTCTGCTGAGGTCAATGACACCACACACAAGACTCTACCTTAGATGGGTTAGCATTCATGAAAGGGGGCGTGGCTTAAATATAGCAGGCGGGCAAAACTATCACCAATGAAGAGGCAAGTCTCTGCTGAGTTCAATGATACCTCACAAAAAGGACTACCTTAAACGGTTCAAATGTTATGAAAGGGGGCGTGGCTTAAGCATAGGGGGCGGGCCAAACCATCACCAATAAAGAAGAAAGTCTCTGCTGAGTTTATTGATACCTCAAATAAGACTCTACCTTAAATGGGTCACCAGTTATGAAAGAGGAATGGCTTAACCATAGGGGGCGGGCCAAACCTTCACCAATCAAAAACAAACCCTCTGCTAAGGTCAATGACACCACACAGAAGACTCTACCTTAGATGGGTTAGCATTCATGAAAGGGGGCGTGGCTTAAACATAGGGGGCGGGCAAAACTATCACTAATGAAGAAGCAAGTCTCTGCTGAGTTCAATGATACCTCACACAAGGGACTACCTTAAACGGTTCAAATGTTATGAAAGGGGGCGTGGCTTAAGCATAGGGGGCGGGCCAAACCATCACCAATAAAGAAGAAAGTCTCTGCTGATTTTATTGATACCTCAAATAAGACTCTACCTTAAACGGGTCACCAGTTATGAAAGAGGAATGGCTTAACCATAGGGGGCGGTCCAAATCTTCACCAATCAAAAACAAACTCTCTGCTGAGGTTAATGACACCACACACAAGACTCTACCTTAGATGGGTTAGCATTCATGAAAGGGGGCGTGGCTTAAACATAGGGGGCGGGCTAAACTATCACCAATGAAGAAACAAGTCTCTACTGAGTTCAATGATACCTCACACAAAGGACTACCTTAAACGGTTCAAATGTTATGAAAGGGGGCGTGGCTTAAGCATAGGGTGCGTGCCAAACCATCACCAATAAAGAAGAAAGTCTCTGCTGAGTTCATTGATACCTTAAATAAGACTCTACCTTAAACGGTTCACCGGTTATGAAAGAGGATGGCTTAACAATAGGGGGCGGGCCAAACCTTCACCAATCAAAAACAAACTCTGCTGAGGTCAATGACACCACACACAAGACTCTACCTTAGATGGGTTAGCATTCATGAAAGGGGGCGTGGCTTAAATATAGCAGGCGGGCAAAACTATCACCAATGAAGAGGCAAGTCTCTGCTGAGTTCAATGATACCTCACAAAAAGGACTACCTTAAACGGTTCAAATGTTATGAAAGGGGGCGTGGCTTAAGCATAGGGGGCGGGCCAAACCATCACCAATAAAGAAGAAAGTCTCTGCTGAGTTTATTGATACCTCAAATAAGACTCTACCTTAAACGGGTCACCAGTTATGAAAGAGGAATGGCTTAACCATAGGGGGCGGGCCAAACCTTCACCAATCAAAAACAAACCCTCTGCTGAGGTCAATGACACCACACAGAAGACTCTACCTCAGATGGGTTAGCATTCATGAAAGGGGGCGTGGCTTAAACATAGGGGGCGGGCAAAACTATCACCAATGAAGAAGCAAGTCTCTGCTGAGTTCAATGATACCTCACACAAGGGACTACCTTAAACGGTTCAAATGTTATGAAAGGGGGTGTGGCTTAAGCATAGGGGGCGGGCCAAACCATCACCAATAAAGAAGAAAGTCTCTGCTGATTTTATTGATACCTCAAATAAGACTCTACCTTAAACGGGTCACCTATTATGAAAGAGGAATGGCTTAACCATAGGGGGCGGTCCAAATCTTCACCAATCAAAAACAAACTCTCTGCTGAGGTTAATGACACCACACACAAGACTCTACCTTAGATGGGTTAGCATTCATGAAAGGGGGCGTGGCTTAAACATAGGGGGCGGGCAAAACTATCACCAATGAAGAAGCAAGTCTCTACTGAGTTCAATGATACCTCACACAAAGGACTACCTTAAACGGTTCAAATGTTATGAAAGGGGGCATGGCTTAAGCATAGGGTGCGAGCCAAACCATCACCAATAAAGAAGAAAGTCTCTGCTGAGTTCATTGATACCTTAAATAAGACTCTACCTTAAACGGTTCACCGGTTATGAAAGAGGAATGGCTTAACCATAGGGGGCGGGCCAAACCTTCACCAATCAAAAACAAACTCTCTGCTGAGGTCAATGACACCACACACAAGACTCTACCTTAGATGGGTTAGCATTCATGAAAGGGGGCGTGGCTTAAACATAGGGGGCGGGCAAAACAATCACCAATGAAGAAGCAAGTCTCTACTGAGTTCAATGATACCTCACACAAAGGACTACCTTAAACGGTTCAAATGTTATGAAAGGGGGCGTGGCTTAAGCATAGGGTGCGAGCCAAACCATCACCAATAAAGAAAAAAGTCTCTGCTGAGTTCATTGATACCTTAAATAAGACTCTATCTTAAACGGTTCACCGGTTATGAAAGAGGAATGGCTTAACCATAGAGGGCGGGCCAAACCTTCACCAATGAATAAGGAACTGTCTGCTGAGTTCAATGATACCTCACACAAGGGTCTACCTTAACCCTCAGAGCCCTACGGCATCGTCCATGACGAGATACGGCACCTCTGATTAATATTTAGATAATTTGACAACGGTTTAATTTATCCACTTACCGGTTTTTGCTGCTAAAAGCTAAGGAGTTAACCATCACTGTGTGTCTTTGGTGTCTTTATAGCCTTTACAGAACGTTTTCTATCCAGCCTGGAAGTTGTGCCTCTTTTCGGAGTTGTTCAGCAATAAATCCAAACGCTTACATCCAAGATTTATCCACTTGATGTCCATAATTTATCAATTTTCCGTCATTTTTGCCACTAGCTCGATGCTAGCTGCCATTTTGGATATCCCATAATGCTTTGCAAGATTGTCTTGATGTCTTTCAACCAATGGGAAGGCAGGAGTGATCCATCTTGTCCTCTTCATACAAAGATTGTATGAAGAGGACAAGATGGATCACTCCAGCGAATCCGAGCGAGAACAAAGGCTAAAGAGTGTAAAGATAGATCACTGCATCTATTACCGTTTTAAAGAGAAGATTGTTTTGAGATGTGGCATACATTTAGGCCTTTTTTGAAGAAATGTAAATAGTTTGTCCTTTTACATGAGTTATAATGTTCATTATGTTTATTTTTGCACTGCATGACTCCAAATATATAGGAATAAGAACTATAAGAAATATAAGAACTGTTTTAGAACATTGCTGTGTGTGTGATTTCAATAAATATGACATTATTATTTGATTATTGGCATGAGTGAATGTCATGAGGGCAAAAGCGTCCGGATTTTTTTTTTTTTTAAATGTATATATTTAGTCAACTGTATGAGTTATAATGTTTATTTCTTCACAGTGTGACTCCTAATACATATGGTAACTGATTTAGACAGGAAATTGGCTTCACTTTTATTGATATGTGTGTGATATCAATATATACTGTATCTGTGAGATTCATGTTCCGTTTTATTTATTTGTCTTTAAGGTCATACAACCTTTTTTTACATTCAAGTGACCTCACTACAGCACAAATATTCTAATAGCCCAGTTTTTCCTGAAAAAAATGATGTTCAGAAATTGACTGTAGACAACAGAGTTGATGTTTTACAAGCTTTTTTAGAAAATAAAACCAGACGGACAATGAACTGTAAAAATGGCCTTTAGGGATCTGAGCGTTAAACGGTTAAAATGTTATGTAAGAGGCATGGCTTAACCATAGGGGGCTAGCCAAACCTTCACCAATCAAAAATAAACTCTCTGCTGAGGTCAATGACACCACACACAAGAATCTACCTTAGATGGGATAGCATTCATGAAAGGGGGTGTGGCTTAAACATAGGGGGCGGGCAAAACTATCACCAATGAAGAAGGAAGTCTCTGCTGAGTTCAATGATACCTCACACAAGGGACTACCTTAAACGGTTCAAATGTTATGAAAGGTGGCGTGGCTTAAGCATAGGGGGCGGGCCAACAAACTCACACAAGGGACTACCTTAAACGGTTCAAATGTTATGAAAGGGGGCGTGGCTTAAGCATAGTGGGCGGGCCAAACCTTCACCAATCAAAAACAAACTCTCTGCTGAGGTCAATGACACCACACACAAGAATCTGCCTTAGATGGGTTAGCATTCATGAAAGGGGGCGTGGCTTAAACATAGGGGGCAGGTAAAACTATCACCAATGAAAAAGCAAGTCTCTGCTGAGTTCAATGATACCTCTGATAAGACTCTACCATAAATGGGTCACCATTTATGAAAGGCGGCGTGGCTAAGTACAGAGGGGTGGGCCAAACAATCACCAATGAATAAGGAACTGTCTGCTGAGTTCAATGATACCTCACACAAGGGTCTACCTTAACCCTCAGAGCCCTACGGCATCGTCCATGACGAGATACGGCACCTCTGATTAATATTTAGATAATTTGACAACGGTTTAATTTATCCACTTGCCGGTTTTTGCTGCTAAAAGCTAAGGAGTTAACCATCACTGTGTGTCTTTGGTGTCTTTATAGCCTTTACAGAAGGTTTTCTATCCAGCCTGGAAGTTGTGCCTCTTTTCGGAGTTGTTCAGCAATAAATCCAAACGCTTACATCCAAGATTTATCCACTTGATGTCCATAATTTATCAATTTTCCGTCATTTTTGCCACTAGCTCGATGCTAGCTGCCATTTTGGATATCCCATAATGCTTTGCAAGATTGTCTTGATGTCTTTCAACCAATGGGAAGGCAGGAGTGATCCATCTTGTCCTCTTCATACAAAGATTGTATGAAGAGGACAAGATGGATCACTCCAGCGAATCCGAGCGAGAACAAAGGCTAAAGAGTGTAAAGATAGATCACTGCATCTATTACCGTTTTAAAGAGAAGATTGTTTTGAGATGTGGCATACATTTAGGCCTTTTTTGAAGAAATGTAAATAGTTTGTCCTTTTACATGAGTTATAATGTCCATTATGTTTATTTTTGCACTGCATGACTCCAAATATATAGGAATAAGAATTATAAGAAATATAAGAACTGTTTTAGAACATTGCTGTGTGTGTGATTTCAATAAATATGACATTATTATTTGATTATTGGCATGAGTGAATGTCATGAGGGCAAAAGCGTCCGGATTTTTTTTTTTAAAAATGTATATATTTAGTCAACTGTATGAGTTATAATGTTTATTTCTTCACAGTGTGACTCCTAATACATATGGTAACTGATTTAGACAGGAAATTGGCTTCACTTTTATTGATATGTGTGTGATATCAATATATACTGTATCTGTGAGATTCATGTTCCGTTTTATTTATTTGTCTTTAAGGTCATACAACCTTTTTTACATTCAAGTGACCTCACTGCAGCACAAATATTCTAATAGCCCAGTTTTTCCTGAAAAAAATGATGTTCAGAAATTGACTGTAGACAACAGAGTTGATGTTTTACAAGCTTTTTTAGAAAATAAAACCAGACGGACAATGAACTGTAAAAATGGCCTTTAGGGATCTGAGCGTTAAACGGTTAAAATGTTATGTAAGAGGCATGGCTTAACCATAGGGGGCTAGCCAAACCTTCACCAATCAAAAATAAACTCTCTGCTGAGGTCAATGACACCACACACAATAATCTACCTTAGATGGGATAGCATTCATGAAAGGGGGCGTGGCTTAAACATAGGGGGCGGGCAAAACTATCACCAATGAAGAAGGAAGTCTCTGCTGAGTTCAATGATACCTCACACAAGGGACTACCTTAAACGGTTCAAATGTTATGAAAGGTGGCGTGGCTTAAGCATAGGGGGCGGGCCAACAAACTCACACAAGGGACTACCTTAAACTGTTCAAATGTTATGAAAGGGGGCGTGGCTTAAGCATAGTGGGCGGGCCAAACCTTCACCAATCAAAAACAAACTCTCTGCTGAGGTCAATGACACCACACACAAGAATCTGCCTTAGATGGGTTAGCATTCATGAAAGGGGGCGTGGCTTAAACATAGGGGGCAGGTAAAACTATCACCAATGAAAAAGCAAGTCTCTGCTGAGTTCAATGATACCTCTGATAAGACTCTACCATAAATGGGTCACCATTTATGAAAGGCGGAGTGGCTAAGTACAGAGGGGTGGGCCAAAAAAATCACCAATGAAGAAGCAAGTCTCTGCTGAGTTCATTGATACCTCAAATAAGACTCTACCTTAAACGGGTCCCCAGTTATGAAAGAGGAATGGCTTAACCATAGAGGGCGAGACAAACCACCAATTAAAAACAAACTCTCTGCTGAGGTCAATGATACCACACACAAGACTCTACCTTAGATGGGTTAGCATTCATGAAAGGGAGCGTGGCTTAAACATAGGGGGCGGGCAAAACTATCACCAATGAAGAAGCAAGTCTCTGCTGAGTTCAATGATACCTCACACAAAGGACTATCTTGAACGGTTTTAAATGTTATGAAAGGTGGCGTGGCTTAAGCATAGGGGGCGGGCCAAACCTTCACAAATCAATACCAAACTCTCTGCTGAGGTCGATGACACCACACACAAGAATCTACCTTACATGGGTTAGCATTCATGAAAAGGGGCGTGGCTTAAACATAGGGGGCGGGCAAAACTATCACCAATGAAGAAGCAAGTCTGCTGAGTTCAATGATACCTCACACAAGGGACTACCTTAAATGGTTCAATTGTTATGAAAGGGGGCTTGGCCTATGCATAGGGGGCGGGCCAAACCTTCACCAATCAAAAACAAAATCTCTGCTGAGGTCAATGACACCACACACAAGACTCTACCTTAGATGGGTTAGCATTCATGAAATGGGGCGTGGCTTAAGCATGGGGACGGGCCAAACCATCACCAATAAAGAAGAAAGTCTCTGCTGAGTTCATTGATACCTCACAGAAGGGACTACCTTAAACGGTTCAAATGTTATGAAAGGGTCCATGGCTTAAGCATAGGGGACGGGCCAAACCATCACCAATAAAGAATAAAGTCTCTGCTGAGTTCATTGATACCTCAAATAAGACTCTACCTTAAACGGTTCAAAAGTTATGAAAGAGGAATGGCTTAACTATAGGGGGCGGTCCAAACCTTCACCAATCAAAAACAAACTCTCTGCTGAGGCCAATGACACCACACACAAGAATCTATCTTAGATGGGTTAGCATTCATGAAAGGGGGCGTGGCTTTAACATAGGGGGCAGGCAAAACTATCACCAATGAAGAAGCAAGTCTCTGCTGAGTTCAATGATACCTCACACAAGGGACTACCTTAAACGGTTCAAATGTTATGAAAGGGGGCGTGGCTTAAGCATAGGGGGCGGGCCAAACCATCACCAATAAAAAAGAAAGTCTCTGCTGAGTTCATTGATACCTCAAATAAGACTCTACGTTAAACGGGTAACCAGTTATGAAAGAGGAATGGCTTAACCATAGGGGGCGGGCCAAACCTTCACCAATCAAAAACAAACTCTCTGCTGAGGTCAATGACACCACACACAAGAATCTACCTTAGATGGGTTAGCATTCATGAAATGGGTCGTGGCTTAAAAATAGGGGGCAGGCAAAACTATCACCAATGAAGAAGCAAGTCTCTGCTGAGTTCAATGATACCTCACACAAGGGACTACCTTAAACGGTTTTAAATGTTATGAAAGGGGGCGTGGCTTAAGCATAGGGGGCGGGCCAAACCATCACCAATAAAGAAGAAAGTCTCTGCTGAGTTCATTGATACCTCAAATAAGCATCTACCTTAAACGGGTCACCAGTTATGAAAGAGGAATGGCTTAACCCTAGGGGTTGCACCTTCACCAATCAAAAACAAACTCTCTGCTGAGGGCAATGACACCACACACAAGAATCTACCTTAGATGGGTTAGCATTCATGAAAGGTAGCGTGGCTTAAACATAGGGGCGGGCAAAACTATCACCAATGAAGAAGCAAGTCTCTGCTGAGTTCAATGATACCTCACACAAGGGACTACCTTAAATGGTTCAACTGTTATGAAAGGGGGCGTGGCCTAAGCATAGGGGGCGGGCCAAACCTTCACCAATCAAAAACAAATTCTCTGCTGAGGTCAATGACACCACACACAAGAATCTACCTTAGATGGGTTAGCATTCATGAAAGAGAGCGTGGCTTAAACATAGGGGGCGGGCAAAACTATCACCAATGAGGAAGCAAGTCTCTGCTGAGTTCAATGATACCTCACACAAGGGACTACCTTAAACGGTTCAAATGTAATTAAAGGGGGCGTGGCCTATGCATAGGGTGCGGGCCAAACCTTCACCAATCAAAAACAAACTCTGCTGAGGTCAATGACCCCACACACAAGAATCTACCTTAGATGGGTTAGCATTCATGAAAGGGGGCGTGGCTTAAACATAGGGGGCAGGTAAAACTATCACCAATGAAGAAGCAAGTCTCTGCTGAGTTCAATGATACCTCACACAAGGGACTGCCTTAAACGGTTTTAAATGTTATGAAAGGGGGCGTGGCTTAAGCATAGGGGGCGGGCCAAACCATCACCAATAAAGAAGAAATTATCTGCTGAGTTCAGTGATACCTCAAATAAGACTCTACCTTAAACGGGTCATCAGTTATGAAAGAGGAATGGCTTAACCATAGGGGGCGGGCCAAACCTTCACCAATCAAAAACAAACTCTCTGCTGAGGTCAATGACACCACACACAAGAATCTACCTTAGATGGGTTAGCATTCATGAAAGGGGGCGTGGCTTAAACATAGGGGGCCGGCAATACTATCACCAATGAAGAAGCAAGTCTGTGCTGAGTTCAATGATACCTCACACAAGGGACTACCTTAAACGGTACAAATGTTATGAAAGGGGGCGTGGCCTATGCATAGGGGGCGGGCCAAACCTTCACCAATAAAAAACAAACTCTCTGCTGAGGTCAATGACACCACACACAAGAATCTACCTTAGATGGGTTAGCATTCATGAAATGGGGCGTGGCTTAAGCATGGGGACGGGCCAAACCATCACCAATAAAGAAGAAAGTCTCTGCTGAGTTCATTGATACCTCAAATAAGACTACCTTAAACGGGTCACCAGTTATGAAAGAGGAATGGCTTAAACATAGGGGGCGGGCCAAACCTCCACCAATCAAAAACAAACTCTCTGCTGAGGTCAATGACACCAAACAGAAGAATCTACCTTAGATGGGTTAGCATTCATGAAAGGGGGCGTGGCTTAAACATAGGGGGCGGGCAAAATTATCACCAATGAAGAAGCAAGTCTCTCCTGAGTTCAATGATACCTCACAGAAGGGACTACCTTAAACGGTTCAAATGTTATGAAAGGGTCCATGGCTTAAGCATAGGGGACGGGCCAAACCATCACCAATAAAGAAGAAAGTCTCTGCTGAGTTCATTGATACCTCAAATAAGACTCTACCTTAAACGGTTCAAAAGTTATGAAAGAGGAATGGCTTAACTATAGGGGGCGGTCCAAACCTTCACCAATCAAAAACAAACTCTCTGCTGAGGCCAATGACACCACACACAAGAATCTATCTTAGATGGGTTAGCATTCATGAAAGGGGGCGTGGCTTTAACATAGGGCGCAGGCAAAACTATCACCAATGAAGAAGCAAGTCTCTGCTGAGTTCAATGATACCTCACACAAGGGACTACCTTAAACGGTTCAAATGTTATGAAAGGGGGCGTGGCTTAAGCATAGGGGGCGGGCCAAACCATCACCAATAAAAAAGAAAGTCTCTGCTGAGTTCATTGATACCTCAAATAAGACTCTACGTTAAACGGGTAACCAGTTATGAAAGAGGAATGGCTTAACCATAGGGGGCGGGCCAAACCTTCACCAATCAAAAACAAACTCTCTGCTGAGGTCAATGACACCAGACACAAGAATCTACCTTAGATGGGTTAGCATTCATGAAATGGGTCGTGGCTTAAAAATAGGGGGCAGGCAAACCTATCACCAATGAAGAAGCAAGTCTCTGCTGAGTTCAATGATACCTCACACAAGGGACTACCTTAAACGGTTTTAAATGTTATGAAAGGGGGCGTGGCTTAAGCATAGGGGGCGGGCCAAACCATCACCAATAAAGAAGAAAGTCTCTGCTGAGTTCATTGATACCTCAAATAAGCATCTACCTTAAACGGGTCACCAGTTATGAAAGAGGAATGGCTTAACCCTAGGGGTTGGACCTTCACCAATCAAAAACAAACTCTCTGCTGAGGGCAATGACACCACACACAAGAATCTACCTTAGATGGGTTAGCATTCATGAAAGGTAGCGTGGCTTAAACATAGGGGCGGGCAAAACTATCACCAATGAAGAAGCAAGTCTCTGCTGAGTTCAATGATACCTCACACAAGGGACTACCTTAAATGGTTCAACTGTTATGAAAGGGGGCGTGGCCTAAGCATAGGGGGCGGGCCAAACCTTCACCAATCAAAAACAAATTCTCTGCTGAGGTCAATGACACCACACACAAGAATCTACCTTAGATGGGTTAGCATTCATGAAAGAGAGCGTGGCTTAAACATAGGGGGCGGGCAAAACTATCACCAATGAGGAAGCAAGTCTCTGCTGAGTTCAATGATACCTCACACAAGGGACTACCTTAAACGGTTCAAATGTAATTAAAGGGGGCGTGGCCTATGCATAGGGTGCGGGCCAAACCTTCACCAATCAAAAACAAACTCTGCTGAGGTCAATGACCCCACACACAAGAATCTACCTTAGATGGGTTAGCATTCATGAAAGGGGGCGTGGCTTAAACATAGGGGGCAGGTAAAACTATCACCAATGAAGAAGCAAGTCTCTGCTGAGTTCAATGATACCTCACACAAGGGACTGCCTTAAACGGTTTTAAATGTTATGAAAGGGGGCGTGGCTTAAGCATAGGGGGCCGGCCAAACCATCACCAATAAAGAAGAAATTATCTGCTGAGTTCAGTGATACCTCAAATAAGACTCTACCTTAAACGGGTCATCAGTTATGAAAGAGGAATGGCTTAACCATAGGGGGCGGGCCAAACCTTCACCAATCAAAAACAAACTCTCTGCTGAGGTCAATGACACCACACACAAGAATCTACCTTAGATGGGTTAGCATTCATGAAAGGGGGCGTGGCTTAAACATAGGGGGCCGGCAATACTATCACCAATGAAGAAGCAAGTCTGTGCTGAGTTCAATGATACCTCACACAAGGGACTACCTTAAACGGTACAAATGTCATGAAAGGGGGCGTGGCCTATGCATAGGGGGCGGGCCAAACCTTCACCAATAAAAAACAAACTCTCTGCTGAGGTCAATGACACCACACACAAGAATCTACCTTAGATGGGTTAGCATTCATGAAATGGGGCGTGGCTTAAGCATGGGGACGGGCCAAACCATCACCAATAAAGAAGAAAGTCTCTGCTGAGTTCATTGATACCTCAAATAAGACTACCTTAAACGGGTCACCAGTTATGAAAGAGGAATGGCTTAAACATAGGGGGCGGGCCAAACCTCCACCAATCAAAAACAAACTCTCTGCTGAGGTCAATGACACCAAACAGAAGAATCTACCTTAGATGGGTTAGCATTCATGAAAGGGGGCGTGGCTTAAACATAGGGGGCGGGCAAAATTATCACCAATGAAGAAGCAAGTCTCTCCTGAGTTCAATGATACCTCACAGAAGGGACTACCTTAAACGGTTCAAATGTTATGAAAGGGTCCATGGCTTAAGCATAGGGGACGGGCCAAACCATCACCAATAAAGAAGAAAGTCTCTGCTGAGTTCAATGATACCTCAAATAAGACTCTACCTTAAACGGTTCAAAAGTTATGAAAGAGGAATGGCTTAACCATAGGGGGCGGGCCAAACCTTCACCAATCAAAAACAAACTCTCTGCTGAGGTCAATGACACCACACACAAGAATCTACCTTAGATGGGTTAGCATTCATGAAATGGGTCGTGGCTTAAAAATAGGGGGCAGGCAAAACTATCACCAATGAAGAAGCAAGTCTCTGCTGAGTTCAATGATACCTCACACAAGGGACTACCTTAAACGGTTTTAAATGTTATGAAAGGGGGCGTGGCTTAAGCATAGGGGGCGGGCCAAACCATCACCAATAAAGAAGAAAGTCTCTGCTGAGTTCATTGATACCTCAAATAAGCATCTACCTTAAACGGGTCACCAGTTATGAAAGAGGAATGGCTTAACCCTAGGGGTTGCACCTTCACCAATCAAAAACAAACTCTCTGCTGAGGGCAATGACACCACACACAAGAATCTACCTTAGATGGGTTAGCATTCATGAAAGGTAGCGTGGCTTAAACATAGGGGCGGGCAAAACTATCACCAATGAAGAAGCAAGTCTCTGCTGAGTTCAATGATACCTCACACAAGGGACTACCTTAAATGGTTCAACTGTTATGAAAGGGGGCGTGGCCTAAGCATAGGGGGCGGGCCAAACCTTCACCAATCAAAAACAAACTCTCTGCTGAGGCCAATGACACCACACACAAGAATCTATCTTAGATGGGTTAGCATTCATGAAAGGGGGCGTGGCTTTAACATAGGGGGCAGGCAAAACTATCACCAATGAAGAAGCAAGTCTCTGCTGAGTTCAATGATACCTCACACAAGGGACTACCTTAAACGGTTCAAATGTTATGAAAGGGGGCGTGGCTTAAGCATAGGGGGCGGGCCAAACCAACACCAATAAAAAAGAAAGTCTCTGCTGAGTTCATTGATACCTCAAATAAGACTCTACGTTAAACGGGTAACCAGTTATGAAAGAGGAATGGCTTAACCATAGGGGGCGGGCCAAACCTTCACCAATCAAAAACAAACTCTCTGCTGAGGTCAATGACACCACACACAAGAATCTACCTTAGATGGGTTAGCATTCATGAAAGGGGGCGTGGCTTAAACATAGGGGGCCGGCAATACTATCACCAATGAAGAAGCAAGTCTGTGCTGAGTTCAATGATACCTCACACAAGGGACTACCTTAAACGGTACAAATGTTATGAAAGGGGGCGTGGCCTATGCATAGGGGGCGGGCCAAACCTTCACCAATAAAAAACAAACTCTCTGCTGAGGTCAATGACACCACACACAAGAATCTACCTTAGATGGGTTAGCATTCATGAAATGGGGCGTGGCTTAAACATAGGGGGCAGGCAAAACTATCACCAATGAAGAAGCAAGTCTCTGCTGAGTTCAATGATACCTCACACAAGGGACTACCTTAAACGGTTTTAAATGTTATGAAAGGGGGCGTGGCTTAAGCATAGGGGGCGGGCCAAACCATCACCAATAAAGAAGAAAGTCTCTGCTGAGTTCATTGATACCTCAAATAAGACTCTACCTTAAACGGGTCACCAGTTATGAAAGAGGAATGGCTTAACCCTAGGGGTTACACCTTCACCAATCAAAAACAAACTCTCTGCTGAGGGCAATGACACCACACACAAGAATCTACCTTAGATGGGTTAGCATTCATGAAAGGTAGCGTGGCTTAAACATAGGGGGTGGGCAAAACTATCACCAATGAAGAAGCAAGTCTCTACTGAGTTCACTGATACCTCACACAAAGGATTACCTTAAACGGTTCAAATGTTATGAAAGGGGGCGTGGCTTAAGCATAGGGGGCGGGCCAATCCATCACCAATAAAGAAGAAAGTCTCTGCTGAGTTCATTGATACCTCAAATAAGACTCTACCTTAAACGGGTGACCAGTTATGAAAGAGGAATGGCTTAACCATAGGGGGCGGGCCAAACCTTCACCAATCAAAAACAAACCCTCTGCTGAGGTCAATGACACCACACAGAAGACTCTACCTTAGATGGGTTGGCATTCATGAAATGGGGCATGGCTTAAACATAGGGGGCGGGCAAAACTATCACCAATGAAGAAGCAAGTCTCTGCTGAGTTCAATGATACCTCACACAAGGGACTACCTTAAACTGTTCAAATGTTATGAAAGGGGGCGTGGCTTAAGCATATGGTGCGGACCAAACCATCACCAATAAAGAAGAAATCTCTGCTTATTTTATTGATACCTCAAATAAGACTCTACCTTAAACGGGTCACCAGTTATGAAAGAGGAATGGCTTATCCATAGGGGGCGGTCCAAATCTTCACCAATCAAAAACAAACTCTCTGCTGAGGTTAATGACACCACACACAAGACTCTACCTTAGATGGGTTAGCATTCATGAAAGGGGGCGTGGCTTAAACATAGGGGGCGGGCAAAACTATCACCAATGAAGAAGCAAGTCTCTGCTGAGTTCAATGATACCTCACACAAGGGACTACCTTAAACTGTTCAAATGTTATGAAAGGGGGCGTGGCTTAAGCATATGGTGCGGACCAAACCATCACCAATAAAGAAGAAATCTCTGCTTATTTTATTGATACCTCAAATAAGACTCTACCTTAGATGGGTTAGCATTCATGAAAGGGGGCGTGGCTTAAACATAGGGGGCGGGCAAAACTATCACCAATGAAGAAGCAAGTCTCTGCTGAGTTCAATGATACCTCACACAAGGGACTACCTTAAACGGTTCAAATGTTATGAAAGGGGGCGTGGCTTAAGCATAGGGGGCGGGCCAAACCATCACCAATAAAGAAGAAAGTCTCTGCTGATTTTATTGATACCTCAAATAAGACTCTACCTTAAACGGGTCACCAGTTATGAAAGAGGAATGGCTTAACCATAGGGGGCGGTCCAAATCTTCACCAATCAAAAACAAACTCTCTGCTGAGGTTAATGACACCACACAGAAGACTCCACCTTAGATGGGTTAGCATTCATGAAAGGGGGCGTGGCTTAAATATAGCAGGCGGGCAAAACTATCACCAATGAAGAGGCAAGTCTCTGCTGAGTTCAATGATACCTCACAAAAAGGACTACCTTAAACGGTTCAAATGTTATGAAAGGGGGCGTGGCTTAAGCATAGGGGGTGGGCCAAACCATCACCAATAAAGAAGAAAGTCTCTGCTGAGTTTATTTATACCTCAAATAAGACTCTACCTTAAATGGGTCACCAGTTATGAAAGAGGAATGGCTTAACCATAGGGGGCGGGCCAAACCTTCACCAATCAAAAACTAACCCTCTGCTGAGGTCAATGACACCACACAGAAGACTACCTTAGATGGGTTAGCATTCATGAAAGGGGGCGTGGCTTAAACATAGGGGGCGGGCAAAACTATCACCAATGAAGAAGCAAGTCTCTGCTGAGTTCAATGATACCTCACACAAGGGACTACCTTAAACGGTTCAAATGTTATGAAAGGGGGCGTGGCTTAAGCATAGGGGGCGGGCCAAACCATCACCAATAAAGAAGAAAGTCTCTGCTGATTTTATTGATACCTCAAATAAGACTCTACCTTAAATGGGTCACCAGTTATGAAAGAGGAATGGCTTAACCATAGGGGGCGGGCCAAACCTTCACCAATCAAAAACTAACCCTCTGCTGAGGTCAATGACACCACACAGAAGACTCTACCTTAGATGGGTTAGCATTCATGAAAGGGGGCGTGGCTTAAACATAGGGGGCGGGCAAAACTATCACCAATGAAGAAGCAAGTCTCTGCTGAGTTCAATGATACCTCACACAAGGGACTACCTTAAACGGTTCAAATGTTATGAAAGGGGGCGTGGCTTAAGCATAGGGGGCGGGCCAAACCATCACCAATAAAGAAGAAAGTCTCTGCTGATTTTATTGATACCTCAAATAAGACTCTACCTTAAACGGGTCACCAGTTATGAAAGAGGAATGGCTTAACCATAGGGGGCGGTCCAAATCTTCACCATTCAAAAACAAACTCTCTGCTGAGGTTAATGACACCACACACAAGACTCTACCTTAGATGGGTTAGCATTCATGAAAGGGGGCGTGGCTTAAACATAGGGGGCGGGCAAAACTATCACCAATGAAGAAGCAAGTCTCTACTGAGTTCAATGATACCTCACACAAAGGACTACCTTAAACGGTTCAAATGTTATGAAAGGGGGCGTGGCTTAAGCATAGGGTGCGAGCCAAACCATCACCAATAAAGAAGAAAGTCTCTGCTGAGTTCATTGATACCTTAAATAAGACTCTACCTTAAACGGTTCACCCGTTATGAAAGAGGAATGGCTTAACCATAGGGGGCGGGCCAAACTTTCACCAATCAAAAACAAACTCTGCTGAGGTCAATGACACCACACACAAGACTCTACCTTAGATGGGTTAGCATTCATGAAAGGGGGCGTGGCTTAAACATAGGGGGCGGGCAAAACTATCACCAATGAAGAAGCAAGTCTCTGCTGAGTTCAATGATACCTCACACAAGGGACTACCTTAAACGGTTCAAATGTTATGAAAGGGGGCGTGGCTTAAGCATAGGGGGCGGGCCAAACCATCACCAATAAAGAAGAAAGTCTCTGCTGAGTTTATTGACACCTCAAATAAGACTACCTTAAATGGGTCACCAGTTATGAAAGAGGAATGGCTTAACCATAGGGGGCGGGCCAAACCGTCACCAATCAAAAACAAACTCTCTGCTGAGGTCAATGACACCACACACAAGACTCTAACTTAGATGGGTTAGCATTCATGAAAGGCGCCGTGGCTTAAACATAGGGGGCGGGCAAAACTATCACCAATGAAGAGGCAAGTCTCTGCTGAGTTCAATGATACCTCACAAAAAGGACTACATTAAACGGTTCAAATGTTATGAAAGGGGGCGTGGCTTAAGCATAGGGGGCGGGCCAAACCATCACCAATAAAGAAGAAAGTCTCTGCTGATTTTATTGATACCTCAAATAAGACTCTACCTTAAACGGGTCACCAGTTATGAAAGAGGAATGGCTTAACCATAGGGGGCGGTCCAAATCTTCACCAATCAAAAACAAACTCTCTGCTGAGGTTAATGACACCACACACAAGACTCTACCTTAGATGGGTTAGCATTCATGAAAGGGGGTGTGGCTTAAACATAGGGGGCGGGCAAAACTATCACCAATGAAGAAGCAAGTCTCTACTGAGTTCAATGATACCTCACACAAAGGACTACCTTAAACGGTTCAAATGTTATGAAAGGGGGCATGGCTTAAGCATAGGGTGCGAGCCAAACCATCACCAATAAAGAAGAAAGTCTCTGCTGAGTTCATTGATACCTTAAATAAGACTCTACCTTAAACGGTTCACCGGTTATGAAAGAGGAATGGCTTAACCATAGGGGGCGGGCCAAACCTTCACCAATCAAAAACAAACTCTGCTGAGGTCAATGACACCACACACAAGACTCTACCTTAGATGGGTTAGCATTCATGAAAGGGTGCGTGGCTTAAACATAGGGAGCGGGCAAAACTATCACCAATGAAGAAGCAAGTCTCTGAGTTCAATGATACCTCACACAAAGGACTACCTTAAACGGTTCAAATGTTATGAAAGGGGGCGTGGCTTAAGCATATGGTGCGGACCAAACCATCACCAATAAAGAAGAAATCTCTGCTTATTTTATTGATACCTCAAATAAGACTCTACCTTAGATGGGTTAGCATTCATGAAAGGGGGCGTGGCTTAAACATAGGGAGCGGGCAAAACTATCACCAATGAAGAAGCAAGTCTCTACTGAGTTCAATGATACCTCACACAAAGGACTACCTTAAACGGTTCAAATGTTATGAAAGGGGGCGTGGCTTAAGCATAAGGTGCGAGCCAAACCATCACCAATAAAGAAGAAAGTCTCTGCTGAGTTCATTGATACCTTAAATAAGACTCTAGCTTAAATGGTTCACCGGTCATGAAAGAGGAATGGCTTAACAATAGGGGGCGGGCCAAACCTTCACCAATCAAAAACAAACTCTGCTGAGGTCAATGACACCACACACAAGACTCTACCTTAGATGGGTTAGCATTCATGAAAGGGGGCGTGGCTTAAACATAGGGGGAGGGCAAAACTATCACCAATGAAGAAGCAAGTCTCTGCTGAGTTCAATGATACCTCCCACAAGGGACTACCTTAAACGGTTCAAATGTTATGAAAGGGGGAGTGGCTTAAGCATAGGGGGCGGGCCAAACCATCACCAATAAAGAAGAAATCTCTGCTTATTTTATTGATACCTCAAATAAGACTCTACCTTAGATGGGTTAGCATTCATGAAAGGGGGCGTGGCTTAAACATAGGGGGCGGGCAAAACTATCACCAATGAAGAAGCAAGTCTCTGCTGAGTTCAAGGATACCTCACACAAGGGACTACCTTAAACGGTTCAAATGTTATGAAAGGGGGCGTGGCTTAAGCATAGGGGGCGGGCCAAACCATCACCAATAAAGAAGAAAGTCTCTGCTGATTTTATTGATACCTCAAATAAGACTCTACCTTAAACGGGTCACCAGTTATGAAAGAGGAATGGCTTAACCATAGGGGGCGGTCCAAATCTTCACCAATCAAAAACAAACTATCTGCTGAGGTTAATGACACCACACACAAGACTCTACCTTAGATGGGTTAGCATTCATGAAAGGGGGCGTGGCTTAAATATAGCAGGCGGGCAAAACTATCACCAATTAAGAGGCAAGTCTCTGCTGAGTTCAATGATACCTCACAAAAAGGACTACCTTAAACGGTTCAAATGTTATGAAAGGGGGCGTGGCTTAAGTATAGGGGGCGGGCCAAACCATCACCAATAAAGAAGAAAGTCTCTGCTGATTTTATTGATACCTCAAATAAGACTCTACCTTAAACGGGTCACCAGTTATGAAAGAGGAATGGCTTAACCATAGGGGGCGGTCCAAATCTTCACCAATCAAAAACAAACTCTCTGCTGAGGTTAATGACACCAAACACAAGACTCTACCTTAGATGGGTTAGCATTCATGAAAGGGGGCGTGGCTTAAATATAGCAGGCAGGCAAAACTATCACCAATGAAGAGGCAAGTCTCTGCTGAGTTCAATGATACCTCACAAAAAGGACTACCTTAAACGGTTCAAATGTTATGAAAGGGGGCGTGGCTTAAGCATAGGGGGCGGGCCAAACCATCACCAATAAAGAAGAAAGTCTCTGCTGAGTTTATTGATACCTCAAATAAGACTCTACCTTAAATGGGTCACCAGTTATGAAAGAGGAATGGCTTAACCATAGGGGGTGGGCCAAACCTTCACCAATCAAAAACAAACCCTCTGCTGAGGTCAATGACACCACACAGAAGACTCTACCTTAGATGGGTTAGCATTCATGAAAGGGGGCGTGGCTTAAACATAGGGGGCGGGCAAAACTATCACCAATGAAGAAGCAATTCTCTGCTGAGTTCAATGATACCTCACACAAGGGACTACTTTAAACGGTTCAAATGTTATGAAAGGGGGCGTGGCTTAAGCATAGGGGGCGGGCCAAACCATCACCAATAAAGAAGAAAGTCTCTGCTGATTTTATTGATACCTCAAATAAGACTCTACCTTAAACGGATCACCAGTTATGAAAGAGGAATGGCTTAACCATAGGGGGAGGTCCAAATCTTCACCAATCAAAAACAAACTCTCTGCTGAGGTTAATGACACCACACACAAGACTCTACCTTAGATGGGTTAGCATTGATGAAAGGGGGCGTGGCTTAAACATAGGGGGCGGGCAAAACTATCACCAATGAAGAAGCAAGTCTCTACTGAGTTCAATGATACCTCACACAAAGGACTACCTTAAACGGTTCAAATGTTATGAAAGGGGGCGTGGCTTAAGCATAGGGTGCGAGCCAAACCATCACCAATAAAGAAGAAAGTCTCTGCTGAGTTCATTGATACCTTAAATAAGACTCTACCTTAAACGGTTCACCGGTTATGAAAGAGGAATGGCTTAACCATAGGGGGCGGTCCAAATCTTCACCAATCAAAAACAAACTCTCTGCTGAGGTTAATGACACCACACACAAGACTCTACCTTAGATGGGTTAGCATTCATGAAAGGGGGCGTGGCTTAAATATAGCAGGCGGGCAAAACTATCACCAATTAAGAGGCAAGTCTCTGCTGAGTTCAATGATACCTCACAAAAAGGACTACCTTAAACGGTTCAAATGTTATGAAAGGGGGCGTGGCTTAAGCATAGGGGGCGGGCCAAACCATCACCAATAAAGAAGAAAGTCTCTGCTGAGTTTATTGATACCTCAAATAAGACTCTACCTTAAATGGGTCACCAGTTATGAAAGAGGAATGGCTTAACCATAGGGGGTGGGCCAAACCTTCACCAATCAAAAACAAACCCTCTGCTGAGGTCAATGACACCACACAGAAGACTCTACCTTAGATGGGTTAGCATTCATGAAAAGGGGCGTGGATTAAACATAGGGGGCGGGCAAAACTATCACCAATGAAGAAGCAAGTCTCTGCCGAGTTCAATGATACCTCACACAAGGGACTACCTTAAACGGTTCAAATGTTATGAAAGGGGGCGTGGCTTAAGCATAGGGGGCGGGCCAAACCATCACCAATAAAGAAGAAAGTCTCTGCTGATTTTATTGATACCTCAAATAAGACTACCTTAAACGGGTCACCAGTTATGAAAGAGGAATGGTTTAACCATAGGGGGAGGTCCAAATCTTCACCAATCAAAAACAAACTCTCTGCTGAGGTTAATGACACCACACACAAGACTCTACCTTAGATGGGTTAGCATTGATGAAAGGGGGCGTGGCTTAAACATAGGGGGCGGGCAAAACTATCACCAATGAAGAAGCAAGTCTCTACTGAGTTCAATGATACCTCACACAAAGGACTACCTTAAACGGTTCAAATGTTATGAAAGGGGGCGTGGCTTAAGCATAGGGTGCGAGCCAAACCATCAACAATAAAGAAGAAAGTCTCTGCTGAGTTCATTGATACCTTAAATAAGACTCTAGCTTAAATGGTTCACCGGTTATGAAAGAGGAATGGCTTAACCATAGGGGGCGGGCCAAACCTTCACCAATCAAAAACAAACTCTGCTGAGGTCAATGACACCACACACAAGACTCTACCTTAGATGGGTTAGCATTCATGAAAGGGGGCGTGGCTTAAACATAGGGGGCGGGCAAAACAATCACCAATGAAGAAGCAAGTCTCTACTGAGTTCAATGATACCTCACACAAAGGACTACCTTAAACGGTTCAAATGTTATGAAAGGGGGCGTGGCTTAAGCATAGGGTGCGAGCCAAACCATCACCCATAAAGAAGAAAGTCTCTGCAGAGTTAATTGATACCTTAAATAGGACTCTACCTTAAATGGGTCACCAGTTATGAAAGATGAATGGCTTAACCATAGGGGGGGGGACAAACCTTCACCAATCAAAAACAAACTCTCTGCTGAGGTCAATGACACCACACACAAGACTCTACCTTAGATGGGTTAGCATTCATGAAAGGCGGCGTGGCTTAAACATAGGGGGCGGACACAACTATCACCAATGAAGAAGCAAGTCTCTACTGAGTTCAATGATACCTCACACAAAGGACTACCTTAAACGGTTCAAATGTTATGAAAGGGGGCGTGGCTTAAGCATAGGGGGCGGGCCAAACCATCACCAATAAAGAAGAAAGTCTCTGCTGATTTTATTGATACCTCAAATAAGACTCTACCTTAAACGGGTCACCAGTTATGAAAGGGGGCGTGGCTTAAACATAGGGGGCGGGCAAAACTATCACCAATGAAGAAGCAAGTCTCTGCTGAGTTCAAGGATACCTCACACAAGGGACTACCTTAAACGGTTCAAATGTTATGAAAGGGGGCGTGGCTTAAGCATAGGGGGCGGGCCAAACCATCACCAATAAAGAAGAAAGTCTCTGCTGATTTTATTGATACCTCAAATAAGACTCTACCTTAAACGGGTCACCAGTTATGAAAGAGGAATGGCTTAACCATAGGGGGCGGTCCAAATCTTCACCAATCAAAAACAAACTCTCTGCTGAGGTTAATGACACCACACACAAGACTCTACCTTAGATGGGTTAGCATTCATGAAAGGGGGCGTGGCTTAAATATAGCAGGCGGGCAAAACTATCACCAATTAAGAGGCAAGTCTCTGCTGAGTTCAATGATACCTCACAAAAAGGACTACCTTAAACAGTTCAAATGTTATGAAAGGGGGCGTGGCTTAAGTATAGGGGGCAGGCCAAACCATCACCAATAAAGAAGAAAGTCTCTGCTGATTTTATTGATACCTCAAATAAGACTCTACCTTAAACGGGTCACCAGTTATGAAAGAGGAATGGCTTAACCATAGGGGGCGGTCCAAATCTTCACCAATCAAAAACAAACTCTCTGCTGAGGTTAATGACACCACACACAAGACTCTACCTTAGATGGGTTAGCATTCATGAAAGGGGGCGTGGCTTAAATATAGCAGGCGGGCAAAACTATCACCAATTAAGAGGCAAGTCTCTGCTGAGTTCAATGATACCTCACAAAAAGGACTACCTTAAACGGTTCAAATGTTATGAAAGGGGGCGTGGCTTAAGCATCGGGGGCGGGCCAAACCATCACCAATAAAGAAGAAAGTCTCTGCTGAGTTTATTGATACCTCAAATAAGACTCTACCTTAAATGGGTCACCAGTTATGAAAGAGGAATGGCTTAACCATAGGGGGTGGGCCAAACCTTCACCAATCAAAAACAAACCCTCTGCTGAGGTCAATGACACCACACAGAAGACTCTACCTTAGATGGGTTAGCATTCATGAAAGGGGGCGTGGCTTAAACATAGGGGGCGGGCAAAACTATCACCAATGAAGAAGCAATTCTCTGCTGAGTTCAATGATACCTCACACAAGGGACTACTTTAAACGGTTCAAATGTTATGAAAGGGGGCGGGCCAAACCATCACCAATAAAGAAGAAAGTCTCTGCTGATTTTATTGATACCTCAAATAAGACTCTACCTTAAACGGATCACCAGTTATGAAAGAGGAATGGCTTAACCATAGGGGGAGGTCCAAATCTTCACCAATCAAAAACAAATTCTCTGCTGAGGTTAATGACACCACACACAAGACTCTACCTTAGATGGGTTAGCATTGATGAAAGGGGGCGTGGCTTAAACATAGGGGGCGGGCAAAACTATCACCAATGAAGAAGCAAGTCTCTACTGAGTTCAATGATACCTCACACAAAGGACTACCTTAAACGGTTCAAATGTTATGAAAGGGGGCGTGGCTTAAGCATAGGGTGCGAGCCAAACCATCACCAATAAAGAAGAAAGTCTCTGCTGAGTTCATTGATACCTTAAATAAGACTACCTTAAACGGTTCACCGGTTATGAAAGAGGAATGGCTTAACCATAGGGGGCGGTCCAAATCTTCACCAATCAAAAACAAACTCTCTGCTGAGGTTAATGACACCACACACAAGACTCTACCTTAGATGGGTTAGCATTCATGAAAGGGGGCGTGGCTTAAATATAGCAGGCGGGCAAAACTATCACCAATTAAGAGGCAAGTCTCTGCTGAGTTCAATGATACCTCACAAAAAGGACTACCTTAAACGGTTCAAATGTTATGAAAGGGGGCGTGGCTTAAGCATAGGGGGCGGGCCAAACCATCACCAATAAAGAAGAAAGTCTCTGCTGAGTTTATTGATACCTCAAATAAGACTCTACCTTAAATGGGTCACCAGTTATGAAAGAGGAATGGCTTAACCATAGGGGGTGGGCCAAACCTTCACCAATCAAAAACAAACCCTCTGCTGAGGTCAATGACACCACACAGAAGACTCTACCTTAGATGGGTTAGCATTCATGAAAGGGGGCGTGGCTTAAACATAGGGGGCAGGCAAAACTATCACCAATGAAGAAGCAAGTCTCTGCTGAGTTCAATGATACCTCACACAAGGGACTACCTTAAACGGTTCAAATGTTATGAAAGGGGGCGTGGCTTAAGCATAGGGGGCGGGCCAAACCATCACCAATAAAGAAGAAAGTCTCTGCTGATTTTATTGATACCTCAAATAAGACTCTACCTTAAACGGGTCACCAGTTATGAAAGAGGAATGGCTTAACCATAGGGGGAGGTCCAAATCTTCACCAATCAAAAACAAACTCTCTGCTGAGGTTAATGACACCACACACAAGACTCTACCTTAGATGGGTTAGCATTGATGAAAGGGGGCGTGGCTTAAACATAGGGGGCGGGCAAAACTATCACCAATGAAGAAGCAAGTCTCTACTGAGTTCAATGATACCTCACACAAAGGACTACCTTAAACGGTTCAAATGTTATGAAAAGGGGCGTGGCTTAAGCATAGGGTGCGAGCCAAACCATCACCAATAAAGAAGAAAGTCTCTGCTGAGTTCATTGATACCTTAAATAAGACTCTAGCTTAAATGGTTCACCGGTTATGAAAGAGGAATGGCTTAACCATAGGGGGCGGGCCAAACCTTCACCAATCAAAAACAAACTCTGCTGAGGTCAATGACACCACACACAAGACTCTACCTTAGATGGGTTAGCATTCATGAAAGGGGGCGTGGCTTAAACATAGGGGGCGGGCAAAACAATCACCAATGAAGAAGCAAGTCTCTACTGAGTTCAATGATACCTCACACAAAGGATTACCTTAAACGGTTCAAATGTTATGAAAGGGGGCGTGGCTTAAGCATAGGGGGCGGGCCAATCCATCACCAATAAAGAAGAAAGTCTCTGCTGAGTTCATTGATACCTCAAATAAGACTCTACCTTAAACGGGTGACCAGTTATGAAAGAGGAATGGCTTAACCGTAGGGGGCGGGCTAAACCTTCACCAATCAAAAACAAACTCTCTGCTGAGGTCAATGACACCACACACAAGACTCTACCTTAGATGGGATAGCATTCATGAAAGGGGGCGTGGCTTAAACATAGGGAGCGGGCAAAACTATCACCAATGAAGAAGCAAGTCTCTACTGAGTTCAATGATACCTCACACAAAGGACTACCTTAAACGGTTCAAATGTTATGAAAGGGGGCGTGGCTTAAGCATAAGGTGCGAGCCAAACCATCACCAATAAAGAAGAAAGTCTCTGCTGAGTTCATTGATACCTTAAATAAGACTCTAGCTTAAATGGTTCACCGGTCATGAAAGAGGAATGGCTTAACCATAGGGGGTGGGCCAAACCTTCACCAATCAAAAACAAACTCTGCTGAGGTCAATGACACCACACACAAGACTCTACCTTAGATGGGTTAGCATTCATGAAAGGGGGCGTGGCTTAAACATAGGGGGCGGGCAAAACTATCACCAATGAAGAAGCAAGTCTCTGCTGAGTTCAATGATACCTCACACAACGGACTACCTTAAACGGTTCAAATGTTATGAAAGGGGGAGTGGCTTAAGCATAGGGGGCGGGCCAAACCATCACCCATAAAGAAGAAAGTCTGTGCAGAGTTAATTGATACCTCAAATAGGACTCTACCTTAAATGGGTCACCAGTTATGAAAGATGAATGGCTTAACCATAGGGGGCGGGACAAACCTTCACCAATCAAAAACAAACTCTCTGCTGAGGTCAATGACACCACACACAAGACTCTACCTTAGATGGGTTAGCATTCATGAAAGGCGGCGTGGCTTAAACATAGGGGGCGGACACAACTATCACCAATGAAGAAGCAAGTCTCTACTGAGTTCAATGATACCTCACACAAAGGACTACCTTAAACGGTTCAAATGTTATGAAAGGGGGCGTGGCTTAAGCATAGGGGGCGGGCCAATCCATCACCAATAAAGAAGAAAGTCTCTGCTGAGTTCATTGATACCTCAAATAAGACTCTACCTTAAACGGGTGACCAGTTATGAAAGAGGAATGGCTTAACCGTAGGGGGCGGGCTAAACCTTCACCAATCAAAAACAAACTCTCTGCTGAGGTCAATGACACCACACACAAGACTCTACCTTAGATGGGATAGCATTCATGAAAGGGGGCGTGGCTTAAACATAGGGAGCGGGCAAAACTATCACCAATGAAGAAGCAAGTCTCTACTGAGTTCAATGATACCTCACACAAAGGACTACCTTAAACGGTTCAAATGTTATGAAAGGGGGCGTGGCTTAAGCATAGGGGGCGGGCCAAACCATCACCAATAAAGAAGAAAGTCTCTGCTGATTTTATTGATACCTCAAATAAGACTACCTTAAACGGGTCACCAGTTATGAAAGAGGAATGGCTTAACCATAGGGGGAGGTCCAAATCTTCACCAATCAAAAACAAACTCTCTGCTGAGGTTAATGACACCACACACAAGACTCTACCTTAGATGGGTTAGCATTGATGAAAGGGGGCGTGGCTTAAACATAGGGGGCGGGCAAAACTATCACCAATGAAGAAGCAAGTCTCTACTGAGTTCAATGATACCTCACACAAAGGACTACCTTAAACGGTTCAAATGTTATGAAAAGGGGCGTGGCTTAAGCATAGGGTGCGAGCCAAACCATCACCAATAAAGAAGAAAGTCTCTGCTGAGTTCATTGATACCTTAAATAAGACTCTAGCTTAAATGGTTCACCGGTTATGAAAGAGGAATGGCTTAACCATAGGGGGCGGGCCAAACCTTCACCAATCAAAAACAAACTCTGCTGAGGTCAATGACACCACACACAAGACTCTACCTTAGATGGGTTAGCATTCATGAAAGGGGGCGTGGCTTAAACATAGGGGGCGGGCAAAACAATCACCAATGAAGAAGCAAGTCTCTACTGAGTTCAATGATACCTCACACAAAGGATTACCTTAAACGGTTCAAATGTTATGAAAGGGGGCGTGGCTTAAGCATAGGGGGCGGGCCAATCCATCACCAATAAAGAAGAAAGTCTCTGCTGAGTTCATTGATACCTCAAATAAGACTCTACCTTAAACGGGTGACCAGTTATGAAAGAGGAATGGCTTAACCGTAGGGGGCGGGCTAAACCTTCACCAATCAAAAACAAACTCTCTGCTGAGGTCAATGACACCACACACAAGACTCTACCTTAGATGGGATAGCATTCATGAAAGGGGGCGTGGCTTAAACATAGGGAGCGGGCAAAACTATCACCAATGAAGAAGCAAGTCTCTACTGAGTTCAATGATACCTCACACAAAGGACTACCTTAAACGGTTCAAATGTTATGAAAGGGGGCGTGGCTTAAGCATAAGGTGCGAGCCAAACCATCACCAATAAAGAAGAAAGTCTCTGCTGAGTTCATTGATACCTTAAATAAGACTCTAGCTTAAATGGTTCACCGGTCATGAAAGAGGAATGGCTTAACCATAGGGGGTGGGCCAAACCTTCACCAATCAAAAACAAACTCTGCTGAGGTCAATGACACCACACACAAGACTCTACCTTAGATGGGTTAGCATTCATGAAAGGGGGCGTGGCTTAAACATAGGGGGCGGGCAAAACTATCACCAATGAAGAAGCAAGTCTCTGCTGAGTTCAATGATACCTCACACAACGGACTACCTTAAACGGTTCAAATGTTATGAAAGGGGGAGTGGCTTAAGCATAGGGGGCGGGCCAAACCATCACCCATAAAGAAGAAAGTCTGTGCAGAGTTAATTGATACCTCAAATAGGACTCTACCTTAAATGGGTCACCAGTTATGAAAGATGAATGGCTTAACCATAGGGGGCGGGACAAACCTTCACCAATCAAAAACAAACTCTCTGCTGAGGTCAATGACACCACACACAAGACTCTACCTTAGATGGGTTAGCATTCATGAAAGGCGGCGTGGCTTAAACATAGGGGGCGGACACAACTATCACCAATGAAGAAGCAAGTCTCTACTGAGTTCAATGATACCTCACACAAAGGACTACCTTAAACGGTTCAAATGTTATGAAAGGGGGCGTGGCTTAAGCATAGGGGGCGGGCCAATCCATCACCAATAAAGAAGAAAGTCTCTGCTGAGTTCATTGATACCTCAAATAAGACTCTACCTTAAACGGGTGACCAGTTATGAAAGAGGAATGGCTTAACCGTAGGGGGCGGGCTAAACCTTCACCAATCAAAAACAAACTCTCTGCTGAGGTCAATGACACCACACACAAGACTCTACCTTAGATGGGATAGCATTCATGAAAGGGGGCGTGGCTTAAACATAGGGAGCGGGCAAAACTATCACCAATGAAGAAGCAAGTCTCTACTGAGTTCAATGATACCTCACACAAAGGACTACCTTAAACGGTTCAAATGTTATGAAAGGGGGCGTGGCTTAAGCATAAGGTGCGAGCCAAACCATCACCAATAAAGAAGAAAGTCTCTGCTGAGTTCATTGATACCTTAAATAAGACTCTAGCTTAAATGGTTCACCGGTCATGAAAGAGGAATGGCTTAACCATAGGGGGCGGGCCAAACCTTCACCAATCAAAAACAAACTCTGCTGAGGTCAATGACACCACACACAAGACTCTACCTTAGATGGGTTAGCATTCATGAAAGGGGGCGTGGCTTAAACATAGGGGGCGGGCAAAACTATCACCAATGAAGAAGCAAGTCTCTGCTGAGTTCAATGATACCTCACACAAGGGACTACCTTAAACGGTTCAAATGTTATGAAAGGGGGAGTGGCTTAAGCATAGGGGGCGGGCCAAACCATCACCCATAAAGAAGAAAGTCTCTGCAGAGTTAATTGATACCTCAAATAGGACTCTACCTTAAATGGGTCACCAGTTATGAAAGATGAATGGCTTAACCATAGGGGGCGGGACAAACCTTCACCAATCAAAAACAAACTCTCTGCTGAGGTCAATGACACCACACACAAGACTCTACCTTAGATGGGTTAGCATTCATGAAAGGCGGCGTGGCTTAAACATAGGGGGCGGACACAACTATCACCAATGAAGAAGCAAGTCTCTACTGAGTTCAATGATACCTCACACAAAGGACTACCTTAAACGGTTCAAATGTTATGAATGGGGGCGTGGCTTAAGCATAGGGGGCGGGCCAAACCATCACCAATAAAGAAGAAAGTCTCTGCTGATTTTATTGATACCTCAAATAAGACTCTACCTTAAACGGGTCACCAGTTATGAAAGAGGAATGGCTTAACCATAGGGGGCGGTCCAAATCTTCACCAATCAAAAACAAACTCTCTGCTGATGTTAATGACACCACACACAAGACTCTACCTTAGATGGGTTAGCATTCATGAAAGGGGGCGTGGCTTAAACATAGGGGGCGGGCAAAACTATCACCAATGAAAAAGCAAGTCTCTGCTGAGTTCAATGATACCTCACACAAGGGACTACCTTAAACTGTTCAAATGTTATGAAAGGGGGCGTGGCTTAAGCATATGGGGCGGGCCAAACCATCACCAATAAAGAAGAAATCTCTGCTTATTTTATTGATACCTCAAATAAGACTCTACCTTAGATGGGTTAGCATTCATGAAAGGGGGCGTGGCTTAAACATAGGGGGCGGGCAAAACTATCACCAATGAAGAAGCAAGTCTCTGCTGAGTTCAAGGATACCTCACACAAGGGACTACCTTAAACGGTTCAAATGTTATGAAAGGGGGCGTGGCTTAAGCATAGGGGGCGGGCCAAACCATCACCAATAAAGAAGAAAGTCTCTGCTGATTTTATTGATACCTCAAATAAGACTCTACCTTAAACGGGTCACCAGTTATGAAAGAGGAATGGCTTAACCATAGGGGGCGGTCCAAATCTTCACCAATCAAAAACAAACTCTCTGCTGAGGTTAATGACACCACACACAAGACTCTACCTTAGATGGGTTAGCATTCATGAAAGGGGGCGTGGCTTAAATATAGCAGGCGGGCAAAACTATCACCAATTAAGAGGCAAGTCTCTGCTGAGTTCAATGATACCTCACAAAAAGGACTACCTTAAACGGTTCAAATGTTATGAAAGGGGGCGTGGCTTAAGTATAGGGGGCGGGCCAAACCATCACCAATAAAGAAGAAAGTCTCTGCTGATTTTATTGATACCTCAAATAAGACTCTACCTTAAACGGGTCACCAGTTATGAAAGAGGAATGGCTTAACCATAGGGGGCGGTCCAAATCTTCACCAATCAAAAACAAACTCTCTGCTGAGGTTAATGACACCAAACACAAGACTCTACCTTAGATGGGTTAGCCTTCATGAAAGGGGGCGTGGCTTAAACATAGGGGGCGGGCAAAACTATCACCAATGAAGAAGCAATTCTCTGCTGAGTTCAATGATACCTCACACAAGGGACTACTTTAAACGGTTCAAATGTTATGAAAGGGGGCGTGGCTTAAGCATAGGGGGCGGGCCAAACCATCACCAATAAAGAAGAAAGTCTCTGCTGATTTTATTGATACCTCAAATAAGACTCTACCTTAAATGGATCACCAGTTATGAAAGAGGAATGGCTTAACCATAGGGGGAGGTCCAAATCTTCACCAATCAAAAACAAACTCTCTGCTGAGGTTAATGACACCACACACAAGACTCTACCTTAGATGGGTTAGCATTGATGAAAGGGGGCGTGGCTTAAACATAGGGGGCGGGCAAAACTATCACCAATGAAGAAGCAAGTCTCTACTGAGTTCAATGATACCTCACACAAAGGACTACCTTAAACGGTTCAAATGTTATGAAAGGGGGCGTGGCTTAAGCATAGGGTGCGAGCCAAACCATCACCAATAAAGAAGAAAGTCTCTGCTGAGTTCATTGATACATTAAATAAGACTCTACCTTAAACGGTTCACCGGTTATGAAAGAGGAATGGCTTAACCATAGGGGGCGGTCCAAATCTTCACCAATCAAAAACAAACTCTCTGCTGAGGTTAATGACACCACACACAAGACTCTACCTTAGATGGGTTAGCATTCATGAAAGGGGGCGTGGCTTAAATATAGCAGGCGGGCAAAACTATCACCAATTAAGAGGCAAGTCTCTGCTGAGTTCAATGATACCTCACAAAAAGGACTACCTTAAACGGTTCAAATGTTATGAAAGGGGGTGTGGCTTAAGCATAGGGGGCGGGCCAAACCATCACCAATAAAGAAGAAAGTCTCTGCTGAGTTTATTGATACCTCAAATAAGACTCTACCTTAAATGGGTCACCAGTTATGAAAGAGGAATGGCTTAACCATAGGGGGTGGGCCAAACCTTCACCAATCAAATACAAACCCTCTGCTGAGGTCAATGACACCACACAGAAGACTCTACCTTAGATGGGTTAGCATTCATGAAAGGGGGCGTGGCTTAAACATAGGGGGCGGGCAAAACTATCACCAATGAAGAAGCAAGTCTCTGCTGAGTTCAATGATACCTCACACAAGGGACTACCTTAAACGGTTCAAATGTTATGAAAGGGGGCGTGGCTTAAGCATAGGGGGCGGGCCAAACCATCACCAATAAAGAAGAAAGTCTCTGCTGATTTTATTGATACCTCAAATAAGACTCTACCTTAAACGGGTCACCAGTTATGAAAGAGGAATGGCTTAACCATAGGGGGAGGTCCAAATCTTCACCAATCAAAAACAAACTCTCTGCTGAGGTTAATGACACCACAAACAAGACTCTACCTTAGATGGGTTAGCATTGATGAAAGGGGGCGTGGCTTAAACATAGGGGGCGGGCAAATCTATCACCAATGAAGAAGCAAGTCTCTACTGAGTTCAATGATACCTCACACAAAGGACTACCTTAAACGGTTCAAATGTTATGAAAGGGGGCGTGGCTTAAGCATAGGGTGCGAGCCAAACCATCACCAATAAAGAAGAAAGTCTCTGCTGAGTTCATTGATACCTTAAATAAGACTCTACCTTAAACGGTTCACCGGTTATGAAAGAGGAATGGCTTAACCATAGGGGGCGGGCCAAACCTTCACCAATCAAAAACAAACTCTGCTGAGGTCAATGACACCACACACAAGACTCTACCTTAGATGGGTTAGCATTCATGAAAGGGGGCGTGGCTTAAACATAGGGGGCGGGCAAAACAATCACCAATGAAGAAGCAAGTCTCTACTGAGTTCAATGATACCTCACACAAAGGATTACCTTAAACGGTTCAAATGTTATGAAAGGGGGCGTGGCTTAAGCATAGGGGGCGGGCCAATCCATCACCAATAAAGAAGAAAGTCTCTGCTGAGTTCATTGATACCTCAAATAAGACTCTACCTTAAAAGGGTGACCAGTTATGAAAGAGGAATGGCTTAACCGTAGGGGGCGGGCTAAACCTTCACCAATCAAAAACAAACTCTCTGCTGAGGTCAATGACACCACACACAAGACTCTACCTTAGATGGGATAGCATTCATGAAAGGGGGCGTGGCTTAAACATAGGGAGCGGGCAAAACTATCACCAATGAAGAAGCAAGTCTCTACTGAGTTCAATGATACCTCACACAAAGGACTACCTTAAACGGTTCAAATGTTATGAAAGGGGGCGTGGCTTAAGCATAAGGTGCGAGCCAAACCATCACCAATAAAGAAGAAAGTCTCTGCTGAGTTCATTGATACCTTAAATAAGACTCTAGCTTAAATGGTTCACCGGTCATGAAAGAGGAATGGCTTAACCATAGGGGGCGGGCCAAACCTTCACCAATCAAAAACAAACTCTGCTGAGGTCAATGACACCACACACAAGACTCTACCTTAGATGGGTTAGCATTCATGAAAGGCGGCGTGGCTTAAACATAGGGGGCGGACACAACTATCACCAATGAAGAAGCAAGTCTCTACTGAGTTCAATGATACCTCACACAAAGGACTACCTTAAACGGTTCAAATGTTATGAAAGGGGGCGTGGCTTAAGCATAGGGGGCGGGCCAAACCATCACCAATAAAGAAGAAAGTCTCTGCTGATTTTATTGATACCTCAAATAAGACTCTACCTTAAACGGGTCACCAGTTATGAAAGAGGAATGGCTTAACCATAGGGGACGTTCCAAATCTTCACCAATCAAAAACAAACTCTCTGCTGATGTTAATGACACCACACACAAGACTCTACCTTAGATGGGTTAGCATTCATGAAAGGGGGCGTGGCTTAAACATAGGGGGCGGGCAAAACTATCACCAATGAAAAAGCAAGTCTCTGCTGAGTTCAATGATACCTCACACAAGGGACTACCTTAAACTGTTCAAATGTTATGAAAGGGGGCGTGGCTTAAGCATATGGGGCGGGCCAAACCATCACCAATAAAGAAGAAATCTCTGCTTATTTTATTGATACCTCAAATAAGACTCTACCTTAGATGGGTTAGCATTCATGAAAGGGGGCGTGGCTTAAATATAGCAGGCGGGCAAAACTATCACCAATTAAGAGGCAAGTCTCTGCTGAGTTCAATGATACCTCACAAAAAGGACTACCTTAAACGGTTCAAATGTTATGAAAGGGGGCGTGGCTTAAGCATAGGGGGCGGGCCAAACCATCACCAATAAAGAAGAAAGTCTCTGCTGAGTTTATTGATACCTCAAATAAGACTCTACCTTAAACGGGTCACCAGTTATGAAAGAGGAATGGCTTAACCATAGGGGGCGGTCAAAATCTTCACCAATCAAAAACAAACTCTCTGCTGAGGTTAATGACACCACACACAAGACTCTACCTTAGATGGGTTAGCATTCATGAAAGGGGGCATGGCTTAAACATAGGGGGCGGGCAAAACTATCACCAATGAAGAAGCAAGTCTCTACTGAGTTCAATGATACCTCACACAAAGGACTACCTTAAACGGTTCAAATGTTATGAAAGGGAGCGTGGCTTAAGCATAGGGGGCGGGCCAAACCATCACCAATAAAGAAGAAAGTCTCTGCTGATTTTATTGATACCTCAAATAAGACTCTACCTTAAACGGGTCACCAGTTATGAAAGAGGAATGGCTTAACCATAGGGGGTGGGCCAAACCGTCACCAATCAAAAACAAACTCTCTGCTGAGGTCAATGACACCACACACAAGACTCTACCTTAGATGGGTTAGCATTCATGAAAGGGGGCGTGGCTTGAACATAGGGGGCGGGCAAAACTATCACCAATGAAGAAACAAGTCTCTACTGAGTTCAATGATACCTCACACAAAGGACTACCTTAAAACGGTTCAAATGTTATGAAAGGGGACGTGGCATAAGCATAGGGGGCGGGCCAAACCATCACCAATGAAGAAGAAAGTCTCTGCTGAGTTCATTGATACCTCAAATAAGACTCTACCTTAAACGGGTCACCAGTTATGAAAGAGGAATGGCTTAACCATAGGGGGCGGGCCAAACCTTCACCAATCAAAAACAAACTCTCTGCTGAGGTCAATGACACCACACAGAAGACTCTACCTTAGATGGGTTAGCATTCATGAAAGGGGGCGTGGCTTAAACATAGGGGGCGGGCAAAACTATCACCAATGAAGAAGCAAGTCTCTGCTGAGTTCAATGATACCTCACACAAGGGACTACATTAAACGGTTCAAATGTTATGAAAGGGGGCGTGGCTTAAGCATAGGGGGCGGGCCAAACCATCACCAATAAAGAAGAAAGTCTCTGCTGATTTTATTGATACCTCAAATAAGACTCTACCTTAAACGGGTCACCAGTTATGAAAGAGGAATGGCTTAACCATAGGGGGCGGTCCAAATCTTCACCAATCAAAAACAAACTCTCTGCTGAGGTTAATGACACCACACACAAGACTCTACCTTAGATGGGTTAGCATTCATGAAAAGGGGCATGGCTTAAACATAGGGGGCGGGCAAAACTATCACCAATGAAGAAGCAAGTCTCTACTGAGTTCAATGATACCTCACACAAAGGACTACCTTAAAAGGTTCAAATGTTATGAAAGGGGGCGTGGCTTAAGCATAGGGTGCGAGCCAAACCATCACCAATAAAGAAGAAAGTCTCTGCTGAGTTCATTGATACCTCAAATAAGACTCTACCTTAAACGGGTGACCAGTTATGAAAGAGGAATGGCTTAATCGTAGGGGGCGGGCTAAACCTTCACCAATCAAAAACAAACTCTCTGCTGAGGTCAATGACACCACACACAAGACTCTACCTTAGATGGGTTAGCATTCATGAAAGGGGGCGTGGCTTAAACATAGGGAGTGGGCAAAACTATCACCAATGAAGAAGCAAGTCTCTACTGAGTTCAATGATACCTCACACAAAGGACTACCTTAAACGGTTCAAATGTTATGAAAGGGGCGTGGCTTAAGCATATGGTGCGAGCCAAACCATCACCAATAAAGAAGAAAGTCTCTGCTGAGTTCATTGATACCTTATAATAAGACTCTACCTTAAACGGGTCACCAGTTATGAAAGAGGAATGGCTTAACCATAGGGGGCGGTCCAAATCTTCACCAATCAAAAACAAACTCTCTGCTGAGGTTAATGACACCACACACAAGACTCTACCTTAGATGGGTTAGCATTCATGAAAGGGGGCATGGCTTAAACATAGGGGGCGGGCAAAACTATCACCAATGAAGAAGCAAGTCTCTACTGAGTTCAATGATACCTCACACAAAGGACTACCTTAAACGGTTCAAATGTTATGAAAGGGGGCGTGGCTTAAGCATAGGGGGCGGGCCAAACCATCACCAATAAAGAAGAAAGTCTCTGCTGAGTTTATTGATACCTCAAATAAGACTCTACCTTAAACGGGTCACCAGTTATGAAAGAGGAATGGCTTAACCATAGGGGGCGGTCCAAATCTTCACCAATCAAAAACAAACTCTCTGCTGAGGTTAATGACACCACACACAAGACTCTACCTTAGATGGGTTAGCATTCATGAAAGGGGGCATGGCTTAAACATAGGGGGCGGGCAAAACTATCACCAATGAAGAAGCAAGTCTCTACTGAGTTCAATGATACCTCACACAAAGGACTACCTTAAACGGTTCAAATGTTATGAAAGGGAGCGTGGCTTAAGCATAGGGGGCGGGCCAAACCATCACCAATAAAGAAGAAAGTCTCTGCTGATTTTATTGATACCTCAAATAAGACTCTACCTTAAACGGGTCACCAGTTATGAAAGAGGAATGGCTTAACCATAGGGGGTGGGCCAAACCGTCACCAATCAAAAACAAACTCTCTGCTGAGGTCAATGACACCACACACAAGACTCTACCTTAGATGGGTTAGCATTCATGAAAGGGGGCGTGGCTTGAACATAGGGGGCGGGCAAAACTATCACCAATGAAGAAACAAGTCTCTACTGAGTTCAATGATACCTCACACAAAGGACTACCTTAAAACGGTTCAAATGTTATGAAAGGGGACGTGGCATAAGCATAGGGGGCGGGCCAAACCATCACCAATGAAGAAGAAAGTCTCTGCTGAGTTCATTGATACCTCAAATAAGACTACCTTAAACGGGTGACCAGTTATGAAAGAGGAATGGCTTAATCGTAGGGGGCGGGCTAAACCTTCACCAATCAAAAACAAACTCTCTGCTGAGGTCAATGACACCACACACAAGACTCTACCTTAGATGGGTTAGCATTCATGAAAGGGGGCGTGGCTTAAACATAGGGAGTGGGCAAAACTATCACCAATGAAGAAGCAAGTCTCTACTGAGTTCAATGATACCTCACACAAAGGACTACCTTAAACGGTTCAAATGTTATGAAAGGGGCGTGGCTTAAGCATAGGGTGCGAGCCAAACCATCACCAATAAAGAAGAAAGTCTCTGCTGAGTTCATTGATACCTTATAATAAGACTCTACCTTAAACGGTTCACCGGTTATGAAAGAGGAATGGCTTAACCATAGGGGGCAGGCCAAACCTTCACCAATCAAAAACAAACCCTCTGCTGAGGTTAATGACACCACACACAAGACTCTACCTTAGATGGGTTAGCATTCATGAAAAGGGGCATGGCTTAAACATAGGGGGCGGGCAAAACTATCACCAATGAAGAAGCAAGTCTCTACTGAGTTCAATGATACCTCACACAAAGGACTACCTTAAACGGTTCAAATGTTATGAAAGGGGGCGTGGCTTAAGCATAGGGTGCGAGCCAAACCATCACCAATAAAGAAGAAAGTCTCTGCTGAGTTCATTGATACCTCAAATAAGACTCTACCTTAAACGGGTGACCAGTTATGAAAGAGGAATGGCTTAACCGTAGGGGGCGGGCTAAACCTTCACCAATCAAAAACAAACTCTCTGCTGAGGTCAATGACACCACACACAAGACTCTACCTTAGATGGGTTAGCATTCATGAAAGGGGGCGTGGCTTAAACATAGGGAGTGGGCAAAACTATCACCAATGAAGAAGCAAGTCTCTACTGAGTTCAATGATACCTCACACAAAGGACTACCTTAAACGGTTCAAATTTTATGAAAGGGGCGTGGCTTAAGCATAGGGTGCGAGCCAAACCATCACCAATAAAGAAGAAAGTCTCTGCTGAGTTCATTGATACCTCAAATAAGACTCTACCTTAAACGGGTCACCAGTTATGAAAGAGGAATGGCTTAACCATAGGGGGCGGTCCAAATCTTCACCAATCAAAAACAAACTCTCTGCTGATGTTAATGACACCACACACAAGACTCTACCTTAGATGGGTTAGCATTCATGAAAGGGGGCGTGGCTTAAACATAGGGGGCGGGCAAAACTATCACCAATGAAAAAGCAAGTCTCTGCTGAGTTCAATGATACCTCACACAAGGGACTACCTTAAACTGTTCAAATGTTATGAAAGGGGGCGTGGCTTAAGCATATGGGGCGGGCCAAACCATCACCAATAAAGAAGAAATCTCTGCTTATTTTATTGATACCTCAAATAAGACTCTACCTTAGATGGGTTAGCATTCATGAAAGGGGGCGTGGCTTAAACATAGGGGGCGGGCAAAACTATCACCAATGAAGAAGCAAGTCTCTGCTGAGTTCAAGGATACCTCACACAAGGGACTACCTTAAACGGTTCAAATGTTATGAAAGGGGGCGTGGCTTAAGCATAGGGGGCGGGCCAAACCATCACCAATAAAGAAGAAAGTCTCTGCTGATTTTATTGATACCTCAAATAAGACTCTACCTTAAACGGGTCACCAGTTATGAAAGAGGAATGGCTTAACCATAGGGGGCGGTCCAAATCTTCACCAATCAAAAACAAACTCTCTGCTGAGGTTAATGACACCACACACAAGACTCTACCTTAGATGGGTTAGCATTCATGAAAGGGGGCGTGGCTTAAATATAGCAGGCAGGCAAAACTATCACCAATGAAGAGGCAAGTCTCTGCTGAGTTCAATGATACCTCACAAAAAGGACTACCTTAAACGGTTCAAATGTTATGAAAGGGGGCGTGGCTTAAGCATAGGGGGCGGGCCAAACCATCACCAATAAAGAAGAAAGTCTCTGCTGATTTTATTGATACCTCAAATAAGACTCTACCTTAAACGGGTCACCAGTTATGAAAGAGGAATGGCTTAACCATAGGGGGCGGTCCAAATCTTCACCAATCAAAAACAAACTCTCTGCTGAGGTTAATGACACCACACACAAGACTCTACCTTAGATGGGTTAGCATTCATGAAAGGGGGCGTGGCTTAAATATAGCAGGCGGGCAAAACTATCACCAATTAAGAGGCAAGTCTCTGCTGAGTTCAATGATACCTCACAAAAAGGACTACCTTAAACGGTTCAAATGTTATGAAAGGGGCGTGGCTTAAGCATATGGTGCGAGCCAAACCATCACCAATAAAGAAGAAAGTCTCTGCTGAGTTCATTGATACCTTATAATAAGACTCTACCTTAAACGGGTCACCAGTTATGAAAGAGGAATGGCTTAACCATAGGGGGCGGTCCAAATCTTCACCAATCAAAAACAAACTCTCTGCTGAGGTTAATGACACCACACACAAGACTCTACCTTAGATGGGTTAGCATTCATGAAAGGGGGCATGGCTTAAACATAGGGGGCGGGCAAAACTATCACCAATGAAGAAGCAAGTCTCTACTGAGTTCAATGATACCTCACACAAAGGACTACCTTAAACGGTTCAAATGTTATGAAAGGGGGCGTGGCTTAAGCATAGGGGGCGGGCCAAACCATCACCAATAAAGAAGAAAGTCTCTGCTGAGTTTATTGATACCTCAAATAAGACTCTACCTTAAACGGGTCACCAGTTATGAAAGAGGAATGGCTTAACCATAGGGGGCGGTCCAAATCTTCACCAATCAAAAACAAACTCTCTGCTGAGGTTAATGACACCACACACAAGACTCTACCTTAGATGGGTTAGCATTCATGAAAGGGGGCATGGCTTAAACATAGGGGGCGGGCAAAACTATCACCAATGAAGAAGCAAGTCTCTACTGAGTTCAATGATACCTCACACAAAGGACTACCTTAAACGGTTCAAATGTTATGAAAGGGAGCGTGGCTTAAGCATAGGGGGCGGGCCAAACCATCACCAATAAAGAAGAAAGTCTCTGCTGATTTTATTGATACCTCAAATAAGACTCTACCTTAAACGGGTCACCAGTTATGAAAGAGGAATGGCTTAACCATAGGGGGTGGGCCAAACCGTCACCAATCAAAAACAAACTCTCTGCTGAGGTCAATGACACCACACACAAGACTCTACCTTAGATGGGTTAGCATTCATGAAAGGGGGCGTGGCTTGAACATAGGGGGCGGGCAAAACTATCACCAATGAAGAAACAAGTCTCTACTGAGTTCAATGATACCTCACACAAAGGACTACCTTAAAACGGTTCAAATGTTATGAAAGGGGACGTGGCATAAGCATAGGGGGCGGGCCAAACCATCACCAATGAAGAAGAAAGTCTCTGCTGAGTTCATTGATACCTCAAATAAGACTACCTTAAACGGGTGACCAGTTATGAAAGAGGAATGGCTTAATCGTAGGGGGAGGGCTAAACCTTCACCAATCAAAAACAAACTCTCTGCTGAGGTCAATGACACCACACACAAGACTCTACCTTAGATGGGTTAGCATTCATGAAAGGGGGCGTGGCTTAAACATAGGGAGTGGGCAAAACTATCACCAATGAAGAAGCAAGTCTCTACTGAGTTCAATGATACCTCACACAAAGGACTACCTTAAACGGTTCAAATGTTATGAAAGGGGCGTGGCTTAAGCATAGGGTGCGAGCCAAACCATCACCAATAAAGAAGAAAGTCTCTGCTGAGTTCATTGATACCTTATAATAAGACTCTACCTTAAACGGTTCACCGGTTATGAAAGAGGAATGGCTTAACCATAGGGGGCAGGCCAAACCTTCACCAATCAAAAACAAACCCTCTGCTGAGGTTAATGACACCACACACAAGACTCTACCTTAGATGGGTTAGCATTCATGAAAAGGGGCATGGCTTAAACATAGGGGGCGGGCAAAACTATCACCAATGAAGAAGCAAGTCTCTACTGAGTTCAATGATACCTCACACAAAGGACTACCTTAAACGGTTCAAATGTTATGAAAGGGGGCGTGGCTTAAGCATAGGGTGCGAGCCAAACCATCACCAATAAAGAAGAAAGTCTCTGCTGAGTTCATTGATACCTCAAATAAGACTCTACCTTAAACGGGTGACCAGTTATGAAAGAGGAATGGCTTAACCGTAGGGGGCGGGCTAAACCTTCACCAATCAAAAACAAACTCTCTGCTGAGGTCAATGACACCACACACAAGACTCTACCTTAGATGGGTTAGCATTCATGAAAGGGGGCGTGGCTTAAACATAGGGAGTGGGCAAAACTATCACCAATGAAGAAGCAAGTCTCTACTGAGTTCAATGATACCTCACACAAAGGACTACCTTAAACGGTTCAAATTTTATGAAAGGGGCGTGGCTTAAGCATAGGGTGCGAGCCAAACCATCACCAATAAAGAAGAAAGTCTCTGCTGAGTTCATTGATACCTCAAATAAGACTCTACCTTAAACGGGTCACCAGTTATGAAAGAGGAATGGCTTAACCATAGGGGGCGGTCCAAATCTTCACCAATCAAAAACAAACTCTCTGCTGATGTTAATGACACCACACACAAGACTCTACCTTAGATGGGTTAGCATTCATGAAAGGGGGCGTGGCTTAAACATAGGGGGCGGGCAAAACTATCACCAATGAAAAAGCAAGTCTCTGCTGAGTTCAATGATACCTCACACAAGGGACTACCTTAAACTGTTCAAATGTTATGAAAGGGGGCGTGGCTTAAGCATATGGGGCGGGCCAAACCATCACCAATAAAGAAGAAATCTCTGCTTATTTTATTGATACCTCAAATAAGACTCTACCTTAGATGGGTTAGCATTCATGAAAGGGGGCGTGGCTTAAACATAGGGGGCGGGCAAAACTATCACCAATGAAGAAGCAAGTCTCTGCTGAGTTCAAGGATACCTCACACAAGGGACTACCTTAAACGGTTCAAATGTTATGAAAGGGGGCGTGGCTTAAGCATAGGGGGCGGGCCAAACCATCACCAATAAAGAAGAAAGTCTCTGCTGATTTTATTGATACCTCAAATAAGACTCTACCTTAAACGGGTCACCAGTTATGAAAGAGGAATGGCTTAACCATAGGGGGCGGTCCAAATCTTCACCAATCAAAAACAAACTCTCTGCTGAGGTTAATGACACCACACACAAGACTCTACCTTAGATGGGTTAGCATTCATGAAAGGGGGCGTGGCTTAAATATAGCAGGCAGGCAAAACTATCACCAATGAAGAGGCAAGTCTCTGCTGAGTTCAATGATACCTCACAAAAAGGACTACCTTAAACGGTTCAAATGTTATGAAAGGGGGCGTGGCTTAAGCATAGGGGGCGGGCCAAACCATCACCAATAAAGAAGAAAGTCTCTGCTGATTTTATTGATACCTCAAATAAGACTCTACCTTAAACGGGTCACCAGTTATGAAAGAGGAATGGCTTAACCATAGGGGGCGGTCCAAATCTTCACCAATCAAAAACAAACTCTCTGCTGAGGTTAATGACACCACACACAAGACTCTACCTTAGATGGGTTAGCATTCATGAAAGGGGGCGTGGCTTAAATATAGCAGGCGGGCAAAACTATCACCAATTAAGAGGCAAGTCTCTGCTGAGTTCAATGATACCTCACAAAAAGGACTACCTTAAACGGTTCAAATGTTATGAAAGGGGGCGTGGCTTAAGCATAGGGGGCGGGCCAAACCATCACCAATAAAGAAGAAAGTCTCTGCTGAGTTTATTGATACCTCAAATAAGACTCTACCTTAAATGGGTCACCAGTTATGAAAGAGGAATGGCTTAACCATAGGGGGTGGGCCAAACCTTCACCAATCAAAAACAAACCCTCTGCTGAGGTCAATGACACCACACAGAAGACTCTACCTTAGATGGGTTAGCATTCATGAAAGGGGGCGTGGCTTAAACATAGGGGGCGGGCAAAACTATCACCAATGAAGAAGCAATTCTCTGCTGAGTTCAATGATACCTCACACAAAGGACTACCTTAAACGGTTCAAATGTTATGAAAGGGGGCGTGGCTTAAGCATAAGGTGCGAGCCAAACCATCACCAATAAAGAAGAAAGTCTCTGCTGAGTTCATTGATACCTTAAATAAGACTCTAGCTTAAATGGTTCACCGGTCATGAAAGAGGAATGGCTTAACCATAGGGGGCGGGCCAAACCTTCACCAATCAAAAACAAACTCTGCTGAGGTCAATGACACCACACACAAGACTCTACCTTAGATGGGTTAGCATTCATGAAAGGCGGCGTGGCTTAAACATAGGGGGCGGACACAACTATCACCAATGAAGAAGCAAGTCTCTACTGAGTTCAATGATACCTCACACAAAGGACTACCTTAAACGGTTCAAATGTTATGAAAGGGGGCGTGGCTTAAGCATAGGGGGCGGGCCAAACCATCACCAATAAAGAAGAAAGTCTCTGCTGATTTTATTGATACCTCAAATAAGACTCTACCTTAAACGGGTCACCAGTTATGAAAGAGGAATGGCTTAACCATAGGGGGCGTTCCAAATCTTCACCAATCAAAAACAAACTCTCTGCTGATGTTAATGACACCACACACAAGACTCTACCTTAGATGGGTTAGCATTCATGAAAGGGGGCGTGGCTTAAACATAGGGGGCGGGCAAAACTATCACCAATGAAAAAGCAAGTCTCTGCTGAGTTCAATGATACCTCACACAAGGGACTACCTTAAACTGTTCAAATGTTATGAAAGGGGGCGTGGCTTAAGCATATGGGGCGGGCCAAACCATCACCAATAAAGAAGAAATCTCTGCTTATTTTATTGATACCTCAAATAAGACTCTACCTTAGATGGGTTAGCATTCATGAAAGGGGGCGTGGCTTAAACATAGGGGGCGGGCAAAACTATCACCAATGAAGAAGCAAGTCTCTGCTGAGTTCAAGGATACCTCACACAAGGGACTACCTTAAACGGTTCAAATGTTATGAAAGGGGGCGTGGCTTAAGCATAGGGGGCGGGCCAAACCATCACCAATAAAGAAGAAAGTCTCTGCTGATTTTATTGATACCTCAAATAAGACTCTACCTTAAACGGGTCACCAGTTATGAAAGAGGAATGGCTTAACCATAGGGGGCGGTCCAAATCTTCACCAATCAAAAACAAACTCTCTGCTGAGGTTAATGACACCACACACAAGACTCTACCTTAGATGGGTTAGCATTCATGAAAGGGGGCGTGGCTTAAATATAGCAGGCAGGCAAAACTATCACCAATGAAGAGGCAAGTCTCTGCTGAGTTCAATGATACCTCACAAAAAGGACTACCTTAAACGGTTCAAATGTTATGAAAGGGGGCGTGGCTTAAGCATAGGGGGCGGGCCAAACCATCACCAATAAAGAAGAAAGTCTCTGCTGATTTTATTGATACCTCAAATAAGACTCTACCTTAAACGGGTCACCAGTTATGAAAGAGGAATGGCTTAACCATAGGGGGCGGTCCAAATCTTCACCAATCAAAAACAAACTCTCTGCTGAGGTTAATGACACCACACACAAGACTCTACCTTAGATGGGTTAGCATTCATGAAAGGGGGCGTGGCTTAAATATAGCAGGCGGGCAAAACTATCACCAATTAAGAGGCAAGTCTCTGCTGAGTTCAATGATACCTCACAAAAAGGACTACCTTAAACGGTTCAAATGTTATGAAAGGGGGCGTGGCTTAAGCATAGGGGGCGGGCCAAACCATCACCAATAAAGAAGAAAGTCTCTGCTGAGTTTATTGATACCTCAAATAAGACTCTACCTTAAATGGGTCACCAGTTATGAAAGAGGAATGGCTTAACCATAGGGGGTGGGCCAAACCTTCACCAATCAAAAACAAACCCTCTGCTGAGGTCAATGACACCACACAGAAGACTCTACCTTAGATGGGTTAGCATTCATGAAAGGGGGCGTGGCTTAAACATAGGGGGCGGGCAAAACTATCACCAATGAAGAAGCAATTCTCTGCTGAGTTCAATGATACCTCACACAAAGGACTACCTTAAACGGTTCAAATGTTATGAAAGGGGGCGTGGCTTAAGCATAAGGTGCGAGCCAAACCATCACCAATAAAGAAGAAAGTCTCTGCTGAGTTCATTGATACCTTAAATAAGACTCTAGCTTAAATGGTTCACCGGTCATGAAAGAGGAATGGCTTAACCATAGGGGGCGGGCCAAACCTTCACCAATCAAAAACAAACTCTGCTGAGGTCAATGACACCACACACAAGACTCTACCTTAGATGGGTTAGCATTCATGAAAGGCGGCGTGGCTTAAACATAGGGGGCGGACACAACTATCACCAATGAAGAAGCAAGTCTCTACTGAGTTCAATGATACCTCACACAAAGGACTACCTTAAACGGTTCAAATGTTATGAAAGGGGGCGTGGCTTAAGCATAGGGGGCGGGCCAAACCATCACCAATAAAGAAGAAAGTCTCTGCTGATTTTATTGATACCTCAAATAAGACTCTACCTTAAACGGGTCACCAGTTATGAAAGAGGAATGGCTTAACCATAGGGGGCGTTCCAAATCTTCACCAATCAAAAACAAACTCTCTGCTGATGTTAATGACACCACACACAAGACTCTACCTTAGATGGGTTAGCATTCATGAAAGGGGGCGTGGCTTAAACATAGGGGGCGGGCAAAACTATCACCAATGAAAAAGCAAGTCTCTGCTGAGTTCAATGATACCTCACACAAGGGACTACCTTAAACTGTTCAAATGTTATGAAAGGGGGCGTGGCTTAAGCATATGGGGCGGGCCAAACCATCACCAATAAAGAAGAAATCTCTGCTTATTTTATTGATACCTCAAATAAGACTCTACCTTAGATGGGTTAGCATTCATGAAAGGGGGCGTGGCTTAAACATAGGGGGCGGGCAAAACTATCACCAATGAAGAAGCAAGTCTCTGCTGAGTTCAAGGATACCTCACACAAGGGACTACCTTAAACGGTTCAAATGTTATGAAAGGGGGCGTGGCTTAAGCATAGGGGGCGGGCCAAACCATCACCAATAAAGAAGAAAGTCTCTGCTGATTTTATTGATACCTCAAATAAGACTCTACCTTAAACGGGTCACCAGTTATGAAAGAGGAATGGCTTAACCATAGGGGGCGGTCCAAATCTTCACCAATCAAAAACAAACTCTCTGCTGAGGTTAATGACACCACACACAAGACTCTACCTTAGATGGGTTAGCATTCATGAAAGGGGGCGTGGCTTAAATATAGCAGGCGGGCAAAACTATCACCAATTAAGAGGCAAGTCTCTGCTGAGTTCAATGATACCTCACAAAAAGGACTACCTTAAACGGTTCAAATGTTATGAAAGGGGGCGTGGCTTAAGCATAGGGGGCGGGCCAAACCATCACCAATAAAGAAGAAAGTCTCTGCTGAGTTTATTGATACCTCAAATAAGACTCTACCTTAAACGGGTCACCAGTTATGAAAGAGGAATGGCTTAACCATAGGGGGCGGTCCAAATCTTCACCAATCAAAAACAAACTCTCTGCTGAGGTTAATGACACCACACACAAGACTCTACCTTAGATGGGTTAGCATTCATGAAAGGGGGCATGGCTTAAACATAGGGGGCGGGCAAAACTATCACCAATGAAGAAGCAAGTCTCTACTGAGTTCAATGATACCTCACACAAAGGACTACCTTAAACGGTTCAAATGTTATGAAAGGGAGCGTGGCTTAAGCATAGGGGGCGGGCCAAACCATCACCAATAAAGAAGAAAGTCTCTGCTGATTTTATTGATACCTCAAATAAGACTACCTTAAACGGGTCACCAGTTATGAAAGAGGAATGGCTTAACCATAGGGGGTGGGCCAAAGCGTCACCAATCAAAAACAAACTCTCTGCTGAGGTCAATGACACCACACACAAGACTCTACCTTAGATGGGTTAGCATTCATGAAAGGGGGCGTGGCTTGAACATAGGGGGCGGGCAAAACTATCACCAATGAAGAAACAAGTCTCTACTGAGTTCAATGATACCTCACACAAAGGACTACCTTAAAACGGTTCAAATGTTATGAAAGGGGGCGTGGCATAAGCATAGGGGGCGGGCCAAACCATCACCAATGAAGAAGAAAGTCTCTGCTGAGTTCATTGATACCTCAAATAAGACTCTACCTTAAACGGGTCACCAGTTATGAAAGAGGAATGGCTTAACCATAGGGGGCGGGCCAAACCTTCACCAATCAAAAACAAACTCTCTGCTGAGGTCAATGACACCACACAGAAGACTCTACCTTAGATGGGTTAGCATTCATGAAAGGGGGCGTGGCTTAAACATAGGGGGCGGGCAAAACTATCACCAATGAAGAAGCAAGTCTCTGCTGAGTTCAATGATACCTCACACAAGGGACTACCTTAAACGGTTCAAATGTTATGAAAGGGGGCGTGGCTTAAGCATAGGGGGCGGGCCAAACCATCACCAATAAAGAAGAAAGTCTCTGCTGATTTTATTGATACCTCAAATAAGACTCTACCTTAAACGGGTCACCAGTTATGAAAGAGGAATGGCTTAACCATAGGGGGCGGTCCAAATCTTCACCAATCAAAAACAAACTCTCTGCTGAGGTTAATGACACCACACACAAGACTCTACCTTAGATGGGTTAGCATTCGTGAAAAGGGGCATGGCTTAAACATAGGGGGCGGGCAAAACTATCACCAATGAAGAAGCAAGTCTCTACTGAGTTCAATGATACCTCACACAAAGGACTACCTTAAACGGTTCAAATGTTATGAAAGGGGGCGTGGCTTAAGCATAGGGTGCGAGCCAAACCATCACCAATAAAGAAGAAAGTCTCTGCTGAGTTCATTGATACCTCAAATAAGACTCTACCTTAAACGGGTGACCAGTTATGAAAGAGGAATGGCTTAATCGTAGGGGGCGGGCTAAACCTTCACCAATCAAAAACAAACTCTCTGCTGAGGTCAATGACACCACACACAAGACTCTACCTTAGATGGGTTAGCATTCATGAAAGGGGGCGTGGCTTAAACATAGGGAGTGGGCAAAACTATCACCAATGAAGAAGCAAGTCTCTACTGAGTTCAATGATACCTCACACAAAGGACTACCTTAAACGGTTCAAATGTTATGAAAGGGGCGTGGCTTAAGCATAGGGTGCGAGCCAAACCATCACCAATAAAGAAGAAAGTCTCTGCTGAGTTCATTGATACCTTATAATAAGACTCTACCTTAAACGGTTCACCGGTTATGAAAGAGGAATGGCTTAACCATAGGGGGCAGGCCAAACCTTCACCAATCAAAAACAAACCCTCTGCTGAGGTTAATGACACCACACACAAGACTCTACCTTAGATGGGTTAGCATTCATGAAAAGGGGCATGGCTTAAACATAGGGGGCGGGCAAAACTATCACCAATGAAGAAGCAAGTCTCTACTGAGTTCAATGATACCTCACACAAAGGACTACCTTAAACGGTTCAAATGTTATGAAAGGGGGCGTGGCTTAAGCATAGGGTGCGAGCCAAACCATCACCAATAAAGAAGAAAGTCTCTGCTGAGTTCATTGATACCTCAAATAAGACTCTACCTTAAACGGGTGACCAGTTATGAAAGAGGAATGGCTTAACCGTAGGGGGCGGGCTAAACCTTCACCAATCAAAAACAAACTCTCTGCTGAGGTCAATGACACCACACACAAGACTCTACCTTAGATGGGTTAGCATTCATGAAAGGGGGCGTGGCTTAAACATAGGGAGTGGGCAAAACTATCACCAATGAAGAAGCAAGTCTCTACTGAGTTCAATGATACCTCACACAAAGGACTACCTTAAACGGTTCAAATGTTATGAAAGGGGCGTGGCTTAAGCATAGGGTGCGAGCCAAACCATCACCAATAAAGAAGAAAGTCTCTGCTGAGTTCATTGATACCTTAAATAAGACTCTACCTTAAACGGTTCACCGGTTATGAAAGAGGAATGGCTTAACCATAGGGGGCGGGCCAAACCTTCACCAATCAAAAACAAACCCTCTGCTGAGGTCAATGACACCACACAGAAGACTCTACCTTAGATGGGTTAGCATTCATGAAAGGGGGCGTGGCTTAAACATAGGGGGCGGGCAAAACTATCACCAATGAAGAAGCAAGTCTCTGCTGAGTTCAATGATACCTCACACAAGGGACTACCTTAAACGGTTCAAATGTTATGAAAGGGGGCGTGGCTTAAGCATAGGGGGCGGGCCAAACCATCACCAATAAAGAAGAAAGTCTCTGCTGATTTTATTGATACCTCAAATAAGACTACCTTAAACGGGTCACCAGTTATGAAAGAGGAATGGCTTAACCATAGGGGGCGGGACAAACCGTCACCAACCAAAAACAAACTCTGTGCTGAGGTCAATGACACCACACACAAAACTCTACCTTAGATGGGTTAGCAGTCATGGAAGGGGGCGTGGCTTAAACATAGGGGGTGGACAAAACTGTCACCAATGAAGAAGCAAGTCTCTGCTGAGTTCAATGATACCTCACACAAGGGACTACCTTAAACGGTTCAATTGTTATGAAAGGGGGCGTGGCTTAAGCATAGGGGGCGGGCCAAACCATCACCTATATAAAGAAGAAAGTCTCTGCTGAGTTCATTGATACCTCAAATGAGACTACCTTAAACGGGTCACCAGTTATGAAAGAGGAATGGCTTAACCATAGGGGGCGGGCCAAACCTTCACCAATCAAAAACAAACTCTCTGCTGAGGTCAATGACACCACACAGAAGACTCTACCTTAGATGGGTTAGCATTCATGAAAGGGGGCGTGGCTTAAACATAGGGGGCGGGCAAAACTATCACCAATGAAGAAGCAAGTCTCTGCTGAGTTCAATGATACCTCACACAAAGGACTACCTTAAACGGTTCAAATGTTATGAAAGGGGGCGTGGCTTAAGCATAAGGTGCGAGCCAAACCATCACCAATAAAGAAGAAAGTCTCTGCTGAGTTCATTGATACCTTAAATAAGACTCTAGCTTAAATGGTTCACCGGTCATGAAAGAGGAATGGCTTAACCATAGGGGGCGGGCCAAACCTTCACCAATCAAAAACAAACTCTGCTGAGGTCAATGACACCACACACAAGACTCTACCTTAGATGGGTTAGCATTCATGAAAGGCGGCGTGGCTTAAACATAGGGGGCGGACACAACTATCACCAATGAAGAAGCAAGTCTCTACTGAGTTCAATGATACCTCACACAAAGGACTACCTTAAACGGTTCAAATGTTATGAAAGGGGGCGTGGCTTAAGCATAGGGGGCGGGCCAAACCATCACCAATAAAGAAGAAAGTCTCTGCTGATTTTATTGATACCTCAAATAAGACTCTACCTTAAACGGGTCACCAGTTATGAAAGAGGAATGGCTTAACCATAGGGGGCGGTCCAAATCTTCACCAATCAAAAACAAACTCTCTGCTGATGTTAATGACACCACACACAAGACTCTACCTTAGATGGGTTAGCATTCATGAAAGGGGGCGTGGCTTAAACATAGGGGGCGGGCAAAACTATCACCAATGAAAAAGCAAGTCTCTGCTGAGTTCAATGATACCTCACACAAGGGACTACCTTAAACTGTTCAAATGTTATGAAAGGGGGCGTGGCTTAAGCATATGGGGCGGGCCAAACCATCACCAATAAAGAAGTAATCTCTGCTTATTTTATTGATACCTCACATAAGACTCTACCTTAGATGGGTTAGCATTCATGAAAGGGGGCGTGGCTTAAACATAGGGGGCGGGCAAAACTATCACCAATGAAGAAGCAAGTCTCTGCTGAGTTCAAGGATACCTCACACAAGGGACTACCTTAAACGGTTCAAATGTTATGAAAGGGGGCGTGGCTTAAGCATAGGGGGCGGGCCAAACCATCACCAATAAAGAAGAAAGTCTCTGCTGATTTTATTGATACCTCAAATAAGACTCTACCTTAAACGGGTCACCAGTTATGAAAGAGGAATGGCTTAACCATAGGGGGCGGTCCAAATCTTCACCAATCAAAAACAAACTCTCTGCTGAGGTTAATGACACCACACACAAGACTCTACCTTAGATGGGTTAGCATTCATGAAAGGGGGCGTGGCTTAAATATAGCAGGCGGGCAAAACTATCACCAATTAAGAGGCAAGTCTCTGCTGAGTTCAATGATACCTCACAAAAAGGACTACCTTAAACGGTTCAAATGTTATGAAAGGGGGCGTGGCTTAAGTATAGGGGGCGGGCCAAACCATCACCAATAAAGAAGAAAGTCTCTGCTGATTTTATTGATACCTCAAATAAGACTCTACCTTAAACGGGTCACCAGTTATGAAAGAGGAATGGCTTAACCATAGGGGGCGGTCCAAATCTTCACCAATCAAAAACAAACTCTCTGCTGAGGTTAATGACACCAAACACAAGACTCTACCTTAGATGGGTTAGCATTCATGAAAGGGGGCGTGGCTTAAATATAGCAGGCAGGCAAAACTATCACCAATGAAGAGGCAAGTCTCTGCTGAGTTCAATGATACCTCACAAAAAGGACTACCTTAAACGGTTCAAATGTTATGAAAGGGGGCGTGGCTTAAGCATATGGGGCGGGCCAAACCATCACCAATAAAGAAGAAAGTCTCTGCTGAGTTTATTGATACCTCACATAAGACTCTACCTTAGATGGGTTAGCATTCATGAAAGGGGGCGTGGCTTAAACATAGGGGGCGGGCAAAACGATCACCAATGAAGAAGCAAGTCTCTGCTGAGTTCAAGGATACCTCACACAAGGGACTACCTTAAACGGTTCAAATGTTATGAAAGGGGGCGTGGCTTAAGCATAGGGGGCGGGCCAAACCATCACCAATAAAGAAGAAAGTCTCTGCTGATTTTATTGATACCTCAAATAAGACTCTACCTTAAACGGGTCACCAGTTATGAAAGAGGAATGGCTTAACCATAGGGGGCGGTCCAAATCTTCACCAATCAAAAACAAACTCTCTGCTGAGGTTAATGACACCACACACAAGACTCTACCTTAGATGGGTTAGCATTCATGAAAGGGGGCGTGGCTTAAATATAGCAGGCGGGCAAAACTATCACCAATTAAGAGGCAAGTCTCTGCTGAGTTCAATGATACCTCACAAAAAGGACTACCTTAAACGGTTCAAATGTTATGAAAGGGGGCGTGGCTTAAGTATAGGGGGCGGGCCAAACCATCACCAATAAAGAAGAAAGTCTCTGCTGATTTTATTGATACCTCAAATAAGACTCTACCTTAAACGGGTCACCAGTTATGAAAGAGGAATGGCTTAACCATAGGGGGCGGTCCAAATCTTCACCAATCAAAAACAAACTCTCTGCTGAGGTTAATGACACCAAACACAAGACTCTACCTTAGATGGGTTAGCATTCATGAAAGGGGGCGTGGCTTAAATATAGCAGGCAGGCAAAACTATCACCAATGAAGAGGCAAGTCTCTGCTGAGTTCAATGATACCTCACAAAAAGGACTACCTTAAACGGTTCAAATGTTATGAAAGGGGGCGTGGCTTAAGCATAGGGGGCGGGCCAAACCATCACCAATAAAGAAGAAAGTCTCTGCTGATTTTATTGATACCTCAAATAAGACTCTACCTTAAACGGGTCACCAGTTATGAAAGAGGAATGGCTTAACCATAGGGGGTGGGCCAAACCGTCACCAATCAAAAACAAACTCTCTGCTGAGGTCAATGACACCACACACAAGACTCTACCTTAGATGGGTTAGCATTCATGAAAGGGGGCGTGGCTTAAACATAGGGGGCGGGCAAAACTATCACCAATGAAGAAGCAAGTCTCTGCTGAGTTCAATGATACCTCACACAAGGGACTACCTTAAACGGTTCAAATGTTATGAAAGGGGGCGTGGCTTAAGCATAGGGGGCGGGCCAAACCATCACCAATAAAGAAGAAAGTCTCTGCTGATTTTATTGATACCTCAAATAAGACTACCTTAAACGGGTCACCAGTTATGAAAGAGGAATGGCTTAACCATAGGGGGCGGGACAAACCGTCACCAACCAAAAACAAACTCTGTGCTGAGGTCAATGACACCACACACAAAACTCTACCTTAGATGGGTTAGCAGTCATGGAAGGGGGCGTGGCTTAAACATAGGGGGTGGACAAAACTGTCACCAATGAAGAAGCAAGTCTCTGCTGAGTTCAATGATACCTCACACAAAGGACTACCTTAAACGGTTCAATTGTTATGAAAGGGGGCGTGGCTTAAGCATAGGGGGCGGGCCAAACCATCACCTATATAAAGAAGAAAGTCTCTGCTGAGTTCATTGATACCTCAAATGAGACTCTACCTTAAACGGGTCACCAGTTATGAAAGAGGAATGGCTTAACCATAGGGGGCGGGCCAAACCTTCACCAATCAAAAACAAACTCTCTGCTGAGGTCAATGACACCACACAGAAGACTCTACCTTAGATGGGTTAGCATTCATGAAAGGGGGCGTGGCTTAAACATAGGGGGCGGGCAAAACTATCACCAATGAAGAAGCAAGTCTCTGCTGAGTTCAATGATACCTCACACAAAAGACTACCTTAAACGGTTCAAATGTTATGAAAGGGGGCGTGGCTTAAGCATAAGGTGCGAGCCAAACCATCACCAATAAAGAAGAAAGTCTCTGCTGAGTTCATTGATACCTTAAATAAGACTCTAGCTTAAATGGTTCACCGGTCATGAAAGAGGAATGGCTTAACCATAGGGGGCGGGCCAAACTTTCACCAATCAAAAACAAACTCTGCTGAGGTCAATGACACCACACACAAGACTCTACCTTAGATGGGTTAGCATTCATGAAAGGGGGCGTGGCTTAAACATAGGGGGCGGGCAAAACTATCACCAATGAAGAAGCAAGTCTCTGCTGAGTTCAATGATACCTCACACAAGGGACTACCTTAAACGGTTCAAATGTTATGAAAGGGGGAGTGGCTTAAGCATAGGGGGCGGGCCAAACCATCACCCATAAAGAAGAAAGTCTCTGCAGAGTTAATTGATACCTCAAATAGGACTCTACCTTAAATGGGTCACCAGTTATGAAAGAGGAATGGCTTAACCATAGGGGGCGGGACAAACCTTCACCAATCAAAAACAAACTCTCTGCTGAGGTCAATGACACCACACACAAGACTCTACCTTAGATGGGTTAGCATTCATGAAAGGGGGCGTGGCTTAAATATAGCAGGCGGGCAAAACTATCACCAATTAAGAGGCAAGTCTCTGCTGAGTTCAATGATACCTCACAAAAAGGACTACCTTAAACGGTTCAAATGTTATGAAAGGGGGCGTGGCTTAAGTATAGGGGGCGGGCCAAACCATCACCAATAAAGAAGAAAGTCTCTGCTGATTTTATTGATACCTCAAATAAGACTCTACCTTAAACGGGTCACCAGTTATGAAAGAGGAATGGCTTAACCATAGGGGGCGGTCCAAATCTTCACCAATCAAAAACAAACTCTCTGCTGAGGTTAATGACACCAAACACAAGACTCTACCTTAGATGGGTTAGCATTCATGAAAGGGGGCGTGGCTTAAATATAGCAGGCAGGCAAAACTATCACCAATGAAGAGGCAAGTCTCTGCTGAGTTCAATGATACCTCACAAAAAGGACTACCTTAAACGGTTCAAATGTTATGAAAGGGGGCGTGGCTTAAGCATATGGGGCGGGCCAAACCATCACCAATAAAGAAGAAAGTCTCTGCTGAGTTTATTGATACCTCACATAAGACTCTACCTTAGATGGGTTAGCATTCATGAAAGGGGGCGTGGCTTAAACATAGGGGGCGGGCAAAACGATCACCAATGAAGAAGCAAGTCTCTGCTGAGTTCAAGGATACCTCACACAAGGGACTACCTTAAACGGTTCAAATGTTATGAAAGGGGGCGTGGCTTAAGCATAGGGGGCGGGCCAAACCATCACCAATAAAGAAGAAAGTCTCTGCTGATTTTATTGATACCTCAAATAAGACTCTACCTTAAACGGGTCACCAGTTATGAAAGAGGAATGGCTTAACCATAGGGGGCGGTCCAAATCTTCACCAATCAAAAACAAACTCTCTGCTGAGGTTAATGACACCACACACAAGACTCTACCTTAGATGGGTTAGCATTCATGAAAGGGGGCGTGGCTTAAATATAGCAGGCGGGCAAAACTATCACCAATTAAGAGGCAAGTCTCTGCTGAGTTCAATGATACCTCACAAAAAGGACTACCTTAAACGGTTCAAATGTTATGAAAGGGGGCGTGGCTTAAGTATAGGGGGCGGGCCAAACCATCACCAATAAAGAAGAAAGTCTCTGCTGATTTTATTGATACCTCAAATAAGACTCTACCTTAAACGGGTCACCAGTTATGAAAGAGGAATGGCTTAACCATAGGGGGCGGTCCAAATCTTCACCAATCAAAAACAAACTCTCTGCTGAGGTTAATGACACCAAACACAAGACTCTACCTTAGATGGGTTAGCATTCATGAAAGGGGGCGTGGCTTAAATATAGCAGGCAGGCAAAACTATCACCAATGAAGAGGCAAGTCTCTGCTGAGTTCAATGATACCTCACAAAAAGGACTACCTTAAACGGTTCAAATGTTATGAAAGGGGGCGTGGCTTAAGCATAGGGGGCGGGCCAAACCATCACCAATAAAGAAGAAAGTCTCTGCTGATTTTATTGATACCTCAAATAAGACTCTACCTTAAACGGGTCACCAGTTATGAAAGAGGAATGGCTTAACCATAGGGGGTGGGCCAAACCGTCACCAATCAAAAACAAACTCTCTGCTGAGGTCAATGACACCACACACAAGACTCTACCTTAGATGGGTTAGCATTCATGAAAGGGGGCGTGGCTTAAACATAGGGGGCGGGCAAAACTATCACCAATGAAGAAGCAAGTCTCTGCTGAGTTCAATGATACCTCACACAAGGGACTACCTTAAACGGTTCAAATGTTATGAAAGGGGGCGTGGCTTAAGCATAGGGGGCGGGCCAAACCATCACCAATAAAGAAGAAAGTCTCTGCTGATTTTATTGATACCTCAAATAAGACTACCTTAAACGGGTCACCAGTTATGAAAGAGGAATGGCTTAACCATAGGGGGCGGGACAAACCGTCACCAACCAAAAACAAACTCTGTGCTGAGGTCAATGACACCACACACAAAACTCTACCTTAGATGGGTTAGCAGTCATGGAAGGGGGCGTGGCTTAAACATAGGGGGTGGACAAAACTGTCACCAATGAAGAAGCAAGTCTCTGCTGAGTTCAATGATACCTCACACAAGGGACTACCTTAAACGGTTCAATTGTTATGAAAGGGGGCGTGGCTTAAGCATAGGGGGCGGGCCAAACCATCACCTATATAAAGAAGAAAGTCTCTGCTGAGTTCATTGATACCTCAAATGAGACTCTACCTTAAACGGGTCACCAGTTATGAAAGAGGAATGGCTTAACCATAGGGGGCGGGCCAAACCTTCACCAATCAAAAACAAACTCTCTGCTGAGGTCAATGACACCACACAGAAGACTCTACCTTAGATGGGTTAGCATTCATGAAAGGGGGCGTGGCTTAAACATAGGGGGCGGGCAAAACTATCACCAATGAAGAAGCAAGTCTCTGCTGAGTTCAATGATACCTCACACAAAAGACTACCTTAAACGGTTCAAATGTTATGAAAGGGGGCGTGGCTTAAGCATAAGGTGCGAGCCAAACCATCACCAATAAAGAAGAAAGTCTCTGCTGAGTTCATTGATACCTTAAATAAGACTCTAGCTTAAATGGTTCACCGGTCATGAAAGAGGAATGGCTTAACCATAGGGGGCGGGCCAAACCTTCACCAATCAAAAACAAACTCTGCTGAGGTCAATGACACCACACACAAGACTCTACCTTAGATGGGTTAGCATTCATGAAAGGGGGCGTGGCTTAAACATAGGGGGCGGGCAAAACTATCACCAATGAAGAAGCAAGTCTCTGCTGAGTTCAATGATACCTCACACAAGGGACTACCTTAAACGGTTCAAATGTTATGAAAGGGGGAGTGGCTTAAGCATAGGGGGCGGGCCAAACCATCACCCATAAAGAAGAAAGTCTCTGCAGAGTTAATTGATACCTCAAATAGGACTCTACCTTAAATGGGTCACCAGTTATGAAAGAGGAATGGCTTAACCATAGGGGGCGGGACAAACCTTCAACAAATCAAAAACAAACTCTCTGCTGAGGTCAATGACACCACACACAAGACTCTACCTTAGATGGGTTAGCATTCATGAAAGGCGGCGTGGCTTAAACATAGGGGGCGGACACAACTATCACCAATGAAGAAGCAAGTCTCTACTGAGTTCAATGATACCTCACACAAAGGACTACCTTAAACGGTTCAAATGTTATGAAAGGGGGCGTGGCTTAAGCATAGGGGGCGGGCCAAACCATCACCAATAAAGAAGAAAGTCTCTGCTGATTTTATTGATACCTCAAATAAGACTCTACCTTAAACGGGTCACCAGTTATGAAAGAGGAATGGCTTAACCATAGGGGGCGGTCCAAATCTTCACCAATCAAAAACAAACTCTCTGCTGATGTTAATGACACCACACACAAGACTCTACCTTAGATGGGTTAGCATTCATGAAAGGGGGCGTGGCTTAAACATAGGGGGCGGGCAAAACTATCACCAATGAAAAAGCAAGTCTCTGCTGAGTTCAATGATACCTCACACAAGGGACTACCTTAAACTGTTCAAATGTTATGAAAGGGGGCGTGGCTTAAGCATATGGGGCGGGCCAAACCATCACCAATAAAGAAGAAATCTCTGCTTATTTTATTGATACCTCAAATAAGACTCTACCTTAGATGGGTTAGCATTCATGAAAGGGGGCGTGGCTTAAACATAGGGGGCGGGCAAAACTATCACCAATGAAGAAGCAAGTCTCTGCTGAGTTCAAGGATACCTCACACAAGGGACTACCTTAAACGGTTCAAATGTTATGAAAGGGGGCGTGGCTTAAGCATAGGGGGCGGGCCAAACCATCACCAATAAAGAAGAAAGTCTCTGCTGATTTTATTGATACCTCAAATAAGACTCTACCTTAAACGGGTCACCAGTTATGAAAGAGGAATGGCTTAAACATAGGGGGCGGTCCAAATCTTCACCAATCAAAAACAAACTCTGCTGAGGTTAATGACACCACACACAAGACTCTACCTTAGATGGGTTAGCATTCATGAAAGGGGGCGTGGCTTAAATATAGCAGGCGGGCAAAACTATCACCAATTAAGAGGCAAGTCTCTGCTGAGTTCAATGATACCTCACAAAAAGGACTACCTTAAACGGTTCAAATGTTATGAAAGGGGGCGTGGCTTAAGTATAGGGGGCGGGCCAAACCATCACCAATAAAGAAGAAAGTCTCTGCTGATTTTATTGATACCTCAAATAAGACTCTACCTTAAACGGGTCACCAGTTATGAAAGAGGAATGGCTTAACCATAGGGGGCGGTCCAAATCTTCACCAATCAAAAACAAACTCTCTGCTGAGGTCAATGACACCACACACAAGACTCTACCTTAGATGGGTTAGCATTCATGAAAGGGGGCGTGGCTTGAACATAGGGGGCGGGCAAAACTATCACCAATGAAGAAACAAGTCTCTACTGAGTTCAATGATACCTCACACAAAGGACTACCTTAAAACGGTTCAAATGTTATGAAAGGGGGCGTGGCATAAGCATAGGGGGCGGGCCAAACCATCACCAATGAAGAAGAAAGTCTCTGCTGAGTTCATTGATACCTCAAATAAGACTCTACCTTAAACGGGTCACCAGTTATGAAAGAGGAATGGCTTAACCATAGGGGGCGGGCCAAACCTTCACCAATCAAAAACAAACTCTCTGCTGAGGTCAATGACACCACACAGAAGACTCTACCTTAGATGGGTTAGCATTCATGAAAGGGGGCGTGGCTTAAACATAGGGGGCGGGCAAAACTATCACCAATGAAGAAGCAAGTCTCTGCTGAGTTCAATGATACCTCACACAAGGGACTACCTTAAACGGTTCAAATGTTATGAAAGGGGGCGTGGCTTAAGCATAGGGGGCGGGCCAAACCATCACCAATAAAGAAGAAAGTCTCTGCTGATTTTATTGATACCTCAAATAAGACTCTACATTAAACGGGTCACCAGTTATGAAAGAGGAATGGCTTAACCATAGGGGGCGGTCCAAATCTTCACCAATCAAAAACAAACTCTCTGCTGAGGTTAATGACACCACACACAAGACTCTACCTTAGATGGGTTAGCATTCATGAAAAGGGGCATGGCTTAAACATAGGGGGCGGGCAAAACTATCACCAATGAAGAAGCAAGTCTACTGAGTTCAATGATACCTCACACAAAGGACTACCTTAAACGGTTCAAATGTTATGAAAGGGGGCGTGGCTTAAGCATAGGGTGCGAGCCAAACCATCACCAATAAAGAAGAAAGTCTCTGCTGAGTTCATTGATACCTCAAATAAGACTCTACCTTAAACGGGTGACCAGTTATGAAAGAGGAATGGCTTAATCGTAGGGGGCGGGCTAAACCTTCACCAATCAAAAACAAACTCTCTGCTGAGGTCAATGACACCACACACAAGACTCTACCTTAGATGGGTTAGCATTCATGAAAGGGGGCGTGGCTTAAACATAGGGAGTGGGCAAAACTATCACCAATGAAGAAGCAAGTCTCTACTGAGTTCAATGATACCTCACACAAAGGACTACCTTAAACGGTTCAAATGTTATGAAAGGGGCGTGGCTTAAGCATAGGGTGCGAGCCAAACCATCACCAATAAAGAAGAAAGTCTCTGCTGAGTTCATTGATACCTTAAATAAGATTCTACCTTAAACGGTTCACCGGTTATGAAAGAGGAATGGCTTAACCATAGGGGGCAGGCCAAACCTTCACCAATCAAAAACAAACCCTCTGCTGAGGTTAATGACACCACACACAAGACTCTACCTTAGATGGGTTAGCATTCATGAAAAGGGGCATGGCTTAAACATAGGGGGCGGGCAAAACTATCACCAATGAAGAAGCAAGTCTCTACTGAGTTCAATGATACCTCACACAAAGGACTACCTTAAACGGTTCAAATGTTATGAAAGGGGGCGTGGCTTAAGCATAGGGTGCGAGCCAAACCATCACCAATAAAGAAGAAAGTCTCTGCTGAGTTCATTGATACCTCAAATAAGACTCTACCTTAAACGGGTGACCAGTTATGAAAGAGGAATGGCTTAACCGTAGGGGGCGGGCTAAACCTTCACCAATCAAAAACAAACTCTCTGCTGAGGTCAATGACACCACACACAAGACTCTACCTTAGATGGGTTAGCATTCATGAAAGGGGGCGTGGCTTAAACATAGGGAGTGGGCAAAACTATCACCAATGAAGAAGCAAGTCTCTACTGAGTTCAATGATACCTCACACAAAGGACTACCTTAAACGGTTCAAATGTTATGAAAGGGGCGTGGCTTAAGCATAGGGTGCGAGCCAAACCATCACCAATAAAGAAGAAAGTCTCTGCTGAGTTCATTGATACATTAAATAAGACTCTACCTTAAACGGGTCACCAGTTATGAAAGAGGAATGGCTTAACCATAGGGGGCGGGACAAACCGTCACCAACCAAAAACAAACTCTCTGCTGAGGTCAATGACACCACACACAAAACTCTACCTTAGATGGGTTAGCATTCATTGAAGGGGGCGTGGCTTAAACATAGGGGGTGGACAAAACTGTCACCAATGAAGAAGCAAGTCTTTGCTGAGTTCAATGATACCTCACACAAGGGACTACCTTAAACGGTTCAAATGTTATGAAAGGGGGCGTGGCTTAAGCATAGGGGGCGGGCCAAACCATCACCTATATAAAGAAGAAAGTCTCTGCTGAGTTCATTGATACCTCAAATGAGACTCTACCTTAAACGGGTCACCAGTTATGAAAGAGGAATGGCTTAACCATAGGGGGCGGGCCAAACCTTCACCAATCAAAAACAAACTCTCTGCTGAGGTCAATGACACCACACAGAAGACTCTACCTTAGATGGGTTAGCATTCATGAAAGGGGGCGTGGCTTAAACATAGGGGGCGGGCAAAACTATCACCAATGAAGAAGCAAGTCTCTGCTGAGTTCAATGATACCTCACACAAGGGACTACCTTAAACGGTTCAAATGTTATGAAAGGGGGCGTGGCTTAAGCATAGGGGGCGGGCCAAACCATCACCTATATAAAGAAGAAAGTCTCTGCTGAGTTCATTGATACCTCAAATGAGACTCTACCTTAAACGGGTCACCAGTTATGAAAGAGGAATGGCTTAACCATAGGGGGCGGGCCAAACCTTCACCAATCAAAAACAAACTCTCTGCTGAGGTCAATGACACCACACAGAAGACTCTACCTTAGATGGGTTAGCATTCATGAAAGGGGGCGTGGCTTAAACATAGGGGGCGGGCAAAACTATCACCAATGAAGAAGCAAGTCTCTGCTGAGTTCAATGATACCTCACACAAGGGACTACCTTAAACGGTTCAAAGGTTATGAAAGGGGGCGTGGCTTAAGCATAGGGGGCGGGCCAAACCATCACCAATAAAGAAGAAAGTCTCTGCTGATTTTATTGATACCTCAAATAAGACTACCTTAAACGGGTCACCAGTTATGAAAGAGGAATGGCTTAACCATAGGGGGCGGTCCAAATCTTCACCAATCAAAAACAAACTCTCTGCTGAGGTTAATGACACCACACACAAGACTCTACCTTAGATGGGTTAGCATTCATGAAAAGGGGCATGGCTTAAACATAGGGGGCGGGCAAAACTATCACCAATGAAGAAGCAAGTCTCTACTGAGTTCAATGATACCTCACACAAAGGACTACCTTAAACGGTTCAAATGTTATGAAAGGGGGCGTGGCTTAAGCATAGGGTGCGAGCCAAACCATCACCAATAAAGAAGAAAGTCTCTGCTGAGTTCATTGATACCTCAAATAAGACTCTACCTTAAACGGGTGACCAGTTATGAAAGAGGAATGGCTTAACCGTAGGGGGCGGGCTAAACCTTCACCAATCAAAAACAAACTCTCTGCTGAGGTCAATGACACCACACACAAGACTCTACCTTAGATGGGTTAGCATTCATGAAAGGGGGCGTGGCTTAAACATAGGGAGTGGGCAAAACTATCACCAATGAAGAAGCAAGTCTCTGCTGAGTTCAATGATACCTCACACAAAGGACTACCTTAAACGGTTCAAATGTTATGAAAGGGGCGTGGCTTAAGCATAGGGTGCGAGCCAAACCATCACCAATAAAGAAGAAAGTCTCTGCTGAGTTCATTGATGCCTCAAATAAGACTCTACCTTAAACGGGTCACCAGTTATGAAAGAGGAATGGCTTAACCATAGGGGGCGGGCCAAACCTTCACCGATCAAAAACAAACTCTCTGCTGAGGTCAATGACACCACACACAAGACTCTACCTTAGATGGGTTAGCATTCATGAAAGGGGCGTGGCTTAAACATAGGGGGCGGGCAAAACCATCACCAATGAAGAAGCAAGTCTCTGCTGAGTTCAATGATACCTCACACAAGGGACTACCTTAAACGGTTAAAATTTTATGAAAGGGGGCGTGGCTTAAGCATAGGGGGCGGGCCAAACCATCACCAATAAAGAAAAAATTCTCTGCTGATTTTATTGATACCTCAAATAAGACTACCTTAAACGGGTCACCAGTTATGGAAGAGGAATGGCTTAACCATAGGGGGCGGGACAAACCGTCACCAACCAAAAACAAACTCTCTGCTGAGGTCAATGACACCACACACAAAACTCTACCTTAGATGGGTTAGCAGTCATGGAAGGGGGCGTGGCTTAAACATAGGGGGTGGACAAAACTGTCACCAATGAAGAAGCAAGTCTCTGCTGAGTTCAATGATACCTCACACAAGGGACTACCTTAAACGGTTCAAATGTTATGAAAGGGGGCGTGGCTTAAGCATAGGGGGCGGGCCAAACCATCACCTATATAAAGAAGAAAGTCTCTGCTGAGTTCATTGATACCTCAAATGAGACTCTACCTTAAACGGGTCACCAGTTATGAAAGAGGAATGGCTTAACCATAGGGGGCGGGCCAAACCTTCACCAATCAAAAACAAACTCTCTGCTGAGGTCAATGACACCACACAGAAGACTCTACCTTAGATGGGTTAGCATTCATGAAAGGGGGCGTGGCTTAAACATGGGGGGCGGGCAAAACTATCACCAATGAAGAAGCAAGTCTCTGCTGAGTTCAATGATACCTCACACAAGGGTCAACGTTAAACGGTTAAAATGTTATGAAAGTGGGCGTGGCTTAAGCATAGGGGGAGGGCCAAAACAAATTCTCTGCTGAGTTCAATGACACCTCACACAAGGGTCTACCTTAAACTGTTCAAATGTTATAAAAGGGGGCGTGGCTAAAGCATAGGGGGCGGGCCAAAACATCACCAATGAAAAACAAATTCTCTGCTGAGTTCAATGACACCTCACACAAGGGTCTACCTTAAACTGTTCAAATGTTATGAAAGGGGGCGTGGCTTAAGCATAGGGGGCGGGCCAAACCATCACCAATAAAGAAGGAAGTCTGTGCAGAGTTCATTGATACCTCACACAAGGGTCTACATTAAACTGTTCAAATGTTGTGAAAGGGGGCGTGGCTAAAGCATAGGGGGCGGGCCAAAACATCACCAATCAAAAATAAATTCTCTGCTGAGTTCAATGACACCTCACACAAGGGTCAACGTTAAACGGTTCAAATGTTATGAAAGTGGGCATGGCTTAAGCATAGGGGGAGGGCCAAAACAAACTCTGCTGAGTTCAATGACACCTCACACAAGGGTCTACCTTAAACTGTTCAAATGTTGTGAAAGGGGGCGTGGCTAAAGCATAGGCGGCGGGCCAAAACATCACCAATCAAAAACAAATTCTCTGCTGAGTTCAATGACACCTCACACAAGGGTCAACGTTAAACGGTTCCAATGTTATGAAAGTGGGCGTGGCTTAAGCATTGGGGGAGGGCCAAAACAAACTCTGCCGAGTTCAATGACACCACACACAAGACTCTACCTTAAGCGGTTCAAATGTTATGAAAGGGGGCGTGGCTTAAGCATAGGGGGCGGGCCAAACCACCACCAATAAAAAACAAACTCTCTGCTGAGTTCAATGACACCTCACACAAGGGTCTACCTTAAACGGTTAAAATGTTATGAAAGGGGGCGTGGCTTAAGCATAGGGGGCGGACCAAACCATCACCAATAAAAAACAAACTCTCTGCTGAGTTCAATGACACCTCACACAAGGGTCTACCTTAAACTGTTCAAATGTTGTGAAAGGGGGCGTGGCTAAAGCATAGGGGGCGGGCCAAAACATCACCAATCAAAAACAAATTCTCTGCTGAGTTCAATGACACCTCACACAAGGGTCCTTAAATGTTTCAAATGTTATGAAAGGGGCGTGGCTTAAGCATAGGGGGCGGGCCAAACCATCATCAATAAAAAACAAATTATCTGCTGAGTTCAACAACACCTCACACAAGGGACTACCTTAAATGGTTCAAATGTTATGAAACCGGGCGTGGCTTAAGCATAGGGGGAGGGCCAAAATGAACTGCTGAGTTCAATGACACCACACACAAGACTCTACCTTAAGCGGTTCAAATGTTATGAAAGGGGGCGTGGCTTAAGCATTAGGGGGCGTGCCAAACCATCACCAATAAAAAACAAAACTCTCTGCTGAGTTCAATGACACCTCACACAAGGGTCAACGTTAAACGGTTAAAATGTTATGAAAATGGGCGTGGCTTAAGCATAGGGGGAGGGCCAAAACAAACTCTGCTGAGTTCAATGACACCACACACAAGACTCTACCTTAAGCGGTTCAAATGTTATGAAAGGGGGCGTGGCTTAAGCATAGGGGGTGGGCCAAACCATCACCAATAAAGAAGGACGTCTCTGCTGATTTCATTGATACCTCACACAAGGGTCTACCTTAAACGGTTAAAATGTTATAAAAGGGGGCGTGGCTTAAGCATAGGGGCGGGCCAAACCTTCACCAATCAAAAACAAATTCTCTGCTGAGTTCAATGACACCTCACACAAGGGTCCTTAAATGGTTCAAATGTTATGAAAGGGGCGTGGCTTAAGCATAGGGGGCGGGCCAAACCATCACCAATAAAAAACAAACTCTCTGCTGAGTTCAATGACACCTCACACAAGGGTCAATGTTAAACGGTTCAATTGTTATGAAAGGGGGCATGGCTAAAGCATAGGGGGAGGGCCAAAACAAACTCTGCTGAGTTGAATGACACCACACACAAGAGTCTACCTTAAACTGTTCACATGCTATGAAAGGGGGCGTGGCTAAAGCATAGGGGGCGGGCCAAACCTTCACCAATCAAAAACAAATTCTCTGCTGAGTTCAATGACACCTCACACAAGGGTCCTTAAATGCTTCAAATGTTATGAAAGGGGGCGTGGCTTAAGCATAGGGGGCGGGCCAAACCATCACCAATAAAGAAGGACGTCTCTGCTGAGTTCATTGATACCTCACACAAGGGTCTACCTTAAACGGTTAAAATGTTATAAAAGGGGGCGTGGCTTAAGCATAGGGGCGGGCCAAACCTTCACCAATCAAAAACAAATTCTCTGCTGAGTTCAATGACACCTCACACAAGGGTCCTTAAATGGTTCAAATGTTATGAAAGGGGCGTGGCTTAAGCATAGGGGGCGGGCCAAACCATCACCAATAAAAAACAAACTCTCTGCTGGGTTCAACAACACCTCACACAAGGGACTACCTTAAGCGGTTCAAATGTTATGAAAGGGGGCGTGGCTTAAGCATAGGGGGCGTGCCAAACCATCACCAATAAAAAACAAACTCTCTGCTGAGTTCAATGACACCTCACACAAGGGTCAACGTTAAACGGTTAAAATGTTATGAAAGTGGGCGTGGCTTAAGCATAGGGGGAGGGCCAAAACAAACTCTGCTGAGTTCAATGACACCACACACAAGACTCTACCTTAAGCGGTTCAAATGTTATGAAAGGGGGCGTGGCTTAAGCATAGGGGCGGGCCAAACCTTCACCAATCAAAAACAAATTCTCTGCTGAGTTCAATGACACCTCACACAAGGGTCCTTAAATGGTTCAAATGTTATGAAAGGGGCGTGGCTTAAGCATAGGGGACGGGCCAAACCATCACCAATAAAAAACAAACTCTCTGCTGAGTTCAATGACACCTCACACAAGGGTCAATGTTTAACGGTTCAAATGTTATGAAAGGGGGCGTGGCTTAAGCATAGGGGGAGGGCCAAAACAAACTGCTGAGTTGAATGACACCACACACAAGACTTTAGCTTAAGCGGTTCAAATGTTATGAAAGGGGCGTGGCTTAAGCATAGGGGCGGGCCAAACATTCACCAATCAAAAACAAATTATATGCTGAGTTCAATGACACCTCACATAAGGGTCCTTAAATGGTTCAAATGTTATGAAAGGGGGCGTGGCTTAAGCATAGGGGGCGGGCCAAACCATCACCAATAAAAAACAAACTCTCTGCTGGGTTCAACAACACCTCACACAAGGGACTACCTTAAGCGGTTCAAATGTTATGAAAGGGGGCGTGGCTTAAGCATAGGGGGCGTGCCAAACCATCACCAATAAAAAACAAACTCTCTGCTAAGTTCAATGACACCTCACACAAGGGTCAACGTTAAACGGTTAAAATGTTATGAAAGTGGGCGTGGCTTAAGCATAGGGGGAGGGCCAAAACAAACTCTGCTGAGTTCAATGACACCACACACAAGACTCTACCTTAAGCGGTTCAAATGTTATGAAAGGGGGCGTGGCTTAAGCATAGGGGCGGGCCAAACCTTCACCAATCAAAAACAAATTCTCTGCTGAGTTCAATGACACCTCACACAAGGGTCCTTAAATGGTTCAAATGTTATGAAAGGGGCGTGGCTTAAGCATAGGGGACGGGCCAAACCATCACCAATAAAAAACAAACTCTCTGCTGAGTTCAATGACACCTCACACAAGGGTCAATGTTTAACGGTTCAAATGTTATGAAAGGGGGCGTGGCTTAAGCATAGGGGGAGGGCCAAAACAAACTGCTGAGTTGAATGACACCACACACAAGACTTTAGCTTAAGCGGTTCAAATGTTATGAAAGGGGCGTGGCTTAAGCATAGGGGGCGGGCCAAACCATCATCAATAAAAAACAAATTATCTGCTGAGTTCAACAACACCTCACACAAGGGACTACCTTAAATGGTTCAAATGTTATGAAACCGGGCGTGGCTTAAGCATAGGGGGAGGGCCAAAACAAACTCTGCTGAGTTCAATGACACCACACACAAGACTCTACCTTAAGCGGTTCAAATGTTCTGAAAGGGGGCGTGGCTTAAGCATTAGGGGGCGTGCCAAACCATCACCAATAAAAAACAAACTCTCTGCTGAGTTCAATGACACCTCACACAAGGGTCAACGTTAAACGGTTAAAATGTTATGAAAATGGGCGTGGCTTAAGCATAGGGGGAGGGCCAAAACAAACTGCTGAGTTCAATGACACCACACACAAGACTCTACCTTAAGCGATTCAAATGTTATGAAAGGGGGCGTGGCTTAAGCATAGGGGGCGGGCCAAACCATCACCAATAAAGAAGGACGTCTCTGCTGAGTTCATTGATACCTCACACAAGGGTCTACCTTAAACGGTTAAAATGTTATAAAAGGGGGCGTGGCTTAAGCATAGGGGCGGGCCAAACCTTCACCAATCAAAAACAAATTCTCTGCTGAGTTCAATGACACCTCACACAAGGGTCCTTAAATGGTTCAAATGTTATGAAAGGGGCGTGGCTTAAGCATAGGGGGCGGGCCAAACCATCACCAATAACAAACAAACTCTCTGCTGAGTTCAATGACACCTCACACAAGGGTCTACCTTAAATGGTTCAAATGTTATGAAAGGGGCGTGGCTTAAGCATAAGGGGCGGGCCAAACCTTCACCAATCAAAAACAAATTCTCTGCTGAGTTCAATGACACCTCACACAAGGGTCAATGTTAAACGGTTCAAATGTTATGAAAGGGGGCGTGGCTTAAGCATAGGGGGAGGGCCAAAACAAACTCTGCCGAGTTCAATGACACCACACACAAGAGTCTACCTTAAACTGTTCACATGCTATGAAAGGGGGCGTGGCTAAAGCATAGGGGGCGGGCCAAACCTTCACCAATCAAAAACAAATTCTCTGCTGAGTTCAATGACACCTCACACAAGGGTCCTTAAATGGTTCAAATGTTATGAAAGGGGCGTGGCTTAAGCATAGGGGGTGGGCCAAACCATCACCAATAAAAAACAAATTCTCTGCTGAGTTCAACAACACCTCACACAAGGGTCAACGTTAAACGGTTCAAATGTTATGAAAGTGGGCGTGGCTTAAGCATAGGGGGAGGGCCAAAACAAACTCTGCCGAGTTCAATGACACCACACACAAGACTCTACCTTAAGCGGTTCAAATGTTATGAAAGGGGGTGTGGCTAAAGCATAGGGGGCGGGCCAAACCTTCACCAATCAAAAACAAATTCTCTGCTGAGTTCAATGACACCTCACACAAGGGTCCTTAAATGGTTCAAATGTTATGAAAGGGGCGTGGCTTAAGCATAGGGGGTGGGCCAAACCATCACCAATAAAAAACAAATTCTCTGCTGAGTTCAACAACACCTCACACAAGGGACTACCTTAAATGGTTCAAATGTTATGAAACCGGGCGTGGCTTAAGCATAGGGGGAGGGCCAAAACAAACTCTGCTGAGTTCAATGACACCACACACAAGACTCTACCTTAAGCGGTTCAAATGTTATGAAAGGGGGCGTGGCTTAAGCATAGGGGGCGGGCCAAACCATCACCAATAAAGAAGGACGTCTCTGCTGAGTTCATTGATACCTCACACAAGGGTCTACCTTAAACGGTTAAAATGTTATAAAAGGGGGCGTGGCTTAAGCATAGGGGGCGGGCCAAACCATCACCAATAAAAAACAAATTCTCTGCTGAGTTCAACAACACCTCACACAAGGGACTACCTTAAATGCTTCAAATGTTATGAAACCGGGCGTGGCTTAAGCATAGGGGGCGGGCCAAACCATCACCAATAAAGAAGGACGTCTCTGCTGAGTTCATTGATACCTCACATAAGGGTCTACCTTAAACGGTTAAAATGTTATAAAAGGGGGCGTGGCTTAAGCATAGGGGCGGGCCAAACATTCACCAATCAAAAACAAATTATATGCTGAGTTCAATGACACCTCACATAAGGGTACTTAAATGGTTCAAATGTTATGAAAGGGGGTGTGGCTTAAGCATAGGGGGCGGGCCAAACCATCACCAATAAAAAACAAACTCTCTGCTGGGTTCAACAACACCTCACACAAGGGACTACCTTAAGCGGTTCAAATGTTATGAAAGGGGGCGTGGCTTAAGCATAGGGGGCGTGCCAAACCATCACCAATAAAAAACAAACTCTCTGCTGAGTTCAATGACACCTCACACAAGGGTCAACGTTAAACGGTTAAAATGTTATGAAAGTGGGCGTGGCTTAAGCATAGGGGGAGGGCCAAAACAAACTCTGCTGAGTTCAATGACACCACACACAAGACTCTACCTTAAGCGGTTCAAATGTTATGAAAGGGGGCGTGGCTTAAGCATAGGGGCGGGCCAAACCTTCACCAATCAAAAACAAATTCTCTGCTGAGTTCAATGACACCTCACACAAGGGTCCTTAAATGGTTCAAATGTTATCAAAGGGGCGTGGCTTAAGCATAGGGTTCGGGCCAAACCATCACCAATAAAAAACAAATTCTCTGCTGAGTTCAACAACACCTCACACAAGGGACTACCTTAAATGGTTCAAATGTTATGAAACCGGGCGTGGCTTAAGCATAGGGGGCGGGCCAAACCATCACCAATAAAGAAGGACGTCTCTGCTGAGTTCATTGATACCTCACATAAGGGTCTACCTTAAACGGTTAAAATGTTATAAAAGGGGGCGTGGCTTAAGCATAGGGGCGGGCCAAACCTTCACCAATCAAAAACAAATTCTCAACTGAGTTCAATGACACCTCACACAAGGGTCCTTAAACGGTTCAAATGTTATGAAAGGGGGCGTGGCTTAAGCATAGGGGGAGGGCCAAAACAAACTGCCGAGTTCAATGACACCACACACAAGACTCTACCTTAAGCGGTTCAAATGTTATGAAAGGGGGCGTGGCTTAAGCATAGGGGGCGGGCCAAACCATCACCAATAAAGAAGGACGTCTCTGCTGAGTTCATTGATACCTCACACAAGGGTCTACCTTAAACGGTTAAAATGTTATAAAAGGGGGCGTGGCTTAAGCATAGGGGGCGGGCCAAACCATCACCAATAAAAAACAAATTCTCTGCTGAGTTCAACAACACCTCACACAAGGGACTACCTTAAATGCTTCAAATGTTATGAAACCGGGCGTGGCTTAAGCATAGGGGGCGGGCCAAACCATCACCAATAAAGAAGGACGTCTCTGCTGAGTTCATTGATACCTCACATAAGGGTCTACCTTAAACGGTTAAAATGTTATAAAAGGGGGCGTGGCTTAAGCATAGGGGCGGGCCAAACCTTCACCAATCAAAAACAAATTCTCTGCTGAGTTCAATGACACCTCACACAAGGGTCTACCTTAAACGGTTAAAATGTTATAAAAGGGGCGTGGCTTAAGCATAGGGGCGGGCCAAACATTCACCAATCAAAAAAAAATTATCTGCCGAGTTCAATGACACCTCACACAAGGGTCCTTAAATGGTTCAAATGTTATGAAAGGGGGCGTGGCTTAAGCATAGGGGGCGGGCCAAACCATCACCAATAAAAAACAAACTCTCTGCTGGGTTCAACAACACCTCACACAAGGGACTACCTTAAGCGGTTCAAATGTTATGAAAGGGGGCGTGGCTTAAGCATAGGGGGCGTGCCAAACCATCACCAATAAAAAACAAACTCTCTGCTGAGTTCAATGACACCTCACACAAGGGTCAACGTTAAACGGTTAAAATGTTATGAAAGTGGGCGTGGCTTAAGCATAGGGGGAGGGCCAAAACAAACTCTGCTGAGTTCAATGACACCACACACAAGACTCTACCTTAAGCGGTTCAAATGTTATGAAAGGGGGCGTGGCTTAAGCATAGGGGGCGGGCCAAACCATCACCAATAAAGGACGTCTCTGCTGAGTTCATTGATACCTCACACAAGGGTCCTTAAACGGTGCAAATGTTATGAAAGGGGGCGTGGCTTAAGCATAGGGGGAGGGCCAAAACAAACTCTGCCGAGTTCAATGACACCACACACAAGAGTCTACCTTAAACTGTTCACATGTTATGAAAGGGGGCGTGGCTAAAGCATAGGGGGCGGGCCAAACCTTCACCAATCAAAAACAAATTCTCTGCTGAGTTCAATGACACCTCACACAAGGGACTACCTTAAATGGTTCAAATGTTATGAAACCGGGCGTGGCTTAAGCATAGGGGGAGGGCCAAAACAAACTCTGCTGAGTTCAATGACACCACACACAAGACTCTACCTTAAGCGGTTCAAATGTTATGAAACCGGGCGTGGCTTAAGCATAGGGGGCGGGCCAAACCATCACCAATAAAAAACAAATTCTCTGCTGAGTTCAACAACACCTCACACAAGGGACTACCTTAAATGCTTCAAATGTTATGAAACCGGGCGTGGCTTAAGCATAGGGGGCGGGCCAAACCATCACCAATAAAGAAGGACGTCTCTGCTGAGTTCATTGATACCTCACATAAGGGTCTACCTTAAACGGTTAAAATGTTATAAAAGGGGGCGTGGCTTAAGCATAGGGGCGGGCCAAACCTTCACCAATCAAAAACAAATTCTCTGCTGAGTTCAATGACACCTCACACAAGGGTCTACCTTAAACGGTTAAAATGTTATAAAAGGGGCGTGGCTTAAGCATAGGGGCGGGCCAAACATTCACCAATCAAAAACAAATTATATGCTGAGTTCAATGACACCTCACATAAGGGTCCTTAAATGGTTCAAATGTTATGAAAGGGGGCGTGGCTTAAGCATAGGGGGCGGGCCAAACCATCACCAATAAAAAAACAAACTCTCTGCTGGGTTCAACAACACCTCACACAAGGGACTACCTTAAGCGGTTCAAATGTTATGAAAGGGGGCGTGGCTTAAGCATAGGGGGCGTGCCAAACCATCACCAATAAAAAACAAACTCTCTGCTGAGTTCAATGACACCTCACACAAGGGTCAACGTTAAACGGTTAAAATGTTATGAAAGTGGGCGTGGCTTAAGCATAGGGGGAGGGCCAAAACAAACTCTGCTGAGTTCAATGACACCACACACAAAACTCTACCTTAAGCGGTTCAAATGTTATGAAAGGGGGCGTGGCTTAAGCATAGGGGCGGGCCAAACCTTCACCAATCAAAAACAAATTCTCTGCTGAGTTCAATGACACCTCACACAAGGGTCCTTAAATGGTTCAAATGTTATGAAAGGGGCGTGGCTTAAGCATAGGGGACGGGCCAAACCATCACCAATAAAAAACAAACTCTCTGCTGAGTTCAATGACACCTCACACAAGGGTCAATGTTTAACGGTTCAAATGTTATGAAAGGGGGCGTGGCTTAAGCATAGGGGGAGGGCCAAAACAAACTGCTGAGTTGAATGACACCACACACAAGACTTTAGCTTAAGCGGTTCAAATGTTATGAAAGGGGGCGTGGATTAAGCATAGGGGCGGGCCAAACCATCACCAATAAAGAAGGAAGTCTCTGCTGAGTTCATTGATACCTCACACAAGGGTCTACCTTAAACGGTTAAAATGTTATAAAAGGGGGCGTGGCTTAAGCATAGGGGCGGGCCAAACCTTCACCAATCAAAAACAAATTCTCTGCTGAGTTCAATGACACCTCACACAAGGGTCCTTAAACGGTTCAAATGTTATGAAAGGGGGCGTGGCTTAAGCATAGGGGGAGGGCCAAAACAAACTCTGCCGAGTTCAATGACACCACACACAAGAGTCTACCTTAAACTGTTCACATGTTATGAAAGGGGGCGTGGCTAAAGCATAGGGGGCGGGCCAAACCTTCACCAATCAAAAACAAATTCTCTGCTGAGTTCAATGACACCTCACACAAGGGTCAACGTTAAACGGTTCAAATGTTATGAAAGTGGGCGTGGCTTAAGCATAGGGGGAGGGCCAAAACAAACTCTGCCGAGTTCAATGACACCACACACAAGACTACCTTAAGCGGTTCAAATGTTATGAAAGGGGGTGTGGCTAAAGCATAGGGGGCGGGCCAAACCTTCACCAATCAAAAACAAATTCTCTGCTGAGTTCAATGACACCTCACACAAGGGTCCTTAAATGGTTCAAATGTTATGAAAGGGGCGTGGCTTAAGCATAGGGGGCGGGCCAAACCATCACCAATAAATAACAAATTCTCTGCTGAGTTCAACAACACCTCACACAAGGGACTACCTTAAATGGTTCAAATGTTATGAAACCGGGCGTGGCTTAAGCATAGGGGGAGGGCCAAAACAAACTCTGCTGAGTTCAATGACACCACACACAAGACTCTACCTTAAGCGGTTCAAATGTTATGAAAGGGGGCGTGGCTTAAGCATAGGGGGCGGGCCAAACCATCACCAATAAAGAAGGACGTCTCTGCTGAGTTCATTGACACCTCACATAAGGGTCTACCTTAAATGGTTAAAATGTTTTAAAAGGGGGCGTGGCTTAAGCATAGGGGCGGGCCAAACCTTCACCAATCAAAAACAAATTCTCTGCTGAGTTCAATGACACCTCACACAAGGGTCTACCTTAAACGGTTAAAATGTTATAAAAGGGGCGTGGCTTAAGCATAGGGGCGGGCCAAACATTCACCAATCAAAAACAAATTATATGCTGAGTTCAATGACACCTCACATAAGGGTCCTTAAATGGTTCAAATGTTATGAAAGGGGGCGTGGCTTAAGCATAGGGGGCGGGCCAAACCATCACCAATAAAAAACAAACTCTCTGCTGGGTTCAACAACACCTCACACAAGGGACTACCTTAAGCGGTTCAAATGTTATGAAAGGGGGCGTGGCTTAAGCATAGGGGGCGTGCCAAACCATCACCAATAAAAAACAAACTCTCTGCTGAGTTCAATGACACCTCACACAAGGGTCAACGTTAAACGGTTAAAATGTTATGAAAGTGGGCGTGGCTTAAGCATAGGGGGAGGGCCAAAACAAACTGCTGAGTTCAATGACACCTCACACAAGGGTCCTTAAATGGTTCAAATGTTATGAAAGGGGCGTGGCTTAAGCATAGGGGGCGGGCCAAACCATCACCAATAAAAAACAAACTCTCTGCTGAGTTCAATGACACCTCACACAAGGGTCAATGTTTAACGGTTCAAATGTTATGAAAGGGGGCGTGGCTTAAGCATAGGGGGAGGGCCAAAACAAACTCTGCTGAGTTGAATGACACCACACACAAGACTTTATCTTAAGCGGTTCAAATGTTATGAAAGGGGGCGTGGATTAAGCATAGGGGCGGGCCAAACCATCACCAATAAAGAAGGAAGTCTCTGCTGAGTTCATTGATACCTCACACAAGGGTCTACCTTAAACGGTTAAAATGTTATAAAAGGGGGCGTGGCTTAAGCATAGGGGCGGGCCAAACCTTCACCAATCAAAAACAAATTCTCTGCTGAGTTCAATGACACCTCACACAAGGGTCCTTAAACGGTTCAAATGTTATGAAAGGGGGCGTGGCTTAAGCATAGGGGGAGGGCCAAAACAAACTCTGCCGAGTTCAATGACACCACACACAAGAGTCTACCTTAAACTGTTCACATGTTATGAAAGGGGGCGTGGCTAAAGCATAGGGGGCGGGCCAAACCTTCACCAATCAAAAACAAATTCTCTGCTGAGTTCAATGACACCTCACACAAGGGTCAACGTTAAACGGTTCAAATGTTATGAAAGTGGGCGTGGCTTAAGCATAGGGGGAGGGCCAAAACAAACTGCCGAATTCAATGACACCACACACAAGACTCTACCTTAAGCGGTTCAAATGTTATGAAAGGGGGTGTGGCTAAAGCATAGGGGGCGGGCCAAACCTTCACCAATCAAAAACAAATTCTCTGCTGAGTTCAATGACACCTCACACAAGGGTCCTTAAATGGTTCAAATGTTATCAAAGGGGCGTGGCTTAAGCATAGGGTTCGGGCCAAACCATCACCAATAAAAAACAAATTCTCTGCTGAGTTCAACAACACCTCACACAAGGGACTACCTTAAATGGTTAAAATGTTATGAAACCGGGCGTGGCTTAAGCATAGGGGGAGGGCCAAAACAAACTCTGCTGAGTTCAATGACACCACACACAAGAGTCTACCTTAAACTGTTCACATGTTATGAAAGGGGGCGTGGCTAAAGCATAGGGGGCGGGCCAAACCTTCACCAATCAAAAACAAATTCTCTGCTGAGTTCAATGACACCTCACACAAGGGACTACCTTAAATGGTTCAAATGTTATGAAACCGGGCGTGGCTTAAGCATAGGGGGAGGGCCAAAACAAACTCTGCTGAGTTCAATGACACCACACACAAGACTCTACCTTAAGCGGTTCAAATGTTATGAAAGGGGGCGTGGCTTAAGCATAGGGGGCGGGCCAAACCATCACCAATAAAGAAGGCCGTCTCTGCTGGGTTCATTGATACCTCACATAAGGGTCTACCTTAAACGGTTAAAATGTTATAAAAGGGGACGTGGCTTAAGCATAGGGGCGGGCCAAACCTTCACCAATCAAAAACAAATTCTCTGCTGAGTTCAATGACACCTCACACAAGGGTCTACCTTAAACGGTTAAAATGTTATAAAAGGGGCGTGGCTTAAGCATAGGGGCGGGCCAAACATTCACCAATCAAAAACAAATTATCTACTGAGTTCAATGACACCTCACACAAGGGTCCTTAAATGGTTCAAATGTTATGAAAGGGGGCGTGGCTTAAGCATAGGGGGCGGGCCAAACCATCACCAATAAAGAAGGACGTCTCTGCTGAGTTCATTGATACCTCACACAAGGGTCTACCTTAAACGGTTAAAATGTTATAAAAGGGGGCGTGGCTTAAGCATAGGGGCGGGCCAAACCTTCACCAATCAAAAACAAATTCTCTGCTGAGTTCAATGACACCTCACACAAGGGTCCTTAAATGGTTCAAATGTTATGAAAGGGGCGTGGCTTAAGCATATGTGGCGGGCCAAACCATCACCAATAAAAAACAAACTCTCTGCTGAGTTCAATGACACCTCACACAGGGGTCAATGTTAAACGGTTCAAATGTTATGAAAGGGGGCGTGGCTTAAGCATAGGGGGAGGGCCAAAACAAACTCTGCTGAGTTGAATGACACCACACACAAGACTCTAGCTTAAGCGGTTCAAATGTTATGAAAGGGGGCGTGGCTTAAGCATAGGGGCGGGCCAAACCATCACCAATAAAGGAAGTCTCTGCTGAGTTCATTGATACCTCACACAAGGGTCTACCTTAAACGGTTAAAATGTTATGAAACCGGGCGTGGCTTAAGCATAGGGGGCGGGCCAAACCATCACCAATAAAAAACAAATTCTCTGCTGAGTTCAACAACACCTCACACAAGGGACTACCTTAAATGCTTCAAATGTTATGAAACCGGGCGTGGCTTAAGCATAGGGGGCGGGCCAAACCATCACCAATAAAGAAGGACGTCTCTGCTGAGTTCATTGATACCTCACATAAGGGTCTACCTTAAACGGTTAAAATGTTATAAAAGGGGGCGTGGCTTAAGCATAGGGGCGGGCCAAACCTTCACCAATCAAAAACAAATTCTCTGCTGAGTTCAATGACACCTCACACAAGGGTCTACCTTAAACGGTTAAAATGTTATAAAAGGGGCGTGGCTTAAGCATAGGGGCGGGCCAAACATTCACCAATCAAAAACAAATTATATGCTGAGTTCAATGACACCTCACATAAGGGTCCTTAAATGGTTCAAATGTTATGAAAGGGGGCGTGGCTTAAGCATAGGGGGCGGGCCAAACCATCACCAATAAAAAACAAACTCTCTGCTGGGTTCAACAACACCTCACACAAGGGACTACCTTAAGCGGTTCAAATGTTATGAAAGGGGGCGTGGCTTAAGCATAGGGGGCGTGCCAAACCATCACCAATAAAAAACAAACTCTCTGCTGAGTTCAATGACACCTCACACAAGGGTCAACGTTAAACGGTTAAAATGTTATGAAAGTGGGCGTGGCTTAAGCATAGGGGGAGGGCCAAAACAAACTCTGCTGAGTTCAATGACACCACACACAAAACTCTACCTTAAGCGGTTCAAATGTTATGAAAGGGGGCGTGGCTTAAGCATAGGGGCGGGCCAAACCTTCACCAATCAAAAACAAATTCTCTGCTGAGTTCAATGACACCTCACACAAGGGTCCTTAAATGGTTCAAATGTTATGAAAGGGGCGTGGCTTAAGCATAGGGGACGGGCCAAACCATCACCAATAAAAAACAAACTCTCTGCTGAGTTCAATGACACCTCACACAAGGGTCAATGTTTAACGGTTCAAATGTTATGAAAGGGGGCGTGGCTTAAGCATAGGGGGAGGGCCAAAACAAACTGCTGAGTTGAATGACACCACACACAAGACTTTAGCTTAAGCGGTTCAAATGTTATGAAAGGGGGCGTGGATTAAGCATAGGGGCGGGCCAAACCATCACCAATAAAGAAGGAAGTCTCTGCTGAGTTCATTGATACCTCACACAAGGGTCTACCTTAAACGGTTAAAATGTTATAAAAGGGGGCGTGGCTTAAGCATAGGGGCGGGCCAAACCTTCACCAATCAAAAACAAATTCTCTGCTGAGTTCAATGACACCTCACACAAGGGTCCTTAAACGGTTCAAATGTTATGAAAGGGGGCGTGGCTTAAGCATAGGGGGAGGGCCAAAACAAACTCTGCCGAGTTCAATGACACCACACACAAGAGTCTACCTTAAACTGTTCACATGTTATGAAAGGGGGCGTGGCTAAAGCATAGGGGGCGGGCCAAACCTTCACCAATCAAAAACAAATTCTCTGCTGAGTTCAATGACACCTCACACAAGGGTCCTTAAATGGTTCAAATGTTATCAAAGGGGCGTGGCTTAAGCATAGGGTTCGGGCCAAACCATCACCAATAAAAAACAAATTCTCTGCTGAGTTCAACAACACCTCACACAAGGGACTACCTTAAATGGTTCAAATGTTATGAAACCGGGCGTGGCTTAAGCATAGGGGGCGGGCCAAACCATCACCAATAAAGAAGGACGTCTCTGCTGAGTTCATTGATACCTCACATAAGGGTCTACCTTAAACGGTTAAAATGTTATAAAAGGGGGCGTGGCTTAAGCATAGGGGCGGGCCAAACCTTCACCAATCAAAAACAAATTCTCAACTGAGTTCAATGACACCTCACACAAGGGTCCTTAAACGGTTCAAATGTTATGAAAGGGGGCGTGGCTTAAGCATAGGGGGAGGGCCAAAACAAACTGCCGAGTTCAATGACACCACACACAAGAGTCTACCTTAAACTGTTCACATGTTATGAAAGGGGGCGTGGCTAAAGCATAGGGGGCGGGCCAAACCTTCACCAATCAAAAACAAATTCTCTGCTGAGTTCAATGACACCTCACACAAGGGTCAACGTTAAACGGTTCAAATGTTATGAAAGTGGGCGTGGCTTAAGCATAGGGGGAGGGCCAAAACAAACTCTGCCGAGTTCAATGACACCACACACAAGACTCTACCTTAAGCGGTTCAAATGTTATGAAAGGGGGTGTGGCTAAAGCATAGGGGGCGGGCCAAACCTTCACCAATCAAAAACAAATTCTCTGCTGAGTTCAATGACACCTCACACAAGGGTCCTTAAATGGTTCAAATGTTATGAAAGGGGCGTGGCTTAAGCATAGGGGGCGGGCCAAACCATCACCAATAAAAAACAAATTCTCTGCTGAGTTCAACAACACCTCACACAAGGGACTACCTTAAATGGTTCAAATGTTATGAAACCGGGCGTGGCTTAAGCATAGGGGGAGGGCCAAAACAAACTCTGCTGAGTTCAATGACACCACACACAAGACTCTACCTTAAGCGGTTCAAATGTTATGAAAGGGGGCGTGGCTTAAGCATAGGGGGCGGGCCAAACCATCACCAATAAAGAAGGACGTCTCTGCTGAGTTCATTGACACCTCACATAAGGGTCTACCTTAAATGGTTAAAATGTTATAAAAGGGGGCGTGGCTTAAGCATAGGGGCGGGCCAAACCTTCACCAATCAAAAACAAATTCTCTGCTGAGTTCAATGACACCTCACACAAGGGTCTACCTTAAACGGTTAAAATGTTATAAAAGGGGCGTGGCTTAAGCATAGGGGCGGGCCAAACATTCACCAATCAAAAACAAATATGCTGAGTTCAATGACACCTCACATAAGGGTCCTTAAATGGTTCAAATGTTATGAAAGGGGGCGTGGCTTAAGCATAGGGGGCGGGCCAAACCATCACCAATAAAAAACAAACTCTCTGCTGGGTTCAACAACACCTCACACAAGGGACTACCTTAAGCGGTTCAAATGTTATGAAAGGGGGCGTGGCTTAAGCATAGGGGCGGGCCAAACCATCACCAATAAAGAAGGAAGTCTCTGCTGAGTTCATTGATACCTCACACAAGGGTCTACCTTAAACGGTTAAAATGTTATAAAAGGGGGCGTGGCTTAAGCATAGGGGCGGGCCAAACCTTCACCAATCAAAAACAAATTCTCTGCTGAGTTCAATGACACCTCACACAAGGGTCCTTAAACGGTTCAAATGTTATGAAAGGGGGCGTGGCTTAAGCATAGGGGGAGGGCCAAAACAAACTCTGCCGAGTTCAATGACACCACACACAAGAGTCTACCTTAAACTGTTCACATGTTATGAAAGGGGGCGTGGCTAAAGCATAGGGGGCGGGCCAAACCTTCACCAATCAAAAACAAATTCTCTGCTGAGTTCAATGACACCTCACACAAGGGTCAACGTTAAACGGTTCAAATGTTATGAAAGTGGGCGTGGCTTAAGCATAGGGGGAGGGCCAAAACAAACTGCCGAATTCAATGACACCACACACAAGACTCTACCTTAAGCGGTTCAAATGTTATGAAAGGGGGTGTGGCTAAAGCATATGGGGCGGGCCAAACCTTCACCAATCAAAAACAAATTCTCTGCTGAGTTCAATGACACCTCACACAAGGGTCCTTAAATGGTTCAAATGTTATCAAAGGGGCGTGGCTTAAGCATAGGGTTCGGGCCAAACCATCACCAATAAAAAACAAATTCTCTGCTGAGTTCAACAACACCCCACACAAGGGACTACCTTAAATGGTTCAAATGTTATGAAACCGGGCGTGGCTTAAGCATAGGGGGCGGGCCAAACCATCACCAATAAAGAAGGACGTCTCTGCTGAGTTCATTGATACCTCACATAAGGGTCTACCTTAAACGGTTAAAATGTTATAAAAGGGGGCATGGCTTAAGCATAGGGGCGGGCCAAACCTTCACCAATCAAAAACAAATTCTCAACTGAGTTCAATGACACCTCACACAAGGGTCCTTAAACGGTTCAAATGTTATGAAAGGGGGCGTGGCTTAAGCATAGGGGGAGGGCCAAAACAAACTCTGCCGAGTTCAATGACACCACACACAAGAGTCTACCTTAAACTGTTCACATGTTATGAAAGGGGGCGTGGCTAAAGCATAGGGGGCGGGCCAAACCTTCACCAATCAAAAACAAATTCTCTGCTGAGTTCAATGACACCTCACACAAGGGTCAACGTTAAACGGTTCAAATGTTATGAAAGTGGGCGTGGCTTAAGCATAGGGGGAGGGCCAAAACAAACTCTGCCGAGTTCAATGACACCACACACAAGACTCTACTTTAAGCGGTTCAAATGTTATGAAAGGGGGTGTGGCTAAAGCATAGGGGGCGGGCCAAACCTTCACCAATCAAAAACAAATTCTCTGCTGAGTTCAATGACACCTCACACAAGGGTCCTTAAATGGATCAAATGTTATGAAAGGGGCGTGGCTTAAGCATAGGGGGCGGGCCAAACCATCACCAATAAAAAACAAATTCTCTGCTGAGTTCAACACCTCACACAAGGGTCAATGTTTAACGGTTCAAATGTTATGAAAGGGAGCGTGGCTTAAGCATAGGGGGAGGGCCAAAACAAACTCTGCTGAGTTGAATGACACCACACACAAGACTTTAGCTTAAGCGGTTCAAATGTTATGAAAGGGGGCGTGGATTAAGCATAGGGGCGGGCCAAACCATCACCAATAAAGAAGGAAGTCTCTGCTGAGTTCATTGATACCTCACACAAGGGTCTACCTTAAATGGTTAAAATGTTATAAAAGGGGGCGTGGCTTAAGCATAGGGGCGGGCCAAACCTTCACCAATCAAAAACAAATTCTCTGCTGAGTTCAATGACACCTCACACAAGGGTCCTTAAACGGTTCAAATGTTATGAAAGGGGGCGTGGCTTAAGCATAGGGGGAGGGCCAAAACAAACTGCCGAGTTCAATGACACCACACACAAGAGTCTACCTTAAACTGTTCACATGTTATGAAAGGGGGCGTGGCTAAAGCATAGGGGGCGGGCCAAACCTTCACCAATCAAAAACAAATTCTCTGCTGAGTTCAATGACACCTCACACAAGGGTCAACGTTAAACGGTTCAAATGTTATAAAAGTGGGCGTGGCTTAAGCATAGGGGGAGGGCCAAAACAAACTCTGCCGAGTTCAATGACACCACACACAAGACTCTACCTTAAGCGGTTCAAATGTTATGAAAGGGGGTGTGGCTAAAGCATAGGGGGCGGGCCAAACCTTCACCAAACAAAAACAAATTCTCTGCTGAGTTCAATGACACCTCACACAAGGGTCCTTAAATGGTTCAAATGTTATGAAAGGGGCGTGGCTTAAGCATAGGGGGGCGGGCCAAACCATCACCAATAAAAAACAAATTCTCTGCTGAGTTCAACAACACCTCACACAAGGGAATACCTTAAATGGTTAAAATGTTATGAAACCGGGCGTGGCTTAAGCATAGGGGGAGGGCCAAAACAAACTCTGCTGAGTTCAATGACACCACACACAAGACTCTACCTTAAGCGGTTCAAATGTTATGAAAGGGGGCGTGGCTTAAGCATAGGGGTCGGGCCAAACCATCACCAATAAAGAAGGACGTCTCTGCTGAGTTCATTGATACCTCACATAAGGGTCTACCTTAAACGGTTCAAATGTTATGAAAGGGGGCGTGGCTTAAGCATAGGGGGCGGGCCAAACCATCACCAATAAAAAACAAACTCTGCTGGGTTCAACAACACCTCACACAAGGGACTACCTTAAGCGGTTCAAATGTTATGAAAGGGGCGTGGCTTAAGCATAGGGGGCGTGCCAAACCATCACCAATAAAAAACAAACTCTCTGCTGAGTTCAATGACACCTCACACAAGGGTCAACGTTAAACGGTTAAAATGTTATGAAAGTGGGCGTGGCTTAAGCATAGGGGGAGGGCCAAAACAAACTCTGCTGAGTTCAATGACACCACACACAAGACTCTACCTTAAGCGGTTCAAATGTTATGAAAGGGGGCGTGGCTTAAGCATAGGGGGCGGGCCAAACCATCACCAATAAAGGACGTCTCTGCTGAGTTCATTGATACCTCACACAAGGGTCCTTAAACGGTGCAAATGTTATGAAAGGGGGCGTGGCTTAAGCATAGGGGGAGGGCCAAAACAAACTCTGCCGAGTTCAATGACACCACACACAAGAGTCTACCTTAAACTGTTCACATGTTATGAAAGGGGGCGTGGCTAAAGCATAGGGGGCGGGCCAAACCTTCACCAATCAAAAACAAATTCTCTGCTGAGTTCAATGACACCTCACACAAGGGTCAACGTTAAACGGTTCAAATGTTATGAAAGTGGGCGTGGCTTAAGCATAGGGGGAGGGCCAAAACAAACTCTGCCGAGTTCAATGACACCTCACACAAGACTCTACCTTAAGCGGTTCAAATGTTATGAAAGGGGGCGTGGCTTAAGCATAGGGGGCGGGCCAAACCATCACCAATAAAGAAGGACGTCTCTGCTGAGTTCATTGATACCTCACATAAGGGTCTACCTTAAACGGTTAAAATGTTATAAAAGGGGGCGTGGCTTAAGCATAGGGGCGGGCCAAACCTTCACCAATCAAAAACAAATTCTCTGCTGAGTTCAATGACACCTCACACAAGGGTCCTTAAATGGTTCAAATGTTATGAAAGGGGGCGTGGCTTAAGCATAGGGGGCGGGCCAAACCATCACCAATAAAAAACAAACTCTCTGCTGAGTTCAATGACACCTCACACAAGGGTCAACGTTAAACGGTTAAAATGTTATGAAAGTGGGCGTGGCTTAAGCATAGGGGGAGGGCCAAAACAAACTCTGCTGAGTTCAATGACACCACACACAAGACTCTACCTTAAGCGGTTCAAATGTTATGAAAGGGGGCGTGGCTTAAGCATAGGGGCGGGCCAAACCTTCACCAATCAAAAACAAATTCTCTGCTGAGTTCAATGACACCTCACACAAGGGTCCTTAAACGGTTCAAATGTTATGAAAGGGGGCGTGGCTTAAGCATAGGGGGAGGGCCAAAACAAACTCTGCCGAGTTCAATGACACCACACACAAGAGTCTACCTTAAACTGTTCACATGTTATGAAAGGGGGCGTGGCTAAAGCATAGGGGGCGGGCCAAACCTTCACCAATCAAAAACAAATTCTCTGCTGAGTTCAATGACACCTCACACAAGGGTCAACGTTAAACGGTTCAAATGTTATGAAAGTGGGCGTGGCTTAAGCATAGGGGGAGGGCCAAAACAAACTCTGCCGAGTTCAATGACACCACACACAAGACTACCTTAAGCGGTTCAAATGTTATGAAAGGGGGTGTGGCTTAAGCATAGGGGGGCGGGCCAAACCATCACCAATAAAAAACAAACTCTCTGCTGAGTTCAATGACACCTCACACAAGGGTCTACGTTAAACTGTTCAAATGTTGTGAAAGGGGGCGTGGCTAAAGCATAGGGGGCGGGCCAAAACATCACCAATCAAAAACAAATTATCTGCTGAGTTCAATGATACCTCACACAAGGGTCAACGTTAAACGGTTCAAATGTTATGAAAGTGGGCGTGGCTTAAGCATAGGGGGAGGGCCAAAACAAACTGCCGAGTTCAATGACACCACACACAAGAGTCTACCTTAAACTGTTCACATGTTATGAAAGGGGGCGTGGCTAAAGCATAGGGGGCGGGCCAAACCTTCACCAATCAAAAACAAATTCTCTGCTGAGTTCAATGACACCTCACACAAGGGTCTACATTAAACGGTTAAAATGTTATAAAAGGGGGCGTGGCTTAAGCATAGGGGGAGGGCCAAAACAAATTCTCTGCTGAGTTCAATGACACCTCACACAAGGGTCTACCTTAAACTGTTCAAATGTTGTGAAAGGGGGCGTGGCTAAAGCATAGGGGGCGGGCCAAAACATCACCAATCAAAAACAAATTCTCTGCTGAGTTCAATGACACCTCACACAAGGGTCAACGTTAAACGGTTCCAATGTTATGAAAGTGGGAGTGGCTTAAGCATAGGGGGAGGGCCAAAACAAACTCTGCCGAGTTCAATGACACCACACACAAGACTCTACCTTAAGCGGTTCAAATGTTATGAAAGGGGGCGTGGCTTAAGCATAGGGGGAGGGCCAAAACAAACTCTGCTGAGTTCAATGACACCACACACAAGACTCTACGTTAAGCGGTTCAAATGTTATGAAAGGGGGCGTGGCTTAAGCATAGGGGGCGGGCCAAACCATCACCAATAAAGAAGGACATCTCTGCTGAGTTCATTGATACCTCACATAAGGGTCTACCTTAAACGGTTAAAATGTTATAAAAGGGGGCGTGGCTTAAGCATAGGGGTGGGCCAAACCTTCACCAATCAAAAACAAATTCTCTGCTGAGTTCAATGACACCTCACACAAGGGTCTACCTTAAACGGTTAAAATGTTATAAAAGGGGCGTGGCTTAAGCATAGGGGCGGGCCAAACATTCACCAATCAAAAACAAATTATCTGCTGAGTTCAATGACACCTCACACAAGGGTCCTTAAATGGTTCAAATGTTATGAAAGGGGGCGTGGCTTAAGCATAGGGGGCGGGCCAAACCATCACCAATAAAGAAGGACGTATCTGCTGAGTTCATTGATACCTCACACAAGGGTCTACCTTAAACGGTTAAAATGTTATAAAAGGGGGCGTGGCTTAAGCATAGGGGGAGGGCCAAAACAAATTCTCTGCTGAGTTCAATGACACCTCACACAAGGGTCTACCTTAAACTGTTCATATGTTATGAAAGGGGGCGTGGCTAAAGCATAGGGGGCGGGCCAAAACATTACCAATCAAAAACAAATTCTCTGCTGAGTTCAATGACACCTCACACAAGGGTCAACGTTAAACGGTTAAAATGTTATGAAAGTAGGCGTGGCTTAAGCATAGGGGGAGGGCCAAAACAAATTCTCTGCTGAGTTCAATGACACCTCACACAAGGGTCTACCTTAAACTGTTCAAATGTTGTGAAAGGGGGCGTGGCTAAAGCATGGGGGGCGGGCCAAAACATCACCAATCAAAAACAAATTCTCTGCTGAGTTCAATGACACCTCACACAAGGGTCAACGTTAAACGGTTCCAATGTTATGAAAGTGGGCGTGGCTTAAGCATAGGGGGAGGGCCAAAACAAACTCTGCCGAGTTCAATGACACCACACACAAGACTCTACCTTAAGCGGTTCAAATGTTATGAAAGGGGGCGTGGCTTAAGCATAGGGGGCGGGCCAAACCATCACCAATAAAAAACAAACTCTCTGCTGGGTTCAACAACACCTCACACAAGGGACTACCTTAAGCGGTTCAAATGTTATGAAAGGGGGCGTGGCTTAAGCATAGGGGGCGTGCCAAACCATCACCAATAAAAAACAAACTCTCTGCTGAGTTCAATGACACCTCACACAAGGGTCAACGTTAAACGGTTAAAATGTTATGAAAGTGGGCGTGGCTTAAGCATAGGGGGAGGGCCAAAACAAACTGCTGAGTTCAATGACACCACACACAAGACTCTACCTTAAGCGGTTCAAATGTTATGAAAGGGGGCGTGGCTTAAGCATAGGGGGCGGGACAAACCATCACCAATAAAGGACGTCTCTGCTGAGTTCATTGATACCTCACACAAGGGTCTACCTTAAACTGTTCACATGTTATGAAAGGGGGCGTGGCTAAAGCATAGGGGGCGGGCCAAACCTTCACCAATCAAAAACAAATTCTCTGCTGAGTTCAATGACACCTCACACAAGGGTCAACGTTAAACGGTTCAAATGTTATGAAAGTGGGCGTTGCTTAAGCATAGGGGGAGGGCCAAAACAAACTCTGCCGAGTTCAATGACACCACACACAAGACTCTACCTTAAGCGGTTCAAATGTTATGAAAGGGGGCGTGGCTTAAGCATAGGGGGCGGGCCAAACCATCACCAATAAAAAACAAACTCTCTGCTGAGTTCAATGACACCTCACACAAGGGTCTACGTTAAACTGTTCAAATGTTGTGAAAGGGGGCGTGGCTAAAGCATAGGGGGCGGGCCAAAACATCACCAATCAAAAACAAATTATCTGCTGAGTTCAATGACACCTCACACAAGGGTCAACGTTAAACGGTTCAAATGTTATGAAAGTGGGCATGGCTTAAGCATAGGGGGAGGGCCAAAACAAACTCTGCCGAGTTCAATGACACCACACACAAGACTCTACCTTAAGCGGTTCAAATGTTATGAAAGGGGGCGTGGCTTAAGCATAGGGGGCGTGCCAAATCATCACCAATAAAGAAGGAAGTCTCTGCTGAGTTCAACAACACCTCACACAAGGGACTACCTTAAACGGTTCAAATGTTATAAAAGGGGGCGTGGCTTAAGCATAGGGGGAGGGCCAAAACATCACCAATCAAAAACAAATTCTCAGCTGAGTTCAATGACACCTCACACAAGGGTCAACGTTAAACGGTTAAAATGTTATGAAAGTGGGCGTGGCTTAAGCATAGGGGAAGGGCCAAAACAAACTCTGCCGAGTTCAATGACACCACACACAAGACTCTACCTTAAGCGGTTCAAATGTTATGAAAGGGGGTGTGGCTAAAGCATAGGGGGCGGGCCAAACCTTCACCAATCAAAAACAAATTCTCTGCTGAGTTCAATGACACCTCACACAAGGGTCCTTAAATGGTTCAAATGTTATGAAAGGGGCGTGGCTTAAGCATATGGGGCGGGCCAAACCATCACCAATAAAAAACAAATTCTCTGCTGAGTTCAACAACACCTCACACAAGGGACTACCTTAAATGGTTCAAATATTATGAAACCGGGCGTGGCTTAAGCATAGGGGGAGGGCCAAAACAAACTCTGCTGAGTTCAATGACACCACACACAAGACTCTACCTTAAGCGGTTCAAATGTTATGAAGGGGGCGTGGCTTAAGCATAGGGGGCGGGCCAAACCATCACCAATAAAGAAGGACGTCTCTGCTGAGTTCATTGATACCTCACATAAGGGTCTACCTTAAACGGTTAAAATGTTATAAAAGGGGGCGTGGCTTAAGCATAGGGGCGGGCCAAACCTTCACCAATCAAAAACAAATTATCTGCTGAGTTCAATGACACCTCACACAAGGGTCCTTAAATGGTTCAAATGTTATGAAAGGGGGCGTGGCTTAAGCATAGGGGGCGGGCCAAACCATCACCAATAAAAAACAAACTCTCTGCTGGGTTCAACAACACCTCACACAAGGGACTACCTTAAGCGGTTCAAATGTTATGAAAGGGGGCGTGGCTTAAGCATAGGGGGCGGGCCAAACCATCACCAATAAAGGACGTCTCTGCTGAGTTCATTGATACCTCACACAAGGGTCTACCTTAAACGGTTAAAATGTTATAAAAGGGGGCGTGGCTTAAGCATAGGGGCGGGCCAAACCTTCACCAATCAAAAACAAATTCTCTGCTGAGTTCAATGACACCTCACACAAGGGTCCTTAAACGGTTCAAATGTTATGAAAGGGGTCGTGGCTTAAGCATAGGGGGAGGGCCAAAACAAACTCTGCCGAGTTCAATGACACCACACACAAGAGTCTACCTTAAACTGTTCACATGTTATGAAAGGGGGCGTGGCTAAAGCATAGGGGGCGGGCCAAACCTTCACCAATCAAAAACAAATTCTCTGCTGAGTTCAATGACACCTCACACAAGGGTCAACGTTAAACGGTTCAAATGTTATGAAAGTGGGCGTGGCTTAAGCATAGGGGGAGGGCCAAAACAAACTCTGCCGAGTTCAATGACACCACACACAAGACTCTACCTTAAGCGGTTCAAATGTTATGAAAGGGGGCGTGGCTAAAGCAAAGGGGGCGGTCCAAAACATCACCAATCAAAAACAAATTCTCTGCTGAGTTCAATGACACCTCACACAAGGGTCAACGTTAAACGGTTCAAATGTTATGAAAGGGGGCGTGGCTTAAGCATAGGGGCGGGCCAAACCACCAATCAAAAACAAATTCTCTGCTGAGTTCAATGACACCTCACACAAGGGTCAACGTTAAACGGTTCAAATGTTATGAAAGTGGGCGTGGCTTAAGCATAGGGGGAGGGCCAAAACAAACTCTGCCGAGTTCAATGACAACACACACAAGACTACCTTAAGCGGTTCAAATGTTATGAAAGGGGGCGTGGCTTAAGCATAGGGGGCGGGCCAAACCATCACCAATAAATAAGGACGTGTCTGCTGAGTTCATTGATACCCCACACAAGGGTCTACCATAAACGGTTAAAATGTTATGAAAGGGGGCGTGGCTTAAGCATAGGGGGAGGGCCAAAACATACTCTGCCGAGTTCATTGACACCACACACAAGGGTCTACCTTAAACTGTTCACATGTTATGAAAGGGGGCGTGGCTAAAGCATAGGGGGCGGGCCAAACCTTCACCAATCAAAAACAAATTCTCTGCTGAGTTCAATGACACCTCACACAAGGGTCAACGTTAAACGGTTCAAATGTTATGAAAGTGGGCGTGGCTTAAGCATAGGAGAAGGGCCAAAACAAACTCTGCCGAGTTCAATGACACCACACACAAGACTCTACCTTAAGCGTTTCAAATGTTATGAAAAGGGGCGTGGCTTAAGCATAGGGGGCGGGCCAAACCATCACCAATAAAGAAGGACGTCTCTGCTGAGTTCATTGATACCTCACACAAGGGTCAACGTTAAGCGGTTCAAATGTTATGAAAGGGGGCGTGGCTTAAGCATAGGGGGCGGGCCAAACCATCACCAATAAAAAACAAACTCTCTGCTGAGTTCAATGACACCTCACACAAGGGTCTACGTTAAACTGTTCAAATGTTGTGAAAGGGGGCGTGGCTAAAGCATAGGGGGCGGGCCAAAACATCACCAATCAAAAACAAATTCTCTGCTGAGTTCAATGACACCTCACCCAAGGGTCAACCTTAAATGGTTCAAATGTTATGAAAGGGGGCGTGGCTTAAGCATAGGGGGCGGGCCAAACCATCACCAATAAAAAACAAACTCTCTGCTGAGTTCAATGACACCTCACACAAGACTCTACCTTAAGCGGTTCAAATGTTATGAAAGGGGGCGTGGCTTAAGCATAGGGGGCGGGCCAAACCATCACCAATAAAGGACGTCTCTGCTGAGTTCATTGATACCTCACACAAGGGTCTACCTTAAACGGTTAAAATGTTATAAAAGGGGGCGTGGCTTAAGCATAGGGGCGGGCCAAACCTTCACCAATCAAAAACAAATTCTCTGCTGAGTTCAATGACACCTCACACAAGGGTCCTTAAACGGTTCAAATGTTATGAAAGGGGTCATGGCTTAAGCATAGGGGGAGGGCCAAAACAAACTCTGCCGAGTTCAATGACACCACACACAAGAGTCTACCTTAAACTGTTCACATGTTATGAAAGGGGGCGTGGCTAAAGCATAGGGGGCGGGCCAAACCTTCACCAATCAAAAACAAATTCTCTGCTGAGTTCAATGACACCTCACACAAGGGTCAACGTTAAACGGTTCAAATGTTATGAAAGTGGGCGTGGCTTAAGCATAGGGGGAGGGCCAAAACAAACTGCCGAGTTCAATGACACCACACACAAGACTCTACCTTAAGCGGTTCAAATGTTATGAAAGGGGGCGTGGCTTAAGCATAGGGGGCGGGCCAAACCATCACCAATAAAAAACAAACTCTCTGCTGAGTTCAATGACACCTCACACAAGGGTCTACGTTAAACTGTTCAAATGTTGTGAAAGGGGGCGTGGCTAAAGCATAGGGGGCGGGCCAAAACAAACTCTGCCGAGTTCAATGACACCACACACAAGACTCTACCTTAAGCGGTTCAAATGTTATGAAAGGGGGCGTGGCTTAAGCATAGGGGGCGGGCCAAACCATCACCAATAAAGAAGGACGTCTCTGCTGAGTTCATTGATACCTCACACAAGGGTCTACCTTAAACGGTTAAAATGTTATAAAAGGGGGCGTGGCTTAAGCATAGGGGGAGGGCCAAAACAAATTCTCTGCTGAGTTCAATGACACCTCACACAAGGGTCTACCTTAAACTGTTCATATGTTATGAAAGGGGGCGTGGCTAAAGCATAGGGGGCGGGCCAAAACATTACCAATCAAAAACAAATTCTCTGCTGAGTTCAATGACACCTCACACAAGGGTCAACGTTAAACGGTTAAAATGTTATGAAAGTAGGCGTGGCTTAAGCAAAGGGGGAGGGCCAAAACAAATTCTCTGCTGAGTTCAATGACACCTCACACAAGGGTCTACCTTAAACTGTTCAAATGTTGTGAAAGGGGGCGTGGCTAAAGCATGGGGGGCGGGCCAAAACATCACCAATCAAAAACAAATTCTCTGCTGAGTTCAATGACACCTCACACAAGGGTCAACGTTAAACGGTTCCAATGTTATGAAAGTGGGCGTGGCTTAAGCATAGGGGGAGGGCCAAAACAAACTGCCGAGTTCAATGACACCACACACAAGACTCTACCTTAAGCGGTTCAAATGTTATGAAAGGGGGCGTGGCTTAAGCATAGGGGGCGGGCCAAACCATCACCAATAAAAAACAAACTCTCTGCTGGGTTCAACAACACCACACAAGGGACTACCTTAAGCGGTTCAAATGTTATGAAAGGGGGCGTGGCTTAAGCATAGGGGGCGTGCCAAACCATCACCAATAAAAAACAAACTCTCTGCTGAGTTCAATGACACCTCACACAAGGGTCAACGTTAAACGGTTAAAATGTTATGAAAGTGGGCGTGGCTTAAGCATAGGGGGAGGGCCAAAACAAACTGCTGAGTTCAATGACACCACACACAAGACTCTACCTTAAGCGGTTCAAATGTTATGAAAGGGGGCGTGGCTTAAGCATAGGGGGCGGGACAAACCATCACCAATAAAGGACGTCTCTGCTGAGTTCATTGATACCTCACACAAGGGTCTACCTTAAACGGTTAAAATGTTATAAAAGGGGGCGTGGCTTAAGCATAGGGGCGGGCCAAACCTTCACCAATCAAAAACAAATTCTCTGCTGAGTTCAATGACACCTCACACAAGGGTCCTTAAACGGTTCAAATGTTATGAAAGGGGTCGTGGCTTAAGCATAGGGGGAGGGCCAAAACAAACTCTGCCGAGTTCAATGACACCACACACAAGAGTCTACCTTAAACTGTTCACATGTTATTAAAGGGGGCGTGGCTAAAGCATAGGGGGCGGGCCAAACCTTCACCAATCAAAAACAAATTCTCTGCTGAGTTCAATGACACCTCACACAAGGGTCAACGTTAAACGGTTCAAATGTTATGAAAGTGGGCGTTGCTTAAGCATAGGGGGAGGGCCAAAACAAACTCTGCCGAGTTCAATGACACCACACACAAGACTCTACCTTAAGCGGTTCAAATGTTATGAAAGGGGGTGTGGCTAAAGCATAGGGGGCGGGCCAAACCTTCACCAATCAAAAACAAATTCTCTGCTGAGTTCAATGACACCTCACACAAGGGTCCTTAAATGGTTCAAATGTTATGAAAGGGGCGTGGCTTAAGCATAGGGGGCGGGCCAAACCATCACCAATAAAAAACAAATTCTCTGCTGAGTTCAACAACACCTCACACAAGGGACTACCTTAAATGGTTCAAATATTATGAAACCGGGCGTGGCTTAAGCATAGGGGGAGGGCCAAAACAAACTCTGCTGAGTTCAATGACACCACACACAAGACTCTACCTTAAGCGGTTCAAATGTTATGAAGGGGGCGTGGCTTAAGCATAGGGGGCGGGCCAAACCATCACCAATAAAGAAGGACGTCTCTGCTGAGTTCATTGATACCTCACATAAGGGTCTACCTTAAACGGTTAAAATGTTATAAAAGGGGGCGTGGCTTAAGCATAGGGGCGGGCCAAACCTTCACCAATCAAAAACAAATTCTCTGCTGAGTTCAATGACACCTCACACAAGGGTCCTTAAATGGTTCAAATGTTATGAAAGGGGGCGTGGCTTAAGCATAGGGGGCGGGCCAAACCATCACCAATAAAAAACAAACTCTCTGCTGGGTTCAACAACACCTCACACAAGGGACTACCTTAAGCGGTTCAAATGTTATGAAAGGGGGCGTGGCTTAAGCATAGGGGGCGTGCCAAACCATCACCAATAAAAAACAAACTCTGCTGAGTTCAATGACACCTCACACAAGGGTCAATGTTAAACGGTTAAAATGTTATGAAAGTGGGCGTGGCTTAAGCATAGGGGGAGGACCAAAACAAACTCTGCTGAGTTCAATGACACCACACACAAGACTCTACCTTAAGCGGTTCAAATGTTATGAAAGGGGGCGTGGCTTAAGCATAGGGGGCGGGCCAAACCATCACCAATAAAGGACGTCTCTGCTGAGTTCATTGATACCTCACACAAGGGTCTACCTTAAACGGTTAAAATGTTATAAAAGGGGGCGTGGCTTAAGCATAGGGGCGGGCCAAACCTTCACCAATCAAAAACAAATTCTCTGCTGAGTTCAATGACACCTCACACAAGGGTCCTTAAACGGTTCAAATGTTATGAAAGGGGTCGTGGCTTAAGCATAGGGGGAGGGCCAAAACAAACTCTGCCGAGTTCAATGACACCACACACAAGAGTCTACCTTAAACTGTTCACATGTTATGAAAGGGGGCGTGGCTAAAGCATAGGGGGCGGGCCAAACCTTCACCAATCAAAAACAAATTCTCTGCTGAGTTCAATGACACCTCACACAAGGGTCAACGTTAAACGGTTCAAATGTTATGAAAGTGGGCGTGGCTTAAGCATAGGGGGAGGGCCAAAACAAACTCTGCCGAGTTCAATGACACCACACACAAGACTCTACCTTAAGCGGTTCAAATGTTATGAAAGGGGGCGTGGCTTAAGCATAGGGGGCGGGCCAAACCATCACCAATAAAAAACAAACTCTCTGCTGAGTTCAATGACACCTCACACAAGGGTCTACGTTAAACTGTTCAAATGTTGTGAAAGGGGGCGTGGCTAAAGCATAGGGGGCGGGCCAAAACAAACTCTGCTGAGTTCAATGACACCTCACACAAGGGTCTACCTTAAACTGTTCATATGTTAAGAAAGGGGGCGTGGCTAAAGCATAGGGGGCGGTCCAAAACATCACCAATCAAAAACAAATTCTCTGCTGAGTTCAATGACACCTCACACAAGGGTCAACGTTAAACGGTTCAAATGTTATGAAAGGGGGCGTGGCTTAAGCATAGGGGCGGGCCAAACCACCAATCAAAAACAAATTCTCTGCTGAGTTCAATGACACCTCACACAAGGGTCAACGTTAAACGGTTCAAATGTTATGAAAGTGGGCGTGGCTTAAGCATAGGGGGAGGGCCAAAACAAACTGCCGAGTTCAATGACAACACACACAAGACTACCTTAAGCGGTTCAAATGTTATGAAAGGGGGCGTGGCTTAAGCATAGGGGGCGGGCCAAACCATCACCAATAAATAAGGACGTGTCTGCTGAGTTCATTGATACCCCACACAAGGGTCTACCATAAACGGTTAAAATGTTATGAAAGGGGGCGTGGCTTAAGCATAGGGGGAGGGCCAAAACAAACTCTGCCGAGTTCATTGACACAACACACAAGGGTCTACCTTAAACTGTTCACATGTTATGAAAGGGGGCGTGGCTAAAGCATAGGGGGCGGGCCAAACCTTCACCAATCAAAAACAAATTCTCTGCTGAGTTCAATGACACCTCACACAAGGGTCAACGTTAAACGGTTCAAATGTTATGAAAGTGGGCGTGGCTTAAGCATAGGAGAAGGGCCAAAACAAACTCTGCCGAGTTCAATGACACCACACACAAGACTCTACCTTAAGCGTTTCAAATGTTATGAAAAGGGGCGTGGCTTAAGCATAGGGGGCGGGCCAAACCATCACCAATAAAGAAGGACGTCTCTGCTGAGTTCATTGATACCTCACACAAGGGTCAACGTTAAGCGGTTCAAATGTTATGAAAGGGGGCGTGGCTTAAGCATAGGGGGCGGGCCAAACCATCACCAATAAAAAACAAACTCTCTGCTGAGTTCAATGACACCTCACACAAGGGTCTACGTTAAACTGTTCAAATGTTGTGAAAGGGGGCGTGGCTAAAGCATAGGGGGCGGGCCAAAACATCACCAATCAAAAACAAATTCTCTGCTGAGTTCAATGACACCTCACCCAAGGGTCAACGTTAAACGGTTCAAATGTTATGAAAGGGGGCGTGGCTAAAGCATAGGGGCGGGCCAAACCTTCACCAATCAAAAACAAATTCTCTGCTGAGTTCAATGACACCTCACACAAGGGTCAACGTTAAGCGGTTCAAATGTTATGAAAGGGGGCGTGGCTTAAGCATAGGGGGCGGGCCAAAACATCACCAATCAAAAATAAATTCTCTGCTGAGTTCAATGACACCTCACCCAAGGGTCAACGTTAAACGGTTCAAATGTTATTAAAGTGGGCGTGGCTTAACCATAGGGGGAGGGCCAAAACAAACTCTGCCGAGTTCAATGACACCACACACAAGGGTCTACCTTAAACTGTTCACATGTTATGAAAGGGGGCGTGGCTAAAGCATAGGGGGCGGGCCAAACCTTCACCAATCAAAAACAAATTCTCTGCTGAGTTCAATGACACCTCACACAAGGGTCCTTAAATGGTTCAAATGTTATGAAAGGGGCGTGGCTTAAGCATAGGGGGCGGGCCAAACCATCACCAATAAAAAAACAAATTCTCTGCTGAGTTCAATGACACCTCACACAAGGGTCAACGTTAAACGGTTCAAATGTTATGAAAGTGGGCGTGGCTTAAGCATAGGGGGAGGGCCAAAACAAACTGCCGAGTTCAATGACACCACACACAAGACTCTACCTTAAGCGGTTCAAATGTTATGAAAGGGGGCGTGGCTTAAGCATAGGGGGCGTGCCAAATCATCACCAATAAGGAAGGAAGTCTCTGCTGAGTTCAATGACACCACACACAAGACTCTACCTTAAGCGGTTCAAATGTTATGAAGGGGGCGTGGCTTAAGCATAGGGGGCGGGCCAAACCATCACCAATAAAGAAGGACGTCTCTGCTGAGTTCATTGATACCTCACATAAGGGTCTACCTTAAACGGTTAAAATGTTATAAAAGGGGGCGTGGCTTAAGCATAGGGGGCGGGCCAAACCATCACCAATAAACAAACTCTCTGCTGGGTTCAACAACACCTCACACAAGGGACTACCTTAAGCGGTTAAAATGTTATGAAAGTGGGCGTGGCTTAAGCATAGGGGGAGGACCAAAACAAACTCTGCTGAGTTCAATGACACCACACACAAGACTCTACCTTAAGCGGTTCAAATGTTATGAAAGGGGGCGTGGCTTAAGCATAGGGGGCGGGCCAAACCATCACCAATAAAAAACAAACTCTCTGCTGAGTTCAATGACACCTCACACAAGGGTCTACGTTAAACTGTTCAAATGTTGTGAAAGGGGGCGTGGCTAAAGCATAGGGGGCGGGCCAAAACAAACTCTGCTGAGTTCAATGACACCTCACACAAGGGTCTACCTTAAACTGTTCATATGTTATGAAAGGGGGCGTGGCTAAAGCATAGGGGGCGGTCCAAAACATCACCAATCAAAAACAAATTCTCTGCTGAGTTCAATGACACCTCACACAAGGGTCAACGTTAAATGGTTCAAATGTTATGAAAGGGGACGTGGCTTAAGCATAGGGGCGGGCCAAACCACCAATCAAAAACAAATTCTCTGCTGAGTTCAATGACACCACACACAAGGGTCTACCTTAAACTGTTCACATGTTATGAAAGGGGGCGTGGCTAAAGCATAGGGGGCGGGCCAAACCTTCACCAATCAAAAACAAATTATCTGCTGAGTTCAATGACACCTCACACAAGGGTCAACGTTAAACGGTTCAAATGTTATGAAAGTGGGCGTGGCTTAAGCATAGGGGGAGGGCCAAAACAAACTGCTGGGTTCAACAACACCTCACACAAGGGACTACCTTAAACGGTTCAAATGTTATGAAAGGGGGCGTGACTTAAGCATAGGGGGCGGGCCAAACCATCACCAATAAAGAAGAAAGTCTCTGCTGAGTTCATTGATACCTCAAATAAGATTACCTTAAACGGGTCACCGGTTATGAAAGAGGAATGGCTTAACGATAGGGGGCGGGCAAAACCTTCACCAATCAAAAACAAACTCTCTGCTGAGGTCAATGACACCACACACAAGATTCTACCTTAGATGGGTTAGCATTCATGAAAGGGGGGTGGCTTAAACATAGGGGGCGGGCAATACTATCACCAATGAAGAAGCAAGTCTCTGCTGAGTTCAATGATACCTCACACAAAGGACTACCTTAAACGGTTCAAATGATATGAAAGGGGGCGTGGCTTAAGCATAGGGGGCGGGCCAAACCATCACCAATAAAGAAGAAAGTGTCTGCTGAGTTCATTGATACCACAAATAAGACTCTACCTTAAACGGGTCGGCAGTTATGAAAGAGGAATGGCTTAACCATAGGGGGCGGGCCAAACCTTCACCAATCAAAAACAAACTCTCTGCTGAGGTCAATGACACCACACACAAGATTCTACCTTAGATGGGTTAGCATTCATGAAAGGGGGCGTGGCTTAAACATAGGGGGCGGGCAAAACTATCACCAATGAAGAAGCAAGTCTCTGCTGAGTTCAATGATACCTCACACAAAGGACTACCTTAAACGGTTCAAATGTTATGAAAGGGGGCATGGCTTAAGCATAGGGGGCGGGCCAAACCATCACCAATAAAGAAGAAAGTCTCTGCTGAGTTCATTGATACCTCAAATAAGACTCTACCTTAAACGGGTCAGCAGTTATGAAAGAAGAATGGCTTAACCATAGGGGGCGGGCCAAATCTTCACCAATAAAGAAGAAAGTCTCTGCTGAGTTCATTGATACCTCAAATAAAACTCTACCTTAAACGGTTCAAATGTTATGAAAGGGGGCGTGGCTTAAGCATAGGGGGCGGGCCAAACCATCACCAATAAAGAAGAAAGTCTCTGCTGAGTTCAGTGATACTTCACACGAGGGACTACCTTAGATGGGTTAGCATTCATGAAAGGGGGCGCGGCTTAAACATAGGGTGCGGGCCAAACCATCACCAATCAAAAACAAACTCTCTGCTGAGGTCAATGACACCACACACAAGACTCTACCTTAGATGGGTTAGCATTCATGAAAGGGGGCGTGGCTTAAACATAGGGGGCGGGCAAAACTATCACCAATGAAGAAGCAAGTCTCTACTGAGTTCAATGATACCTCACACAAAGGATTACCTTAAACGGTTCAAATGTTATGAAAGGGGGCATGGCTTAAGCATAGGGGGCGGGCCAATCCATCACCAATAAAGAAGAAAGTCTCTGCTGAGTTCATTGATACCTCAAATAAGACTCTACCTTAAACGGGTGACCAGTTATGAAAGAGGAATGGCTTAACCGTAGGGGGCGGGCTAAACCTTCACCAATCAAAAACAAACTCTCTGCTGAGGCCAATGACACCACACACAAGACTCTACCTTAGATGGGTTAGCATTCATGAAAGGGGGCGTGGCTTAAGCATGGGGGCGGGCCAAACCATCACCAATAAAGAAGAAAGTCTCTGCTGAGTTCATTGATACCTCAAATAAGACTCTACCTTAAACGGGTCACCAGTTATGAAAGAGGAATGGCTTAACCATAGGGGGCTAGCCAAACCTTCACCAATCAAAAATAAACTCTGCTGAGGTCAATGACACCACACACAAGAATCTACCTTAGATGGGATAGCATTCATGAAAGGGGGCGTGGCTTAAACATAGGGGGCAGGTAAAACTATCACCAATGAAAAAGCAAGTCTCTGCTGAGTTCAATGATACCTCACACAAGGGTCTACGTTAAACTGTTCAAATGTTGTGAAAGGGGGCGTGGCTAAAGCATAGGGGGCGGGCCAAAACATCACCAATCAAAAACAAATTCTCTGCTGAGTTCAATGACACCTCACCCAAGGGTCAACGTTAAACGGTTCAAATGTTATGAAAGGGGGCGTGGCTAAAGCATAGGGGCGGGCCAAACCTTCACCAATCAAAAACAAATTCTCTGCTGAGTTCAATGACACCTCACACAAGGGTCAACGTTAAGCGGTTCAAATGTTATGAAAGGGGGCGTGGCTTAAGCATAGGGGGCGGGCCAAAACATCACCAATCAAAAATAAATTCTCTGCTGAGTTCAATGACACCTCACCCAAGGGTCAACGTTAAACGGTTCAAATGTTATTAAAGTGGGCGTGGCTTAACCATAGGGGGAGGGCCAAAACAAACTCTGCCGAGTTCAATGACACCACACACAAGGGTCTACCTTAAACTGTTCACATGTTATGAAAGGGGGCGTGGCTAAAGCATAGGGGGCGGGCCAAACCTTCACCAATCAAAAACAAATTCTCTGCTGAGTTCAATGACACCTCACACAAGGGTCCTTAAATGGTTCAAATGTTATGAAAGGGGCGTGGCTTAAGCATAGGGGGCGGGCCAAACCATCACCAATAAAAAAACAAATTCTCTGCTGAGTTCAATGACACCTCACACAAGGGTCAACGTTAAACGGTTCAAATGTTATGAAAGTGGGCGTGGCTTAAGCATAGGGGGAGGGCCAAAACAAACTGCCGAGTTCAATGACACCACACACAAGACTCTACCTTAAGCGGTTCAAATGTTATGAAAGGGGGCGTGGCTTAAGCATAGGGGGCGTGCCAAATCATCACCAATAAGGAAGGAAGTCTCTGCTGAGTTCAATGACACCACACACAAGACTCTACCTTAAGCGGTTCAAATGTTATGAAGGGGGCGTGGCTTAAGCATAGGGGCGGGCCAAACCATCACCAATAAAGAAGGACGTCTCTGCTGAGTTCATTGATACCTCACATAAGGGTCTACCTTAAACGGTTAAAATGTTATAAAAGGGGGCGTGGCTTAAGCATAGGGGCGGGCCAAACCTTCACCAATCAAAAACAAATTCTCTGCTGAGTTCAATGACACCTCACACAAGGGTCCTTAAATGGTTCAAATGTTATGAAAGGGGGCGTGGCTTAAGCATAGGGGGCGGGCCAAACCATCACCAATAAAAAACAAACTCTCTGCTGGGTTCAACAACACCTCACACAAGGGACTACCTTAAGCGGTTCAAATGTTATGAAAGGGGGCGTGGCTTAAGCATAGGGGGCGTGCCAAACCATCACCAATAAAAAACAAACTCTGCTGAGTTCAATGACACCTCACACAAGGGTCAATGTTAAACGGTTAAAATGTTATGAAAGTGGGCGTGGCTTAAGCATAGGGGGAGGACCAAAACAAACTCTGCTGAGTTCAATGACACCACACACAAGACTCTACCTTAAGCGGTTCAAATGTTATGAAAGGGGGCGTGGCTTAAGCATAGGGGGCGGGCCAAACCATCACCAATAAAGGACGTCTCTGCTGAGTTCATTGATACCTCACACAAGGGTCTACCTTAAACGGTTAAAATGTTATAAAAGGGGGCGTGGCTTAAGCATAGGGGCGGGCCAAACCTTCACCAATCAAAAACAAATTCTCTGCTGAGTTCAATGACACCTCACACAAGGGTCCTTAAACGGTTCAAATGTTATGAAAGGGGTCGTGGCTTAAGCATAGGGGGAGGGCCAAAACAAACTCTGCCGAGTTCAATGACACCACACACAAGAGTCTACCTTAAACTGTTCACATGTTATGAAAGGGGGCGTGGCTAAAGCATAGGGGGCGGGCCAAACCTTCACCAATCAAAAACAAATTCTCTGCTGAGTTCAATGACACCTCACACAAGGGTCAACGTTAAACGGTTCAAATGTTATGAAAGTGGGCGTGGCTTAAGCATAGGGGGAGGGCCAAAACAAACTCTGCCGAGTTCAATGACACCACACACAAGACTCTACCTTAAGCGGTTCAAATGTTATGAAAGGGGGCGTGGCTTAAGCATAGGGGGCGGGCCAAACCATCACCAATAAAAAACAAACTCTCTGCTGAGTTCAATGACACCTCACACAAGGGTCTACGTTAAACTGTTCAAATGTTGTGAAAGGGGGCGTGGCTAAAGCATAGGGGGCGGGCCAAAACAAACTCTGCTGAGTTCAATGACACCTCACACAAGGGTCTACCTTAAACTGTTCATATGTTAAGAAAGGGGGCGTGGCTAAAGCATAGGGGGCGGTCCAAAACATCACCAATCAAAAACAAATTCTCTGCTGAGTTCAATGACACCTCACACAAGGGTCAACGTTAAACGGTTCAAATGTTATGAAAGGGGGCGTGGCTTAAGCATAGGGGCGGGCCAAACCACCAATCAAAAACAAATTCTCTGCTGAGTTCAATGACACCTCACACAAGGGTCAACGTTAAACGGTTCAAATGTTATGAAAGTGGGCGTGGCTTAAGCATAGGGGGAGGGCCAAAACAAACTGCCGAGTTCAATGACAACACACACAAGACTACCTTAAGCGGTTCAAATGTTATGAAAGGGGGCGTGGCTTAAGCATAGGGGGCGGGCCAAACCATCACCAATAAATAAGGACGTGTCTGCTGAGTTCATTGATACCCCACACAAGGGTCTACCATAAACGGTTAAAATGTTATGAAAGGGGGCGTGGCTTAAGCATAGGGGGAGGGCCAAAACAAACTCTGCCGAGTTCATTGACACAACACACAAGGGTCTACCTTAAACTGTTCACATGTTATGAAAGGGGGCGTGGCTAAAGCATAGGGGGCGGGCCAAACCTTCACCAATCAAAAACAAATTCTCTGCTGAGTTCAATGACACCTCACACAAGGGTCAACGTTAAACGGTTCAAATGTTATGAAAGTGGGCGTGGCTTAAGCATAGGAGAAGGGCCAAAACAAACTCTGCCGAGTTCAATGACACCACACACAAGACTCTACCTTAAGCGTTTCAAATGTTATGAAAAGGGGCGTGGCTTAAGCATAGGGGGCGGGCCAAACCATCACCAATAAAGAAGGACGTCTCTGCTGAGTTCATTGATACCTCACACAAGGGTCAACGTTAAGCGGTTCAAATGTTATGAAAGGGGGCGTGGCTTAAGCATAGGGGGCGGGCCAAACCATCACCAATAAAAAACAAACTCTCTGCTGAGTTCAATGACACCTCACACAAGGGTCTACGTTAAACTGTTCAAATGTTGTGAAAGGGGGCGTGGCTAAAGCATAGGGGGCGGGCCAAAACATCACCAATCAAAAACAAATTCTCTGCTGAGTTCAATGACACCTCACCCAAGGGTCAACGTTAAACGGTTCAAATGTTATGAAAGGGGGCGTGGCTAAAGCATAGGGGCGGGCCAAACCTTCACCAATCAAAAACAAATTCTCTGCTGAGTTCAATGACACCTCACACAAGGGTCAACGTTAAGCGGTTCAAATGTTATGAAAGGGGGCGTGGCTTAAGCATAGGGGGCGGGCCAAAACATCACCAATCAAAAATAAATTCTCTGCTGAGTTCAATGACACCTCACCCAAGGGTCAACGTTAAACGGTTCAAATGTTATTAAAGTGGGCGTGGCTTAACCATAGGGGGAGGGCCAAAACAAACTCTGCCGAGTTCAATGACACCACACACAAGGGTCTACCTTAAACTGTTCACATGTTATGAAAGTGGGCGTGGCTAAAGCATAGGGGGCGGGCCAAACCTTCACCAATCAAAAACAAATTCTCTGCTGAGTTCAATGACACCTCACACAAGGGTCCTTAAATGGTTCAAATGTTATGAAAGGGGCGTGGCTTAAGCATAGGGGGCGGGCCAAACCATCACCAATAAAAAAACAAATTCTCTGCTGAGTTCAATGACACCTCACACAAGGGTCAACGTTAAACGGTTCAAATGTTATGAAAGTGGGCGTGGCTTAAGCATAGGGGGAGGGCCAAAACAAACTGCCGAGTTCAATGACACCACACACAAGACTCTACCTTAAGCGGTTCAAATGTTATGAAAGGGGGCGTGGCTTAAGCATAGGGGCGTGCCAAATCATCACCAATAAGGAAGGAAGTCTCTGCTGAGTTCAATGACACCACACACAAGACTCTACCTTAAGCGGTTCAAATGTTATGAAGGGGGCGTGGCTTAAGCATAGGGGGCGGGCCAAACCATCACCAATAAAGAAGGACGTCTCTGCTGAGTTCATTGATACCTCACATAAGGGTCTACCTTAAACGGTTAAAATGTTATAAAAGGGGGCGTGGCTTAAGCATAGGGGGCGGGCCAAACCATCACCAATAAACAAACTCTCTGCTGGGTTCAACAACACCTCACACAAGGGACTACCTTAAGCGGTTAAAATGTTATGAAAGTGGGCGTGGCTTAAGCATAGGGGGAGGACCAAAACAAACTCTGCTGAGTTCAATGACACCACACACAAGACTCTACCTTAAGCGGTTCAAATGTTATGAAAGGGGGCGTGGCTTAAGCATAGGGGGCGGGCCAAACCATCACCAATAAAAAACAAACTCTCTGCTGAGTTCAATGACACCTCACACAAGGGTCTACGTTAAACTGTTCAAATGTTGTGAAAGGGGGCGTGGCTAAAGCATAGGGGGCGGGCCAAAACAAACTCTGCTGAGTTCAATGACACCTCACACAAGGGTCTACCTTAAACTGTTCATATGTTATGAAAGGGGGCGTGGCTAAAGCATAGGGGGCGGTCCAAAACATCACCAATCAAAAACAAATTCTCTGCTGAGTTCAATGACACCTCACACAAGGGTCAACGTTAAATGGTTCAAATGTTATGAAAGGGGACGTGGCTTAAGCATAGGGGCGGGCCAAACCACCAATCAAAAACAAATTCTCTGCTGAGTTCAATGACACCACACACAAGGGTCTACCTTAAACTGTTCACATGTTATGAAAGGGGGCGTGGCTAAAGCATAGGGGGCGGGCCAAACCTTCACCAATCAAAAACAAATTATCTGCTGAGTTCAATGACACCTCACACAAGGGTCAACGTTAAACGGTTCAAATGTTATGAAAGTGGGCGTGGCTTAAGCATAGGGGGAGGGCCAAAACAAACTGCTGGGTTCAACAACACCTCACACAAGGGACTACCTTAAACGGTTCAAATGTTATGAAAGGGGGCGTGACTTAAGCATAGGGGGCGGGCCAAACCATCACCAATAAAGAAGAAAGTCTCTGCTGAGTTCATTGATACCTAAAATAAGATTACCTTAAACGGGTCACCGGTTATGAAAGAGGAATGGCTTAACGATAGGGGGCGTGCAAAACCTTCACCAATCAAAAACAAACTCTCTGCTGAGGTCAATGACACCACACACAAGATTCTACCTTAGATGGGTTAGCATTCATGAAAGGGGGGTGGCTTAAACATAGGGGGCGGGCAATACTATCACCAATGAAGAAGCAAGTCTCTGCTGAGTTCAATGATACCTCACACAAAGGACTACCTTAAACGGTTCAAATGATATGAAAGGGGGCGTGGCTTAAGCATAGGGGGCGGGCCAAACCATCACCAATAAAGAAGAAAGTGTCTGCTGAGTTCATTGATACCACAAATAAGACTCTACCTTAAACGGGTCGGCAGTTATGAAAGAGGAATGGCTTAACCATAGGGGGCGGGCCAAACCTTCACCAATCAAAAACAAACTCTCTGCTGAGGTCAATGACACCACACACAAGATTCTACCTTAGATGGGTTAGCATTCATGAAAGGGGGCGTGGCTTAAACATAGGGGGCGGGCAAAACTATCACCAATGAAGAAGCAAGTCTCTGCTGAGTTCAATGATACCTCACACAAAGGACTACCTTAAACGGTTCAAATGTTATGAAAGGGGGCATGGCTTAAGCATAGGGGGCGGGCCAAACCATCACCAATAAAGAAGAAAGTCTCTGCTGAGTTCATTGATACCTCAAATAAGACTCTACCTTAAACGGGTCAGCAGTTATGAAAGAAGAATGGCTTAACCATAGGGGGCGGGCCAAATCTTCACCAATAAAGAAGAAAGTCTCTGCTGAGTTCATTGATACCTCAAATAAAACTCTACCTTAAACGGTTCAAATGTTATGAAAGGGGGCGTGGCTTAAGCATAGGGGGCGGGCCAAACCATCACCAATAAAGAAGAAAGTCTCTGCTGAGTTCAGTGATACTTCACACGAGGGACTACCTTAGATGGGTTAGCATTCATGAAAGGGGGCGCGGCTTAAACATAGGGTGCGGGCCAAACCATCACCAATCAAAAACAAACTCTCTGCTGAGGTCAATGATACCTCACACAAAGGATTACCTTAAACGGTTCAAATGTTATGAAAGGGGGCATGGCTTAAGCATAGGGGGCGGGCCAATCCATCACCAATAAAGAAGAAAGTCTCTGCTGAGTTCATTGATACCTCAAATAAGACTCTACCTTAAACGGGTGACCAGTTATGAAAGAGGAATGGCTTAACCGTAGGGGGCGGGCTAAACCTTCACCAATCAAAAACAAACTCTCTGCTGAGGCCAATGACACCACACACAAGACTCTACCTTAGATGGGTTAGCATTCATGAAAGGGGGCGTGGCTTAAGCATGGGGGCGGGCCAAACCATCACCAATAAAGAAGAAAGTCTCTGCTGAGTTCATTGATACCTCAAATAAGACTCTACCTTAAACGGGTCACCAGTTATGAAAGAGGAATGGCTTAACCATAGGGGGCTAGCCAAACCTTCACCAATCAAAAATAAACTCTGCTGAGGTCAATGACACCACACACAAGAATCTACCTTAGATGGGATAGCATTCATGAAAGGGGGCGTGGCTTAAACATAGGGGGCAGGTAAAACTATCACCAATGAAAAAGCAAGTCTCTGCTGAGTTCAATGATACCTCACACAAGGGTCTACCTTAACCCTCAGAGCCCTACGGCATCGTCCATGACGAGATACGGCACCTCTGATTAATATTTAGATAATTTGACAACGGTTTAATTTATCCACTTACCGATTTTTGCTGCTAAAAGCTAAGGAGTTAACCATCACTGTGTGTCGTTGGTGTCTTTGTAGCCTTTACAGAAGGTTTTCTATCCAGCCTGGAAGTTGTGCCTCTTTTCGGAGTTGTTCAGCAATAAATCCAAACGCTTACATCCAAGATTTATCCACTTGATGTCCATAATTTATCAATTTTCCGTCATTTTTGCCACTAGCTCGATGCTAGCTGCCATTTTGGATATCCCATAATGCTTTGCAAGATTGTCTTGATGTCTTTCAACCAATGGGAAGGCAGGAGTGATCCATATTGTCCTCTTCATACAAAGATTGTATGAAGAGGACAAGATGGATCACTCCAGCGAATCTGAGCGAGAACAAAGGCTAAAGAGTGTAAAGATAGATCACTGCATCTATTACCGTTTTAAAGAGAAGATTGTTTTGAGATGTGGCATACATTTAGGCCTTTTTTGAAGAAATGTAAATAGTTTGTCCTTTTACATGAGTTATAATGTTCATTGTTTATTTTTGCACTGCATGACTCCAAATATATAGGAATAAGAACTATAAGAAATATAAGAACTGTTTTAGAACATTGCTGTGTGTGTGATTTCAATAAATATGACATTATTATTTGATTATTGGCATGAGTGAATGTCATGAGGGCAAAAGCGTCCGGATTTTTTTTTTTTTTAAAATGTATATATTTAGTCAACTGTATGAGTTATAATGTTTATTTCTTCACAGTGTGACTCCTAATACATATGGGAACTGATTTAGACAGGAAATTGGCTTCACTTCTATTGATATGTGTGTGATATCAATATATACTGTATCTGTGAGATTCATGTTCCGTTTTATTTATTTGTCTTTAAGGTCATACAACCTTTTTTTACATTCAAGTGACCTCACTGCAGCACAAATATTCTAATAGCCCAGTTTTTCCTGAAAAAAATGATGTTCAGAAATTGACTGTAGAAAACAGAGTTGATGTTTTACAAGCTTTTTTAGAAAATAAAACCAGACGGACAATGAACTGTAAAAATGGCCTTTAGGGATCTGAGCGTTAAACGGTTAAAATGTTATGTAAGAGGCATGGCTTAACCATAGGGGGCTAGCCAAACCTTCACCAATCAAAAATAAACTCTCTGCTGAGGTCAATGACACCACACACAAGAATCTACCTTAGATGGGATAGCATTCATGAAAGGGGGCGTGGCTTAAACATAGGGGGCGGGCAAAACTATCACCAATGAAGAAGGAAGTCTCTGCTGAGTTCAATGATACCTCACACAAGGGACTACCTTAAACGGTTCAAATGTTATGAAAGGTGGCGTGGCTTAAGAATAGGGGGCGGGCCAACAAACTCACACAAGGGACTACCTTAAACGGTTCAAATGTTATGAAAGGGGGCGTGGCTTAAGCATAGGGGGCGGGCCAAACCATCACCAATAAAATACAAACTCTCTGCTGAGTTCAACAACACCTCACACAAGGGACTACCTTAAACGGTTCAAACGTTATGAAAGGGGGCGTGGCTTAAGCATAGGGGGTGGGCCAAACCATCACCAATAAAGAAGATAGTCTCTGCTGAGTTCATTGATACCTCACACAAGGGTCTACCTTAAACGGTTAAAATGTTATAAAAGGGGGCGTGGCTTAAGCATAGGGGCGGGCCAAACCTTCACTAATCAAAAACAAATTCTCTGCTGAGTTAAATGACACCTCACACAAGGGTCCTTAAATAGTTCAAATGTTATGAAAGGGGGCGTGGCTTAAGCATAGGGGCAGAGCCAAAACAAACTCTGCTAAGTTCAATGACACCACACACAAGACTCTACCTTAAGCGGTTCAAATGTTATGAAAGGGGGCGTGGCTTAAGCATAGGGGGAGGGCCAAAACAAACTCTGCCGAGTTCAATGACACCACACACAAGACCCTACCTTAAGCGGTTCAAATGTTATGAAAGGGGGCGTGGCTTAAGCATAGGGGCCGGGCCAAACCATCACCAATAAAGAAGGAAGTCTATGCTGAGTTCATTGATACCTCACACAACGGTATACCTTAAACGGTTAAAATGCTATAAAAGGGGGCTTGGCTTAAGCATAGGGGCGGGCCAAACCTTCACCAATCAAAAACAAATTCTCTGCTGAGTTCAATGACACCTCACACAAGGGTCCTTAAGCGGTTCAAATGTTATAAAAGGGGGCGTGGCTTAAGCATAGGGGGAGGGCCAAAACAAACTCTGCTAAGTTCAATGACACCACACACAAGACTCTACCTTAAGCGGTTCAAATGTTATGAAAGGGGGCGTGTCTTAAGCATAGGGGGTGGGCCAAATCATCACCAATAAAAAACAAACTCTCTGCTGAGTTCAACAACACCTCACACAAGGGTCCTTAAGCGGTTCAAATGTTATGAAAGGGGGCGTGGCTTAAGCATAGGGGGCGGGCCAAACCATCACCAATAAAAAACAAACTCTCTGCTGAGTTCAACAACAACTCACACAAGGGTCCTTAAACGGTTCAAATGTTATGAAAGGGGGCGTGGCTTAAGCATAGGGGGCGGGCCAAATCATCACCAATAAAGAAGGAAGTCTCTGCTGAGTTCATTGATACCTCACACAAGGGTCTACCTTAAACGTTTCAAATTTTATGAAAGGGGCGTGGCTTAAGCATAGAGGGCAGGCCAAACCATCACCAATCAAAACCAAATTGTCTGCTGAGTTCAATGACACCTCACACAAGGGTCTACCTTAAACTGTTAAAATGTTATGAAAGGGGGCATGGCTAAAGCATAGGGGGCGGGCCAAACCATCACCAATAAAAAACAAACTCTCTGCTGAGTTCGACAACACCTCACACAAGGGACTACCTTAAACGGTTCAAATGTTATGAAAGGGGGCTTGGCTTAAGCATAGGGGGCGGGCCAAACCATTACCAATAAAGAAGGAAGTCTCTGCTGAGTTCATTGATACCTCACACAAGGGTCTACCTTAAACTGTTCAAATATTATGAAAGGGGGCGTGGCTAAAACATAGGGGGCTGGCCAAAACATCACCAATCAAAAACAAATTCTCTGCTGAGTTCAATGACACCTCACACAAGGATCAACGTTAAACCGTTCAAATGTTATGAAAGGGGGCGTGGCTAAAGCATAGGGGGCTGGCCAAATCACCAATCAAAAACAAATTCTCTGCTGAGTTCAATGACACCTCACACAAGGATCAACGTTAAACGGTTCAAATGTTATGAAAGGGGGCGTGGCTTAAGCATAGGGGGCGGGCCAAACCATCACCAATAAAGAAGGAAGTCTCTGCTGAGTTCATTGATACCTCACAAAAGCGTATACCTTAAACGGTTAAAATGTTATAAAAGGGGGCGTGGCTAAAGCATAGGGGGCTGGCCAAAACATCACCAATTAAAAACAAATTCTCTGCTGAGTTCAATGACACCACACACAAGACTCTACCTTAAGCGGTTCAAATGTTATGAAAGGGGGCGTGGCTTAAGCATAGGGGGAGGGCCAAAACAAACTCTGCTAAGTTCAATGACACCACACACAAGACTTTACCTTAAGCGGTTCAAATGTTATGAAAGGGGGCGTGGCTTAAGCATAGGGGGAGGGCCAAAACAAACTGCCGAGTTCAATGACACGACACACAAGACTCTACATTAAGCGGTTCAAATGTTATGAAAGGGGGCGTGGCTTAAGCATAGGGGCCGGGCCAAACGATCACCAATAAAGAAGGAAGTCTCTGCTGAGTTCATTGATACCTCACACAAGGGTATACCTTAAACGGTTAAAATGTTATAAAAGGGGGCGTGGCTTAAGCATAGGGGGAGGGCCAAAAAAAACTCTGCTAAGTTCAATGACACCACACACAAGACTCTACCTTAAGCGGTTTAAATGTTATGAAAGGGGGCGGGCCAAACCATCAGCAATCAAAAACAAATTCTCTGCTGAGTTCAATGACACCTCACACAAGGGTCCTTAAATGGTTCAAATGTTATGAAAGGGGGCGTGGCTTAAGCATAGGGGCGGGCCAAACCTTCACCAATCAAAAACAAATTCTCTGCTGAGTTCAATGACACCTCACACAAGGGTCTACCTTAAACTGTTCAAATGTTATGAAAGGGGGCATGGCTAAAGCATAGGGGGCTGGCCAAAACATCAATCAAAAACAAATTCTCTGCTGAGTTCAATGACACCACACACAAGGGTCAACGTTAAATGGTTCAAATGTTATGAAAGTGGGCGTAGCTTAAGCATAGGGGGAGGGCCAAAACAAACTGTTAAGTTCAATGACACCACACACAAGACTTTACCTTAAGCGGTTCAAATGTTATGAAAGGGGGCGTGGCTTAAGCATAGGGGGCCTTCCAAACCATCACCAATAAAGAAGGAAGTCTCTGCTGAGTTCATTGATACCTCACACAAGGGTCTACCTTAAACGGTTAAAATGCTATAAAAGGGGGCTTGGCTTAAGCATAGGGGCGGGCCAAACCTTCACCAATCAAAAACAAATTCTCTGCTGAGTTCAATGACACCTCACACAAGGGTCCTTAAGCGGTTCAAATGTTATAAAAGGGGGCGTGGCTTAAGCATAGGGGGAGGGCCAAAACAAACTCTGCTAAGTTCAATGACACCACACACAAGACTCTACCTTAAGCGGTTCAAATGTTATGAAAGGGGGCGTGTCTTAAGCATAGGGGGTGGGCCAAATCATCACCAATAAAAAACAAACTCTCTGCTGAGTTCAACAACACCTCACACAAGGGTCCTTAAGCGGTTCAAATGTTATGAAAGGGGGCGTGGCTTAAGCATAGGGGGCGGGCCAAACCATCACCAATAAAAAACAAACTCTCTGCTGAGTTCAACAACAACTCACACAAGGGTCCTTAAACGGTTCAAATGTTATGAAAGGGGGCGTGGCTTAAGCATAGGGGGCGGGCCAAATCATCACCAATAAAGAAGGAAGTCTCTGCTGAGTTCATTGATACCTCACACAAGGGTCTACCTTAAACGTTTCAAATTTTATGAAAGGGGCGTGGCTTAAGCATAGAGGGCAGGCCAAACCATCACCAATCAAAACCAAATTGTCTGCTGAGTTCAATGACACCTCACACAAGGGTCTACCTTAAACTGTTAAAATGTTATGAAAGGGGGCATGGCTAAAGCATAGGGGGCGGGCCAAACCATCACCAATAAAAAACAAACTCTCTGCTGAGTTCGACAACACCTCACACAAGGGACTACCTTAAACGGTTCAAATGTTATGAAAGGGGGCTTGGCTTAAGCATAGGGGGCGGGCCAAACCATTACCAATAAAGAAGGAAGTCTCTGCTGAGTTCATTGATACCTCACACAAGGGTCTACCTTAAACTGTTCAAATATTATGAAAGGGGGCGTGGCTAAAACATAGGGGGCTGGCCAAAACATCACCAATCAAAAACAAATTCTCTGCTGAGTTCAATGACACCTCACACAAGGATCAACGTTAAACCGTTCAAATGTTATGAAAGGGGGCGTGGCTAAAGCATAGGGGGCTGGCCAAATCACCAATCAAAAACAAATTCTCTGCTGAGTTCAATGACACCTCACACAAGGATCAACGTTAAACGGTTCAAATGTTATGAAAGGGGGCGTGGCTTAAGCATAGGGGGCGGGCCAAACCATCACCAATAAAGAAGGAAGTCTCTGCTGAGTTCATTGATACCTCACAAAAGGGTATACCTTAAACGGTTAAAATGTTATAAAAGGGGGCGTGGCTAAAGCATAGGGGGCTGGCCAAAACATCACCAATTAAAAACAAATTCTCTGCTGAGTTCAATGACACCACACACAAGACTCTACCTTAAGCGGTTCAAATGTTATGAAAGGGGGCGTGGCTTAAGCATAGGGGGAGGGCCAAAACAAACTCTGCTAAGTTCAATGACACCACACACAAGACTTTACCTTAAGCGGTTCAAATGTTATGAAAGGGGGCGTGGCTTAAGCATAGGGGGAGGGCCAAAACAAACTGCCGAGTTCAATGACACGACACACAAGACTCTACATTAAGCGGTTCAAATGTTATGAAAGGGGGCGTGGCTTAAGCATAGGGGCCGGGCCAAACGATCACCAATAAAGAAGGAAGTCTCTGCTGAGTTCATTGATACCTCACACAAGGGTATACCTTAAACGGTTAAAATGTTATAAAAGGGGGCGTGGCTTAAGCATAGGGGGAGGGCCAAAAAAAACTCTGCTAAGTTCAATGACACCACACACAAGACTCTACCTTAAGCGGTTTAAATGTTATGAAAGGGGGCGGGCCAAACCATCAGCAATCAAAAACAAATTCTCTGCTGAGTTCAATGACACCTCACACAAGGGTCCTTAAATGGATCAAATGTTATGAAAGGGGGCGTGGCTTAAGCATAGGGGCGGGCCAAACCTTCACCAATCAAAAACAAATTCTCTGCTGAGTTCAATGACACCTCACACAAGGGTCTACCTTAAACTGTTCAAATGTTATGAAAGGGGGCATGGCTAAAGCATAGGGGGCTGGCCAAAACATCAATCAAAAACAAATTCTCTGCTGAGTTCAATGACACCACACACAAGGGTCAACGTTAAATGGTTCAAATGTTATGAAAGTGGGCGTAGCTTAAGCATAGGGGGAGGGCCAAAACAAACTGTTAAGTTCAATGACACCACACACAAGACTTTACCTTAAGCGGTTCAAATGTTATGAAAGGGGGCGTGGCTTAAGCATAGGGGGCCTTCCAAACCATCACCAATAAAGAAGGAAGTCTCTGCTGAGTTCATTGATACCTCACACAAGGGTCTACCTTAAACTGTTCAAATATTATGAAAGGGGGCGTGGCTAAAGCATAGGGGGCGGGCCAAAACATCACCAATCAAAAACAAATTCTCTGCTGAGTTCAATGACACCTCACACAAGGGTCAACGTTAAACGGTTCAAATGTTATGAAGGTGGGCGTGGCTTAAGCATAGGGGGAGGGCCAAAACAAACTGCCGAGTTCAATGACACCACACACAAGACTCTACCTTAAGCGGTTCAAATGTTATGAAAGGGAGCGTGGCTTAAGCATAGGGGGCGGGCCAAACCATCACCAATAAAAAACAAACTCTCTGCTGAGTTCAACAACACCTCACACAAGGGACTACCTTAAACGGTTCAAATGTTATGAAAGGGGGCGTGGCTAAAGCATAGGGGGAGGGCCAAAACAAACTCTGCCGAGTTCAATGACATCACACACAAGGGTATACCTTAAACGGTTCAAATGTTATGAAAGGGGGCGTGGCTTAAGCATAGGGGGCGGGCCAAACCATCACCAATAAAGAAGGAAGTCTCTGCTGAGTTCATTGATACCTCACACAAGGGTCTACCTTAAACGGTTAAAATGTTATGAAAGGGGGCGTGGCTTAAGCATAGGGGCGGGCCAAACTTTCACCAATCAAAAACAAATTCTCTGCTGAGTTCAATGACACCTCACACAAGGGTCTACCTTAAACTGTTCAAATGTTATGAAAGGGGGCGTGGCTAAAGCATAGGGGGCTGGCCAAAACATCACCAATCAAAAACAAATTCTCTGCTGAGTTCAATGACACCTCACACAAGGGTCCTTAAATGGTTCAAATGTTATGATAGGGGGCGTGGCTTAAGCATAGGGGGAGGGCCAAAACAAACTCTGCTGAGTTCAATGACACCTCACACAAGGGTCAACGTTAAACGGTTCAAATGTTATGAAAGGGGGCGTGGCTTAAGCATAGGGGCGGGCCAAACCTTCACCAATCAAAAACAAATTCTCTGCTTAGTTCAATGACACCTCACACAAGGGTCTACCTTAAACTGTTCAAATGTTATGAAAGTGGGCGTAGCTTAAGCATAGGGGGAGGGCCAAAACAAACTCTGCTAAGTTCAATGACACCACACACAAGACTTTACCTTAAGCGGTTCAAATGTTATGAAAGGGGGCGTGGCTTAAGCATAGGGGGCCTTCCAAACCATCACCAATAAAGAAAGAAGTCTCTGCTGAGTTCATTGATACCTCACACAAGGATCTACCTTAAACGATTAAAATGTTATGAAAGGGGGCGTGGCTAAAGCATAGGGGGCGGGCCAAACCATCACCAATCAAAAACAAATTCTCTGCTGAGTTCAATGACACCTCACACAAGGGTCTACCTTAAACTGTTCAAATGTTATGAAAGGGGGCGTGGCTAAAGCATAGGGGGCTGGCCAAAACATCACCAATCAAAAACAAATTCTCTGCTGAGTTCAATGACACCACACACAAGGGTCAACGTTAAACGGTTCAAATGTTATGAAAGTGGGCGTAGCTTAAGCATAGGGGGAGGGCCAAAACAAACTGTTAAGTTCAATGACACCACACACAAGACTTTACCTTAAGCGGTTCAAATGTTATGAAAGGGGGCGTGGCTTAAGCATAGGGGGCCTTCCAAACCATCACCAATAAAGAAGGAAGTCTCTGCTGAGTTCATTGATACCTCACACAAGGGTCTACCTTATACTGTTCAAATATTATGAAAGGGGGTGTGGCTTAAGCATAGGGGGAGGGCCAAAACAAACTGCTAAGTTCAATGACACCACACACAAGACTTTACCTTAAGCGGTTCAAATGTTATGCAAGGGGGCGTGGCTTAAGCATAGGGGGCGGGCCAAACCATCACCAATAAAGAAGAAAGTCTCTGCTGAGTTCAATGACACCTCACACAAGGGTCTACCTTAAACTGTTCAAATGTTATGAAAGGGGGCGTGGCTAAAGCATAGGGGGCGGGCCAAAACATCACCAATCAAAAACAAATTCTCTGCTGAGTTCAATGACACCTCACACAAGGGTCAACGTTAAACTGTTCAAATGTTATGAAAGGGGGCGTGGCTTAAGCATAGGGGCGGGCCAAACCTTCACCAATCAAAAACAAATTCTCTGCTGAGTTCAATGACACCTCACTCAAGGGTCCTTAAATGGTTCAAATGTTATGATAGGGGGCGTGGCTAAAGCATTGGGGGAGGGCCAAACCTTCACCAATCAAAAACAAATTCTCTGCTGAGTTCAATGACACCTCACACAAGGGTCTACCTTAAACTGTTCAAATGTTATGAAAGGGGGCGTGGCTAAAGCATAGGGGGCTGGCCAAAACATCACCAATCAAAAACAAATTCTCTGCTGAGTTCAATGACACCTCACACAAGGGTCTACCTTAAACTGTTCAAATGTTATGAAAGGGGGCGTGGCTAAAGCATAGGGGGCTGGCCAAAACATCACCAATCAAAAACAAATTCTCTGCTGAGTTCAATGACACCTCACACAAGGATCAACGTTAAACGGTTCAAATGTTATGAAAGGGGGCGTGGCTTAAGCATAGGGGACGGGCCAAACCATCACCAATAAAGAAGGAAGTCTCTGCTGAGTTCATTGATACCTCACAAAAGGGTATACCTTAAACGGTTCAAATGTTATGAAAGTGGGCGTGGCTTAAGCATGGGGAGAGGGCCAAAACAAACTCTGCCGAGTTCAATGACATCACACACAAGGGTATACCTTAAACGGTTAAAATGTTATAAAAGGGGACGTGGCTTAAGCATAGGGGCGGGTCAAACCTTCACCAATCAAAAAATTCTCTGCTGAGTTCAATGACACCTCACACAAGGGTCCTTAAATGGTTCAAATGTTATGATAGGGGGCGTGGCTTAAGCATAGGGGGAGGGCCAAAACAAACTCTGCTGAGTTCAATGACACCTCACACAAGGGACTACCTTAAACGGTTCAAATGTTGTGAAAGGGGGCGTGGCTTAAGCATAGGGGCGGGCCAAACCTTCACCAATCAAAAACAAATTCTCTGCTGAGTTCAATGACACCTCACACAAGGGTCTACCTTAAACTGTTCAAATGTTATGAAAGTGGGCGTAGCTTAAGCATAGGGGGAGGGCCAAAACAAACTCTGCTAAGTTCAATGACACCACACACAAGACTTTACCTTAAGCGGTTCAAATGTTATGAAAGGGGGCGTGGCTTAAGCATAGGGGGCCTTCCAAACCATCACCAATAAAGAAAGAAGTCTCTGCTGAGTTCATTGATACCTCACACAAGGATCTACCTTAAACGATTAAAATGTTATGAAAGGGGGCGTGGCTAAAGTATAGGGGGCGGGCCAAAACATCACCAATCAAAAACAAATTCTCTGCTGAGTTCAATGACACCTCACACAAGGGTCTACCTTAAACTGTTCAAATGTTATGAAAGTGGGCGTAGCTTAAGCATAGGGGGAGGGCCAAAACAAACTGCTAAGTTCAATGACACCACACACAAGACTTTACCTTAAGCGGTTCAAATGTTATGAAAGGGGGCGTGGCTTAAGCATAGGGGGCGGGCCAAACCATCACCAATAAAAAAGAAAGTCTCTGCTGAGTTCATTGATACCTCAAATAAGACTCTACCTTAAACGGGTAACCAGTTATGAAAGAGGAATGGCTTAACCATAGGGGGCGGGCCAAACCTTCACCAATCAAAAACAAACTCTCTGCTGAGGTCAATGACACCACACACAAGAATCTACCTTAGATGGGTTAGCATTCATGAAAGGGGCGTGGTATTAACATAGGGGGCAGGCAAAACTATCACCAATGAAGAAGCAAGTCTCTGCTGAGTTCAATGATACCTCACACAAGGGACTACCTTAAACGGTTCAAATGTTATGAAAGGGGCGTGGCTTAAGCATAGGGGGTGGGCCAAACCATCACCAATAAAGAAGAAAGTCTCTGCTGAGTTCATTGATACCTCAAATAAGGCTCTACCTTAAACTTGTCACCAGTTATGAAAGAGGAATGGCTTAACCATAGGGGGCGGGCCAAACCTTCACCAATCAAAAACAAACTCTCTGCTGAGGTCAATGAC